>OY987318.1:12766263-13421222 GCA_963920655.1 Geranium rotundifolium
AAGCCTAGGAAGTATGTGAGCTCACCGACCATGCTCATCTCAAATTCAGACTGCATATGTTGGACGAAACGTTCCACCATCGTGTGTGACTTCCCTCCAAATACAATGTCGTCGACATATATTTGAGCAATCATGATGTCCCTTCCTTCCTTCTTCACAAAGAGAGTTTTGTCCACTCCCCCTCGAATATAGCCATTCTGTACAAGGAATTGGGTAAGACGTTCATACCATGCTCGTGGAGCTTGTTTGAGTCCGTAGAGAGATTTCTTTAGCTTGTAGACATGGTGCGGAGAGTCATGGTCTTCGAATCCCTTTGGTTGGGCTACATAGACTTCTTCGTTCAGATTTCCATTGAGAAAGGCACTCTTTACATCCATATGATAGAGTTTGAAACGCAGATGACATGCGATGCCGAGAAGAAGTCGTATGGCTTCCAGTCTGGATACTGGAGCAAAGGTTTCTTCAAAGTCGACTCCTTCGACTTGTGTGTACCCTTGAGCCACCAGTCTCGCTTTGTTTCGAGTGATGTTTCCTTGCTCGTCAGACTTGTTTTTGAATATCCATTTTGTCCCGATGACATTGACATTGTCAGGTTTGGGTACAAGTTCCCAGACTTCATTCCTTGCAAACTGAACCAATTCTTCTTGCATCGCGCAGACCCAGTATTCATCATTGATGGCCTCTTGTATATTCTTTGGCTCAATTTTGGAAATAAAGCAAACGTTATCTATCATTTCTTTGAAGTCAAGAGATGCCTTTTGTCGAGTCCGAACTCCTTCATTAATGTCTCCAATCACATCCTGGGGTGGATGATTCTTCTGAATTCTTCTTGATGGAGCTTTTTGCCTTATAGGACATGCCTCTTTATCTGGGATGAGTAGGCTTTCGTCTTCATACTCTTTGTTGCGCTCATCGCCTTTGACTTCTGGTCTGACTTCTCCAGAGAGATTTAGGACTTCTTCGTCCTCGTCACTTGGTTGCTCGTTATTGTCATCAATCACGACATTGATGGATTCCATGACAGTCCGGGTGCGTTTGTTGAATACACGAAAAGCCCGACTATTTCTGGAATATCCGAGGAAGATGCCTTCGTCGCTTTTAGGATCCAATTTGCGTCGAGGTTCCCTATCTGCGAGTATGTAGCAGACTGATCCAAAGACATGGAAGTATTTTACATTCGGCTTTCTCCCCCTCCATATTTCGTAAAGAGTGAGCGAAGTTCCAGGGCGGAGGGTCACTCTATTATGAATATGGCATGCCGTATTCAAAGCTTCAGCCCAAAAGTGCTGCGGGATGTCTTTGGCTAACATCATGACTCTTGCCATCTCTTGAAGAGTGCGATTCTTCCTTTCAACGGTTCCGTTTTGCTTAGGAGTGATGGGGGCAGAAAATTCGTGTGCAATTCCTTCAGCATCACAAAAGTTTGCGAAGCTGATGTTCTCAAACTCCGTTCCATGATCGCTCCGAAGTCGGATGACTTTCCCAATGACTTCTCCTTTTTCTCGTTGAACTCTTCGACATAAGGTTTCGAAGGCTGAGAAGGTATCTGACTTTTCTCGAATAAAGTCTACCAAGGTGTACCTCGAGAAGTCATCTACACATACAAATATGTACTTCTTCCCTCCTAGACTTTCTACTTGCATGGGTCCCATAAGGTCAACATGAAGGAGTTCTAGAACACAAGAAGTAGTAAGATGTTGTACCTTCGTGTGTGACGTCTTGACCTGTTTCCCAATCTGGCATTCTCCACAGATTTTTCCTTCAATGATCTTGAGGTTGGGAACTCCAATGATCGCCTTTTCAGAGAGAATCTTTTGCATGCTCCTCAAATTGATGTGACCAAGTTTTTGATGCCATAGTTTTGTCTCTTGAGCTTTTGATAAAAGGCACTTGGTTGGCAAGGTACCGACTATTGGAGACCATAGATAACAATTGTCAAGGGACATGTGGCCTATCATGACTTCCTTCTGTTGTTCGTCTTTGACCGAGCACTTGTCACGAGTGAAGTGGACATCCAGATTTAAATCACATATTTGGCTTATGCTGATGAGATTTGCTGTGAGGCCTTCTACTAGTAGAGCCTCTTTCAGACATGGAGAGTTGGGAAGATTGAGTTTTCCTTTCCCGAGCACTCTAGGTTTTACTCCATCTCCAAAAGTGACGAAGCTATTTGTGCATGGTATTAAAGTGACCAAGAAAGAGCTATTACCCGTCATATGTCGAGAGGATCCATTATCGAAGTACCAATCGTTGCTGGTTGAGGCCTTTAAAGCGCTGTACGCAATGTTAGCTCGATAATTGACCTCTTTGACTCGCCATTCCTTCTGTGGTTGGCTTTTCTTGATGGTGGTCCTTTTCTTGACCAAGCTCTTCCCATATAGCTGATAGCAGAAGGGTCGAATATGTCCTCTTCGTCCACAGTGATGACAAACCCAGTTGTGTCTTTTGGTCTGGGTTTTTGAAGCGGCCAGAGTAAGAAGCTTTTTGGTCGCTTGGTCAGCCGTGAAGTTAGGTGACTTCTGACCGGGCTTCTGGGCGACAGACTTTTGAGGGACGAAGATGGTGTGTGATGATGAGGCATCTTTTGAGTATCCAAGTCCTTCCATATTCCTGGATGGTTTCCCGATTGACAGGATTTGATCTAGGGTGTCCGTGCTTGGATTCATCATCTTCACTGACTTCGTGACCTGCTCTAACTCGCCTTTCAGTCGAGCAACTTCCTTTTTGAGATCAATAGTCGTCTCAAGAAGTCTTGACTTGTCTTCATTAAGAGTAAGAATGAGAGCATTCTGTTTTTCGATTACCTGAGAGTCTTCAAGCCACTTGACATACCATTCGTTGTAAGCGTTGTTGAGAGTCTCATCGGATAGCTCATCATTAGAGTCATACTTCTTTGAGCTTTCAGCAGGTTGATCTATTGTAGATGAAGTGAAAGCAACATAGTTACTTGTATGCTCAAGGTCACTGTCTTCCTCATCTTCATCGTCAGTTAGAGAGGCATTGAATCCCTTCTTCTGTTTCTTTAAGAAGTTGGGACATTCTCTCTGCATGTGTCCATACCCCTCACATTCAAAGCACTGAGCTCCTTTACCTGATCGTTCTCCTCGTCCTCCATCGTTAGCTGTGTTTTCGAGCTTCTGAAACTTGTGCTGTGGCTTGTCTCTGACTTCTCGGGTGACTTTTCTTCCTGTCATCTGGCCAAATCTTTTCATGACTTTGTTGTAGTTTTTGGTCAGCATGGCGATAGTTTCCTCAATGTCACTATCCGACTTAGAGTGTGTTGAGTTCTTCTGCTTTTGATTAGAACTTTTGAAAGCCACACCTTTATGTTTCTTCTCGATAGGAGGTAGGGAGAGCTCGAAAGTCATTAGTGAGCCCATGAGCTCATCAAACTTCAGTGTCTTCAAGTCATGGACTTCTTCGATGGCGGTGATCTTCATCTTGAATTTGGGACTTAGAGCTCTCAGCGTTTTTCTAACCAAATCTTCATCGGTCATAGGCTTGCCAAGTGAATATGATTCATTGGCCAGATCCTTGATGCGCACATTAAACTCCGCAATAGTCTCGTCGTCATTCATGGTCAGAGCCTCAAAGTTTTTGGTGAGGTACTGTAACTTCTGCTCTTTGACTTTGGAAGTACCCTCGTAAGCAACAGCAAACGTGTCCCAGGCAATTTTGGCACTTGTGCATGTGTTGATGAGTCGAAACACATTCTTGTCTACTCCATTAAAAATTGCATTGAGTGCACGAGAATTACCTAGGGCGTCTTCATCTTCTTCCATGCTCCATTCCTTTTCTGGTTTGATGCTAAATTGATTTCCATGAGCATCAGCATAGTAAGGTTCCTCCCATCCATTGATGATAGACTTCCAGGTTTTGCTGTCAAGGGACTTCAGGAAAGCACACATCCGGGCTTTCCAATATCCATAGTTTGTTCCGTCGAGCACTGGCGGACGATTGACAGATCCTCCTTCCTTTGAATCCATATTAGCTACTCAGAATTTTGCAGGAAAATCACCTAAGAGATTAAGGTGCCTCCTCTGATACCAATTGAAATTCTGAATTGTAGCCGAGTCAGGAAGTCGAACACAAAGTCATTAACTTGTGTATTGACTTATTGTGGAAACCGTAAACAAAGTAATGGACAGATAATAATAACGACACCAAAGATGATTACCTAGTTCGGTGACTCCGCACCTACGTCTGGGGGCACTTTGCCAGTGGAAAGGTTTTTCACTATAGGTAGTCAATAGTACAACTTCAAGAACCAACTAGCTATCACACAAGCTATTGTCCTAAGTACTATAGATCTCACCGTGAATCACCTCGACCAGGAGCCTCTCCCACTGTCTTTGAGATTCCCTCAATTCCACCCTTCGAGCAAGCCTATGCTCGGTGTCGTTGTCTTCTTGGACGGCTTTGTGAATCTTCAATCACAAACAAAAACCCTAACCGATCCAAACACTTCAGTCTTCGCGACTTGATGTTTGATCGGAGCAAAGATCCGTTCTATCGAATCTTAATCAGCCTCTCAACACGCCGATGGTGCACAGTTAAGAGCTCTGAAAAATCTTGCAATTGTTAGAACAAGAACGGATGATCTGCTAATGGGAAGCCAAGGGCTTTTTATAGCAGCTCATATTCCTAATCCTTCTCGGATCAGGAACAGGAAAGTCAGGCAAGTTGTTGCCGCCTTCCATGACAGCTGGAAGTCGTCTTGCCTGTTCTGACTTCCTGATGAAATCAGGCAAGTCGAGTTGCAGCCTATTGTTGACGTGTAACTGCCAGCTGGAAGTCGCCTGACTTGTCGACGTCACTCTCTAGCGCTCCAAGTCTTCGTGGCGCCTTTCTTCTTTCGCTCCAAGCTTCGTCGAAATAGGAAAGCTTCAGTTCTTTCCTAATCCGAATCACAACAAGTCGCTCCACATGTCATGTAACATGTTGCACGACTTCTTACATTTGCGCTAAAAAATCATGCCAACTATTAAACGTAGCAACAACTTCAAAATTCAGTCAGGATATATTTTGTGTTGAGTGGTGGCGTTTTCAGCTGGTTAAGCTTTAAGCAAGCCAAAATTGCCAACTCTACAGCGGATGCTAAGTATATAGCTGCAACAAAAGCAGCTAAAGAGGCCGTATGGATTAGAAGCTTTCTGATCGGATTAGATGCAACGCCGCGAGCGTCTGATCCGATAAGTTTGTTGTGGGACAACACTGGTGCCGTAGCTATTGCTCAAGAGCCCAAATTCCACAACAGATCCAAACATATACTCAGCAGGAATCACCTCGTGAGAGTTATCACATATAGAGGTGATGTGGAGATTAAACACTATTCGACTGATGATAATATGGCCGATCCCTTGACAAAGGCTCAGCCGCAGCCTAGGCATGAGTAACATGCAAGGTCTATGGGAGTAGATCAGAACTTAAATTGGAACTAGGGGAAAGTGGGAGATTGTTAGAGTTATGCCCCAGTCCAATATATAAGTGATCTACAGAAGTAATGTTTTATCATCTTTCCGAATAAATAAATCGGCATATATTACTAATGTGTTGTAGTAATATATCGAATGTAATTTGATCTATGTCATTACGTGTGTAACTACTAATAGTAGATCTATAGATCATAAAGAATTACATTTGATGAGTCTCTGATCCGCTAAGCTTCTTTAAGAAGCGATCAGTATGAGACCAACTCCTTGTGATCACGCTCTACTGATCATGGCAAAGTATGTGCCGGAGTTATATCATAGATACCATCAGGTCGATGATATCGGACAACCCGATTGTGAGTATGCTGCATAGATTTAGTCATGAGATACTCACATATCGTAGCTTGTCATTATATCCTAAGACCAAGGAGTCTTTGTGTACACTATGTAACGAATACCTAAGTTTGACCTAGTCTAACGTTATCTGTAAAAGGGTAACTATAACGACTTCGATTGGCTTTGATATTGATTACACTAGTGAACTCGAAAGGCGTCTGAGGGATTTATCACTCATACTTGGGTATGAGAAAGATATCCGTTTAGGCCACTTGATGAGTATGACTGAAGAAAGAGCACGGCTGTGCAGGTGATACCTTAGTATCAGTTTTCAGTCATCTCAGATATCAAGAAACAGTGATTGATAAATTAGGATGACCATTCTATGCCTATTGATCAATCTGGATATCGGTTTGATAAAAGGATGATGACATGTACGATAACAGGTTAAGTCGAATAATCGATAATCACGAACATTGGATAATCATAATGTCTTGCTAGAGGCCACTTATGATGGAAAGGGTAAAATAGTAATTTTACCAATCTGCCAATTATTCGTGAACCTAGAGGGTCACACGCATTAAGCACGATACATGACAACAATTATGGATGAAAATTGAGAACGATTCAGTAGTTTTCTAGCCTAAGGTTTTAACCAGACGGTTGAAGAAATCAATTCGAGAAAATTGAGCCGTTTTGTCTAAACCGAAATTAGAACTCAAGTTAATGGGTTTAATTTGGGTTTTAGTTAAACGGGCTTAAAGCCCATTTAGGGATTTAAGTTATGAATGGGAACAAATGCAAATAAGAGATTATGAAGGATAGATATGCAATTTTAATTTGAAATCCAATTTTAATTTTCAAATTAAAATCACATAATATCTTCCATTATCTTCTCTAATTTTCAGCAACTAATCCTATCATCCTCTCTCCCTCATGGCTGATTTCTCTCTCCCCTTTCATCCTCCATTGTTGTCAAGCTTCTCTCAAAATTCATAGCAAAAATTTGAGTGAAAACCTTCTTCGGTTGTGGTGCTTGTGTGGACCTAATAGAGAAACACTAAACTTGTGTTTTCATCGATTAGAAGAGGTAACTTTCAGATTTAATATATATATATAACATGTGGAATTTACATTAAGATCAGTGCTTGCATCGATCACCACGGTTACATAACGTCCGCTGCATGATATTTATCGATTGGAACCCGTAGTGATCTCTTTCATATACTCGATCCTCGATATGGATTAAATTATTTTCATCGAGTATATAAAGATATCAAATACTATTTTTCCTTCGAGATAAAGTACATTCTCGAGTTTCCATGGGATTGATGTTTTGAAAAACCGGAGGACCACATTGTTGTGTCGTTCAATGTACGCGATACATTGTTCGCACATTATGTTGAAATTTTTATGTCATCCAACGACCTATTAGGGTTTTGCTCGATACAATAGAGTTTCAACATTCCGGTTGATAAAGTGATTACATCGACCGGCAGCGGGGCCGGGTCCTTGCGATTTGTTCGAAAACGCGGGTCTTTGTTTAGGATTTCGAGATCGCGACTTTCGAGTGCCGAGTGAGATCGATACACTAAAATCATGAAGGCTAAAATATGATTTAATATGATTGATAACATGAATTATGTGACAACATATATGTTTGATAACATGATATACTTGCAACATGCGTAAGTTAGATCACATGATGTATAGCCTAGCTCATCAAGACAAAACCGTTTATATTGCATTTGATTTGTAAATATAAAATGACGGTTTGTGCCATCATGAGATTTGCGTTGTATATATTTTGCAACGAGATGCGTCGTATTTTACATGTATTATATTTATACCCGGCCCGCGAGCCGTAGATATATTTTGTAAACGCACTTCTCAGAGATGGCATGTTGGGAGTTTTGAAGTTGGCATTGAGTCGTGGAGACGTCAGGGAGCCAGTGAGAGCGTTGCCAAGGATGAAGAAGACTTATTATAGTTGTAATCTTCACCCTTAAGATGTGACCTCCATCTTTATGGACCGGCCCCATAAAGATCAAACATATACATGTTTAAATTGTGCTTTTTAGAATTGCATGATTAGTAATGTATGTTTATTTAGCATGATAAGTTTAAGCATACATATGTTTTGCATGTCTGAAAATGGTTAAATAACGTAAACTTGGACCTACAAAACCAATTGAAGCATGAAACATATCATCGTACCCGGTATAGATGAAGAGCTGTCATGTAGAGAATGTACTCGGTACATGTCTCGCAAAACTAGACCGTATTGGAATGAAATTGAGTCATGCGATGATATAATGATGCTATCCAATTTTGACACTCAATGAAACTGCGTGACCACGAACGTCGTGTGTTTTAGCAGAGCGTTCGTGGAAACAAAGCTAGAAGAGGTAAACAGTTTTGTTTGGGGGCGTAGAAGCATTAGCTCTCTTCAATTCAAGTTCTGGTCCATAAGTCGTTAATTGGTGGACTCAATTAGGCCATGAACGTCATGTGCGTTAGCAAAGCATTCGTGGAAGCATCGTTAGAGGATGTGGGCGGTTTTGATTGGGGCGTAGATGCATTAGCTCTCTCTAATCAAGTTATGGGCCACATATATACGATTGCATCTACCTAGAGCATCAGACAGAACAATGCCGATGTACTTTGTGCATATGTTCTGGCCAAGTGTCACACTCGGTATGAGTGGAAAGTACTCATAGCCTAATTGAAGCGTTGATGCATTAGCTCACTTCAAGAGGGTGAATCAAGGGTCCTGGTTCTTGATTCTTGCGAAGGATCAGAATGGTCAAAGTTTTGCAACAAATCTTCATAGATAAATTCAAAGTTTAACTTGAATTTATTTATCTATGTAGATAATGGCAGCGAGCCAAACACACGTTGTGTCACTAAGGTCGATCCTGGAGAAGGAGAAGTTTAATGGCGCGAACTTCCTCGAATGGGAATGTAATTTGAGGATTGTCCTCAAACACGAGAGGAAGGAATATGTGCCTGACGAGCCCATTCCCCCTGTGCCAGATGTTGGTTCCACGAGGAGTGTTATAGATGCTTACTAAAAGCGTGTTAACGCCTCGCTCGATGTGGGATGCATCATGCTGAGCACAATGGAAGCTGATCTCCAAAAACAATTGATGGATATTAGTTCGGACTCATTCGCCACCATGGGACAACTCAAGGAGATGTTCAAGGAGCGGGCTAGGACTGAAAGGTTCAAGTCCTTTAAGGGTTTGATGTTCACTAAAATGCCATCTGGAGAGTCAGTCAGCCGTCACGTTATGAAGATGAAGGGTCAATTCGAACACCTTGCCCGACTCGGTGTTGAATTTAGTAATGAGTTTAAGGTTGACATGATCCTGTCAACTCTCCTTTCCGTGTATGATGGGTTCATCATGAACTACAACATGCATGACATGAACAAGGCCATCACTGAGCTCCATGGGATGCTCATATCTGCCGAGGTGAACCTTATGGGTAAGACCAAGGAGATAATGATGGTGAACAAAGGGGACATTAGCTTCAAGAAAGCTAGTGGGAGCTCAGTCAAGTCCTTCACACCGACTGAGGGAAGAGAAAAGGGTCCCATGATCCAGGTGGTCAAGCCTAAGCCCAAGGGAAAAGGCAAAACCAAGTTGGACGAGAAGGACACCATTTGATTCTTCTACAATCAGCGTGGTTACTGGAGGAGGGACTGCAAGAAGTTCCTAGAAGAGCAGAAGAAGGTCGGCTTGGATACCGCTTCAGGTATTTACTACATTGAAGTAAATCTGTCTACTAACTCTGGCTGGCTGCTTAGATTCCGGATCTCAATCTCACATTTGTGTTGATGTGCAGGTGCTGGAAAGTAGACAAGATTTGGATGGGGATTAAGCGAACATACGAGTTGCAGATGGAAAGAGTGTCGTGGCAACAACCGTAGGGGTCGTTTGTCTCAGTCTCCCGTCAAGACTTCTTTTGGTTTTAAACAATATTTATTGTGTACCCTCTTTCCGTAAAGATATTATTTCTATTTTTGTTTTAGACATTGAAGGTTTCAATTTTGTTATTGACATTGGTGTTTTTTAAACTTTACAGAAAGAATGTTTGTTATGAAGAAGCATTGCTTGTTAATGGTGTAGGGTTTTGGAGCGTTCTAGATCGTCGAGATAGCGGAAGCAATAAAAGATAATCTACTCCAAACCTTGTCCAAGAACATTTAAACCATTAAATCCCAAAGCAAAATCTATTCCACAAGATGTTTACCTTTAAGTCTTGTATGAATCGATAAAGAAGAACGTTCGGATCTTCTTCTCTAAACTAGTCCACACCAAGAGGATGATCTTCAAGATCCTTCACTTAATTGCCTACTAGAACAATGAAATGAAGAACAAGAGAGCAAGATGGAGGAGAAAGAGAGGGGTGGCCGGCCACTTGAGAGAGAGAGAGGTTTTTTTTTTGTGTGTTTTGTGATTAAATGATTAATGAATTAAAGTCTTGCATTTAATCCATCATCCAACTCACAAGTATGGGTTAAAAGTGATTGGTATGGGCTTAAAGGTGCTTTAACCCATACCCCTTAAATCACTCACCTCTTAATCCACAATCACCAACTAAGCATGGTGTTGTGTGGCCCCCACAATGGCCCCACCATGTGGGCCGGCCATATGGTCTTATTGGGCCCTTATTTGGCCGGCCATGAGGCTTCATGGGCCGAGCCCAATGGGCCCTCCCGTGTTGTCTCATGCCGCGTCCAAAAGTTGCCCGACCCTTTTGTCGTTACTTATCAAACAAAGTCCGACACGATATCGACGAAAAACTCAATTTTTCTCGATTCGCTAATTATTCTCTCAAACCGAACCTATGGCACAAAACCTCCAGTTTTGTCCACATACTACTCCTTAAGAAACATCAATGTTTCCTTGTCTCATGTTATCCGTCTTGTATGTGTGTGACCCTCTAGGCTCATGCCACCGTTGGCAGATCGGCGCAAGACTCGCTCTTGCCCGATCCATCATAAGTGGTCTCTAGTAAAACATTATGATTACCCAAGGTTCACGATGATCGATGATTCGACTTAACCTTTGTGCGTACAAGTCACCATCCTTTTATCTCTAGATATCCCGATTGATCTCAAGGCATAGAGTCGTCTCCCTTGTTCAATCAATCATTGTTACTTGATATGCGAGATGACTGAGAAATGATAACCCATATTATTTGCATGGCCATGCTTTTCTTCTCAGTCAGTCTCCATAAAGAGGCCTTCTAACGGATATCTTTCCCATACCGTAGTATGAGGGATAAATCCCTTAGCCGTCTTTCGTGTCACTCATGCAACCCATTCCGCCACCCAATCATGCCCTTCATAGCAATCCTTTTACAGAAAGCGTTTGGCGCAAGTTAAAGCCGTACGTTCATTGCACAGTGATCACAATGATAGCATTTGTGCCCTAGTCCAATTGGTATTAGCCTGTAAACGTCTATGTACAAATATCATCGTTTGTGATGTATAAATATAAACGGCTTTATATTACTTATGTGTTGAAGTAATATGTTAAGCATGATCTGATTTATGACCACTAAAGTAGTAGAACCATAAATCTGTACGGATCACACTTAACAAGTCCCTGGTCAACCTATGCTTCCTTGAAAGCGACCAGTATGAGGATGGTTCTTAATGACGTAGTTCTACTTGTCATAAGGATGTGGGATCCTGGAACCATATCATAGATATCATGAGGTGATTGATATCGGACGACCCGCATTGAATAGTGTTTTCATAGATTAAGCCATAAACATATTCAAATGCGATAGCTCGTCACGACGTCCTTAGACCAAGGAGTCTTTGTGATCACTATGCAATGAACGTACGGCTTTAACTTGCGCCAAACACTTTCTGTAAAAGGATTGCTATGAAGGGCATGATTGGGTGGCGGAACGGGTTGCATGAGTGACACGAAAGACGGCTAAGGGATTTATCCCTCATACTACGGTATGGGAAAGATATCCGTTAGAAGGCCTCTTGATGGAGACCGAATGAGAGAAAAGCATGGCCATGCAAAATGATACGGGTTATCATTTCTTAGTCATCTCGCATATCAAGTAACAATGATTGATTAAACAAGGGAGACGACTCTATGCCTTGTGATCAATCGGGATATCTAGAGATAAAAGGATGGTGACTTGTACGCACAAAGGTTAAGTCGAATCATCGATCATCATGCACCTTGGGTAATCATAATGTTTTACTAGAGACCACTTATGATGGATCGGGCAAGAGCAATTCTTGCGCCGATCTGCCAACGGTGGCATGAGCCTAGAGGGTCACACACATACAAGACGGATAACTTGAGACAAGGAAACATGGATGTTTCTTAAGGAGAAGTATATGGACAAAACTGGAGGTTTTGTGCCATAGGTTCGGTTTGAGAGAATAATTAGCGAATCGAGAAAATTGAGTTTTTCGTCGATATCGCGTCGGATTTTGTTTGATAAGTAGCGACAAAAAGGTCGGGAAACTTTTGGACGCGGCATGAGACAACACGGGAGGGCCCATTGGGCTCGGCCCATGAAGCCTCATGGCCGGCCCAATAAGGGCCCAATAAGGCCATATGGCCGGCCCACTTGGTGGGGCCAATGTGGGGGCCACACAACACCATGCTTAGTTGGTAGTTGTGGATTAAGAGGTGAGTGATTTAAGGGGTATGGGTTAAAGCTCCTTTAAGCCCATACCAATCACTTTTAACCCATACTTGTGAGTTGGATGATGAGATATATTGCAAGACATTATTTCATTAATTGATTAAGTCACAAAACTCAAAAAAAAAACCTCTCTTTCTCTCTCATTGTGGCCGGCCACCTTGGTGTTCTTCCTCCATCTTGCTCTCTTGTTCTTCATTTAATTGTTCTAGTAGGCAATTAAGTGAAGGATCTTGAAGATCATTCTCTTGGTGTGGACTTGCTTTAGAGAAGAAGATCCGAACGTTCTTCTTTATCGATTCAAACAAGACTTAAAGGTAAATATCTTGTGGAATAGATTTTGCTTTGGGATTTAATGGTTTAAATGTTCTTGGACAAGGTTTGGAGTAGATTATCTTTTATTGCTTCCGCTATCTCGATGACGATCTAGAACGCTCCAAAACCCTACAGTGGTATCAGAGCGTGGTTACCCTCTTAATCTTTGTCTTGTTGAATTTATTTCGGTTTTGTGATTATTTTTATGCCAAAAGTTGATAACATGATTTTAATGCTTTTTGGGATATTTGCATGAAATATGTTACTTTTGAAAAATATATTAAATTTGGAATTTTTCGGAAATTATTGGATTTGTCGGGTCCGAGAAGAGACTCTCGGGGAGCCGGATCGGAGGTACCGGACGGAGGTCACCGGAGGCCGGGGAGGCCGGCGGTGACCGGGCCCGTCCCCACTCTCGGCCGAGGCCGAGAGTGGCGGCAAGCCGGGTTTGGGCCTTCCAAGGCCCAAACCGGGCCGTGCATGGTTGGGCTCGGCCCAATGGGCCCTCGGCCCATTGGCTTGGCCCAACTTGGTTCGTGTGTGGTGTTTGATCCATTTCACGAACCCACGATCCAATATTTCGAAAACTTTCAAAATTTGATCGGTTTCGATAAACCGTTTTTCGAAAAGGTCTAGTTTCGATAAACCCGACCAAGCAACTTGGCAAAAGAAAAACCGGAATTATTGCATATTATTTGATAACATGTTTGTGTGATAACATGTTGGATGATGTGATGAAATGTATGATGCTTTAGTAGCCCATTAGATTTATCGCTTTCACGGTTTGCATACCGTTAGTGTTAGCGTGTAATTATTCTTTTATTCGAGCCCATAAAGTGTAATTATTTTTTATCCGGTCTACGAACCGAGTATTAATTGTAATTATTACTCAAAGACGAGAAGGATGGTAAATCGAGCACGATGACGGTCTTGGAGGAAGTCCAAGAGCTAGTGGGAGCCCGAATGAGAAAGACGAGAAGATGTGAAGACTCGTAGATTCCTAAGATTAGGATGGGCTATAAAATGCATATTTAACGCTTTATGGTTGCTTGCTTGAATCATTTAAATTAATTGCATGGTTGCATGATTAGTTTATAAGTTTATAAGCGATCACCTCACATGCAAAGATTAAAAACAAACTTTAATTGTTTGCATGTTTAAAGCGTTGTGAACTATCACCACACGGGTTGTGATGGATGAGTTCAAGTTTGGAACGTATTTTGCATGGGTTGCAAATGACGGATTCAAATGAAGATAGTATGTGATACAATTAGAAACATCACAACACGGGTTGTTGGTGACGGATTCGTAATTGTACCAAATACTTTCGAATTATTAAACACAACCAAATTACAAGTTAATTTGAGTCAAGTGAGATGCCACCCTAATTCACACCCATGTAGAAACATTTTATCGGTGTCGTGCGCCTTAGCGGAGCATCGATCGAATGGGTTCTAGATGGGAATGGTAAACTTTGTGGGATGTCGTGCGCCTTAGCGGAGCATCTGCACAAAGTTAACTCGTTAGTGAAAGTTGGTTGACTCAACCACGATTCTTGGCCTGAGGTCGAGCTGGGGCATCGGAAGGGTAAGCCGTGTGTTTTACACATACCCTGACTAAGAGTTACACGGGTTGTAATTGGACGGATGTCCTACCTAAATAAGTCAATTGGGGCGGTGCGCCTTAGCGCACTTCAAATGACGAATAAGGGATCTTGGTTTAAAGATTCTAATTTTAGAATCTAATGGTTGGTGTTTAATTCGGATCTTCGTAAATTTATTCAACTATTCTGATTAAATTTACTTTCTTCGTGTAGAAATGGCTAGTAATTCAACAAATTCGTCTAATTTGTCATTGAGGACTATACTCGAGAAGTGTAAACTCAACGGAACAAATTATCTAGACTGGGACAGAAATTTACGACTTGTATTAAAAATGGAACGCAGGGAGTACGTCCTTGATAAGGCTATCCCTGAGGAGCCAGCTGCCAACGCAACAATGGTCGTTAAGGATGCGTACTAGAAACACCTTAGCGACTCTATCGACGTTGCGTGTGTCATGCTGGGCTGCATGGAGGCGGACCTCCAAAAGCAGTTTATGGAGCTATCCCATGATCCGTTTGCAATGTTTGCACAGATCAAGGATATGTTCAAGGAGAAAGTACGTATTGAAAAATACACTGTTCTCCGAGAACTAATTGCCTGCAAGATGTCAGCAGGCAGCTCCGTAGGTCCACACGTCCTACGTATGAAGGGACATTTTGACCATATGACTAGCATCGGTATGTCTATGGAAAAGGAAATGGTTGCGGATTTTATTCTGCAATCCCTTCCTCATGCATATGGTGGGTTTGTAATGAACTATCACATGCATGATATGGACAAGACCGCGTCGGAGTTGCACAGCATGCTAGTGACTGCCGAGAAGAGCATAAGGGGCAGTTCGCCCAAAAATGTTGGTGGCAAGGGTAAAGGCCCAAGACACCTGGCAGGGAAGAACAGACGACCATTTATTCCTAGACCTCACATGCCCGTACAAGGCAAAGGGAAGGCAAAGGAGTCGGTCTGTTTCTATTGTCAAAAGCCTGGTCATTGGAAGAAAGACTGTCAGCAGTTGAAGGAGGATCAGAAGAAGGGCGGTGGGGCCGCCACTTCATCAGGTATTCCATTAGAGCTATATCTTTCTACAATAAATACCTGGGTACTAGATACTGGAGCTGAGTCTCATATCTGTGCCGATGTGCAGGTGTTACACAGTAGAAGAGATGGTGGGGAAAGCGAGGTGGACCTAAGAGTTGGGAACAATACCAGAGTTGCCGCAACTGCCGTAGGTTCTGTGAACCTTGCTTTGCCCAGTGGGCTTGTAATTGAACTAAATGATGTTTTTTGCGTACCTGCTTTCAGCAGGAATATTATCTCAATTTCTCTTCTAGAGAAAGAAGGTTATTATTTCAATATTAAAAACGGGTTTTTTGATATTATGCGCAACAACATATATTATGGCAATGCTCACACTGTTGGAGGATTATACATATTGAATATGCAAAACTCGAAATCCAACATGCTCTATAATATAAATGCTAAGAGGTTTAAAACGAATGATTTAGACCAAACTCTAATCTGGCATTGTCGTCTGGGTCACATAAATGAGAAACGCATCTCAGCGCTTCATAAGCGCGGACTTCTAAGTCAATTCGAATTCCAAGCGATTGAAAGATGCGAAGCTTGTTTAATGGGCAAGATGACTAAAGCGCCCTTCACTGGTTTAGGTGAGAGGGCAGGTGACTTATTAGGTCTAATACATTCAGACGTATGTGGACCAATGAGTACGCATGCCAGAGGTGGTTTAGGCTACTTTATCACATTTACTGACGATTTCAGTAGATATGGTTATGTCTATCTCATGAGACATAAGTCCGAAGCTTTTGATAAATTCAAAGAGTTTAGGACTGAAGTAGAAAACCAACTCGGAAAGAGTATCAAGGCACTCCGTTCTGATCGGGGTGGAGAATACTTATCCGAGGAGTTTCTTAGTTATCTTACTAAAGGTGGAATACTATCTCAGTGGACTCCGCCAGGAACACCGCAACTTAATGGTGTGTCCGAACGGAGGAATCGGACATTGTTAGATATGGTTCGATCAATGTTAAGTCTCACTGATCTCCCGATCTCCTTCTGGGGTTATGCTCTGCAAACGGCCGCTTTCATAATAAACAGGGCTCCGTCGAAAGCAGTGGAAGGGACATCATTTGAAAAATGGTACGGGAAGGAACCCGTTTTGTCCTTCCTTAAAATCTGGGGTTGCGAGGCTTATGTTAAAAGGTTGCTTGCAACCAAGCTCGAACCAAGATCAGATAAATGCACTTTCGTCGGATATCCAAAAGAAACAAAAGGATACTACTTCTATAAGCCGAGCGAAAATAAAGTTTTTGTCGCTCGAGGTGGGACGTTCTTGGAAAAAGAGTTCATTTCCAAGACAGTCAGTGGGAGGGCTATTCATCTAGATGAAGTTCTAGATGAGATGGTCACTCGGGAACCACGAGAGGACCCACTAGAAGAGGTAGAGCCAGAAGTGGTCATTGAGCAAGAACCAATAGCTGCAGTTAATGAGGACGGTCCGAGGCGCTCTGAAAGGATAAGTCATGCACCTGTCAGATACGGGTTCTTAGTAACTGAAGGTGATGGTTTAGTACTAGTGGACAATGATCCAGCTACCTTTCGAGAGGCTTTGGACGGAACCGACTCTGAGAAATGGCTGGACGCCATGAGGGAAGAAATGCAATCCATGTCAGATAATCAAGTGTGGGACTTGGTAGATCATACCCCTGATGTTAAGGTCATAGGGTGTAAATGGATCTTTAAAATAAAGATTGACATGGATGGCAAACCTCAGACCTATAAAGCGAGACTGGTAGCAAAAGGTTATAGACAAATCCACGGAATTGACTATGAAGAGACCTTTTCTCCAGTAGCTATGGTCAAATCTATCCGCATTCTTCTTGCCATAGCAGCGTATCACAACTATGAGATATGGCAAATGGATGTCAAAACCGCCTTCCTCAACGGGAGGTTAGCTGAGGACGTTTATATGTCTCAGCCTGAGGGTTTTGAGGATCCAAAGAATAAGGGAAAGATTTGCAAGTTGCTCAAATCAATCTATGGTTTGAAGCAAGCATCTCGGAGTTGGAATCAGCGTTTTGATGAAGTAGTAAAACAGTTTGGCTTCGTCAAGAACGATGATGAACCCTGTGTGTATAAAAAGGCAAGTGGGAGCAATATAATTTTTTTAGTGCTTTATGTTGATGACATACTGCTCATTTGTAACGACGTCCCTACCTTGCTCTTAACGAAGACTTGGTTAGGTGAGTGTTTCTCAATGAAGGACTTAGGCGAGGCCTCTTACATCTTGGGAATCAAGATATATAGAGACCGTGCCAAGCGGGTCTTGGGCTTAAGTCAAAGCACTTATATAGACAAGGTGTTGAGACGATTCTCAATGCAAGATTCAAAGAAAGGATTGCTGCCCATGCGTCATGGCATAAAGCTTAGCAAGAAGCAGGGTGCTGAGACACCTGCAGAGCTAGCAAGAATGAATGAGATCCCATATGCTTCGGCTATAGGGTCCATAATGTATGCCATGATATGCACGAGACCGGATGTCTCGTTTGCCCTAAGCTGTACCAGTAGACATCAATCCAAACCCGGTGAGGCACACTGGATGGCTGTCAAGGCGATTCTCAAATATTTGAGAAAAACCAAGGACGCTTTTCTTGTATACGGGGGCAGAAATGATGATCTCGTCGTCAAAGGATATGTCGACGCTAGTTTTCAGACAGACCCCGATGACTTTAAGAGTCAGTTGGGATATGTGTTTATGTTGAACGGTGGAGCATTCAGCTGGAAAAGCAAGAAGCAGGATACCATTGCCGACTCTACAACGGAAGCTGAGTACATTGCCGCATGTGAGGCGGCAAAAGAGGCTGTATGGATCAGGAGTTTCATGGCTGGGTTAGGTGTAATTAAAAACCCGTCTAACCCAGTAGACTTATATTGTGACAACACCGGGGCTATTGCGCAAGCTAAAGAACCCAGGGCACATAACAGATCCAAACATGTACTCAGAAAGTATCACATCATCCGCGACATAATTGCTAGAGGTGACGTGAAGATCCAATACGTTGCAACTGATGATAACACAGCCGACCCATTGACCAAGGCTCTTCCTCAAGATAAACATGAAAAACATGTTAGGTCAATGGGTATAGACTGGGACTTAGATTGGAGCTAAGGGCAAGTGGGAGATTGATAGCATTTGTGCCCTAGTCCAATTGGTATTAGCCTGTAAACGTCTATGTACAAATATCATCGTTTGTGATGTATAAATATAAACGGCTTTATATTACTTATGTGTTGAAGTAATATGTTAAGCATGATCTGATTTATGACCACTAAAGTAGTAGAACCATAAATCTGTACGGATCACACTTAACAAGTCCCTGGTCAACCTATGCTTCCTTGAAAGCGACCAGTATGAGGATGGTTCTTAATGACGTAGTTCTACTTGTCATAAGGATGTGGGATCCTGGAACCATATCATAGATATCATGAGGTGATTGATATCGGACGACCCGCATTGAATAGTGTTTTCATAGATTAAGCCATAAACATATTCAAATGCGATAGCTCGTCACGACGTCCTTAGACCAAGGAGTCTTTGTGATCACTATGCAATGAACGTACGGCTTTAACTTGCGCCAAACACTTTCTGTAAAAGGATTGCTATGAAGGGCATGATTGGGTGGCGGAACGGGTTGCATGAGTGACACGAAAGACGGCTAAGGGATTTATCCCTCATACTACGGTATGGGAAAGATATCCGTTAGAAGGCCTCTTGATGGAGACCGAATGAGAGAAAAGCATGGCCATGCAAAATGATACGGGTTATCATTTCTTAGTCATCTCGCATATCAAGTAACAATGATTGATTAAACAAGGGAGACGACTCTATGCCTTGTGATCAATCGGGATATCTAGAGATAAAAGGATGGTGACTTGTACGCACAAAGGTTAAGTCGAATCATCGATCATCATGCACCTTGGGTAATCATAATGTTTTACTAGAGACCACTTATGATGGATCGGGCAAGAGCAATTCTTGCGCCGATCTGCCAACGGTGGCATGAGCCTAGAGGGTCACACACATACAAGACGGATAACTTGAGACAAAGAAACATGGATGTTTCTTAAGGAGAAGTATATGGACAAAACTGGAGGTTTTGTGCCATAGGTTCGGTTTGAGAGAATAATTAGCGAATCGAGAAAATTGAGTTTTTCGTCGATATCGCGTCGGACTTTGTTTGATAAGTAGCGACAAAAAGGTCGGGAAACTTTTGGACGCGGCATGAGACAACACGGGAGGGCCCATTGGGCTCGGCCCATGAAGCCTCATGGCCGGCCCAATAAGGGCCCAATAAGGCCATATGGCCGGCCCACTTGGTGGGGCCAATGTGGGGGCCACACAACACCATGCTTAGTTGGTAATTGTGGATTAAGAGGTGAGTGATTTAAGGGGTATGGGTTAAAGCTCCTTTAAGCCCATACCAATCACTTTTAACCCATACTTGTGAGTTGGATGATGAGATATATTGCAAGACATTATTTCATTAATTGATTAAGTCACAAAAAAAAACTCAAAAAAAACCTCTCTTTCTCTCTCATTGTGGCCGGCCACCTTGGTGTTCTTCCTCCATCTTGCTCTCTTGTTCTTCATTTAATTGTTCTAGTAGGCAATTAAGTGAAGGATCTTGAAGATCATTCTCTTGGTGTGGACTTGCTTTAGAGAAGAAGATCCGAACGTTCTTCTTTATCGATTCAAACAAGACTTAAAGGTAAATATCTTGTGGAATAGATTTTGCTTTGGGATTTAATGGTTTAAATGTTCTTGGACAAGGTTTGGAGTAGATTATCTTTTATTGCTTCCGCTATCTCGATGACGATCTAGAACGCTCCAAAACCCTACACACAAAGACTCCTTGGTCTAAGGACGTCGTGACAAGCTATCGCATCTGAATATGTTATGGCTTAATCTATGAAAACACTATTCAATGCGGGTCGCCCGATATCAATCACCTCATGATATCTATGATATGGTTCCAGGATCCCACATCCCTATGACAAGTAGAACTACGTCATTAAGAACCATCCTCATACTGGTCGCTTTCAAGGAAGCATACGTTGACCAGGGACTCGTTAAGTGTGATCCGTACAGATTTATGGTTCTACTACTTTAGTGGTCATAAATCAGATCATGCTTAACATATTACTTCAACACATAAGTAATATAAAGACGTTTATATTTATTCATTACAAACGATGATATTTGTACATAGACGTTTACAGGCTAATACCAATTGGACTAGGGCATAAATGCTATCAAATGGTCCCTACGTTTCTAAAAACTAGTGACATCAACGAGAATGAGGTATACAATGTAAATACCAAAAGGATCAAGGTTGATGAATCGAGTGAGACTCGATTGTGGCACTTCCGTCTTGACCACATAAGCGAGAGACTACTATCAGCACTTCACAAGTGTGGACTGTTAAGTTCGTTTGAATTCGAACAAATTGATAGGTGCCAATCTTGCTTGATGGGCAAGATGACGAAGTCGCCCTTCACCGGTAGGGGTGAGAAGGCAGGTGACTTGTTGGGCCTAATACACAATGACGTATGTGGGCCAATGAGTACACAAGCCAGAAGGGGATTCCGATACTTTATCGCATTTAGTGATGATTACAATAGATATGGTTATGTCTATTTTTGGAGGCATAAGTCTGACTCGTTTGAGAAGTTTAGAGATTTTAAGGCTGAAGTTGAGAATCAATTCGGGAAGAAAGTTAGAGCATTTCGCTCAGATTGAGGTGGCTCATACTTGACCCAAGACTTCATCGACCACCTAGGTGGTGTAGAAATGATTACAGTGAGGTGTCGATCGCCACCTTGGTGCTGTCGATCGACATCATCACAAGGAGGTGTCAATCGGCACCTTAGTGGTGTCGATCGACACCTATTTCTGGCATCAACTAAGGCGGTGTCAATCGACACCTATGTCAGACGAGAAAAACCCTAGGCTCTCACCTAAAGCCTATAAATAAAGGCCTTGGGGTGAGACCCACTTAATGCCTTGAGCAATATTTGATACATCACCTAAAACCTCTCTAGCTCTTGCATAGGGAGTTATGAAATCGAGTGAGGAGAGGGTTCTATGGTGGTCTAGTAGCCGTCTGGAGAATCTACGCTTCGAGTGGTCGAGCTCACGTGTTTGTGTATTCGTAGAGGACGGGCTTGAGGGAACGTCTTAGATCAGACTCGAGAGCTACTCTTATCGACTATGAGAGGTAGGTTTTCATGAACTTTAGTAACTTTGTATCCAATTGATTCATCTATTGTTGGCGAGAGTTCCTTGTGCGGGACTCCCCGGTTAGAATTCCAATTTTCCGCTGTGTATAGATCCCGGGAAACCCCAACAGCGCCTCCGCGTAATATCCATATAAGAACTGGGTCATAGTTGTATTTGGTAGAGTTGACTACGATTGTCAGCAAGGGCTAACCTAGGGTATCAGATAGGGTATGCCGGTTGCATTTATGCACATACCCTAGCCAGGAATTATATTGGATGTAACTGGACGGGTGTCCTACCTACATAGCTCAATTGGAGCGGTGTGCCTTCGCGTTCTTCAATTGAGTGAATCAAGGATCTTGGTTCAAATTCTAGGGTTCATAATTGCTTGGATGTGTTTTAAATATGATATTCAACTTAAATTTAAACAATACTGATTAAATTTACTTTTTCGCAATGCAAATCAAAACACACATTAATTCACGGAGATATATCCTTAGAAAGGATGAGGTCTCTGTACAGGTACAAAATAAATCAAGAAGTAATTTTTCTTGACCAATACAATCCCTAAGGAACCACCTTCTAACGCCACTAGAGCTCTTAGAGATGCATTCGTAAAGCACTCTAACACTCTACTGATGTGGGTTAGAGAGTGTTGGGTTGCAAGAAGACATAGTCTTCAAAAGGCAATAGATGTGTATGATGAGTTTATAGTGAATTGCAACATACACAACATGTATAGGACCATTTCAGAGTTGCATGGGATGCTTCAAACTGATGAAATGAACATCAATAATTGATCTAAGGATGTTCTGATGGTCAACAAATGGATAAGATTTTTGTAAAGTTGATGTTAACAAGGGTGGAACCCTTACGAAAGATTGAAGGAAATTGAGAGTCACCGATGGTCCACAAGACCAAAGCTAATTCAAAACGCAAGGGTGACGTTTGTATTTCTTCAATCAGTTTGGTCATAGAAAATAGACTAGATGAGACACTAAGATGAGCTGAAGGAGGATGTGGAGGGTCCACATCTTCAGGAACTTATGTTAAAGATCTATCTACTTCCAAATCCCAATGTATCACACATTAAATGTGCAGGATCTTAAAAGTTGAAGATGTCTGACCAAGGAAGAGATGAACCTACAAGTAAGCAACATTATAACCGATGTGGCAGTTGCTGTAGTAATCATCGAATTAACTATGCACAAGGGTTTTAGTTATGACATTTAATAAATGTTAAAGATGTACCTGATTTGAGCAGGAACATGATTTCGGTTTCTTGTGGGACAAGAACGATAGCTTGCCATTTGACATTGACATTCGTGATATCCACCGAAATGACACTTTTTATGCAAGAAACTCCAAGAATTAGTAGTCACTATGCATTGGGCGTAGATAAGATTAACAAAAGGTCAGTCTATAAGATAAATAGAAAATGGCTTGAATCCTGTGATTCAAACCAAACTCTAAATTGGCGTTGTCATTTAGGGCACATCAACGAGAAACACATATCAACACTTCATAAGTATGGATATTTAAGTCCGTTTGAATTCAATTCAATTGAAAGATGCGAAACTTGTTTGATAGGAAGAATGAAAAAGGCGTCCTTTACATGTAGTGATGAAAGGCCGGGTAACTTATTAGGTCTAATACACTCTGATGTATGTGGCACAATGAGTATACTAGCCAGGAGAAGTCTTAGCTACTTCATCATATTTACTAATCATCTCACTAGATATGATTATGAGACATAAGTCTGAAGCTTTGGACAAGATCAAAGAGTTTAAGAATAAAGTGCAAAACCAACTCGGGAAAAGCTTCAAGGCACTTCGGTTGGAATATTTATCCCGAGAGTTCATCGATCATCTTGGAAATTGTGGGATCATTTCGGAACGGACTCCGCCTGGAACACTACAATTAAATAGTGTGTCCAAGCGGAGAAATCAAACCATATTGAATATGGTTTGTTCCATGAAGAGTCACACTGATCTTCCAATATCTATCTGCGGTTACGCTATAGAATTAGCTATATTCACAGTGAATGAAGCTCTGACGAAGACAACGGAAAGAACGCCATACGACACTCATCTCGACTCCCATTACCATGGATGCGTGCGCCTTCGCGTATTATTCATTGGGATGTGAGCTGGATGAGACGGTAAGTTTTATCCATGTGGGTGCGCCTTCGCGTAGTAACCAGATAAGAACTGGACCATAGTTAGATTCGGTGTGGGAAACGTCCCAACATAACTTTCCTAATGCATCTTCGTGAGGTATCTCAAGGAAACGAGGGGATACTACTTCTACAAACCCAGCGAGAACAAGATTTTGTTGCTCGAGATGGAGTGTTTTGAAAAATATTTTATTTCCAACACAGTTAGTGGAGTGATGTGCATCTCGAAGAGATTCGGGATGGTGCACTGCAACCTGAAGTAATTCAGGAGCCACACTTTGACATTGTAGAGGTTAAGTTATTTGTAGAGGCAGAACAAATTCCTGTAATTATTCCTGAAAGTCGAAGGCGGTCTGAAAGAACCTGTCATTCACCTACCAGATTAAGTTTCCTAATACCTGAAGGTGATAATATGGTCATTGTGGATCATGATGATCCGAAGATATTTAAAGAGGACATGAACAGTCTCATTATAATAGATGGCTGGGAGCCATAAAAGAAAAGACGCAATTCATGTCAAATCACCAAGTTAGTAACTTGGCTGAATCAGCCGTGTGTGTAAATTTTATCATGCTTATTTTGTGGGAAAAATCCGTTTTATCGAAACCGGACGGTTTAACTAGATTAATTAAAATTGTACCGGTTTAACCCTGGTTTATCGAAACCGGACCGGGTCTGAAAAATCTGAAATTTTTGGAAAATTCCCTGAGAACCGACATGAGCCAAAACCCGAATCATGCCCTCGGTCTGATTGGCAAACCCTGGCATGCCCAAAGTGGCCCGTGGGCTACCTTGGGCGCGGCCTAGGGCACGACCATGGGCGCCCGAGGGCCTCCCATGGTGTGCAGTCGGGCTCGACCTTGTCGGCCACGGGCCACTTCCATGGGTGCCCGAGGGCCACCCATGGTCGTGCCCTTGGCTCGACCTTGGTCACCCCCGGTGCTGCCATGGTCGGCCCGAGGGCCACCATGGTCTGCCCTTGGCGACCCGATCGGCCCTTTGTGCCGAACATGGTCATCCCGAGGGCTTTCCATGATCCACCAAGAGACTCAATCCCGATTAGCTATTGCTTATCAAAACAGCCCCAAAAATTAATTTTCAGCTCCAATTTTATTAATCAAAAATCTGATTTTTATAATATTCAATTCATGCATAAATGAAGAACGCATATGAATATTTTTAGGATTTAAATCTAACCCTAACATGCTCAAAATAAATCATATATCAACCTGGATCTGATACCACTGAAGGAATCCATGGGGTCCAAGACAATTAAACTCATGTATAGAGGAAGCGAATTTAACCATGGATTCAAAGATATTTGGAACGGATCATCATGTGAAAATTTTCATAAAGTATAATATAATTAAAATCTAGAATTTTACCTTGAAAAAGCGAATCCAATATCACAAACGCTTTTTTTGTGATCTCTAGTTATATCCACACAAGCAAAGCACCTTTAGAAGAATTTTTACAAAAACAATTACTAGTTAGTTTTGAGAAAATAGCAAGAACAATTGAAGAACAAGAGAGAGTGAGAGGGATTTCGGCAATGGGGAGGGAAGTGGCGAAAATTAGGTTAAAAAATTGTGTACGACTATTCCTTAAATCAAATATATGATTTATGCAAATATCTTCCACTTTCCAAATCTTAATTAACTTCTTATTCAATTATAATTATAATTCTAATAAGAATGGGCTTAAAGTCTGCTTAGCTAAGTCCATTAATTAAAACCATTTAGATTGGATTATAATTAAATAGTTTAGCTAGACCGTCCCATATACTCTAAACCGATTACTGGTTTAGCTAATTCGTACTTGATTTAATTAAATCAAATTGCAATCATCTAACTAGTCTCGGAATGACTATGGAAAAGGAGATGGCTGCGGATTTTATTCTGCAATCCCTTCCTCGTGCATATGGTGGGTTCGTCATGAACTGTCACATGCATGACATGGACAAGACTACATCGGAGTTTCACAGCATGTTAGTGACTGCCGAGAAGAGCATAAGGGGCAGTGCACCCAAAGGTGTTCTTATGGTGAAGAAGGGATCCGGCTTCAAAGCTGGTGGTGATAAGGGTAAAGGCCTTATGCACCTAGCAGGAAAGAACAGGCGACCTTTCATTCCTAAACCTTCCATACCCATGAAGGGCAAGGGGAAGGTAAAGGAGTCGGTCTGTTTCTACTGCCAAAAGCCTGGTCATTGGAAAAAGGACTGTAAGCAGTTGAAGGAAGATCAGAAGAAGGGCGGTGGGGCCGCTACTTCGTCAGGTATTCCATTAGAGCTAAATCTTTCTACTATAAATGATTGGGTACTAGACACTGGAGCTGAGTCTCATGTCTGTGCGGATGTGCAGGTACTGCGTAGTAGAAGAGATGTGGGGGAAAACGAGGTGGACCTATGAGTTGGGAACAACGTGCGAGTTACCACAACTGCTGTGGGTTCGGTTGATCTTGTTTTGCCCAGTGGGCTTGTAATAGAACTTCTTGATGTGTTTTGCGTACCTGCTTTCAGCAAGAATATTGTATAAATATACCTTCTTGAAAAAGAAGGTTATTATTTTGATATTAAGAACGAGTTTTTTAATATTATGCGCAATAACATGTTTTATGAAAATGCTCACACATTTGGAGGTTTATACATATTAAATATGCAAAACTCGAGATCCAACATGCTCTATAATATTAATGCTAAGAGGTTTAAAACTAATGATGTAGACCAAACACTAATATGGCATTGTCGCCTTGGTCACATAAATGAGAAACACATCTCAGCGCTTGAAAGAACATCATTCGAGAAATGGTACGAGAAGGAACCTATTTTTTCCTTCCTAAAAATCTAGGGTTGCGAGGCTTATGTAAAACGGTTTCTTGCAACCAAGCTCGAACCAAGATTAGATTAGTGCACATTCGTCGGATATCCAAAAGAAACAAAAAGATACCACTTCTACAAACCGAGCGAAAATAAATTTTTTGTCGCCCGAAGTGGGACATTCTTGGAAAAGGAATTTATTTCCATAATAGTCAGTGGGAGGGCTATTCATCTTGATGAAGTTCTAGATGAGATAGTCACTCAGGAACCACTGGACGACCCATTGGAAGAAGTAGAGCCAGAAGTGGTCGTTGAGCAAGAACCAATAGCTACAGTTAATGAGGACGGTCCAAGGCGGTCTGAAAGGACAAGTCATGCACCTATAAGATACGGTTTCTTAGTAACTGGAGGTGATGATTTGGTGTTAGTGGACAATGATCCAGCTACCTTTCGAGAGGCCCTGGACGGAAACGACTCTAAGAAATGGCTGGAAGCCATGAGGGAAGAAATGCAATCCATGTCAGATAATCAAGTGTGGGACTTGGTGGATCAAACCGCTGAAGTAAAAGTCATTGCGTGTAAATGGATCTTTAAAATAAAGATAGACATGGATGGCAAACCTCAGACCTATAAAGCAAGAATGGTAGCAAAGGGTTATAGGCAAGTCCACAGAATTGACTATAAAGAAACCTTTTCTTTAGTAGCTATGGTCAAATCTATCTGCATTCTACTTGCCGTTAGAGCTTATCATAATTATGAGATATGGCAAATGGACGTCAAAACCACCTTCCTTAATGGGAGGTTAGCTGAGGACGTTTATATGTCCCAGCCTGAGGGTTTTGAGGATCCTAAGAATAAGGGAAAGATTTGCAAATTGCTCAAATCAATTTATGGTTTGAAGCAAGCATCTCGGAGTTGGAATCAGCGTTTTGATGAAGTTGTGAAACAATTTGGCTTCATCAAGAACGATGATGAACCTTGCGTGTATAAAAAGGCAGATGGGAGCAAAGTAGTCTTCTTGGTGCTCTATGTTGATGACATACCTGCTCATTGGAAACGACGTCCCTACCTTGCTCTTAACGAAGACTTGGTTGGGTCAGTGTTTCACAATGAAGGACTTAGGCGAGGCCTCTTACATCTTGGGGATCAAGATATATAGAGACCGTGCCAAGCGGGTCTTGGGCTTAAGTCAAAGCACCTATATAGACAAAGTGCTGAGAAGATTCTCAATTCATAATTCAAAGAAAGGACTGCTGTCCATGCATCATGTCATAAAGCTTAGCAAGAAACAGTGTGTTGAGACACCTGCAGAGCTAGCAAGAATAAATGAGATCCCATATGCTTCGGATATAGGGTCCATAATGTATGCCATGATATGTACGAGACCGGATGTCTCGTTTGCCCTAAGCTGTACCAGTAAACATCAATCCAAACCCGGTGAGGAACACTGAATTCCCGTCAAAGCGATTCTCAAATATTTGAGAAAAACCAAAGACGCTATTCTTGTATACGGGGGAAGAAATTATGATCTAGTCGTCAAAGAATATGTCGACGCTAGTTTCCAGACAAACCCCGATGACTTTAAGAGTCAGTTGGGATATGTGTTTACGTTGAACGGTGGGGCATTCAGCTGGAAAAGCAAGAAGCAGGACACCATTACCGACTCTACGACGGAAGATGAGTACATTGCTGCATCGGAAGCAGCAAAAGAGGCTGTATGGATCAGGAGTTTCACGGCTGGGTTAGGTGTAATTCAAAACCCATCTAACCCAGTAGACTTATATTGTGACAACACCGGGGCCATTGCGCAAGCTAAGGAACGCAAGGCACATGACATATCCAAACATGTACTCAGGAAATATCACATCATCCGCGACATAGTTGCTAGAGGTGGCGTGAAGATCCACTACGTTGCATCTGATGATAACACAGCCGACCCCTTGACCAAGGCTCTTCCTCAAGCGAAACATGATAAACATGTTAGGTCAATGGGTATAGACTGGGACTTAGATTGGAACTAGGGGAAAGTGGGAACTTGATAGCATTTTTGTGCCCTAGTCCAATTGTTAGTAGTCTATAAATGTCTATGCATAATTATCATCATTTGTAATAAATAAAAAAACTTTGTATTACTTATGTGTTGAAGTAATATGTTAAGCATGATCTAATTTATGACCACTAAAGTAGTAGAACCATTAATCTGTACGGATCACACTTAACGAGTCCCTGGTCAATATACGCTTCAATAGAAGCGACCAGTATGAGGATGGTTCTCAATGACGTAGTTCTACTTGTCATCGGGATGAGGGATCCCGGAATCATATCATAGATATCATGAGGTGATTGATATCGGACGACCAACTTTGAATAGTGTTTCGTATATTAGGCCATGAACATATTCAAATGCGATAACTTGTCACGATATCCTTAGAACAAGGAGTCTTTGTGATCGCTATGCAATGTACGTGCGGCTTTAACTTGCGCCTAACGCTTTCCGTAACATGATTGCAATAACGGGCATGATTGGGTGGCGGAACGGATTGCCTGAGTGACATGAAAGACGGCTAAGGGATTTATCCCTCGTACTACGGTATGGGAAAGATATCCGTTAAAGGCCTCTTGATCGAGAGTGACTGAGAGAAAGAGCATGGCCATGCCAGTGATACAGGTTATCAGTTCTCAGTCATCTCACATATCAAGTAACAATGACTGATTAAACAAGGATGACGACTCTATGCTTTGTGATCAATCAGGATATCTAGAGATAATAGGATAGTGACTTGTACGCACAAGGTTAAATCGAATCATCGATCATCATGCAACTTGGGTAATCATAATGTCTTACTAGAGACCACTTATGATGGATCGGACAAGAGAGATCTTCTGCGCCGATCTGCCAACGGTGGCATGAGCCTGGAGGGTCACACACACACAAGACGGATAACTTGAGACAAGGAAACCTGAACGTTTCTTGAGGAGCAATACATGGACAAAACTAATGGTTTTGGGCCATGGGTTCGGTTTGAGAGAATAATTAGCGAATCGAGAAAACTGAGATTTTTCGTCGATGTCGCGTTGGACTTTGTTTGATAAGTAACAACAAATAGGGTCGGGTGATTTTTGAACACCGCACGAAACCACATGGGCGAGCCCATTGGGCTCGGCCCATGAGGTCACGTGACCGGCCCAACAAGGGCCCATTTTGGGCCCAATAAGCCCAACATGGCCGGCCACCTTGGTGGGTCCAAGGGTGGGCCCACACACACCATGCTTAGTTGGTGATTGTTGATTAAGAGGTGAGTGATTTAAGAGGTATGGGTAATAACACCTTTAAGCCCATTCTTTCACCTCTTAGACCCATGCTTATGAGTTCATGAAGTAGAGAAAATATCAAGGGAATTAATCACTCACTCACTAGCTCTCTCTCTCTCCTTGGCTGGCTACCCTATTGCTCTCTCTCTTCTTACTCTCTTGTTCTTCACTTATATGTTCTAGTAGGCATTAAGTGAAGGATCTTGAAGATCATCCCCTTGGTGTGGACTTGCTCTAGAGAAGAAGACCTTATAGTTCTTCTTTATTGATTCAACAAAGACCTAAAGGTAACATGGTTCGTGCACGTTGATTATGTCCGTGGATGAACCCGCGATCCAATATTTCGAAAACTTTTAAATTTGATCGGTTTCGATAAACCGTTTTTCGAAAAGGTCTAGTTTCGATAAACCCGACCAAACAACTTGGCAAAATTAAAACCGGAATAATTGCATATTACTTGATAACATGTTTGTGTGATAACATGTTGGATGATGTGATGAGATGTATGATGCATTAGTAGCCCATTAGAATTTTATCGCTTTCACGGTTTGCACACCGTTAGTGTTAGCGTGTAATTATTTTTTCATTCGAGCCCATAAAGTGTAATTATTTTTTATCCGGTCTACGAACCGAGTATTAATTGTAATTACTACTCAAAGACGAGAAGGATGGAAAATCGAGTACAATGACGGTCTTGGAGGAAGTCTAAGAGCTAGTGGGAGCCCGAATGAGAAAGACGAGAAGATGTGATGTCTCGTAGAATCTTAAGAATAGGATGGCTATTGGTGCATGTTTAAACGCTTTATGCTTGCTTGCTTTAATTATTAGAAATAATTGTATGCTTGCATGCTTAGCTTATAAGTTTAGAAGCCATCACCTCACATGCAAAGATTAAAATCGATTTTAATTGTTTGCATGTTTAAAGCATTGTGAACCATCATCGCACGGGTTGTGATGGATGAGTTCGATTTTGAAACGTGTTTGCACGGGTTGCAAATGACAACTTCAAAAGAAGATTGTATATGATACAATTAGAAACGTCACAACACGAGGGTCGTTAAGAATGCGTACCGGAAACACCTTAGCGACTCTATCGATGTTGCGTGTGTCATGCTGGGCTGCATGGAGGTGGACCTCCAAAAGCAGTTTATGGAGCAATCCCATGATTCGTTTGCAATGTTTGCACAGATCAAGGATATGTTCAAAGAGAAAGTACGTATTGAAAAACACATTGTTCTCCGAGAACTTATCGCCTACAAAATGTTAGCAGGCAGCTCCATAAGTCCACACATCCTACGAATGAAGGGACATCTCGATCATATGACTAGTCTCGGAATGACTATTGAAAAAGAGATGGCTGCAGATTTTATCCTGCAATCCATTCCTCATGCATATGGTGGGTTCGCCATGAACTACCACATGCATGACATGGATAAGACCGCATCGGAGTTGCACAGCATGTTAGTAACTGTTGAGAAGAGCATAAGGGGCAGTACGCCCAAAGGAGTTCTAATGGTCAAGAAGGGATCCGGCTTCAAAGCTGGTGGTGATAGGGGCAAAGGCCTAATGCACCTGGGGGGGGGGGGGGGGGGGGGGGAGAACAAACGACATTTCATTACTAAACCTTCCATACCCATGAAAGGCAAGGGAAAGGCAAAGGAGTCGATCTGTTTCTACTGCCAAAAGCCTGGTCATTAGAAGAAAGACTGTCAGCAGCTGAAGGAAGATCAGAAGAAGGGCGGTAGGGCCACTGCTTCGTCAGGTATTCCATTAGAGCTAAATCTTTCTACTATAAATGCTTGGGTACTAGACACTGGAGCTGAGTCTCATGTCTGTGTGGATGTGCAGGTGCTGCATAGTAGAAGAGATATGGGGGAAAACGAGGTGGACCTAAGAGTTGGGAACAACTTGAGAGTTACCGCAACTGCTGTGGGTTCTGTTGACCTTGTTTTGCCCAGTGGGCTTGTAATAGAACTTTTGGATGTGTTTTGCATGTTTGCTTTCAGCAGGAATATTTTATCAATATCCCTTCTTGAAAAAGAAGGTTATTATTTTGATATTAAAGACGGGTTTTTTAATATTATGTGCAATAACATGTTTTATGGAAATGCTCACACTGTTGGAGGTTTATACATATTAAATATGCAAAACTCGAGATCCAACATGCTCTATAATGTAAATGCTAAGAGGTTTAAAGCTAATGATTTAGACCAAAATCTAATCTGGCATTGTCGTCTAGGTCACATAAATGAGAAACGCATCTCAGCGCTTCACAAGCACGTACTTCTAAGTCAATTCGAATTCCAAACGATTGATAGATGCGAAGCTTGTTTAATGGGTAAGATGACTAAAGAGCCCTTCACTAGTTTAGGTGAGAGGGCAGGTGATGTGTTGAGTCTAATACATTCAGACGTATGTGGACCAATGAGTACACTAGCCAGAGGTGGTTTAGGCTACTTTATCACATTTAGTGATGATTTCAGTAGATAACGAGTCCCTGGTCAATATACGCTTCAATAGAAGCGACCAGTATGAGGATGGTTCTAAATGACGTAGTTCTGCTTGTCATAGGGATGAGGGATCCCAGAATCATATCATAGATATCATGAGGTGATTGATATCGGACGACCCGCTTTAAATAGTGTTTCGTAGATTAAGCCATGAACATATTCAAATGCGATAGCTTGTCACGATATTCTTAGACCAAGGAGTCTTTGTGATCGCTATGCAGTGTACGTGCGGCTTTAACTTGCGCCTAACGCTTTCCGTAACACGATTGCAATAACGGGCATGATTGGGTGGCGGAATGGATTGCATGAGTTACACGAAAGACGGCTAAGGGATTTATCCCTCGTACTACGGTATGGGAAAGATATCCATTAAAGGCCTCTTGATCGAGAGTGACTGAGAGAAAGAGCATGGCCATGCCAGTGATACGGGTTATCAATTCCCAGCCATCTCACATATCAAGTAACAATGATTGATTAAATAAGGATGACGACTCTATGCCTTGTGATCAATCGGATGTCTAGGGATCATAGGATACTGACTTGTACGCAGAAGGTTAAATCGAATCATCGATCATCATGCACCTTGGGTAATCATAACGTCTTACTAGAGACCCCTTATGATGGATCGGACAAGAGAGATCTTTTGCGCCGATCTGCCAACGGGGGCATGAGCCTGGAGGGTCACACACATACAAGACGGATAACTTGAGACAAGGAAACCTTAACGGTTCTTGAGGAGAAATACATGGAAAACACTGAAGGTTTTTGGCCATGGGTTCGGTTTGAGAGAATAATTAGCGAATCGAGAAAACTGAGATATTTCGTCGATGTCGCGTTGGATTTTGTTTGATAAGTTACAACAAATAGGGTCGGGCAACTTTTGGACACGACACGCAACCACATAGGTGAGCCTATTGGGCTCGGCCCATGAGGTCATGTGACCGGCCCAACAAGGGCCCATTTTGGGCCCAATAAGCCCAATATGGCCGACCACCTTTGTGGGTCCAAGGGTGGGGGCCAGACACTATGCTTAGTTGGTGTTGTTGATTAAGAGGTGAGTGATTTAAGGGGTATGGGTAATGACTTACGTTTAAACCCATGCTTTCACCTTTTTAGACCCATGCTTATGAGTTGATGAAGTAGAGAAATATCATTTGAATTAATCACAACTCACTCACAAGCTCTCTCGCTCTCCTTTGCCGGCTACTCCCCTCTCTCCTCTTTTCTTGCTCTCTTGTTCTTCACTTAATTGTTCTAGTAGGCTTTAAGTGAAGGATCTTGAAGATCATCCTCTTGGTGTGGACTTGCTCTAGAGAAGAAGATCACAAAGTTCTTCTTTATTGATTCAACAAAGACTAAAAGGTAAATATCTTGTGGAATAGCTTTTGCCTTGAGATTTAATGGTTCATGTTCTTGGACAAGGTTTGGAGTTGCTTTTGTTAATGCTTCCGCTATCTCGATGATCTATAACGCTCCAAAACCCTATAGTTGGATATGGTTCGATCAATGTTAAGTCACACTGATCTCCCGATCTCCTTCTGGGGTTACGCTCTACAAACGGCCGCATTCATAATAAATAGGGCTCCGTCGAAAGTAGTGGAAGGGACATCATTCGAGAAATGGTACGAGAAGGAACCCGTTTTGTCCTTCTTGAAAATATGGGTTGCGATGCTTTTGTAAAATGGTTGCTTGCAACCAAGCTCGAACCAAGATCAGATAAGTGCAATTTCGTCGGATATCCAATAGAAACAAAGGGATACTACTTCTACAAACCAAGCGAAAACAAAGTATTCGTCGCCCGAGGTGGGATATTCTTGGAAAAGGAATTTATTTCCAAGACAGTCAGTGGGAGAACTATTCATCTTGATGAAGTTCTAGATGAGATAGTCGCTCAGGAACCACTGGACGACCCCTTAGAAGAAGTAGAACAAGAATTGGTCGTTGAGCAAGAACCAATAGCTACATTTAATGAGGACGGTCCAAGGCAGTCTGAAAGGAAAAGTTCTGCACCTATCGGATATGGTTTCCTAGTAACTGGAGGTGATGATTTGGTGTTAGTGGACAATGATCCAGCTACCCCTTTCGAGAGGCCATGGAAGGAACCGACTCTGAGAAATGGCTGGAAGCCATGAGGGAAGAAATGCAATCCATGTCAAATAATCAAGTGTGGGACTTGGTGGATCAAGCCCCTGGCGTAAAAGTCATTGGGTGTAAATGGATATTTAAAATAAAGATAGACATGGATGGCAAAACTCAGACCTATAAAACAAGACTGGTAGCAAAATTTTCTCGGAAGACCTCAGGTTATAGGCAAGTCCACCGAATTGACTATGAGGAAACCATTTCTCCAGTAGCTATGGTCAAATCTATTCGCATTCTACTTGCCGTAGCAGCTTATCATAATTATGAGATATGGTAAATGGATGTCAAAACCGCTTTCCTTAATGGGAGGTTAGCTGAGGACGTTTATATGTCCCAACCTGAGGGTTTTGAGGATCCAAAGAATAAGGGAAAGATTTGTAAGTTGCTCAAATCAATTTATGGTTTGAAGCAAGCATCTCGGAGCTGGAATCAGCATTTTGATGAAGTAGGGAAACAGTTTGGCTTCATCAAGAACGATGATGAACCTTGCGTGTATAAAAAGGCAGATGTGAATAAAGTAGTCTTTTTGGTGCTCTATGTCGATGACATATTGCTCATTGGAAACGACGTCCCTACCTTGCTCTTAACAAAGGCTTGGTTAGGTGAGTGTTTCGCAATGAAGGACTTAGGCAAGGCTTCTTATATCTTGGGGATCAAGATATATAGAGATCGTGCCGAGCAGGTCTTGGGCTTGAGTCAAAGCATCTATATAGACAATGTGCTGAGAAGATTCTCAATTCATAATTCAAAGAAAAGACGGCTGCCCATGCGTCATGGCATAAAGCTTAGTAAGAAACAGTGTGCTGAGACACCTGTAGAGCTAAAAAGAATGAATGAGATCCCATATGCTTCGGCTATAGGGTCCATAATGTATGCCATGATATGTATGAGACCGGATGTCTCGTTTGCCCTAAGCTGTACCAGTAGACATCAATCCAAACCCGGTGAGGAACACTGGATTGCAGTCAAGGCAAGTCTCAAATATTTGAGAAAAACAAAGGACGCTTTTCTTGTATACGGGGGAAGAAATGATGATGATCTAGTCGTCAAAGGATATGTCGACGCTAGTTTCCAGACAGACCCTGTTGATTTTAAGAGTCAGTTGGGATATGTGTTTACGTTGAACGGTGGAGCATTCAGCTGGAAAAGAAAGAAGCAGGACACCATTGTCGACTCTACAATGGAAGCTAAGTATATTGCTGCATCGGAAGCAGCAAAGGAGGCTATATGGATCAGGAGCTTCATGGTTGGGTTAGGTGTAATTCAAAACCCATCTAACCTAGTAGACTTATATTGTGACAACATCGGGGCCATTGCGCAAGCCAAGGAACCCAGGGCACATGACAGATCCAAGCATGTACTCATGAAGTATCACATCATCCGCGACATAGTTGCTAGAAGTGACGTGAAGATCCACTACGTTGCATCTGATGATAACACAACCGACCCCTTGACCAAAGCTCTTCTCAAGCATAACATGATAAACATGTTAGGTCAATGGGGAGAGACTGGGACTTAGAATGGAGCTAGGGGCAAGGGGGAGATTGATAACATTTTTGTTCTCTAGTTCAATTGCTAGTAGTCTATAAATGTATATGTATATTTATCATCGTTTGTAATAAATAAAACGGCTTTGTATTACTTATGTGTTGAAGTAATATGTTTAGCATGATATTATTTATGACCACTAAAGTAGTAGAACCATAAATCTGTACGGATCACACATAACGAGTCCCTGGTCAATATACGCTTCAATTGAAGTGACTAGTATGAGGATGGTTCTCAATGATGTAGTTCTGCTTATCATAGGGATGTGGGATCCCGAAATCATATCATAGATATCATGAGGTAATTGATATCGGACGACCCGCTTTGAATAGTGTTTCATATGTTAAGCCATGAACATATTCAAATGCGATAGCTTGTCACGATATCCCTCGACCAAGGAGTCTTTGTGATCGCTATACAGTCGACGTACGGCTTTAACTTGCGCCTAACGCTTTCCGTAACACGATTGCAATAACGGGCATGATTGGGTGGCAGAACGGATTGCATGAGTGACACGAAAGACGGCTAAGGGATTTATCCCTCGTACTACGGTATGGGAAAGATATCCGTTAAGGCCGCTTGATCGAGAGTGACTGAGACAAAGAGCATGGCCATGCAGTGATACGGGTTATCAGTTCTCAGCCATCTCATATATCAAGTAACAATGATTGATTAAACAAGGATGACGACTCTATGCCTTGTGATCAATCAGGATGTCTAGAGATAATAGGATAATGACTTGTATGCACAAGGTTAAATCGAATCATCGATCATCATGCACCTTGGGTAATCATAATGTCTTACTAGAGACCACTTATGATGGATCGGGCAAGAGAGATCTCTTGCGCCGATCTGCCAACGGTGGCATGAGCCTGGAGGGTCACACACATACAAGATGGATAATTTGAGACAAGGAAACCTTAACGTTTCTTGAGGAGAAATACATGGAGAAAACTGAAGGTTTTGGGCCATAGGTTCGGTTTGAGAGAATAATTAGCGAATCGAGAAAACTGAGATTTTCATCGATGTCGCGTCGGACTTTGTTTGATAAGTAACGACAAAAATGGTCGGATAAATTTTGGACACGGCAGGCGACCACATGGGCCAGCCCATTGGGCTCGGCCCATGAGGTCACCTAGCCGGCCCAACAAGGGCCCAAATAAGGCCCAATAAGCCCAAGTGGCCGGCCACCTTGGTGGGTCCAAGGGTGGGGGCCACACACCAAGCTTAGTTGGTGTTGCTGATTAAAAGGTGAGTGATTTAAGGGGTTTAGGTAATGACTTGCCTTTAACCCATGCCTTCATCATTTGTCACTTTAATGACCCATGCCTTATGTGTTGGTGAAGTAGACAAATGAAGAATTAATTCAAGACACTCCCACTCTCACCTTTCTCTCTCTTGTGGTCGGCCAAGTGCCTCTCTCCTCTCTTCTTGCTCTCTTGTTCTTCACATATTAGTTCTAGTAGGCTCTTTGTGAAGGATTTTAAGGATCATCCTCTTGGTATGGATTTTCTCCAGAGAAGAAGATTATATAGTTCTTCTTTCTTGATTCAACAAAGACTAAAAGGTAAATTTCTTGTGGAATAGCTTTTGCCTTGAGATTTAATGGTTCATGTTCTTGGACAAGGGTTGGAGTTGCTGTTGTTTATGCTTCCGTTATCTCGATGATCTTGAACGCTCCAAAACCCAACACTTACTGCTTCCACCAGTAAGGATGGGTACTTTGATAGTGGATGTTCTCGCCACATGACTGGTGACTGTAAGCATTTGACCAACATAAGGCCATGCTTCAACTGCTACGTTACATTTAGCGACGGAGTCAAAGCCAGAGTGATTGGGAAAGGGCAGCTAAACTTTCCTGTCTTCCCATGCTTAACCGAGGTATTGTTGGTAGAAGGGCTCACTGCTAACCTTATTAGCATTAGTCAATTATATGATCTTGACCTATTTGTAATCTTTACTCGTGACAAGTGTGTTGTGCTAAATGACAAACAGGTTGAGCTCATGAAGGGAACAAAATCTCGATATAACTACTACGTTTAGTCTCCGGCAGACACTCCGGTGTCCAAATGTCTTCTCTCCAAAATAGATGAGGCCAAGCTATAGCATCATAAACTTTGACATTTGAACCTCAGGAGCATGCAGAAGGTGATCTCTGAAAATGCCATAATTGGTGTCCCAAACCTCAAGATTGATGAAGGGGAAATTTTTGGTGACTCCCAGATTGGGAAACAAGTCAAGAGGTCACACAAAATGGTGCAACATCTTAACACTTCGAGAGTCTTGGAGCTACTTCACGTGGACTTGATGGGACCAATGCAGGTTGAAAGTCTTGGAGGAAATAAATATGTCTTTGTTTGTGTCGACGACTTCTCTAGGTACACTTGGGTAGATTTTATTCGTGAAAAATCTGACACATTTTCTGTCTTTGAAGCTATGTGCAACAAAGTACAAAGGGAAAAGGTGATAGCATTGGGATAATCGTCAGACTTCAAAGCGACCACGAAAAGGAGTTCGAGAATATTAGCTTCGCCAGTTTTTGTGACGCGGAGGGTATAACTCATGAATTCTCTGCATCCATAACTCCTCAACAAAACGGAATCATGGAAGGGAAAAGCGAACTCTCCATGAGATGGCTAGAGTAATGATGCTCGCCAAAGACATACATGCCCACTTCCGGGCTGAAGCTCTCAACATAGCTTGCTATATTCACAGAGGGAAATCTTCGTCTAGGGACTAATATTACTCCTTATGAAATACGGAGGGGGAGAAAGCCAAATGTTAAATATTTTCACATCTTTGGCTCAATATGCTACATACTAGCCGATAGGAATCCTCGACGCAAGTTCGATCCCAAAAGTGATGAGGGGTATTTCTCGGGTACTCTAGGAACAGTCGTGCCTTTCGTGTCTTCAATAAACGCACGAGAGATCCATGATGGAGTCCATAAACGTGGTCATTAACGATAGTAACGACACTTATGACTATATTAATGATGAAGATGAAGTTGTTCCTATTGTTATAGATGCTACAGAAACTCCTGATGTCAGGACAGATTTTGAGGACAAAGGGCTAGACATTGCGAGTGACATTATTCCTGACACATAACCCCCACACGTGCCATAACGAAAACTTCTCTCAAGGAGAATCTAGAAAGATCACCCATCACATGAATTGATTGGCGACCTAGGAGATGGTGTGCGCACTCGACTTAAAACACATGTGAACTATAGAGAGATGATCGTTAATCTTTGCTTTGTCTCCAAAATTGAGCCCCCAAGAATGTACAAGAAGAAATTATCGACGAATATTAGGTCGGTGCCATGCAAGAAGAACTTGTCCAGTTTGAAAGAAATGCTGTTTGGGAATTAGTTCCAAAACCATACTATGTTAACGTCATTGGAACTATGTGAATTTTCAAAAATAAAACTGATGAGCATGGCTGTGTCACTCGGAAAAAGGCCAAGCTCGTAGCTCAAGGATATACCCAAGTTGAAGGTATATATTTTGATGAACCTTTCGTTCATGTGGCTAGGCTTGAAGCAATCAGACTGCGTTTTGGCATCGCATGTCACCTCCACTTCAAGCTCTTTCAAATGGATGTGCAAATTGCTTTTCTCAATGGGCATCTGAATGAGGATGTATATGTAGCTCAACCTAAAGGATTTGTTGATCCTAGCCATCCTTATCATGTCTATAAGCTCATAAAGGCTCTCTACGGGCTCAATCAGGCTTCTTGAGCATGGTATGAAAGACTAACCCAATTTCTTGTGCAAAATTGCTATACTAGGGGAGGAGTCGATCGAACCTTCTTTATAAAGAAGAAGGGAAAAAACATCATGATTGCACAAATTTATGTAGATGATATTGTCTTTGGAGGCATGTCAGACAAGATGGTGGAACTTTTTGTGACACAAATGCAGTCGGAGTTCGAAATGAGCATGGTGGGAGAACTGAACTTTTTCTTGGGATTTCAGATCAGACAAATGGAAGATGGGATATTTATTTCTCAGAGCAAGTATGCAAATAACATGGTAAAGAAATTAGTCCTAGAAAAGGCAACCCACAAGAGAACTTCTGCTGCCATGCACACCAAGTTTACCAATCACGAACATGGTGAATTGGTGGATCAAAATCTATACGGAAGCATCATTGGGAGCCTTCTCTATCTCACTGCCAGTCGACCTGATATAACATTCTCAGTTGGTGTCTGTGTTTGACATCAATCTAATCATAAAGTAAGTCACCTTACTCAAGCCAAGCACATTCTAAGATACATATCGGGAACCTTTAGCCTTGGCCTTCTGTATTCTTTTGATACATCATCTACTATGGTTGGATATTTTGATGCCGATTGGGCTGGAAGCACAACATATATAAGAGGCACCTCTGATTGTTGCTTTTATCTAGGGAATAACTTTATTTCGTGGTTCAGCAAGAAGCAAAACTACTTTGCACTGTAAATAGTTGAGTCTGAATATATTGTGGCTGGAAGCAGTTGCACTCAACTTCTATGGTGAAACAAATGCTTGCCGAATACGGTGTTGGTCAAGATGTCATGACATTGTTCTATGAAAACATCAGTGCCATTAATATCTCCAAAAATCCAGTACAACACAACAAGACCACACACGACGATATTAGACATCACTTCATACGAGACTTAGTGGAGGACAAAAAGATTCAACTTGACTACATTCCCACTAAGAAACAACTAGCTGATATCTTCACAAAACCATTGGATGCTACCAGATTTGAGAATCTCAGGTCCTCGTTAGGACTCTACTCTCCTGAACAATAAAGGACCTACGAATTCTTGAAGGGGAGTGTGTGTTTTTCTGACCCCTTCACTGATCCTAGAAGAACAATGTGGGCCATAACTGTTTCGAGGCCCAACTACTGATGAGATAACAATTTTTATTTTAAAATATCTCTAACATGTGATCATTACACAGGAAAAAGAAAATATTTGAAGATCAAGGGTTCTAATTTGGAAATTAAGACTCTCTCTATTCTGATTATCTCGCCCCTCATTGTTCTCTCGGCCTTTGATCCACCGGGCGCAAACTTGGAATTGTCATCACGGAACCATCAGCTCAAACCGAGATCGAATCAATCAATGTCAGGGAAGAAGTTCCACCCGTAGGCCCGCCTTTTGTAGATCTGCAAGTGTTGAATCAAGGTAACCGTATTTATCCTATCGCTTTTGAAAACCCTAGGGGTAGCGTTGTTTTGGAAACTCATGTTATTGAGACTGTTGAGGAAGGTCAGGACCAGGTGAAACCGATGTCGAGGGCATGTCCAATCCCCCTCCTCACATTAAGTCGCCGCATGTTGAAATTCAGAAAATCATAGATCATGAACAGGATGTCAGGGAAAAAGTCCCATAATCTTCTCTTGGCAAGGAGATGGAAGCAGACCCCATTTTGGGTCAAGATGTTGGTATTGATGTTCCATCATCTTGTGTTCATTATGATCCTTCTCCAGAAGAAGCCATGGAAATAGATCATGATCTGTTCCAGGTTGCAGAAGAGGAGGTTGAAGAAGATGTCGATGAAGCTGACAAAGAGGCTTTCGACGAAGATTTCGATGAGGACGTTCAAGGGGATGTCGAAGAAGATGTTCCAACATCATATGTGCAGGTGCATGTTGGTGAAAGTGAAGCTGGTGGAGAAGACGTTCTCCAAACCGATGAAGATGTGGTTTTAGCAAATCTTCGGTCATAAAAGACGAAGAAGAAGAAGAGGAAGAGCAGAGAAGCTGCTGCCCCTGCCAAGAAACTGTCAAAGAAAGGAAAAATCTCTGCTGCAAAAGAAGGAACTATCTATGACAGTCAGAAGAAAAGGAAGAAAAACCCATCTGTTCTCAGTAAGAAAAAGCAAAAGAAGTCTGTAATAATGTCTAGACATCTTGTAGATGAGTCGGTCTCGGTTAACGAAGAAGCAGAAGAAGAGCCTGCTGTGACACTTAGGCGCGTTAAAAAAAAGTATGTGGGGGGTCATAAGCTACCAAGAAATGTTCTTGATGCACCTCTAGATAATGTATCTTTTCACCAGGAGGATGGAGTACTCAAATGGAGGTATGTGTACCAAAGGGTCATTTTCCCGGAGAGGGAACTGTCTGATGAGGCCCAAAAAATGGAAACAATCATGGAGCTTCTCTCTGATGTAGGGATCCTTCAAACCGTCATCAACATAGGTGCATTCTACCCCACTCTGGTAAAAGAGTTCATAGTTCAGAAAAGTAAGGAAGATCTGGCCATCTTTTGACAACCCCGAGGACCCAGAGTTCATAAAAGTATTTGTAAGAGGCCATTATTTTGAGTTCACCGCTGATATTATTAACAACTTTCTTGGAAGAGAGACGCCTGCTTCTGTGGTTCGCATTCCCTCTCTTCATACCATTGCCAAGGAAATCTCAGGTGACGTAAGGAAGATCTGGCCAGCCAAAGGAAAGATGGCCTCATCTGAGTTATCAACCGAGTATTCGGTCCTGTACCGAATAGACATTGCTAATTGGGTACCCTTCTCACATGGCTCTGTAGGGTTTTGGAGCGTTCTAGATCGTCATCGAGATAGCGGAAGCAATAAAAGATAATCTACTCCAAACCTTGTCCAAGAACATTTAAACCATTAAATCCCAAAGCAAAATCTATTCCACAAGATATTTACCTTTAAGTCTTGTTTGAATCGATAAAGAAGAACGTTCGGATCTTCTTCTCTAAAGCAAGTCCACACCAAGAGAATGATCTTCAAGATCCTTCACTTAATTGCCTACTAGAACAGTTAAATGAAGAACAAGAGAGCAAGATGGAGGAAGAACACCAAGGTGGCCGGCCACAATGAGAGAGAAAGAGAGGTTTTTTTTTTGAGTTTTGTGACTTAATCAATTAATGAAATAATGTCTTGCAATATATCTCATCATCCAACTCACAAGTATGGGTTAAAAGTGATTGGTATGGGCTTAAAGGAGCTTTAACCCATACCCCTTAAATCACTCACCTCTTAATCCACAACTACCAACTAAGCATGGTGTTGTGTGGCCCCCACATTGGCCCCACCAAGTGGGCCGGCCATATGGCCTTATTGGGCCCTTATTGGGCCGGCCATGAGGCTTCATGGGCCGAGCCCAATGGGCCCTCCCGTGTTGTCTCATGCCGCGTCCAAAAGTTTCCCGACCTTTTTGTCGCTACTTATCAAACAAAGTCCGACGCGATATCGACGAAAAACTCAATTTTTCTCGATTCGCTAATTATTCTCTCAAACCGAACCTATGGCACAAAACCTCCAGTTTTGTCCATATACTTCTCCTTAAGAAACATCCATGTTTCCTTGTCTCAAGTTATCCGTCTTGTATGTGTGTGACCCTCTAGGCTCATGCCACCGTTGGCAGATCGGCGCAAGAATTGCTCTTGCCCGATCCATCATAAGTAGTCTCTAGTAAAACATTATGATTACCCAAGGTGCATGATGATCGATGATTCGACTTAACCTTTGTGCGTACAAGTCACCATCCTTTTATCTCTAGATATCCCGATTGATCACAAGGCATAGAGTCGTCTCCCTTGTTTAATCAATCATTGTTACTTGATATGCGAGATGACTGAGAAATGATAACCCGTATCATTTTGCATGGCCATGCTTTTCTCTCATTCGGTCTCCATCAAGAGGCCTTCTAACGGATATCTTTCCCATACCGTAGTATGAGGGATAAATCCCTTAGCCGTCTTTCGTGTCACTCATGCAACCCGTTCCGCCACCCAATCATGCCCTTCATAGCAATCCTTTTACAGAAAGCGTTTGGCGCAAGTTAAAGCCGTACGTTCATTGCATAGTGATCACAAAGACTCCTTGGTCTAAGGACGTCGTGACGAGCTATCGCATTTGAATATGTTTATGGCTTAATCTATGAAAACACTATTCATTGCGGGTCGTCCGATATCAATCACCTCATGATATCTATGATATGGTTCCAGGATCCCACATCCTTATGACAAGTAGAACTACGTCATTAAGAACCATCCTCATACTGGTCACTTTCAAGGAAGCATAGGTTGACCAGGGACTTGTTAAGTGTGATCCGTACAGATTTATGGTTCTACTACTTTAGTGGTCATAAATCAGATCATGCTTAACATATTACTTCAACATATAAGTAATATAAAGCCGTTTATATTTATACATCACAAACGATGATATTTGTACATAGACGTTTACAGGCTAATACCAATTGGACTAGGGCACAAATGCTATCAGGCTCTAGCATCACTCCAGACATAGCCCCTCTAATCTACCAGATATGTATTACTCCTTATTTAAGTTTTGGAATTTTGTTCTTGATCACTTGGCAAAGCATGCCAAGTCCTATGTTGTGAAGCTTCCTATTGGATTTCCCTCTCTCATCACTGGAGTACTGCTCAACCAATATCCCAACCTCCTGCGAGATTTAGACGTGGCAGGCAAGAAACCAGGCGTTCTCACCTTCAGCCACAAACTCTTTGAGGGAAAAAATGTTAGGGATATTGTCATACCATCTAGCGCAACATCCGGAGCTGCTGGAAGCTCAGGATCCGAAGGAGTTCAGAAGGTAGTGCTGAGGGAGCTTTGTGAAGAAATCAGATTCCTGGAAAAGACTATTGACTACCTCCTCGGCAGAAAAACAATATGTTAAGGTCTTGTTCAAGATCTTATCCTGGCTCAAGAAAAGAGTGTTGATGTCCCTGCTTATGCTCAAGATTGTGGAGAAGATGTCAGAGACGAAAATGAAGAAGAGGTTGTTGTGTCAGATTCGGAGGATTTCTAGGTCCTGCATTTCCCTTGGTTCCATTTAAGTTTTTTCCTTTGGATGACTGTTGGCTACTATATTCATTAAGGGGTTGACCGAGTTAACTTTTTGTGATGTCTCCTCTACTCCCTGACTGTATTTTGCTCTAATGATTAAGATGGTCTGCTTGTTGACTCTTTGTTGCCTGGTTTAATGGTTGGTACCTTTGGCATGTTTTTTTTAGGCAATCACGGGGAGAAAAAGAGTTTGAAGACATATTTGGACATCTTTCTGTGTCATGAGAGTTGGCTAATAGCGATCATAGAACACATAAGTGCTTGCCTAAAAAATAGCCAAAAGGGAAGATTGTTGTTACGTTTAGATTGGCTATATTTTTAGTGGACAGTGTAACATCTTGGTAACTCATCTTTCGAGACGATAATTTTGGTGAGTTTCCGATTTTACGAGATATTCTATATCGAGCTTGATTCCGTACAATTCATACGTGTAATAGGATATGGAAACTTCAGATTTGTTGTGATTCGTCCTGAAGGATTAAGGAAACCTTAGAGACACATGAAGACGAAAGAAGCTGCTATAAAAGCTGGAGAGTGTTCCCTTAGCAGCTGGTTCTTCTTTTTTATTGTAGTGCGTTCTTTGTGCAAAAGGCTCAGAGCTCCTAAGCGTGTTGGACTAGCATATTGGGAGGCTGAATGTTTTGACAAGAACGACATACTTTTGATCAAACACTATTCAAGAAGAATTAGTGCTTCAGTGATTCGGGTTGTGTTAGCGTGATTGAACATTCACGTACTCTTTGAAGATCTGGGGACAAACCGAGCAAAGGAGATTGCTCGAATAGTTGAATCGAGAGAGGATCTCGAATTTAGGGGGAGTCCCTAGTCTAGGTTGTCACTTGTAATGATAGCATAAATCAATTATTTGTGTGATGATCATATAGGCTTGTATGTTCTTATTGATTACGTTATAGTGGAACCTTTCCACTGGCAGAGTGCCCACAAACGTAGGTGACGTTGCACCAAACAGAGTAACCATACTGTATTTGTCTTACTATCCATAATATGTGCTTCAACAAGTTGTCAATCACAAAGTTTCAACATTGTGCACAACATCTTGTTACTACAACCAACCAGAATTTCAAAGTGGAATAAATTATTCTCTAGAACATATTTACATAAACGAATTGAGTCAGCATCTTCAAAGTCAAATAGCTCCAGAGGCATCCAGGAGCCATTCCAGAGATCAAGAGATCAAGCTGACGAGGATAATCAGAAGAGTTTCAACCATTTGTATTTAATTCTCTATTGAGACTTAATATCTAGGTTTTACATTTCTTAATTCCCCTCTGTTCTTTATTTAATTTCTAATTAATTTTATTTTCAATTCATGTTCTTGTGTATACTGTTTATTCAATTTTGTCTTGAAATTAATTATGGATGATTGATTGTTAAATTGACAACTTAATACATAGATCTCATGTGTATTTCAATATCATTTCTAGCATATTTATTATATATACAATTTGTTGGAGTTTGGGGGATCCAAATCAGATTGCGCAGTGGAAATAAAATAACTAAAATAACCCTGAACCCGTCATGATCTTATCTACGCAATGTATCTACAAAGTTATAACCCAAAACAATGAGATCTCAATTTTTACCTGAATCGAGAAAACCGAATCGACCACGTGGAGCAAATTTATGTTCCTCCCTCTATCTCTATCCACACAAACACACTAAGATTAGTAATCTTTCTTCTAAACACACCTATTAGAATGTAAGAGAAGAGAGTAGAGATTTCGGCAGCGTTTCAGTATGAAAACGGATGGAATTATATTTTCAGGACAATGAGCTCTCTATTAATAAAAAAATCTAAGGTTTAGGGGCGCACGAACCTAGCCCATAAAAGGGATAGGTGCGGCGACTCCATAAAACCCTAGCTGCCACTTAAAGTGGGGGTTTGGGCTTTGTGATTGGGTTTCGGCCAAGCCCTCCGCCCCCTTTAAGTAGCAGCCCCTCATGGGTTCGGCCTCCCTAACCTAGCCACGGTTAGCCCCAAAACCGGTCTGGTTTTGGGCCAGTTCGTGTACCCCTTTTTGTGCTTAATGGGCCCGTGGTCCAAAACCATAGGTTTTGGCAACAACCCGTTCCAATTCACTTTACCATAATTGCCTATTTCTGCACAAAGTGTGTTTTTGTGTCCTCTATAGGCTCATGTCCCATTGGCAAATCGGCATAAACATACCATTTTACCCTTTCCATCATAAGTGGCCTCTACTAAGACATTATGATTACCCAACGTACATGATGATCAGTAATCCTATTTAACCTCATGTCGTCCATGTCACTATCCTTTTATCGTTAGCTATCCTGATTAATCATGAAGCATACAGCCGGCACCCTATTTAATTAAATACCGTTTCTTGATATGTGAGATGATTGATAAATGATACTCCGTTTCATAAGAATGGCCATGCGTTTCATTTCAGTCATTCTTATCAAGTGGCCTAAACAGATACCATTGTCATACCGAAGCATGAGGGATAAATCCCTTAGCCGTCTTTGGTATTACACATATAACCCGTCCCCACGCCAATTATAACCGTTATAGCTACCATGTGACAGATAATGTTAGGCTTAGTTCAAACTCGGATATTGACTATACTGTAATCACAAAGACTCTTCGGTGTAAAGATACAATGAAAAACTACGACAACTGAATATGCTTTTGACAGTATATATGCCGCATATTCAGGTCGGGTCGTCCAATATCATCACCCACATGATATCTATGATCTAACTCCGGCAATCCCCTTGCCAATGATTAGTAGAGCGTGATCATAAAGAGCCATCCTCATACTGGTCGCTTCAGATGAAGCTTACTTGACTAGGGACATGTTAAGTATAATTCATACATATCTACAGTTCTACTATTAGTGATGACACACTCAATCATATAGATCTAATTATGCTTAACTTATTACTACAACACATTAGTAATAAAAATGTTGGTTTTATTTCATTGCTAATGATGATTACATAAACATAGACATAAGTAGTCATGGACTAGGGCACAAATCCTACAATCTCCCACTTGCCCCTAGTTCTAAACTAAATCCAGTCTATCCTCATAGACTTTACATGTCCCTCATGTTTAGGATGTGAGAGAGCCTTCGTCAATGGGTCGGCTGTGTTATCATTTGTCGCAACAAAACTGATCTCCATATCACCTCTTCTAATGATTTCTCTTATGAGATGATACTTCCTGAGTATATGCTTGGATTTGTCATGTGATATTGGCTATCTAGCAAGTGTTATCGCCCTGGTGTTGTCACACAGTAAACTCAGTGAACTAGACGGGTTTGCCATTATTCATAGCTCAGCCAAAAAGTTCCTAATCCACACAGCCTCCTTAGCTGCTGATGAAGCAGCTATCGTGTCCTGCTTGCGGCTCTTCCAACTGAACGCACCACCATTTAATATGAATACATATCCAGCTTGACTTTTAAAGTCATCTGAACCTGTCTGGAAACTAGCATCAGTATATCCTCTGACTGCTAGTTCACCATCTACACCCCCGTACACTAAAAAGGCATCCTTAGTTCTTCTCAAGTATTTGAGGATAGCTTTGACCACAATCCAGTGTTCCTCACCAATGTTACATTGGTATCTACTGGTACAGATCAGGGCAAACGAGACATCTGGTCTCGTGCACAAAATTGTATACATGATGTATTCTATAGCCGAAGCATATGGGATATCCTTCATTTTCTTTAGCTCATCAGATGTCTTCGGACACTGATTCTTACTAAGCTTTATGCCATGACGCATGGGAAGGAATCATTTCTTGGATTCCTGCATTGAGACCCTTCTCAATACTATGTCTATGTAGGTGCTTTGACTTAGACCCAAGATTCTTTTGGCTCGATCTCTATATATCTTGATCCCCAAGTTATAAGCAGCCTCGCATAAGTTTTTCATTGCGAAATACTTCCCTAATAAAGCTTTTGTTTCTTGCAAGGTTGGGATGTTGTTCCCAATAAGCATAATGTCATCGACATAAAGCACCGAAAAGATAATGTTTGTCACATTCGCCTTCTTGTAAACGCAAAAGCTATATTTCGTTCTTGATGAAGCCGAATCCTTTCACAGCTTCATTAAAACGAATTTTCCAACTCCGAGAAGCTTGCTTAAACCCATAAATGAATTTCTGCAGCTTACAAATCTTTCTTTTATTCTTCGAATCGACAAAACCCTCAGGCAGTGTCATATAGACATCCTCAGTAAGATTTCTGTTAAGGAAAGCGGTTTTAACATCCATCTGCCATATCTCATAATCGTAATATACAGCTATGCTAGAAGTATTCGGATTGATTTGACCATATGTACTGGAGAAAAGGTTTCATCATAGTCAATTAATTGGATTTGTGTATAACCTTTTGCAACCATTCTTGCTTTATAGGTCTGAGGTTGGCCATCCATATCGGTTTTTATCTTGAAAACCCACTTGCAACCAATGACTTTTACACCAATGGTTGGCTCAACCAAGCTCCAAACTTGGTTATCTGACATGGATTGCATCTCCTCTTTTATGGCACCCATCCATTTCTCAGAGTCAGGCCATCCCATGGGTTTCTGAAAAGTTGATGGATCATCAAAATCCACAACCAACAAATCACAATCGTTAGATATGAGAAACCCATATCTGACGGGTGGTTGACTTGTTCTTCCAGATCGCCTTGGACCTTCCAAAGTATCAGCAAGAATTGGTTCTGTCTCTAAAACCTGATCAGGCTCCATCACTTCTATATTGTTAGTGTCAGGCTCCTGAATTGCTTCAGGTTGTACTGCATCGTCCCGAATTTCTTCGAGATGCACATTACTCCCACTGACATTCTTGGAGACGAACTCTTTCTCCAAAAGTACACTTCCACGAGCAACAAAAACTTTGTTCTCGCTTGGTTTATAGAAGTAGTATCCCCTCGTTTCCTTAGGATACCCTACGCATACACATTTATGAAATTTTGGTTCGAGCTTATTGCCAAGCATACACTTGACATAAGCTTCACAACCCCAAATCTTTAGGAATGACAAGATGGGCTTCTTCCCATGCTATATTTCATATGGCGTCCCTCCCACTGCCTTCGTCGGAGACCTGTTCAAAATGAACGCGGCTGTTTCTAGAGCATAACCCCGGAAAGAAATTGGGAGATCGGCGTGGCTCATCATGGAACGAAACATTCTAACAAGGTTCGATTTCTCTGTTCGGACACACCATTTAATTGTTGTGTTCCTGGCGGAGTTCATTCTGACACGATCTCACAATTACTAAGATGATCAGTAAACTCTTGGGATAAGTATTCACCACCTCGATCTGAACGAAGTACTTTAATTCTTTTCCTGAGTTGGTTTTGTACTTCATTCCTAAACTCTTTGAACTTGTCAAAAGCTTCAGACTTATGCCTCATCAAACAGACATAACCATACCTACTGAAATAATCAGTAAATGTGATAAAGTATCCTCTGGACCCGTCCTCTATGAACTCGCACACGCGGGAGCTTGAATCTTCTCATGGCTACTAGACCGCCGAATAACCCTTACTCTCGATTTATCTAGCCCTCAATGGAAGAGCTAAAGAGAATATAGTGAATAGTTAATGTTGCCTTTTGGCTTGAGAGGCTCTCACCCACATGCCTCTATTTATAGGCTTTGGGTGAGGCCTAGGGCTTTGAACCCGTTAGACACAGGTGTCAATCGGCACCACCAAGGTGCCGATCGACACCCCATATGTTACGTGTGTCGATCGACACCCAATATGTATCGATCGACACCCCACACGTGGACAACATTCCTATTCCATCCATATCTCTTGGTCCTCTTAATTCCTATCAAGTTGCTTTGGTTCTTGCTCGTGGCGTGCAACCTTGTAGGCCCGTGCCCTATTGGCAGATCGGCGTGAAATATCATTTCACCCAATCCATCACTAGTGGCCTCTAGTAAGACGTAGTGATTATCCAATGTCCTCGAGGTATCGATCGGTTCGATATCCCCTCTCTGTCACTTTGTCACTAACCCTTTGTTTACTTTAAAGCGTATACGATCGAGATGAGGCATAGAGCCGTCATCCTCATCGACCCGATCTAGTTCCTTGATCTAGAGTTGACTAAGACGTATCTGGTGCGGCAGCACACTTCCTCAGTTATGCTCATCAATGGGCCTAGAACTATATCCTTCACCACGTCTCACTATGGGGAAACACATCCTTTCGGACGCAATGTGCGCTCCCACTACAGTCCGTCAAAAGCCAACGATGCCCATTATAACTAACCTGTTACAGGCAGTGTTAAGACATGTCAAACTAATGGGGTGACTGAAAGAGATCACCACGGGTTCCAATCGATAAATATCATGCAGCGGACGTTATGTAACCGTGGTGATCGATGCAAGCACTGATCTTAATGCAAATTCAACATGTTATGGAGGATGAGAGGGAGAGAGGGAGAGAGTTTTCGGCATTGAGAGGGAGAGAATGAGGGAGATAGTTGCTGAAAAATAATAGAAGATAATGGAAGATATTATGTGATTTAATTTGAAAATTAAATTGAATTTCAAATTAAAATTGCATATCTATCCTTTATAATCTCTTATTTGCATTTGTTCCTACTCATAACTTAAATCTTTAAATGGGCTTTAAGCCCATTTAACTAAAACCCAAATTAAACCCATTAACTTGAGTTCTAATTTCGGTTTAAACAAAACGGCTCAATTTCCTCGAATTGATTTCTTCAACCGTCTGGTTAAAACCTTAGGCCAGAAAACTACTGAATCGTTCTCAATTTTCATCCATAATTGTTGTCATATATCGTGCTTAATGCGTGTGACCCTCTAGGCACAATTGGTAGACTGGTAAAATTACTATTTTACCCTTTCCATCATAAGTGGCCTCTAGCAAGACATTATGATTATCCAATGTTCGTGATTATCGATTATTCGACTGAACCTGTTATCGTACATGTCACTGTCCTTTTATCAAACCGATATCCAGATTGATCAATAGGCATAGAATGGTCATCCTAATTTATCAATCACTATTTCTTGATATCTGAGATGACTGAAAATTGATACTAAGGTATCACCTGCACGGTCGTGCTCTTTCTTCAGTCATACCCATCAAGTGGCCTAAACGGATAACTTTCTCATACCGAAGTATGAGTGATAAATCCCTCAGACGCCTTTCGAGTTCACTAGTGTAATAAATGCCAAAGCCAATTGAAGCCGTTATAGTTACCCTTTTACAGATAACGTTAGACTAGGTCAAACTTAGGTATTCGTTACATAGTGTACCCAAAGACTCCTTGGTCTTAGGACATAATGACAAGTTACGATATGTGAGTATCTCATGACTGGATCTATGCAGCATACTCACAATCGGGTTGTCCGATATCATCGACCTGATGGTATCTATGATATAACTCTGGCACACACTTTGCCATGATCAGTAGAGCGTGATCACAAGGAGTTACTCTCATACTGATCGCTTCAGAACAAGCTTAGCTGATCAGGGACATTATCGAATGCAATTATTTCTGATCTATAGTTCTACTATAAGTAGTTACACACATTATGACATAGATCAAATCACATTAGATATATTACTACAACACATTAGTAATATATGCCGATTTATTTATTCGGAAAGATGATAAAACATTACATCTGTAGATCACTTATATATTGGACTGGGGCATAACTCTAACAATCTCCCACTTGACCCTAGTTCCAATTTAAGTTCTGATCTACTCCCATAGACCTTGCATGTTACTCATGCCTAGGCTGTGGCTGAGCCTTTGTCAAGGGATCGGCCATATTATCATCACTCGAATAGTGTTTAATCTCCACATCACCTCTATATGTGATAACTCTCACGAGGTGATTCCTCCTAAGTATATGTTTGGATCTGTTGTGGAATTTGGGCTCTTGAGCAATAGCTACGGCACCTGTGTTGTCCCACAACAAGCTTATCGGATCAGACGCTCGAGGCGTTGCATCTAATCCGATCAGAAAGCTTCTAATCCATACGGCCTCTTTAGCTACTTTTGTTGCAGCTATATACTCAGCCTCCATTGTAGAGTTGGCAATTTTGGCTTGCTTAAAGCTTATCCAGCTGAAAGCGCCACCACTCAACACAAAATATATCCTGACTGAATTTTGAAGTCATCTGGATATGTCTGAAAACTAGCATCGACTTGTCCTTTGACTGCTAGTTCTCTATCTTCATCCCCATTCACCAAAATGCATCCTCGATCCTCCTCAAATATTTGAGGATGGCCTTTGACAGCAATCCAGTTTAATTGTTCGGGGTTAGATTGGAATCTGCTGGTACAGCTTAGTGCAAACGAGACTTCCAGTCTCGTGCACATCCTGGCATACATGATGGATCCCACAGCCGAAGCATAAGGGATCTTACTCATCCTGCTCAGCTTATCAGGAGTACTAGGACTCTGTAGCTTGCTGAGCTTAATGCCATGACGCATGGGTATGTATCCTTTCTTAGAATCAAGCATTGAGTTCTTCTCAACACTTTACCTGTGTACATGTTTTGACTTAGCGACATGTTCTGACTTAGGCCCAAAATCCTTTTGGAATGATCTGTAGAGATCCTGATGCCTACATTAAATGCAACATCACCTAAGTCCTTCATCGATAAGTACTTCCCTAACACAGCTTTGGTGGCAAGGTCGGGATGTCATTCCTGATGAATAAATATCAAGAATACAATATTACTCCCACTCGCTTTCTTATGTACGCAAGACTCAGGTTTGTTTTTGATGAAGCCGAGTTCCCTTACAGCTTCATCAAAACGAATGTTCCAACTCCGTGAAGCTTGCTTTAATCCATAAATGGATCTTTGCAGCTTACATATCTTCCCAAGATTCTTTGGATCTACAAAACCCACAGGTCGTGTGATATACGCGCCCTCTAGTAAGTTCCTGCTAAGGAAGGGGTTTTGACATCCATCTGCCATAGTTATGGCTAAGAATAATCCGGATCAATCTGACCATTGCTACTGGTGAAAAGGTGTCATCATAATACATGCATTGAATCTGACGATAACCTTTTACAACCATCTTAGCCTTATTGGTTTGAGGATTTCCATCCATGTCGGTCTTGATCCTATAGACCCACTCAGAACCGATGGGTTTTATCCCAGGAGTTTGATCAACCAAGCACCAGACTTGGCTGTCTTACATGAATTTCATTTCCTCATTCATGGCGTTCTACCATTTTTTGGAGTCTGGACTGGTCAAAGCTTGTCTGAAGGTTTCTGGATCATCTTGATCCACAATCATCAAGTCATTTCCCTTAGTGGCTGTGAAGCCATATCTGTCTGGAACATGACGAGATTTTTCAGACCTCCTTGGACCATCTGGAATTTCTGTAGGGATTGATTCTTCATGTGCGAGCATCTGAGGCTCCATTACTTCTACATCTTGCATAGCAGGCTCCTGAATTGCTTCAGGCTGTTCCGTATCCTCTCGAATTTCTTCGAGATGCATGGGACTCCCACTAGCTATTATGAAAATAAAATATTTCTCCAAAAATACCCCTTTTTGAGCAACAAAGACTTTGTACTCGCTGGGTATGTAGAAGTTGTATCTCTTAGTTTCTTAAGGATACCTTACGAAGACACATTTGTGTGATTTGGATGCCTGCATCTCTGCTACCCAAATCTTTAAGGAAATACATACTGGAATGTTTCCCAGACCATATATGACTATGGTCCATTTCTTATTTGGCTACTACGCGAAGGCGCACGCATCCAAATAGAACTGACCATCTTATCTCGCTCCCATCCCAATGAATACTACGCGGAGGCGCACGCATCCATAGTAACGGGAGACGTAATGAGTGTCATGTGGTGTACCTTCTGTGACTCTGGTCCAGCTCTTATTTGGCTACTACGCGGAGGCGCACGCATCCAAAAAGAACTGATTACCTTATTTAGCTCACATCCCAATGAATGCTACGCGGAGGCGCACGCATCCACTGTAATGGGAGACAGAATGACTGTCAAAAGGCGTACTATCGTTGTCTTCATCGGAGCCCGATTCAAAATGAATGCGGCCGTTTCCCGAGTCAAGTATTAGTTCAACTCTCTTCTGGCCTGAGTACTCATAGGTCCACATACGTTGGAATGTATTAGACTTAATAAGTCACTCGCATTTCACATAAACCTGTGAAAGGTGCCTTTGTCATTTTGCCCATTAGGCGAGACTTGCATCTTTCAGTTTGAGTGAATTCAAACAGACATAAAAAGTCCACACTTTTGAAGTGTTGAAATGCGTTTCTCGCTCATTAGGCAAGACTTGCATCTTTCAGTTTGAGTGAATTCAAACGGACTTAAAGTCCACACTTGTGAAGTGTTGAAATGCGTTTCTCGCCTATGTGCCTTAGATGACAATGCCTGATCCTGAAGACGTGGATGCCCACTCTTGTTCACATGATCCTTGTATTTCTTACAATCCCTTATTCCCGTGTCCTGGCTCATTGCTGTGATAGCAGATCTCCTCCAATTTGTCCTTAGAATTCACAGCAGTTTTGGGCGTTGCTTGAACCTTTGGACGCTTGGGGTGTCTGGTCTGCCCTGCGAGGTGCCCAAGAGCCTTACCCTTACCTAGATCAGCTTTCTTGAAGTTAACCTTCTTGTTGACCATAAGGACCTCCTTAGTCTTGCCCTTGAGGTTCTTTTCAGCGGTCACAAGCATCCCATGAAGCTCTGTTAAGGACTTGTCCATGTCATGCATATTGTAATTTACTATGAAATCACTATATGTATCTGAAAGTGACTGCAACATAAAATCCGCTGCCATTTCCACCTGTTTATCAAAACCGAGTCTAGTTTGATGTTCCTGAAGACATTTCATCTTCGTGACATGGGGACTAAAAGGGTTTCAGCCATATGCTTGCAGGAGTTGAGTTCTCTGAAAGTATCATATCTTTCGACACGAACTTTCTCCTTGAACATTTCCTTGACCTCTGCCTTACAGGTATGAGGGTGATCTGAAAGTTCCTGAACTGCTTCTGCAACTCTGGCATCCTACTGCCCGCCATAATCCATGACTCGTGGATTTGGTTACTAAGGAACTTTGATCAGTATCCTTAGTGCCCTAGCGGCGTTCAGCGGTGGCTCAGCAGGAGGTTCCTTGGTAAGGATATACTACTTGCGTTCATGCTTGAGTACAAGCCTCAAGTTTCTATCCAATCTGAGTAATTCACGCCCTTGAGTCTGTCCTCAATCTGGACTCTTAGTGCGCTATTACTCCTTTGTGTTGTGTTTGCCTTTTAGTTCTACATGGTAAAATTAATTAAAATTCCAGTTGAAGATTAAGTTACAAAACACTTGTCTGATTCTAACATTAGAATCTGAACCAGGATCCTATCATACCCTCAATTGAAGTGAACTGAGGCTCACTGCACCAATGGAGAGCATCAAGGTAGGAATACATCCATTTACAAAACCATGTAATTCCTGGCTAGGGTCTGTACTTAAAAGTACACGGCATACCCTATACTGATACCCTAGGTCAGCCCTAGCTGACTATCGTAGACAAGTCTACCAAGCTTGAACTATGGATAGAACTAATGTAGCTACTATGCGGAGGCGCACGCACCCACACAGAACTACCCATCTCATCCAGACTTTTTCTCTATGAATGTTACGCGGAGGCGTACCGACATCCATAGGGTCAAAGCCCTTTTGAGTGCCCAAACTTGGATGGTATCACGCTTGACTTATAATTATTTGCGTTTAAGTGAATTATAAAAGTCTGATTGCATATCGATCCAATCTTAATCTGGAATCATCAATTGCAAATCCATGCAAAGATGATCCCTTAGCCGGTTACATGCGAGTCTGATTAAATTCCGATTTTAATCTTTGCATGTGGGTGATAGTAAATCATACATAAACTTGTATATTTAAACTATCATACATTCATACATTCAAACATATAAATGTAACGATAAAATATGCATAGCTAAGCTCATCTTAAGTTCCTAAGAATCTAGCAGTACTGATCCTAAAGACATGGTCTTCAAGATCCAAACTTGCTCCATTCTTGTGAACTCCCACTGGCTTCGATCCTCCTCCAATCCGAGTCTTCCTCTTGACTTGATTCTTGTGTCGGTCTTCGTGATTACAAATTAAAATAAATAAAATGAAATACAAATCACGACACGCAGGCCGTATTTACAACAACCCAAAATTAAGCAACACGCAGGTTGCAAAACCGAAATTAAAATGCAAATCTAATGGGCTTAGCTAGCATCATGTGCAAAAACATCATGTTATCAAAGATCATGTATACAATCAACATGTTTATCAAACAAATAAATTTTCCAAATTTTATCTTTCTTAAGTGTGGAAAATTTCGGTTTATCGAAATCGGACGTTTTAATCGATTAATTGAATTTTAGACCGGTTCTCGCTGGTTTATCAAAACCGAACCAAATCAGAAAATTAAATTTTTAGGGTTTCCAAATATTCTTGCGAACCAACCGGTTCAGCTCGAATCTGGTCGAGCCGAACCGGCTCAACCGAGGTTGCCCGCAGAGGCAACCATGGTGGCCGGTGAGGGCTGCCGAGGTCGCCCGCGAGGCTGACCGTGGTCGGCCACGGGAACGACCATGGTAGCCCGCGAGGGCAGCCATGGTCGCCCCTAGGGCAGACCCTGGTCGCCCGCGAGGCAACCATGGTGGCCCTCACGGGCTGCCATGGTCGCCCGTAGGCGACCCTCGTCGGCCCTTGGTGCTGACCATGGTCTGCCCTAGGGCATTCCATGGTCCACCAAGGGTCTCGACCTTGAACACATATAAACTCAAAAAAAAAATCAGATTTAAACATGTAGAAAAATACATAATAACCATGCCTCTGATACCACTGAAAGAGATCACCACGAGTTCCATTCGATAAATATCATGCAGCCGACGTTATGTAACCGTGGTGATCGATGCAAGCACTGATCTTAATGCAAATTGAACATGTTATATATATATATATATATAAATCTGAAAGTTACCTCTTCTAATCGATGAAAACACAAGTATAGTGTTTCTCTATTAAGTCCACACAAGCACCACAACCGAAGAGGTTTTCACTCAATAATTTTGCTATTAATTTTTGAGAGAAACTTGACAAAAATGGAGGATGAGAGGGAGAGAGTTTTCGGCATTGAGAGGGAGAGAATGAGGGAGATAGTTGCTGAAAAATAATAGAAGATAATGGAAGATATTTTGTGATTTTAATTTGAAAATTAAATTGAATTTCAAATTAAAATTGCATATCTATCCTTTATAATCTCTTATTTGCATTTGTTCCCACTCATAACTTAAATCCCTAAATGGGCTTTAAGCCCGTTTAAATAAAACCCAAATTAAACCCATTAACTTGAGTTCTAATTTCGGTTTAGACAAAATGGCTCAATTTCCTCGAATTGATTTCTTCAACCGTCTGGTTAAAACCTTAGGCCAGAAAACTATTAAATCGTTCTCAATTTTCATCCATAATTGTTGTCATGTATCGTGCTTAATGCGTGTGACCCTCTAGGCTCACGATCAATTGGTAGACTGGTAAAATTACTATTTTACCCTTTCCATCATAAGTGGCCTCTAGCAAGACATTATGAATATCCAATGTTCGTGATTATCGATTATTCAACTTAACCTGTTATCGTACATGTCTCTGTCCTTTTATCAAACCGATATCCAGATTGATCAATAGGCATAGAATGGTCATCCTAATTTATCAATCACTGTTTCTTGATATCTGAGATGACTGAAAATTGATACCAAGGTATCACCTGCACGGCCGTGCTCTTTCTTCAGTCATACCCATCAAGTGGCCTAAACGGATATCTTTCTCATACCGAAGTATGAGTGATAAATCCCTCAGACGCCTTTCGAGTTCACTAGTGCAATAAATTCCAAAGCCAATCGAAGCCGTTATAGTTACCCTTTTACAGATAACGTTAGACTAGGTCAAACTTAGGTATTCGTTACATAGTGTACACAAAGACTCCTTGGTCTTAGGATATAATGACAAGTTACGATATGTGAGTATCTCATGAGTGGATCTATACAGCATACTCACAATCGGGTTGTCCGATATCATCGACCTGATGGTATCTATGATATAACTCCGGCACACACTTTCCCATGATCAGTAGAGCGTGATCACAAGGAGTTAGTCTCATACTGATCGCTTCAGAAGATGCTTAGCTGATCAGGGACATTATTGAATGCAATTCTTTCTGATCTATAGTTCTACTATAAGTGGTTACACACATTATGACATAGATCAAATCACATTAGATATATTACTACAACACATTAGTAATATATGCCGATTTATTTATTCGGAAAGATGATAAAACATTACATCTGTAGATCACTTATATATTGGACTGGGGCATAACTCTAACAGTGAAATGCATGTGAGACACTTGCTCTAACTTCTAAAGACACTGATCACACAACAACGGAGTATGCGTTGGTGATTTAATCTATGCGTCATACTCGAAGTCGTGTCATCCAATACCATCTTCCAGATGATATCTGTGATATGACTTTAGTAATGCCATTACCTAGATCAGCGCAATCAGCAGAACTTAATCTTAAGTTATCCTCACGCTTGTCACTTATGAATAAGTATACGACTAGGGATCCATCAAATATAATTTCATAGTATTTAAAGGTTCTACTATTAGTGATGACACACTCAATGGCTTTAGATGAAATTATCGCTTGACTCATTATTACAACACAAAAATAATGAAAATGTCTTTCATTGCTTAACAGAAGAAGATTACATAGAAAATACTTGGACTAGGGCACTAGCTCTAACAATCTTCCACTTGCCCTTAGCTCCAATCTAAATCCCAATTTAAACCCATTGACCTTACATGTCCCTCATGTTTAGGTTGGGAGAGAGCCTTTGTCAATGGATCGGCTGCATTATCTTCGGTCGCAATTTTGCAAATCTTCACTTTACCTTGATCGATGTACTCTCAAACTAGTCAAACCGCCGCTGTACATATTTGGATCTGGCATACGCCTTGGGCTCCTTAGCCTGTGCTATGGCTCCAGTGTTGTCGCAATACACGTTCACCGGTGCGGATGGGTTTTAAATTACGTCTAGTCCGGCCGTGAACTTCTGGATCCACACAACCTCCTTTGCCGCTTCTCCAGCAGCTATGTACTCGGCCTCTGTAGTAGAAACTGCAACGCTCGGCTGCTTGAAGCTCTTCCAGCTAAAAGCTCCACCATTGAGCATGAACACTGAAGGAATTTTTGAGGGTTCAAAATATTTAAATTCATGCCCATACAAGAATTGAACCTCAAAATTCCATATTTAATAAAGATCTTACATGATCATTAATTGATCATGAGATCTAGGCTAGAATAATAATTCATAAATTACCTTGATTCGAAATTCCTTTGTCACTAATTTAGATTCAGTGACCTCTAAAGAACGTCCACACAGGAAGAGCAATCCGAAGATACTCAAAAACGATCCTTGCTAGAAGATCGAAGCAAGCAAAACGGGAAGGAGAGAGGGAGAGGGGGCTGATTCGGCCAAGAGATAGAGAGAGAGGATGGCTAGGGTTTTTGGAAAAAATTTCTTATGATTAAAATCTGAAAATTTCCCTTTTATATCTCTTTTTAGGAAATAATTAATTAAAAGCCTTAATGGGCTTAAAGCCCAAAGCTTCTTAATTAATTAAGTAAAGAAGTTCATTCTGGCTTAGCCCAATCTGGCTAGGCCCTGTTTAGCTAAATTAATTAAATTTATTTATTTAGATTCTAATTAATTGGTCCAACTAAACCGTTCTTGATTTCCGGTTAATCCTAAACCGAAATTGGTCTAATCCGGTTTTATCCAAAACCGGAATTTATCTCTCTCATGATTCCTCTATATGATTCCATCCGTTTTACTAAACCTTTAGCATGTGACCCTCTAGGCTCACAACACGTTGGCAGACTGGTAAAATTATCAATGTACCCTTTCCAACATGAGTGACCTCTAGCAAGACATCATGATTACCCAACACTTGTGATTATAGAGATTTCGGCTTAATCTTTTCGTACATGAAACTATCCTTTTATCCTCTTGATATCTTGACAACCACGAGGCATAGACAAGTCATCCTCGTTCAATTTTCCTGTTTTTTGATCTGAGTTAACTGAATTGTAACTGATACTCCGTATCTACTGCATGGTCATGCTATTGTATTTCAGTTGTACTCATCAAGTGGCGTAAGCAGATATCTGCTCATACGTCTATATGAGGGATAAATCCTTCAGCAATCTATTGAGTCAACTCATGTGACTCGTGATCGAGCCAATCACAGTCGTTATTGTAACCCTTTTACAGGAGACGTTAGACTGAGTCAAACTCGTCACTGATCACATAGTGACCTCAAAGATCCTTCCGTCTTAAGATGTGATTTCACGTTCCGACATATAAGTATGTTCATGACTGTGTCTATGTAACCCACTCATGATCGGGTTGTCCTATATCACCCCGTCTGGTGATACTATGACCTAACTCCGTCCTCCTTTTGGCCATGATCAGTATAGCATGATCATTTAGAGTTAGCCTCACACCAATCGCTTCTTATGAGGCTATTCTGATCGGGGACAGCTTAAGTAAGATTTTATTTGATCTGTATATCTACTATTATGTGTTGACACATCAATGATACAAATCACATCATACTTAAGATATTACTAAGACACTTAGTAATATGAATGTAGATTTTATTTCAACTAATAATCTCATTACATAAGTAGGTTGAAAAGACATTGTGTTAGGGCACAAAATCCCAATAGTCTCCCACTCGCCCTAGACCCAATTGGTATTACAATCTAAACCCATTCCCTAACATGCTCCTCATTCTTAGGCTGCGGAAGTGCCTTAGTTAAGGGGTCAGCTAGATTATCATGCGTTGAAACATAGCTTATCTCTACTTCACCTTTATCAGCCATCTCTCTGATGACGTGATACTTTCTCTCGACGTGCTTGGTCCTGTTGTGAAATCTGGGCTCTTTAGCGAGTGCTACAGCCCCCGGGTTGTCACACTTTAAGCTCACAGGATCAGACATTCGTGGCAGTACATCTAATCCACTCAAGAAGCTCCTGACTCACACCGCCTCCTTAACTGCCCCTGATGCAGCTATGTATTCCGCCTCCGTGGTGGAGTCGGCTATTGTCGCTTCCTTGAAGCTTTTCCAACTGAAAGCTCCCCCGTTCAACATGAACATATACCCTCCTTGAGACTTGAAGTCATCGAGGTCTATCTGAAAACTAGCGTCAACATATCAAGTGACGCTCAGTTCTCCTTCTATCCCGCCATACACTAAGAAGGTGTCATTTGTTCTCCTCAGATACTTGAGGATACACTTGACGGCAGTCCAGTGAGCTTGGCCTGTGTTAAACTGAAATCTGCTGGCATAGCTAAGGGCAAGCGATACATCAGGCCTCGTACAAAACATGGCATATATAATGGATCCCATTGCCAAAGCATACGGGATTCCCTCCATCTTCTTCAGCTCATCACGTGTCCTAGGACACTGACTCTTGCTGAGCTTGATGCCATGTCTTACTGGGAGGTTCCCATTCTTAGAGTCAAGCATTGAGAATCTTCTCAACACTTTATCTATGTAGGTGCTCTGACTTAGGCCTAAAATTCTCTTGCATTGATCTCTATAGATCATGATCCCCATAATGTAAGCGGCCTCTCCTAAGTCCTTCATGGAGAAACACTTCCCTAACCAAGCTTTGGTCTCAAGCAAGGTTGGGACTGTTAGAGTTATGCCCCAGTCCAATATAAAAGTGATCTACGGATGTAATGTTTTATCATCTTTCCGAATAAATAAATCGGCATATATTACTAATGTGTTGTAGTAATATATCAAACATAATTTTATCTATGTCATTATGTGTGTAACCACTAATAGTAGAGCCCTACATCAGAAAGAATTACATTTGATGAGTCTCTGATCAGCTAAGCTTCTTTAAGAAGCGATCAGTATGAGACCAACTCCTTGTGATCACGCTCTACTGATCATGCCAAAGTATGTGCCAGAGTTATATCATAGATATCATCAGGTCGATGATATCGGACAACCCGATTGTGAGTACGCAACATAGATACTATCACGAGATACTCACAGATCTCAGCTTGTCATTATATCCTAAGACCAAGGAATCTTTGTGTGCAATGTGTAATGAATCTCTAAGTTTGACCTAGTCTAACGTTACCTGTAAAAGGGTAGCCATAACGGCTCTGATTGGCTTAGTTATCAATTGCATTAGTGAACTTGAAAGACGTCTGAGGGATTTATCACTCATACTCCAGTATGAGAAAGATATCCGTTTAGGCCACTTGATGAGTATAACTGAAGGAATAGCATGGCCATGAAGGTGATACCGTTGTATCAGTTTTCAGTCATCTCAGATATCAAGAAACAGTGATTGATAAATTAGGATGACGGTTCTATGCGTATTGATCAATCTGGATATCGGTTTGATAAAAGGACGGTGACATGTACGATAACATGTTAAGTCGAATAATCGATAATCATGAACAACTGGTAATCATAATGTCTTGCTAGAGGCCACTTATGATGGAAAGGGTAAGGTAGTAATTTTACCAGTCTGCCAACGGGTCATGAGCCTAGAGGGTCACACATTTTAAGTACAATATGTAACAAAACAAGTTTGGATGGTAATTGGGAGAATCCGCTTTTCAATGTAGTCAAATTGAAAACGATTCGGTTGATTTCTGGCCTAGGTTTACTAACCAGACGGTTGGAGAAATCAAGTTAGAGAGATTAGATCGGTTTAGCTAAACCATATAATTAGAACTCAATTAAATGAGTTTTAATTAGGTTTTAGCTAAGTGGGCTAAAAGCCCATTCTTGGTTTTAATTAAGAATGGGGCTTAATTGCAATTAAGGGTTTTAAGGGGATTATTGTGTAATTATAAAAAAGATTAAAAAATCAGATATTTTTTATTAATTACTCAATTATATTTTCCTAAAAACCCTAAGTAATTTCGAACCTCTCCTCTCTCTCTCTCCTTGGCCGACCCCCTCTCTCTCTCTATCTCCTTTGTTGGTTTTGTTCGATTCTACACAAAACGCTAGCAAGGGTGTGTGTAGAAACCTTTCCCAAGGTGTTGTGCTTGTGTGGAAGATCTAGAGAGCACAATCTTTTGGTTTTTCTTTGTCAAATTCGAAATCCTAAAAGATGGAACAAATCGGGACAAACCGGAAAGTCTGTCTAGCACTGACAAGTAAGATGTTTTGCTTCAGACTATGATCTTGTAGTCCGAACTGGATTTTGTGCAAAACATGAAATTCGTAGTGAACTAAATGAAAATTTACTCTGCAAAAAGAACTGAGTCATTTGGAGATCTGTAGCTCAAGTTATGGCTTTTAGAAGTTACGTTTTTCTGCAGGCAGATTCACTAAAGCTTCTTTGTGTTTGTGATTCGAAAAGGTATATTTTCAGATTTAAATGTTCATATTGCATGCTGAATTTTTTTTCACATAAGATTGTATTATCGAATTCCAATTTTAGATTATTGTCTGCTGCTTGTAATTAAATTTATGGAACCCACGGAATTCCTTTAGGGACGTCATTTCCCATAGCCAATATGTCGTCGACATACAGCACCAGGAACACTGTGTTAATCCCACTGCTCTACTTGTAGATACAGGGTTCATCTGAATTTCTGATAAACCCGAACTCTTTTACGGTCTTATCGAACCGTAAGTTCCAACTCCTAGAAGCTTGCTTCAATCTATTAATGGATCATTGCAGTTTACACACCTTTTCGGGATGATCCGGATTGACAAAACCTTATGGCTGGGTCATATAGACATCCTCCTGCAAATTCCTATTAAGGAACGCAGTTTTGACGTTCATTTGCCATATCTCGTAATCGAAATATGTTGCAATGGCCAACATCATCCGAATTCACTTAATCATGGCTACTGGAGAAAATGTCTCATCATAGTCCATGCCTTGGACTTGACGATAACCTTTTGCAGCCAGTCTTGCCTTGTAAGTTTGAGGCTTTCCGTCCATATCTGTCTTTAACTTAAATATCCACTTGAACCCTATGGGTTTTATCCCAGGTGTGCTGTCTACTAAGTTCCTGACCTGATTGTCTTTCATGAATTACATTTCCTCATTCATGGCATTCCGCCATTCTTTGGAGTTGGGACTGGACAAGGCTTGCTAAACTGTTGTGGGATCATCCTGATCCACAACGATCCAGTCATTACCCTTTGTGGCTAAGAAGCCATATCTGACTGGGTTTTGACGAGATCTTTCATACCTCCTTGGTCCTACAGGAGTTTCTGTTAGAATAGAACTCTGATCATTTACCTCATCAAGTACTTCTACATCCTCTGTAGGTTGTTCTGTGTCTTCTCGAATTTCTTTTAGAAGCACATGACTCTCACTAGGATTCTTGGATAAGAATTCTCTTTCCAAGAAAACCCCACCTCGAGCAACAAAAACCTTGTTCTCTTCGGGTTTATAGAAGTAGTACCCCATAGTTCCTTTAGGGTACCCTACAAAGACACACTTATCTGCCTTGGGTTCGAGTTTATCACCAAGCATCCGCTTGACGTAAACGCCGCACCTCCAAATCTTGAGGAAAGACAACTTGGGAGCTTTCCCTTGCCAAACCTCAAATGGAGTGGTCTACACTGCCTTTGTAGGTGCCCGATTCAAAATGAATGTGGCCGTTTCTAGGGCATGACCCCAGAAAGATACTGGAAGGTTTGCATGACTCATCATGGAACGAACCATGTCAAGCAAGGTTCTGTTCCTTCGTTCGGAAACACCATTCAGCTGAGGGGTTCCTGGCGGAGTTAGTTCCGAGAGAATACCATTATCCCTTAGGTGATTGAGAAAAATCTTGATCTAAGTACTCGCCACCTCGATCAGAACGAAGTGTCTTTATACTTTTACCAAGCTGGTTCTATACTTAATTCTGGAATTCTTTGAATTTATCAAAGGACTCCGACTTATGTCTCATTAAATAGACATACCCATACCTACTGAAATCATCTATAAAGGTTATGAAGTACCTGAAACCTCTCTTGGCTTGTGTGCTCATGGGCCCACATACGTTTAATGTATTATGCCCATGATATCACTCGCCCTTTCACCTAAGCCGCTAAAAGGCGCCTTTGTCATCTTTCCCATAATGCAAGATTCGCATCTCTCGATTGGTGTGAATTCAAAAGGATTTAATAGCCCACACTTGTGAAGTGTCGAGACACATTTCTCGCCAATATGGCCTAGACGATAGTGCCACATCACTGTCTGGTTTAAGTCATCCGACTTCAACCTCTTATTTACGTTATAGTTTGAACTGTAGTTAGAGTTATCAACATTTAAAATGTACAAACCACCAACCATAGATGCAGTGCCATAAAAATATTATTTCTTGATAAAGTAAATAAACCATTATCTATGGTAAATACAAAACCAAGTTTGTCCAAACTGGACACTGAAATAATATTACTACTAAAAGTAGGTACACATAAAACATCGTTCAAAACTAAAATAAGCCTTTTGGGCATCCTAAGACTAACAGAACCGACAGCCGTAGTTGACACCGAACCGTTCGACACAAAACCATGTGAGTTTCTGCTCTGGTATCAACTACCCATGTGTCTAAGCAAGTAACGTTGAGATTATACTCAACAACGTAAATACCTGATCTAGGTCCTGAGGGGTGTCCTCCCTTCTGCAAGCTCTTCACATATTCCTTGTGTTGCCTTCAATCCTCTTTTGAATGACCTGACTGTTGGCAGTAATAACAGACTACCCCTGAGGTCGAAGTATTCCCTTCGATTCTAGGAACTGCTTGGATCTTCGGACTCCTAGGTACCCTTAACTGCCTAGCTAGGTGCATCGGCGCCTTACCCTTACCTGCCACTGCTGGTGCTTTTACCTTGTTGGGATATCCTGGTGACCTGCCAGTAGGTTTGCCAGCTCTTTTGAAGTTGACATCCTTATTGACCATCAGAACCTCAGGGTTTTTGCCCTTGAGATTCTTCTCTACTGTCACCAACATCCCATGCAGTTCCTTGATGGTCTTTTCCATATTATGGAGATTGTAACTTTCAGCTTCTCTGTGAAGCTATGACCTAGACTGGCCAAGCGATCAAAGAGCCGCTTCATCTTGACGACATGTGGGCTCACTGCCTCACCAGCATTGTGCCTGCTGTAGAATAACTCCCTAAGAGTGTCGTATCTTTCGACACGAGCATTCTTTTGGTAGTATACTTTCATCTCCTCCATCATTTCTTGTGGGTTGTCCATGAGATGCATAAACTGGTCCTAGGTGTCATTATCCATGGATCCGGCCATGAGGATGCCAACATCTTATCGCTCGCTAAGATGCTTGTCATAAGTATTCTTATCGGCCTTGCTGGCATCATCTGCATGCACTTTCATTGGCTTGTCCATAAGGATATACTCATGCCTGTCATACTGAAGGGCAAGCTTCAGGTTCCTCTCCCAAACCAGGAAGTTTGTCCCTGACAACTTGTCATTCGACAGAAGAGATTTTAATGGTTCACTGCCAAAACGTGTTGATTTGGGTTGCGACGGTGCCATTAAATCTACACATGAAAATAAATTCAATCAGATTCTTAATTAAGTTGAAGTGAGAGATCCTTGAGTATGAACATTTCTGATTCTTATATCTGAATCTAAACCAAGATCTCCGCATACCCAAAACTGAAGTGAGTTAATCTCATCGCCCCAGTTTTGGACATTGGAGTGGGACAGTCCTGTCCTTTCACAAAACCAAGTGATTCTTGGCTAGGTCTTATACATTATATGTATACGGCATTGCCCTATATCTGATACCCTGGCTCAGATCATCTGATAATCGCAACCAAGACAACCACCTTTCAACGCATGGTCCAATCTGCATGGTTACTACGCTAATGCGCACGCACCCATGCAAGATTGTCCATCTTCTATTAGAACCCATTCCCATGAATCCACGTTAATCGTATCCACCCATGGGTCTGTGAACTAATCGAAGTGATGAAATGTGGGCGGTATCTAGCTTAACTTGAAATTACTTGCCGTTTTAAATGTCCATTCTTTATCATTAATCTTTACACATGTGGGTGATGATCTAATTAACATAAACTTATGAAAATTAAATCATACATTCAACCATATATTCATGAACATAAATGTAAACTTGCTTTAGCTAGCCCCCCTACTGGAATAAACTAAAACTTATACTAGGTCTTGTATTTCCTCTTTCTCTTGGACTCCCATTGGCTCCACGCCTCCTCGGGATCACCATCCTTCTTTTCGGTTCTTCCCGTCTTGGAATTACATAATTACATTTAATTTAAATAAAATAAATGCCCTGACACGCATGTCACACATAAATTATAATCCAATAGCAACTCGCAGGTCGCAAACCGAAATTAAATTCTAAATCGGGCTAACTTAGCAATCATGTTGCAAACACCGTGTTATCAGACAACCATGTTGTCAAACAAGCATGTTATCAAGCAAACATATTAATTCCAATTTTATCTTGATTTAAATCATAAAATACGATTTATCGAAACCGTTATTTTGAACTGGTTAATTTCTAAATTAAATCGATTCACGCTTTGGTTTATCAAAATCGAACCGGTCTGAAATTTTAATTAATTATCACTTAAAATTCTGGATTTTTCTGGGTCGGATCTGGCCGAACCAAAATTTACCCGAGGGCCAATTAGGGTTCGGCCAAACCCGAGCCGCTAGGGCAGCCCGCGCCATGACCGACCAATCCGTGAGGGTTAGCCGTGGCGGGCCGCCTGGCTGGTTACGGTCAAGCCGTGGCCTTCCCCTGGCCGGAGCAGAGAGGCTCGGCCGGGGTAAGCCTCTCGACTAGCCTCGGCCTCCCACGGTTCTTTACCCAATCTACCTCAAATAAAACTTTAATTTTTCAGCGAAAAAATTAAATTTCTAGCAATTAATTCATTAACCAAAACTGAAAATTATTATGCAATTTGAATCTCACAATACTGAAATAAATTGCAAAATTAAATCTAGCATATCATGCTCGAATACAATAATCATGTGTAACCAAGCCTCTGATACCACTGAAATTTTTTTTAGGGTTCCAAAGATTTAAATTCATGCTCATACACGAATCTAACCTCAAAAGTCCATATTTAATAAGTATCTTACATGATCATTAATTGATCATGAGATCTAAGCTAGAATAATAATTCATAAATTACATTGATTCGAAATCCCTTTATCATTAAATTAGATTCAGTGACCTCTAAAGAACGTCCACACAGGAAGAGCAATTCGAAGATACTCACAACGATCCTTGCTAGAAGATCGAAGCAAGCAAAATGGGAAGGAGAGAGGGAGAGGGGGCTGAATCGGCCAATACAGAGAGAGAGAGAGGGTGGCTAGGGTTTTTGGAAAACATTTCTTATGATTAAAATCTGAAAATTTCCCATTTATACCTCTTTTTAGGAAATAATTAATTAAAAGCCTTAATGGGCTTAAAGCCCAAAACTTATTAATTAATTAAGTAAAGAAGCTCATTCTGGCTTAGCCCAATATGGCTAGGCCCTGTTTAGCTAAATTAATTAAATCTAATATTTTAGATTCTAATTTATTGGTCTAGCTAAACCATTCTTGATTTTCGGTTTAATCCTAAACTGAAATCGATTTAATCCGGTTTAATCCAAAACCGAAATTTATCTCTCTCATGATTCCTGTATATGATTCCATCCGTTTTACTCAACCTTTAGTGTGTGATCCTCTAGACTCACGACACGTTGGCGGACTGGTAAAATTATCACATTACCCTTTCCATCATGAGTGGCCTCTAGCAAGACATCATGATTACCCAACGCTTGTGATTATCGAGATTTCGACTTAACCTTGTCGTACTTGAAACTATCCTTTTATCCTCTTGATATCTTGACAACCACGAGGCATAGACAAGTCATCCTTGTTCAATTGACTTGTTTCTTGATCTAGGTTAACTGAATTGTAACTAATGCATCGTATCGACTGCATGGCCATGCTATTGTATTTCAGTTGTACTCATCAAGTGGCCTAAACAGATATGTGCTCATACGTCTATATGAGGGATAAATTCTTCAGCAATCTATTGAGTCAACTCATGTGACTCGTGATCGAGCCAATCACAGTCGTTATCGTAACCCTTTTACAGGAGACGATAGACTGACTCAAACTCGTCACTCATCACATAGTGACCTCAAATATCCTTCCGTCTGAGGATGTGATTTCACATTCCGACATATGAGTATGTTCATGACTGTGTCTATGTAACATACTCATGATCGGGTCGTCCTATATCACCCCGTCAGGTGATAATATGACCTAACTCTGGCCTACTTCTGGCCATGATCAGTACAGCGTGATCATTTAGAGTTAGTCTCATACCGATCGCTTCTTATGAGACTATTCTAATCGAGGACAGCTTAAGTAAGATTTTATCTGATCTGTAGAGCTACTATTATGTGTTGACACATCAATGATACAAATCAAATCATATTTAAGATATTACTACAATACTTAGTAATATGAATGCCGATTTTATTTCAACTAATAATCTCATTACATGTGTAGATTGAAAATACATTGTGCTAGGGCACAAAATCCCAACAAAGACATACCTAGACTAAGACCGTGAATCATCCGGATCAGTCTGGAAACTAGCGTCGACGTATCCCGTCATCTCCAGCTCCTCATTGTTACCCCGTAGACCAGGAAGGCATCCTTTTACCTCTTGAGGTACTTCAGGATTGTCTTCACTGGTGTCCAGTGGTCCTCACCGGGGTTAGACTGGAATCTACTAACGCATGATAGGGCGTAAGAGACATCAGGTCATGTGCAGATCATGGCATACACAATGGATCCTACTGCAGATGCATATAGGATGCCACTCATCCGCTTCAGCTCATCAAGTGTTGTGGGACACTGAGTCTTGCTGAGCTTTATTCCATGTCTCATGGTGAGGAATACCTTCTTGGACTCGTGCATCGACAATCTCTTCAAGATCTTGTCGACACAAGTGCTCTGGCTCAGCCAAATGATCTTGCTCGTGCGATCTCGAAAAATCTTAATCCCCAAGATATACGCTACTTCGCCCATGTCCTTCATCTCGAAACACTTCCCCAACCAAGCTTTTGTGGCCTACATGGTGGGGATCTCATTTCCGATAAGGAGTTTGTCATCAACATATATCACTTAGAACATGACTGCACTCCTATTTGCCCTCTTGTACACGGAAGACTCGTCTTTATTTTGCATGAAACCAAATTCTTTTATGGCTTCATCGAAACGATGATTCCAACTCCAAGGAGCCTGCTTCAATCCATAAATGGACCTCTACAGTTTACAAATCTTTCAATCATTCTCTGGATCAACAAAACACTGAGGTTGTGTCATATACACGTCCTCGGTTAGCTTCCCATTGAGGAAAGCAGTCTTGACATCCATCTGCCATAACTCGTAGTCATGATATGCAACTAAGGCGAATAGAATGCAGATTGATTTCACCATGGCCACTGGCGAGAAAGTTTCATCATAATCTACTCCTTGTATTTGCCTGATACCTTTCGCAACCAGTCAGGCCTTATAGGTCTGAGGAACTCCATCCATGTCATGCTTGATCTTAAAGATCAATTTGCAACTGATGGTCTTAATACCAGGGGTTGAATCCACCAAGGTCCGCACTTGGTTGTCGTGCATGGATTTCATCTCTTCCTTCATGGTGTTAGAGTTATGCCCCAGTCCAATATATAAGTGATCTACAGATGTAATGTTTTATCATCTTTCCGAATAAATAAATCGGCATATATTACTAATGTGTTGTAGTAATATATCGAATGTAATTTGATCTATGTCATTATGTGTGTAACCACTAATAGTAGAACTATAGATCAGAAAGAATTACATTTGATGAGTCCCTAATCAGCTAAGCTTCTTTATGAAGCGATCAGTATGAGACTAACTCCTTGTGATCATGCTCTACTGATCATGGCAAAGTGCGTGCCGGAGTTATATCATAGATACCATCAGGTCGATGATATCGGACAACCCGATTGTGAGTATGCTGCATAGATCTAGTCATGATATACTCACATATCGTAGCTTGTCACTATATCCTAAGACCAAGGAGTCTTTGTGTACACTATGTAACGAATACCTAAGTTTGACCTAGTCTAACGTTATCTGTAAAAGGGTAACTATAACGGCTTTGATTAGCTTTGATATTTATTGCACTAGTGAACTCTAAAGGCGTCTGAGGGATTTATCACTCATACTTCGGTATGAGAAAGATATCCGTTTTGGCCACTTGATGAGTATGACTGAAGGAATAGCACGGCCGTGTAGGTGATACCTTAGTATCAGTTTTCAGTCATCTCAGATATCAAGAACAGTGATTGATAAATTAGGATGACCATTCAATGCCTATTGATCAATCTGGATATAGGTTTGATAAAAGGATATTGACATGTACGATAACAGGTTAAGTCGAATAATCGATAATCACGAACGTTGGGTAATCATAATGTCTTGCTTGAGACCACTTATGATGGAAAGGGTAAAATAGTAATTTTACCAGTCTGCCAACTGTTCGTGAGACTAGAGGGTCACACGCATTAAGCACGATACATGACAAATAATTGTGGATGAAAATTAAGAACGATTCGGTAGTTTTCTGGCCTAAGGTTTTAACCAGACGGTTGAAGAAATCAATTCGAGGAAATTGAACCGTTTTGTCTAAACCGAAATTAGAACTCAAGTTAATGGGTTTAATTTGGGCTTTAGTTAAATGGGCTTAAGCCCATTTAGGGATTCAAGTTATGAATGGGGAAGAAGTGCAAATATGAGTTTAAGAAGGGTAGATATGCAATTATTAATTTGAAATTCAATTTTATTTCAAATTAAAATTCCAAAATATCTTCCATCTTTTTCTCCAACTATTGGCAACCACTCCCCCTCATTCTCTCCCTCACTTGACCGATCCTCTCTTCCTCCATAGCAAAAGTGTCAGAGAAAACCTTCTTCGGTTGTGGTGCTTGTGTGGACCTAATAGAGAAACACTAAGCTTGTGTTTTCATCGATTAATAGAGGTACTTTTCAGATTCAAAAGGTTGATAGCATGTTGAATTTACATTAGGATCCAAGTTTGCATCCATCACCATGATACATTAGGAACCCATGGTGATCTCTTTCAGTGGTATCAGAGCGTGGTTGTTATGTACTTTTTCAACATGTTTAATTCTGATTTTTTTTGAGTTTATATGTGTTCATCACCTTAGCATGCATGTGAATCGAAAAAAATTTCAGATTTGATTGATTTTGGAAAATTGAAAAATATTCTTTTTTGGGTGTTTCGGGTTAGCCATGGCTGACCAAGGTCGAGACCCTTTTTGGACCATGGAATGCCCTAGGGCAGACCATGGTCAGCACCAAGGGCCGACGAGGGTCGCCTACGGGCGACCATGGCAGCCCGTGAGGACCACCATGGTTGCCTCGCGGGTGACCGGGGTCTGCCCTAGGGGCGACCATGGCTGCCCTCGCGAGCTACCATGGTCGTTCCTGTGGCCGACTACAGTCAGCCTCGCGAGCGACCTCGGCAGCCCTCACGGGCCAACGTGGTTGCCTCCGCGGGCGACCTCGGTTGAGCCGGTTCGGCTCGACCAGATTCGAACTGAACCGGCTGGTTCGCGAGAATAATTTGAAACCCTTAAGAAAATTTAATTTTCAGATTTGGTTCGATTTCGATAAACTAGCGAGAACCGGTTCAAAATTCAATTAATAAATTAAACCGTCCAGTTTCGATAAACCGGAATTTTTCCAAACTTAAGAAAGATAAAATTTGGAAAATTTATTTGTTTGATAAGCATCTTGAGTGATCACATGATCTTTGATAACATGGTGTTTTCCACATGATGCTAGCTAAGCCCTTTAGACATGCATTTTAATTTCGGTTTTGCAACCTACGCGTTGCTTAGTTTTGGGTCGTAGTAAATACAGCTTGCGTGTCGTGATTTGTATTTCATTTTATTTATTTATATTTGTAAGACCGACACAAGAAGCAAGTCAAGAAGAAGACTCGGATTGGAGGAGGCTCGAAGCCAGTGGGAGTTCACGAGAATGGAGCAAGTTTGGATCTTGAAGACCACGTCTTTAGGATCAGTTTTTCTAGATTCTTAGGAACTTAAGATGGGCTTAGTTATGCATATATTTTATCGTTACATTTATAGTTTGAATGTATAAATGTATGATAGTTTAAATATACAAGTTTTGTATGATTTGCTATCACCCACATGCAAAGATTAAAATCGGAATTTAATCAGACTCGCATGTAACCTGCTAAGCGATCATCTTTGCATGGATTTGCAATTGATGATTCCAGATTAAGATTGTATCGATATGCAATCAGACTTTTATAATTCACTTAAACGCAAATAATTACAAGTCAAGCGTGATACCATCCAAGTTTGGGCACTAGAAATGGCTTTGACCCTATGGATGTCGGTACGCCTCTACGTAACATTCATAGAGAAAAAGTCTGGATGAGATGGGTAGTTCTGTGTGGGTGCGTGCACCTCCGCGTATTATTCACATTAGTTCTATCCATAGTTCAAGCTTGGTAGACTTGTCTACGATTGTCAGCTAGGGCTGACCTAGGGTATCAGTATAGGGTATGCCGTGTTCTTTTAGTACAGACCCTAGCCATGAACTACATAGTCTTGTAGATGGATGTATTCCTACCTTAATGCTCTCAATTGGAGCAGTGAGCCTCCGTTCACTTCAACTGAGGGTATGATTGGATCCTGGTTCAGATTCTAATGTTAGAATCAGACAAGTGTTTTATAACTTAATCTCCAACTTGAATTTTAATTAAATTCACCATGTAGAACTAAAAGGCAAACACAACACAAAAGAGTAATAGTGCATTGAGAGTCCAGATTAGGACATACTCAAGAGCGTGAATTAGTCAGATTGGAATAGAAACTTGAGGCTTGTACTCAAGCATATGTGCAAGTAATATATCCTTACCAAGGAACCTCCTGTTGAGCCACCGCTGAACGCCGGTGGGCACTAAGGATACTTATCAAAGTTCCTTAGTAACCAAATCGACGTGTCATGCATTATGGTGGGCAGTAGGATTCCAGAGTTGCATAAGCAGTTCAGGAACGTTTCAGATGACCCTCATACCTGTAAGGCAGAGGTCAAGGAAATGTTCAAGGAGAAAGCTCGTGTCGAAAGATATGATACTTTCATAGAACTTAACTCCTGCAAACTTAAGGCTGGAGCCCTGTTAGTCCCCATGTCACGAAGATTTAATGTCTTCAGGAACATCTAACCAGACTCGGTTTTGATGATCAGGAGAAAATTGCTGCGGATTTTATGTTGTAGTCACTTCTAGATTCATATAGTGATTTCATAGTAAATTACAATATGCATGACATGGACAAGTCCTTAACAGAGCTTCATGGGATGCTTGTAACCGCTAAAAAGAACCTCAAGGGCAAGCCCAAAGAGGTCCTTATGGTCAACAAGAAGGTCAGCTTCAAGAAAGCTGATCAAGGTAAGGGTAAGGCTCCTGAGCACCTTGCAGGGCAGATCAGACACCCCAAGCGTCCAAAGGTTCAAGCAGCTCCCAAAGCTGCTGTGAAGACTAAGGACAAAATTGAGGAGGTCTGCTATCACTGCAATGAGCCAGGACACAGGAATAAGGGATTGTAAGTAATACAAGGATCATGTGAAGAAGAGTGGGTATCCACGTCTTCAGGATCAGATATTTACGTTGGTAAGCTTAATCGCTATAACGTAAATAAGAAAAGGCTTAAATCTGATGATTTAAACCAAGTTATAATCTGGCATTGTCATTTAAGGCACATAGGCGAGAAACGCATTTCAACACTTCACAAGTGTGGACTTTAAGTCCGTTTGAATTCACTCAAACTGAAAGATGCAAGTCTCGCCTAATGGGCAAAATGACAAACGCACCTTTCACAGGTTTATGTGAAAGGCGAGTGACTTATTAAGTCTAATACATTCCGATGTATGTGGACCTATTAGTACTCAGGCCAGAAGAGAGTTCAACTAATAATTGACTCTGGAAACAGCCGCATTCATTTTGAATTGGGCTCCGGTGAAGACAACGATAGTACACCTTGTGACAGTCATTCTGTCTCCCATTACTGTGGATGCGTGCGCCTCCGCGTAGTATTCATTGGGATGCGAGCTGAATAAGGTAATCAGTTCTATTTTGATGCGTACGCCTCTGCGTAGTAGCCAAATAAGAGCTGAACCAGAGTCATAGAAGGTACACCACATGACACTCATTACGTCTCCCGTTACTGTGGATGCGTGTGCCTCCGCGTAGTATTCATTGGGATGAGAGCGGGATGAGATGGTCAGTTCTATTTGGATGCGTGCGCCTTCGCGTAGTAGCCAAATAAGAAATGGACCATAGTCATATATGGTGTGGGAAACATCCTAATATGTTTTTCCTAAAAAGATTTGGGTAGCAGAGATGTAGGCATCCAAATCAGACAAAATGTGTCTTCGTAAGGTATCCTTAAGAAATTAAGAGATACAACTTCTATATACCCAGCGAGTACAAAGACTTTGTTGCTCGAGGAGGGGTATTTTTGGAGAAATATTTTATTTCCAAAACATCTAGTGGGAGTCCCATGCATCTCGAAGAAATTCGAGAGGATACGCAACAGCCTGAAGCAATTCAAGAGCCTGCTATGCAAGATGTAGAAGTACTGGAGCCTCATATGGTCGTACATGAAGAATAAGTCCCTACGGAAATTCCAGATGGTCCAAGGAGATCTGAAAAATCTCGTCATATTCCAGACAGATATGCCTTCACAGCCACTGAGGGAAATGACTTGATGATTGTGGATCAGGATGATCCAGAAACCTTCAGACAAGTTTTGACCAGTCCAGACTCGGAAAAATGACAGAACGCCATGAATGAGGAAATGAAATCCATGTAAGACAACCAAGTCTGGTGCTTGGTTGATCAAACCACTGGGATAAAACCCATCGGTTCTGAATGGGTTTATAGGATCAAGACCGACATGGGTGGAAATCGTCAGACCAATGAGGTTAGGATGGTTGTAAAAGGTTATCGTCAAATTCAATGCATGTATTATGATGACACATTTTCACCAGCAGCAATGGTCAAATTGATCCGGATTATTATTAACCATAACTATGGCAGATGGATGTCAAAACCCCTTCCTTAGCAGGAACTTACTAGAGGGCGTGTATATCACACGATCTGTGGGTTTTGTAGATCCAAAGAATTCAGGAAAGATATGTAAGCTTCAAAGATCCATTTATGGATTGAAGCAAGCTTCATGGACTTGGAACCTTCATTTTGATAAAGTTATAAGGGAGCTCGGCTTCATCAAAAAAAAAAGTGAGCCTTGCTTACATAAGAAAGCGAGTGGGAGTAATATTGTATTCTTGGTATTTATTCATCGGGAATGACATCCCGATCTTGCCACCAAAGCTTGGTTAGGGAAGTACTTATCAATGAAGGATTTAGGTGATGCTACATATATTGTAGGCATCAGGATCTCAAGTCAGAACATGTTGCTAAGTCAGAACATGTACATAGGTAAAGTGTTGAGTAGACTCTCAATGCTTGATTCTACGAAAGGATACATACCCATGCGCCATGGCATTAAGCTCAGCAAGCTACATAGTCCTAGAACTCCTGATAAGCTGAGCAGGATGAGTAAGATCCCTTATGCTTCGGCTGTGGGATCCATCATGTATTTCTGGATGTGCACGAGACTGGAAGTCTCGTTTTCACTAAACTATACCAGCAGATTCCAATCTAACCCCGGCCAATTACACTAGATTGAATTCAAAGGTCATACTCAAATATTTGAGGAGGACCAAGGATGCATTCCTAGTGTATGGGGATATAGATAGAGAACTAGCAGTCAAAGGACAAATCGATGCTAGTTTTTAGACATATCATGATATATTTTGTGTTGAGTTGTGGCGCTTTCAGCTGGATAAGCTTTAAGCAAGCCAAAATTGCCAACTCTACAACGGTGGCTGAGTATATAGCTGCAACAAAAGCAGCTTAAGAGGCCGTGTGGATTAGAAGTTTTCTAATCGAATTAGATGCAACGCCGCGAGCGTATGATCCGATAAACTTATTGTGGGACAACACAGGTGCCGTAGCTATTGCTCAAGAGCCTAGATTCCACAATAGATCCAAACATATACTCAGCAGGCTTCACCTCGTGAGAGTTATTAAATATAGAATTGATGTGGAGATTAAACACTATTCGACTGATGATAATATGGCCGATCCCTTGACAAAGGCTCAGCCGCAGCCTAGGCATGAGAAACATGCAGGGTCTATGGGAGTAGATCAGAATTTAAATTGGAACCAGGGGCAAGTGAGAGATTGTTAGAGTTATGCCCCAGTCAAATATATAAGTGATCTACAGATGTAATGTTTTATCATCTTTCCGAATAAATAAATCGGCATATATTACTAATGTGTTGTAGTAATATATCGAATGTAATTTGATCTATGTCATTATGTGTGTAACTACTAATAGTAGAACTATAGATCAGAAAGAATTACATTTGATGAGTCCCTGATCAGCTAAGCTTCTTTATGAAACGATCAGTATGAGACTAACTCCTTGTGATCATGCTCTACTGATCATGGCAAAGTGCGCGCCAGAGTTATATCATAGATACCATCAGGTCGATGATATCGGACAACCCGATTGTGAGTATGCTGCATAGATCTAGTCATGAGATACTCACATATCGTAGCTTGTCACTATATCCTAAGACCAAGGAGTCTTTGTGTACACTATGTAACGAATACCTAAGTTTGACCTAGTCTAACATTATCTGTAAAAGGGTAACTATAACGGCTTCGATTGGCTTTGATATATATTGCACTAGTGAACTCGAAAGGCGTCTGAGGGATTTATCACTCATACTTTGGTATGAGAAAGATATCCGTTTAGGCCACTTGATGAGTATGACTGAAGGAATAGCACGGCCGTGCAGGTGATACCTTAGTATCAGTTTTCAGTCATCTCAGATATCAAGAAACAGTGATTGATAAATTAGGATGACCATTCTATGCCTATTAATCAATCTGGATATCGGTTTGATAAAAGGATATTGACATGTACGATAAAAGGTTAAGTCGAATAATCGATAATCACGAACGTTGGGTAATCATAATTTCTTGCTAGAGACCACTTATGATGGAAAGGGTAAAATAGTAATTTTACCAGTCTGCGAACTGTTCGTGAGCCTAGAGGGTCACACGCATTAAGCACAACACATGACAAATAATTATGGATGAAAATTGAGAACGATTCTGTAGTTTTCTGGCCTAAGGTTTTAACCAAACGGTTGAAGAAATTAATTCGAGGAAATTGAACCGTTTTGTCTAAACCGAAATTAGAACTCAAGTTAATGGGTTTAATTTGGGTTTTAGTTAAACGGGCTTAAAGCCCATTTAGGGATTCAAGTTATGAATGGGGAAGAAGTGCAAATAGGAGTTTAAGAAGGGTAGATATGCAATTATTAATTTGAAATTCAATTTTAATTCAAATTAAAATTCCAAAATATCTTCCATCTTTTTCTCCAACTATTGGCAACCACTCCCCCTCATTCTCTCCCTCACTTGACCGATCCTCTCTTCCTCCATTTTCCTCCATTGTTGATTTGTCAAGCTTCTCAAGAACATTCATAGCAAAAGTGTCAAAGAAAACCTTCTTCGGTTGTGGTGCTTGTGTGGACCTAATAGAGAAACACTAAGCTTGTGTTTTCATCGATTAATAGAGGTATTTTTCAGATTCAAAAGGTTGATAGCATGTTGAATTTACATTAAGATCCAAGTTTACATCGATCACCATGGTTACACAACTTCCGCTGCATGATATTTATCGAATGGAACCAATGGTGATCTCTTTCACATGGGTCTTAACCATTTCTCGGAATCAGAACTCCCCATCGCTTCTTGAAAGGTAGTCGGATCATCATAATCCATAATCTCTAAATCACCACCCTCAGTCACTATGAATCCGTATCTGACGGGTGTCTTATGTGGCCTTTTAGAACGTCGTGGGGCTTCAGGAATTATTTTGGGCACCGCATGTGCCTCTTGGTCCAGCTCAGGCTCCACTTCTACACTGTCTAAGTGGGGATCCCGAATTTCTTTAGGATTCTCAGTACTCATGCCATCTCAAATTTCTTCAAGATGCAAAGTTCTCCCACTGTCTGTTTTGTAGAGGAATTCCGTCTCAAAAAAGACATCATTTCGAGTAACAAATATTTTGTTCTTGTCGGGTTTATAGAATTAATATCCACAAGTTTCCTACGAATATCCTACGAAAATTCATTTTTCAGGTTGTGGTTCGAGCTTGTCCGCCATTAGGTGTTTGACATAAGCCTCGCAACCCCAAATCTTGATAAACGACAACTTGGAACTTTTGCCACTACATACCTCGTATGGTGTTGTCTTCACCACCTTCGTAGGTGTCTAGTTCAAAATGAATGAAACTGTCTCAAAAGCGTATCTCCAGAAGGATATGGGAAGATCTGTCTGACTCATCATAGAGCTAACCATGTCTAGTAAGGTTCGGTTTCTCCTTTCGGACACACCATTCAACTGAGGTGTTCCAGGCGGAGTCCACTCAGACAATATCCCACACTCTCATAGATGGTCGATGAAGTCCTGGGTCAAGTATTCGCCACCTCGGTCTGAGCGAAATGCTTTAACTCTCTTTCCAAATTGATTCTCAACATCAGCCTTAAACTCTTTGAACTTGTCAAATGAGTCAGAATTATGTCTCATAAGATAGACATAACCATATATACTGTAATCATCAGTAAATGTGATAAAGTATCTAAATCCCCTTCTGGCTTGTGTACTCGTGGGCCTACATACGTCAATGTGTATTAGGCCCAACAAGTCACCCGCCCTCTCACCTGTACTTGTGAAGGGCAACTTCGTCATCTTTCCCATCAAGCAAGATTCACACCTATCAATTTGTTCGAATTCAAACGGACTTAACAGTCCACACTTGTGAAGTGTTGATAGTCTTCTCTCGCTTATGTGGCCCATACGGAAGTGTCATAACCGAGTTTATCTCGATTCATCAACCTTGAGCCTTTTGGTATTGACATTGTATAGGTCACGCTCATAGAAGTCACTAGTTTTCAAAACATAGAGACCATTAACAAGCGTCGCTTCCCCATAACAAATATTCTTTTTATAAAGTTAAATAGACCATTGTCAATAGTAAAATTGAAATTTTCAATGTCTAAAACAAAAATACAAATAATGTCTTTACGGAAAGTTGGTACACAATAAACATTATTCAAAATCAATAGAAATCCTGACGGGAGACTGAGACATACGACCCCTATAGCAGTTGCCACGACCCTCTTGCCATCTGCAACCTGTACGTCCGCTTCATCCCCAGCTAAATCTCGTCTATTTTCTAGCACCTGCACATCAACATAAATGTGAGATTGCGATCTGGAATCTAGCACCCATCAAAAATTAGTAGATATATTTACTTCAATGAAATAAATACCTGAAGCACCGGCTCAACCGACCTTCTTCTGCTCCTGCAGAACCTTCGTATAGTCTCTCATCTAGTGAACATGCTGATTGCAGAAGAAGCAAGCGGCGTCCTTTACGTCCAACTTGGCCTTGCCATTTCCCTTGCGCGTAGACTTGTTCTTTTGGAAAATGGGACCCTTTACTCTTCCTTTAGTCTATGTGGATGACTTGACCGTGCTTCCACTAGCTTTCTTGAAGCTAATGCCCCCTTTGTTCACCATCATCACCTCCTAGGTTTTACCCTTGAGGTTCACCTCAGCAGAGATAAGCATCCCGTGGAGCTCTGCGATGGTCTTTTTCATGCCATGCATGTTGTAGTTCATGATGAACCCATCGTACATTGAAGGGAGAGTTGACACGACCATGTCGACCTTCAACTCATTAGTAAATTCGACACTAAGCCGGGCAAGGTGTTCGAATTGACCCTTCATTTTCAGAACGTGAAGGCTGACTGACTCTCCAGATAGCATCTTTGTGAACATCAAACTCTTGTAAGACTTGAACCTTTCGGTCCTAGCCCACTCCTTGAACATCTCCTTGAGTTGTCCCATGATGGCGAATGAGTTTGCACTAATCTCCATCAACTGTTTTTGGAGATCGCCTCCATCGTGCTCATAATGATGCATCCCACGTCGAGCGAGTCGTTGAGGTGTTTTTGGTGAGCATTCACAACACTCCTCGTTGAACCAACAGCTGGCTCAGGGTGAATGGGCACGTCAAGCACATATTCCTTCCTCTAGTGTTTGAGTACAATTCTCAAATTACGCTCCCAGTCGAGGAAGTTCGCGCCATTAAGTTTCTCCTTCTCCAGGATCGACCTTAGTGACACGACGTGTGCTTGGCTCGCTGCCATAATCTATACAGATAAATAAAGTCGAGTCATATTCTAAATTTATCTATGAAGATTTGTTTCAAACCGTTATGACCATTTTGATTCTTCGCAAGAACCAACAACCAAGGCCCTTGATTCACCCTCTTGAAGTGAGCTAAGGCATCAATGCTTCAATAAGGCTAAGTAGGTAGGAGTATTTTCCAATCACATATAATGTGACTCTTGGCCGGAACATATGTACAAAGTACATCGGCATTGTTAAGTCTGATGCTCTAGGTCGACACAATCACAGACATGTGGACCAGAACTTGTTTGGAGAGAGCTAAGGCATCTACGCCCCAAACAAAACTGTCCACATCTTCTTGTATTGCTTCCACGAATGCTCTACTAAGGGAACACGACGTTGGTGGCCTTGTTGAGACAACCAAAACTTGACATGTGAACCAGAACTTGAATGGAGGGTTCTAATGCATCTATGCCAAAAAAAACTGTCCACCTCTTCTAGTTTCGCTTCCACGAACGCTCTGCTAAGCCACAAGACATATGTGGTCACAAAGTGTTGTCGAGTGCCAAAATTTTGAAAAGCATCATCGCATGACACAATTTTCATTGCGATATGGTCTAGTTTTGTGAGACATGTACCGGGTACATGCTCTACATGACAACTCTTGATCCGTACCGGGTATGGTGACATATTTCATGCTTCACTTTATTTTGTATGTCCAAGTTTACGTTGTTAACCATATTCGAACATGCAAAATATATATGTACGTTTAAAGTTATTATGCATACATGCATATAAAATAAACATACATCTCTTAATCATGCAATTCTAAAATAGCATAATTAAACATGTATAGCCTAAGCCCATATCTAGTTTTGATCTTTATGGGGCCAGTTCATAAAGATCACGGTCACATCCTAAGGGTGAAAGTTACAACATTCATATGTCTTCTTCATCATTGGCGACGCTCCCACTGGCTTCTTGACGTCTCCAAGACTCAATTCCTCCATCAAGACCTCTATTGTGCCATCATCGGGTTTGCATTTACAAACTTTGTTGGGTTCCGAGGCATCCTAATTACGTTCATGACAGTGGAAGTAACCTATAAACTGCCCCTAACCTGCGCAAGATCGACTACCAAGTTAGATCCTTAGGAAATCGAGTTTTCGGGTTTTGCCAGAATCTGCCTGGCAGAAAACCGAGACTTTGAAGCTCTATATCTTAAGCTACAGATCTCCAATTGCTTCGATTCTTTTTGGAGATTAAACCTCAGCCAATTCCCTACATCTTTTGTGTTTTGCTCCGAACCCAGTTCGGAAGAGAAGACCTCCCTATGGAGCAAAACATTTTTCCCGTTTCGCTGGACAGACTCTGCGGACCAGTCTGCTTCTCGGCCTTGTATCTCCCAAAACAGCGCTCTTTTGGAAAATCCGTATTTCCCAAGAGTTGTAGCCCTTGGACTTATCTTTCCAACGCCGCAAGTTTCAGGTGAATCGGAGATGGAACGAAGCGGCTATAACTCACGCAATGTCGGTCGCCGGAACTGGACAATCTGGACAGTTTCTCCATTTTGCATTTAGTCTTTGTTGAATCGATAAAGAAGAACTTACGGATCTTTTTCTCTAGAGCAAATCCACACCAAGGGTATGATCTTGAAGATCCTTCACTTAATTGCCTACTAGAACAATTAAATGAAAAACAAGAGAGCAAAGAGAGGAGAGAGAGAGAGTTGTGAAAGTTGTAGGATTGATGAGAGTGTGTTGTGTCTTGAATCCCATTTGATATTTCTCTACTTCATCAATCTCATGAGCATGGGTCAAAAGGTGATTGGTATGGGTTTAAAGGTGCTTTAACCCATACCCCTTAAATCACTCACCTCTTAATCCACAATCACCAACTAAGCATGGTGTTGTGTGGCCCCCACACATGGACCCACTATGTGGGCGGGCCAAGAGGGCTTATTGGGCCCTTAATGGGCCCTTGTTTGGGCCGGCCATAAGACCTCATGGGCCAAGCCCAATGGGCTCGCCCGTGTGGTCTCGTGGCGTGTCCAAAAGTCGCCCGACCCTTTTTGTCTTTACTTATCAAACAAAGTCCGACGCGATATCGACGAAAAAACTCAGTTTTCTCGATTCGCTAATTATTCTCTCAAACTGAACCCATGGCACAAAACCTCCAGTTTTGTCCATGTATTGCTCCTCAAGAAACGTTAAGGTTTCCTTTTCTCAAGTTATCCGTCTTGAATGTGTGTGACCCTCTAGGCTCATGCCACCGTTGGCAGATCGGCACAAAAGATCGCTCTTGCCCGATCCATCATAAGTGGTCTCTAGTAAGACGTTATGATTACCCAAGGTGCATGATGATCGATGATTCGACTTAACCTTGTGCGTACAAGTCACTATCCTATTATCTCTAGATATCCCGATTGATCACAAGGCATAGAGTCGTCACCCTTGTTTAATCAATCATTGTTACTTGATATGTGAGATGGCTGAGAACTGATAACCCGTATCACCGGCATGGCCATGCTCTTACTCTCAGTCATTCTCGATCAAGAGGCCTTTTAACGGATATCTTTCCCATACTGTAGTATGAGGGATAAATCCCTTAGCCGTCTTTCGTGTCACTCATGCAACCCATTCCGCCACCCAATCATGCCCGTTATTGCAATACTGTCACAGAAAACGTTAGGCGCAAGTTAAAGCCGCACGTTCATTGCATAGTGATCACAAAGACTCCTCAGTCTAAGGATGTCGTGACAAGCTATCGCATTTGAATATGTTCATGGCTTAATCTATTAAAACACTATTTAAAGCGGGTCGTCCGATATCAATCACCTCATGATATCTATGATATGATTCCGGGATCCCTCATCCCTATGACAAGTAGAACTACGTCATTAAGAACCATCCTCATACTGGTCGCTTCTAAGGAAGCATATTTTAACCAGGGACTCGTTTAGTGTGATCCGTACAGATTTATTGTTCTACTACTTTAGTGGTCATAAATCAGATCATGTTTAACATATTACTTCAACACATAAGTAATACAAAGCCGTTTTATATATATGTTACAAACGATGATAATGTACATAGACGTTTACATGCTAATAGCAATTGGACTAGGGCACAAATGCTATCAAACTTATCATCGACTCGCATGCCAGAGATAAATATAATACAAGTAAAAGTTATGACGCATTTCGTCGCAAATAACATACAACCCAAGTCCTCTCTTTTAAACTGGCACAAACCGCCATATATAGTTACAAACCAATTGAATGCAATAAAAATGGTATGGTCTTGATAGGCTAGGCTATACATCACTAACTAAGCATGTTGCACACACATCATGTGATCAAACAACATCATGTTTTCAAACACATATGTTGTCATACAAGCATATTATCAATCACATAAATAAAAATTTATCCTTGTTATTTTAAGTGTATGGATCTCACTCGGCACTCGAAAGTCCCGATCTCGAAATCCTAAACTGAGACTCTCCTGTTTTCGAAATGCAAACTTAGAATCGGTTTTTGGAACCAATCGGAAGGACCCGGCCCCGCCGCCGATCGATGTAATCACTTCATCAACTGGTATGTTGAAACTCTAGTGTATCAGTTAAAACCCAAAAAAAGTCGTTGGGCGATACAAAAAGTTCAACATAATGTGTCAACGATGTACCACGTGCATCGAACAACACAACAATGCTGTTCTTCGGTTTCTCGAGTCATCAATCCCATGTAAACTCGAGAACGTACTTTATCTCGACGAAAAAATAGTTTTTCGAAATCTTATATACTAAATAAAAACCATTTTTTCTATATCGAGGAGCGAGCATATTCATGGCATCAATACAAATAAAATAATCCTACTCGAATTCTCGGTATGCCTTAGATTAAAAATTCGACTTGAACAGAAAAACCTTCACTGACAGGAGGTGTCGATCGCCACCCATGTGGTGTCGATCACCACCGGGGTGTAGGGTTTTGGAGCGTTCTAGATCGTCGAGACAGCGGAAGCATTATAAGAAAATCTTCTCCAAACCTTGTCCAAGAACATAAACCATTAAATCCCAAAGCAAAATCTATTCCACAAGATGTTTACCTTTAAGTCCTGTTGAATCGATAAAGAAGAACTTTCGGATCTTCTTCTCTAAAGCAAGTCCACACCAAGGGGATGATCTTGATGATCCTTCACTTAATTGCCTACTAGAACAATTAAATGAAGAACAAGAGAGCAACTTAGAGGAGAGAGAAAGAGGTGGCCGGCCACTAGAGAGAGAAGAGAGTGTATTGTGAGTTCTTGTGATATTTTGTGTAATGAATCAATTAATCATATTTGAATTCATCACCCAACTTATAAGCATGGGTCTTAAAGTGATTGGTATGGGCTTAAAGGTGCTTTAACCCATACCCCTTAAATCACTCACCTCTTAATCCACAATCACCAACTAAGCATGGTGTTGTGTGGCCCCCCACACATGGACCCACCGTGTGGGCCGGCCAAGAGGGCTGGTTGGGCCCTTAATAGGCCCTTGTTTGGGCCGGCCATGAGACCTCATGGGCCGAGCCCAATGGGCTCGCCCGTGTGGTCTCGTGTCGTGTCCAAAAATCGCCCGACCCTTTTTGTCGTTACTTATCAAACAAAGTCCAACGCGACATCGACGAAAAAACTCAGTTTTCTCGATTCGCTAATTATTCTCTCAAACCGTACCCATGGCACAAAACCCCCAGTTTTGTCCATGTATTTCTCCTCAAGAATCGTTAAGGTTTCCTTGTCTCAAGTTATCCGTCTTGAATGTGTGTGACCCTCTAGGCTCATGCCACCGTTGGCAGATCAGCGCAAAAGATTGCTCTTGCCCGATCCATCATAAGGGGCCTCTAGTAAGACGTTATGATTACCCAAGGTGCATGACGATCGATGATTCGACTTAACCTTGTGCGTACAAGTCACTATACTATTATCTCTAGATATCCCGATTGATGACAAGGCATAGAGTCGTCACCATTGTTTAATCAATCATTGTTACTTGATATGTGAGATGGCTGAGAACTGATAACCCGTATCACCGGCATGGCCATGCTCTTACTCTCAGTCAGTCTCGATCAAGAGGCATTTTAACGGATATCTTTCTCATACCGTAGTATGAGGGATAAACCCCTTAGCCGTCTTTCGTGTCACTCATGCAACCCGTTCCGCCACCCAATCATGCCCGTTATTGCAATCCTGTCACAGAAAGCGTTAGGCGCATGTTAAAGACACACGTTCATTGCATAGTGATCACAAAGACTCCTTGGTCTAAGGATGTCGTGACAAGCTATCGCATTTGAATATGTTCGTGGCTTAATCTATGAAAACACTATTCAAAGCGGGTCGTCCGATATCAATTACCTCATGATATCTATGATATGATTCCGGGATCCCTCATCCCTATGACAAGTAGAACTACGTCATTAAGAACCATCCTCATACTGGTCACTTCTAAGGAAGCATGTTTTGACCAGGGACTCGTTAAGTGTGATCCGTACATATTTATGGTTCTACTACTTTAGTGGTCATAAATCAGATCATGCTTAACATATTACTTCAACACATAAGTAATACAAGCCGTTTTATATATATATTACAAACAATGATAATGTACATAGACGTTTACATGCTAATAGCAATTGGACTAGGGCACAAATGCTATCACGGGGTGGTGTTGATCGAGACCCCTCCGGTTTGGCGGAGAAATCGAGGAGAGGTGTCAATCGCCACCATAGGGTGTCGATCAACACTATCCCCGATCTGGTCTAAAATTTGGTATTCCCGAGCCTAATTCTCGACCTGATTTAACTCGGGTCGATTCCCGACCGCCAGGAATGATTCGGTGCACCAAGTGCACCAATTTTAAGCCGAAGTAACACCCGAAAACAAATAAAAATCCTGCCTTTTTCCGAAGAATGATTAAGAACGGATTTTTACATTGTCATAAGGCCAAATCAAGAGAACAAGTAGAGATTCATGCATCATACAAGTAAACCCTAAACCCTATGCACCGAGTGCACCAATTTTAAGCCGAAGTAACACCCGAAAATAAGTAAAAATCCCGCCTTTATCCGAAGAATGATTAAGAACGAATTTTTACATTGTCATAAGGCCAAATCAAGAGAACAAGTAGAGATTCATGCATCTTACAAGTATAGCAAGAATCATATATCATCAAGCATGCATTTTTATCACAAAATCATGCAAGATTGATTCATCTAGAGAGCAATCTAGGCTCTGATACCACTGTTGGGGAATCCCGGGTTCTAGGCGCAGCGGAAAATCAAATCTAACCGGAAACCCTTCTAGGATCTTATTCAATCTCTAGATGAATCAATGGAGGAGAATGATCAGGATTGCCTACTTCTAGTAGCGTGAAATCAACCGATTCGTTGACGCGTCCTCTCGGGACTCGTCCTCTACAAGCTTGAATCCTTTCGGTGGCTACAAGACCGTCGAAGAACCCTTCCTCTCGATTTCTCTAGCCCTCAATGGAAGAACTAGAGAGAATATAATGAATAGCTAATGTTGCCTTTGGCTTAAGAGGCTCTCACCAAAATGCCCCTATTTATAGGCTTTGTGTGAGGCCTAGGGCTTTGAGCCTGTTAGACACATGTGTCGATCGATACCACCTGGGTGTCGATCGGCACACCACATGTGACGTGTGTCAATCGACACCCCACATGTGACGTGTGTCGATCGACACCCCATAGGTATCGATCGACACCCCACACGTGGACAACATTCCTATTCCATCCATATCCCTTGGACCTCTTGAGTCCTATCGATATGCTTCGGTTCTTGCTCATGGTGTGCGACCCTATAGGCCCGTGACCCATTGGCAGATCGGCGTGAAATATCATTTTACCCAATCCATCACTAGTGGCCTGTAGTAAAACCTAGTGATTATCCAATGTCCATGAGGTATCGATCGGTTCGATATCTCCTCTCTGTCATCTATGTCATTAATCCTTTGTTTACTTTAAGGCGTATACGATCGAGATGAGGCATAGAGTCTTCATCCTCATCGACTCGATCTAGTTCCTTGATCTAGAGATGACTGAGACGTATCTGGCGCGGCTGCACACTACCTAAGTCATGCTCATCAAGGGGCCCATAACTATTCCCTTCTATAGGGTTTTGGAGCGTTCTTTAACATCGAGATAGCAGAAGCATTTAACAAAATCAACTCCAAACCTTGTCCAAGAACATTGAACCATTAAATCCCAAGGAAAAATCTATTTCACAAGAAATTTACCTTTAAGTCTTTGTTGAATCGATAAAGAAGAACTTTGTGATCTTCTTCTCTAGAGCAAGTCCACACCAAGGGGATGATCTTTAAGATCCTTCACTTAATGCCTACTAGAACAATTAATTGGAGAACAAGAGAGAAAGAAGAGGGGAGAGGAAAGGGGTGGCCGGCCAAGGAGAGAGAGAGAGAGATGTGAGAGTATCTTGTGTAATTAATTCTCTTTCTATTTCTCTACTTCATCAATCTCATAAGCATGGGTCACAAGGTGATTGGTATGGGCTTAAAAGTGTCATTACCCATACCCCTTAAATCACTCACCTTTTAATCAACAATCACCAACTAAGCATGGTCTGTTGTGGCCCCCACATTTGGGCCCACCAAAGTGGCCCGGAAATGTAGGGCTTATTGGGCCCAAAATGGGCCCTTGTTGGGCCGGCCATGTAACCTCATGGGCCGAGCCCAATGGACTCGCCCATGTGGTTTCGTGCCGTGTCCAAAAGTCGCCTGACCCTTTTTGTCGTTACTTATCAAACAAAGTCCGACGCGACATCGACGAAAAAGCACAATTTTCTCGATTCGCTAATTATTCTCTTATACCGAACCTAGGATCCAAAACCTTCAGTTTTGTCCAAGTATTCCTCCTCAAGAAACGTTAAGGTTTCCTTGTCTCAAGTTATCCGTCTTGAATGTGTGTGACCCTCCAGGCTCATGCCACCGTTGGCAGATCGGCACAAAAGATCTCTCTTGTCCGGTTATATCACAAGTGGTCTCTAGTAAGATGTTATGATTACCCAAGGTGCATGATGATCGATGATTCGATTTAACCTTTGTGCGTTCAAGTCACTATCCTATTATCTCTAGATATTCCGATTGATCACAAGGCATAGAGTCGTCATCATTGTTTAATCAATCATTGTTACTTGCTATGTGAGATGGCTGAGAACTGATAACCAGTATCACTGGCATGGCCATGCTTTTTCTCTTAGTCACTCTCGATCAAGAGCCCTTTAACGGATATCTTTCCTATACCTTAGTACGAGGGATAAATCCCTTAGCCGTCTTTCTTGTCACTCATGCAACCCGTTCCGCCACCCAATCATGCCCGTTATTGCAATCCTGTTACGGAAAGCGTTAGGCGCAAATTAAAGCCGCACTTACATTGCATAGCGATCACAAAGACTCCTTGGTCTAAGGATATCGTGACAAGCTATCGCATTTGAATATGTTCATGGCTTAATCTATGAAACACTATTCAAAGCGGGTCGTCCGATATCAATCACCTCATGATATCTATGATATGATTCCAGGATCCCTCATCCCTATGACAAGTAGAACTACGTCATTGAGAACCATCCTCATACTGGCCGCTTCTATTAAAGCGTATATTGACCAGGGACTCGTTAAGTGTGATCCGTACAGATTTATGGTTCTACTATTTTAGTGGTCATAAATCAGATCATGCTTAACATATTACTTCAACACTTAAGTAATACAAAGCCATTTTATTTATTACAAACGATGATAAATATACATAGACATTTACAGACTACTAGCAATTAGACTAGGGTACAAAAATGCTATCAATCTCCCACTTGCCCCTAGTTCCAATCTAAGTCCCAGTCTATACCCATTGACCTAACATGTTTATCATGTTTCGCTTGAGGAAGAGACTTGGTCAAGGGGTCGGCTGTGTTATCATCAGATGCAACGTACTGGATCTTCACGTCACCTCTAGCAACAATGTCGCGGGTGATGTGATACTTCCTGAGTACATGTTTGGATCTGTCATGTGCCCTGGGTTCCTTAGCTTGCGCAATGGCCCTTGTGTTGTCACAATATAAGTCTACTGGGTTAGATGGGTTTTGAATTACACCTAACTCAGCCATGAAACTCCTGATCCATACAACCTCTTTTGCTGCTTCCGATATAGCAATGTACTCAGTTTTGGTCGCAGAGTCGGCAATGGTGTCCTGCTTCTTGTTTTTCCAGCTGAATGCTCCACCGTTCAACGTAAACACATATCCCAACTAACTCTTAAAGTCATCGGGGTCTGTCTGGAAACTAGCGTCGACATATCCTTCGACGACTAGATCATCATTTCTTCCCCTGTATACAAGAAAAACGTCTTTAGTGTTTCTCAAATATTTGAGAATCGCCTTGACGGCAATCCAGTGTTCCTCACCGGGTTTGAATTGATGTCTACTGGTACAACTTAGGGCAAACGAGACATTCGACCTTGTACATATCATGGCATACATTATAGACCCTATAGCCGAAGCATATGGGATCTCATTCATTCTTGCTAGCTCTGCAGGTGTCTCAGCACACTGCTTCTTGCTAAGCTTTATGCCATGACGCATGTGCAGCAGTCCTTTCTTTGAATTATGCATTGAGAATCTTCTCAGCAGTTTGTCTATATAGGTGCTTTGACTTAAGCCTAAGACCCGCTTGGCACGGTCTCTATATATCTTGATCCCCAAAATGTAAGAGGCCTCGCCTAAGTCCTTCATTGTGAAACACTCACCTAACCAAGTCTTTGTTAAGAGCAAGGAAGGGACATAGTTTCTAATGAGCAGTATATCATCAACATAGAGCACCAAGAAGACTACTTTGCTCCCATCTGCCTTTTTATATACGCAAGGTTCATCATCGTTCTTGATGAAGCCAAACTGTTTCACAACTTCATCAAAACGTTGATTCCAACTCCAAGATGCTTGCTTCAAACCATAAATTGATTTGAGAAACTTGCAAATCTTTCCCTTATTCTTAGGATCCTCAAAACCCTCAGGCTAGGACATATAAACGTCCTCAGCTAACCTCCCATTGAGGAAGGCGGTTTTGACGTCCATTTGCCATATCTCATAGTTATGCTACGCTGCTACGGCAAGTAGAATGCGGATAGATTTGACCATAGCTACTGGAGAAAAGGTCTCTTCATAGTCAATTCCGTGGACTTGTCTATAACCTTTTGCTACCAGTCTCGCTTTATAGGTCTGAGGTTTGCCATCCATGTCAATCTTTATTTTAAAGATCCATTTACACCCTATTTTAAAGATCCATTTACACCCAATGACTTTTACGTCAGTGGTTTGATCCACCAAGTCCCACACTTGATTATCTGACATGGATTGCATTTCTTCCCTCATGGCTTCCAACCATTTCTCAGAGTCGGTTCCGTCCAAGGCCTCTCGAAAGGTAGCTGGATCATTGTCCACTAACACTAAATCATCACCTCCAGTTACTAGGAAACCGTATCTGATAGGTGCATGCAACTGTTTTACATAAGCCTCGCAAGCCCAGATTTTTAGGAAGGAAAAAACGGGTTCCTTCCCGTACCATTTCTCGAATGATGTCCCTTCCACTGCTTTCAACGGAGCCCTGTTTATTATGAATGCGGCCGTTTGCAGAGCGTAACCCTTGAAGGAGATCGGGAGATCAGTGAGACTTAACATCGATCGAACCATATCCAACAATGTCCGATTCCTCCGCTCGGACACACCATTGAGTTGCGGTGTTCCTGGCGGAGTCCACTGAGATAGTATTCAACCTTCAGTAAGATAACTAAGAAACTCCTCGGATAAGTATTCTCCACCCCAATCAGAACGGAGTGCCTTGATACTCTTTCCGAGGTTGTTTTCTACTTCAGTCCTAAACTCCTTGAATTTATCAAAGGCTTCAGACTTATGTCTCATGAGATAGACATAACCATATCTACTGAAATCGTCAATAAATGTGATAAAGTAGCCTAAACCACCTCTGGCTAGTGTACTCATTGGTCCACATACGTCTGAATTGACCTAGAAGTTGTAGGGTTTTGGAGCGTTCTAGATCGTCGAGATAGCGGAAGCATTATAAGAAAATCTACTCCAAACCTTGTCTAAGAACATAAACCATTAAATCCCAAAGCAAAATCTATTCCACAAGATATTTACCTTTAAGTCTTGTTGAATCGATAAACAAGAACGTTCGGATCTTCTTCTCTAAAGCAAGTCCACACCAAGGGGATGATCTTGATGATCACTCACTTAATTGCCAACTAGAACAATTAAATGAAGAACAAGAGAGCAAGAACAAGAGGAGAGAGTGAGTGTGGCCGGCCAAGCAAGAGAGAGAGAGAGAGAGTTTTTGTGAGTTATGTGATTAAATGAATAATGAATTAAAGTCTTGTATTTGAATTCATCATCCAACTCACAAGTATGGGTTAAAAGTGATTGGTATGGGCTTAAAGTCATTGTCCGACGCGACATCGACGAAAAAACTCAGATTTCTCGATTCGCTAATTATTCTCTCAAACCGAACCTATGGCACAAAACCTCCAGTTTTGTCCATGTATTTCTCCTCAAGAAACGTTAAGGTTTCCTTGTCTCAAGTTATCCGTCTTGAATGTGTGTGACCCTCTAGGCTCATGCCACCGTTGGCAGATCGGCGCAAAAGATCGCTCTTGCCCGATCCATCAAAAGTGGTCTCTAGTAAGACGTTATGATTACCCAAGGTGCATGACGATCGATGATTCGACTTAACCTTGTGCGTACAAGTCACTATCCTATTATCTCTAGATATCCCGATTGATCACAAGGCATAGAGTCGTCACCCTTGTTTAATCAATCATTGTTACTTGATATGCGAGATGGCTGAGAACTGATAACCCGTATCATTGTCATGGCCATGCTCTTACTCTCAGTCAGTCTCCATCAAGAGGCCCTTTTAACGGATATCTTTCCCATACCGTAGTATGAGGGATAGATCCCTTAGCCGTCTTTCGTGTCACTCATGCAACCCGTTCCGCCACCCAATCATGCCCTTTATAGCAATCCTTTCACAGAAAGCGTTAGGCGCAAGTTAAAGCCGCACGTTCATTGCATAGTGATCACAAAGACTCCTTGGTCTAAGGATGTCGTGACAAGCTATCGCATATGAATATGTTCATGGCTTAATCTATGAAAACACTATTCAAAGCGGGTCGTCCGATATTAATCACCTCATGATATCTATGATATGATTCCAGGATCCCTAATCCCTATGACAAGTAGAACTACGTCATTAAGAACCATCCTCATACTGGTCGCTTCAAGGAAGCATAGGTTGACCAGGGACTCATTACGTGTGATCCGTACAGATTTATGGTTCTACTACTGTAGTGGTCATAAATCAGATCATGCTTAACATATTACTTCAACACATAAGTAATACAAAGCCGTTTTATATATATATTACAAACGATGATATTGTACATAGACGTTTACAGGCTAATAGCAATTGGACTAGGGCACAAATGCTATCAATCTCCCACTTGCCCCTAGTTCCTATCTAAATCCCAGTCTATACCCATTGACCTAACATGTTTATCATGTTTTTCTTGTGGAAGAGCCTATGTTAAGGGGTCGGTTGTGTTATCATCAGTTGCAACGTAGTGGATCTTCACGTCACCTCTAGCAACTATGTCGCGGATGATGTGATACTTTCTGAGTACATGTTTGGGTGTGTCATGTGCCCTGGGTTCCTTAGCATGCGCAATGGCCCCGGTGTTGTGTAGGGTTTTGGAGCGTTCTAGATCGTCGAGATAGCGGAAGCAATAAAAGATAATCTACTCCAAACCTTGTCCAAGAACATTTAAACCATTAAATCCCAAAGCAAAATCTATTCCACAAGATGTTTACCTTTAAGTCTTGTTTGAATCGATAAAGAAGAACGTTCGGATCTTCTTCTCTAAAGCTAGTCCTCACCAAGAGGATGATCTTCAAGATCCTTCACTTAATTGCCTACTAGAACAATTAAATGAAGAACAAGAGAGCAAGATGATGAAGAGGAGAGGGGTGGCCGGCCACAATGAGAGAGAGAGAGGATTTTTGTGTGTTTTGTGACTTAATGAATTAATGAATTAAAGTCTTGCATTATAATTCATCACCCAACTCACAAGTATGGGTTAAAAGTGATTGGTATAGGCTTAAAGGTGCTTTAACCCATACCCCTTAAATCACTCACCTCTTAATCCACAATCACCAACTAAGCATGGCATTGTGTGGCCCCCACAATGGCCCCACCAAGTGGGCCAGCTATATGGCCTTATTGGGCCCTTATTGGGCAGGCCATGAGGCTTCATGGGCCGAGCCCAATGGGCCCTCCCGTGTTGTCTCATGTCGCGTCCAAAAGTTGCCCGACCTTTTTGTTGTTACTTATCAAACAAAGTCCGACGCGATATCGACGAAAAACTCAATTTTTCTCAATTCGTTAATTATTCTCTCAAACCGAACCTATGGCACAAAACCTCCAGTTTTGTCCATATACTTCTTCTTAAGAAACATCCATGTTTCCTTGTCTCAAGTTATCCGTCTTGTATGTGTGTGACCCTCTAGGCTCATGCCACCGTTGGCAGATTAGCGCAAGACTCGCTCTTGCCCGATCCATCATAAGTGGTCTCTAGTAAAACATTATGATTACCCAAGGTGCACGATGATCGATAATTCGACTTAACCTTTGTGCGTACAAGTCACCATCCTTTTTATCTCTAGATATCCCAATTGTTCTCAAGGCATAGAGTCGTCTCCCTTGTTCAATCAATCATTGTTACTTGATATGCGAGATGACTGAGAAATGATAACCCGTATCATTTGCATGGCCATGCTTTTTCTCTCAGTCAGTCTCCATCAAGAGGCCTTCTAACGGATATCTTTCCCATACCGTAGTATGAGGGATAAATCCATTAGCCGTGTTTCGTCTCACTCATGCAACCCGTTCCGCCACCCAATCATGCCCTTTATAGCAATCCTTTTACAGAAAGCGTTTGGCGCAAGTTAAAGCCGTACGTTCATTGCATAGTGATCACAAAGACTCCTTGGTCTAAGGACGTCGTGACAAGCTATCGCATCTGAATATGTTTATGGCTTAATCTATGAAAACACTATTCAATGCGGGTCGTCCGATATCAATCACCTCATGATATCTATGATATGGTTCCAGGATCCCACATCCTTATGACAAGTAGAACTACGTCATTAAGAACCATCCTCATACTGGTCGCTTTTAAGGAAGCATAGGTTGACCAGGGACTCGTTAAGTGTGATCCGTACAGATTTATGGTTCTACTACTTTAGTGATCATAAATCAGATCATGCTTAACATATTACTTCAACACATGTAATATAAAGCCGTTTATATTTATACATTACAAACGATGATATTTGAACATAGACGTTTACAGGCTAATACCAATTGGACTAGGGCACAAATGCTATCAATCTCCCACTTGCCCTTAGCTCCAATCTAAGTCTCAGTCTATACCCATTGACCTAACATGTTTTTCATGTTTATCTTGAGGAAGAGCCTTGGTCAATGGGTCGGCTGTGTTATCATCAGTTGCAACGTAGTGGATCTTCACGTCACCTCTAGCAATTATGTCGCGGATGATGTGATACTTTCTGAGTACATGTTTGGATCTGTTATGTGCCCTGGGTTCCTTAGCTTGCGCAATAGCCCCGGTGTTGTCACAATATAAGTCTACTGGGTTAGACGGGTTTTTAATTACACCTAACCCAGCCATGAAACTCCTGATCCATACAGCCTCTTTTGCCGCCTCACATGCGGCAATGTACTCAGCTTCCGTCGTAGAGTCGGCAATGGTATCCTGCTTCTTGCTTTTCCAGCTGAATGCTCCACCGTTGAACATAAACACATATCCCAACTGACTCTTAAAGTCATCGGGGTCTGTCTGGAAACTAGCGTCGACATATCCTTTGACGACGAGATCATCATTTCTGCCCCCGTATACAAGAAAGGCGTCCTTGGTTTTTCTCAAATATTTGAAAATCGCCTTGACAGCCATCCAGTGTGCCTCACCGGGTTTGGATTGATGTCTACTGGTACAGCTTAGGGCAAACGAGACATCCGGTCTCGTGCATATCATGGCATACATTATGGACCCTATAGCCGAAGCATATGGGATCTCATTCATTCTTGCTAGCTCTGCAGGTGTCTCAGCACCCTGCTTCTTGCTAAGCTTCACGCCATGACGCATGGGCAGCAATCCTTTCTTTGAATCTTGCATTGAGAATCGTCTCAACACCTTGTCTATATAAGTGCTTTGACTTAAGCCCAAGACCCGCTTGGCACAGTCTCTATATATCTTGATTCCCAAGATGTAAGAAGCCTCGCCTAAGTCCTTCATTGCGAAACACTCACCTAACCAAGTCTTCGTTAAGAGCAAGGTAGGGACGTCGCTTCCAATGAGCAGTATGTCATCAACATAAAGCACTAAAAAGATTATATTGCTCCCACTTGCCTTTTTATACACGCAAGGTTCATCATCGTTCTTGACGAAGCCAAACTGTTTTACTACTTCATCAAAACGCTGATTCCAACTCCGAGATGCTTGCTTCAAACCATAGATTGATTTGAGCAACTTGCAAATCTTTCCCTTATTCTTTGGATCCTCAAAACCCTCAGGCTGAGACATATAAACGTCCTCAGCTAACCTCCCGTTGAGGAAGGCGGTTTTGACATCCATTTGCCATATCTCATAGTTCTGATATGCTGCTATGGCAAGAAGAATGCGGATAGATTTGACCATAGCTACTGGAGAAAAGGTCTCTTCATAGTCAATTCCGTGGACTTGTCTATAACCTTTTGCTACTAGTCTCGCTTTATAGGTCTGAGGTTTGCCATCCATGTCAATCTTTATTTTAAAGATCCATTTACACCCTATGACCTTAACATCAGGGGTATGATCTACCAAGTCCCACACTTGATTATCTGACATGGATTGCATTTCTTCCCTCATGGCTTCCAGCCATTTCTCAGAGTCGGTTCCGTCCAAAGCCTCTCGAAAGGTAGCTGGATCATTGTCCACTAGTACTAAACCATCACCTTCAGTTACTAAGAAACCGTATCTGACAGGTGCATGACTTATCCTTTCAGAGCGCCTCGGACCGTCCTCATTAACTGCAGCTATTGGTTCTTGCTCAATGACCACTTCTGGCTCTACCTCTTCTAGTGGGTCTTCTCATGGTTCCCGAGTGACCATCTCATCTAGAACTTCATCAAAATGAATAGCCCTCCCACTGACTGTCTTGGAAATGAACTCTTTTTCCAAGAACGTCCCACCTCGAGCGACAAAAACTTTATTTTCGCTCGATTTGTAGAAGTAGTATCCTTTTGTTTCTTTTGGATATCCGACGAAAGTGCATTTATCTGATCTTGGTTCGAGCTTGGTTGCAAGCAATCTTTTAACATAAGCCTCGCAACCCCAGATTTTAAGGAAGGACAAAACGGGTTCCTTCCCGTACCATTTTTCAAATGATGTCCCTTCCACTGCTTTCGACGGAGCCCTATTTATTATGAAAGCGGCCGTTTGCAGAGCATAACCCCAGAAGGAGATCGGGAGATCAGTGAGACTTAACATTGATCGAACCATATCTAACAATGTTCGATTCCTCCGTTCGGACACACCATTAAGTTGCGGTGTTCCTGGCGGAGTCCACTGAGATAGTATTCCACCTTCAGTAAGATAACTAAGAAACTCCTCGGATAAGTATTCTCCACCCCGATCAGAACGGAGTGCCTTGATACTCTTTCCGAGTTGGTTTTCTACTTCAGTCCTAAACTCTTTTAATTTATCAAAAGCTTCGGACTTATGTCTCATGAGATAGACATAACCATATCTACTGAAATCGTCAGTAAATGTGATAAAGTAGCCTAAACCACCTCTGGCATGCGTACTCATTGGTCCACATACGTCTGAATGTATTAGACCCAATAAGTCACCTGCCCTCTCACCTAAACCAGTGAAGGGCGCTTTAGTCATCTTGCCCATCAAACAAGCTTCGCATCTTTCAATCGCTTGGAATTCGAATTGACTTAGAAGTCCGCGCTTATGAAGCGCTGAGATGCGTTTCTCATTTATGTGACCTAGACGACAATGCCAGATAAGAGTTTGGTCTAAATCATTAGTTTTAAACCTCTTAGCATTTACATTATAGAGCATGTTGGATTTCGAGTTTTGCATATTCAATATGTATAATCCTCCAACAGTGCGAGCATTGCCATAATATATGTTGTTGCGCATAATATCAAAAAACCCGTTCTTAATATTAAAATAATATCCCTCTATTTCAAGAAGAGAAATTGAGATAATATTCCTGTTGAAAACAGGTACGCAAAACACATCATTAAGTTCAATTACAAGCCCACTGGGTAAAACAAGGTTCACAGAACCCACAGCAGTTGCGGCAACTCTGGTATTGTTCCCAACTCTTAGGTCCACCTCGTTTTCCTCTATATCTCTTCTACTGTGTAACACCTGCACATCAGCACAGACATGAGACTCAGCTCCAGTGTCTAGTACCCAGGTATTTATTGTAGAAAGATATAGCTCTAATGGAATACCTGATGAAGTAGCGGCCCCACCGCCCTTCTTCTGATCCTCCTTCAACTGCTGACAGTCTTTCTTCCAATGACCAGGCTTTTGACAGTAGAAACAGACCGACTCCTTTGCCTTCCCTTTACCTTGTACGGGCATGTGAGGTCTAGGAATAAATGGTCGTCTGTTCCTCCCTGCGAGGTGTCTTGGGCCTTTACCCTTGCCACCAACAGCTTTGAAGCTGGGTCCCTTCTTGACCATGAAGACATTTTTGGACGAACTGCCCCTTATGCTCTTCTCGGCAGTTACTAGCATGATGTGCAACTCCGACACGGTCTTGTCCATATCATGCATATGATAGTTCATGACGAACCCACCATATGCATGAGGAAGGGATTGCAGAACAAAATCCGCAGCCATTTCCTTTTCCATAGACATACCGATACTAGTCATATGGTCAAAATGCCCCTTCTTTCTGATCTCTCTCCCTCATTGCCGAAAATTGTCCCTCTCTCTTCCTCCATTGTTGTCTTGTTTTCTCTCAAAATTTTTAGCAAAATATTGAGTGAAAAATCATTTCGGTTGTGGTGTTTGTGTGGACTTGATAGAGAGAACACTACACTTGTGTTTTTGTCGATTACAAGAGGTAAATATTAGTTTTATATTTATGTATATAACATGTTCAAATGGCAGTAAGATCTAAGCTTTTTACGATCGCCACGGTTACATAAAGTCCGCTGCATGATATTCATCGTTTGGAACCCGTGGTGATCTCTTTCATCTTCCAATGACCAGGCTTTTGACAGTAGAAACAGACCGACTCCTTGGCCTTCCCTTTGCCTGGTACAGGCATGGAAGGTCTAGGAACAAATGGTCGTCTGTTCTTTCCTGCCAGGTGCTTTGGGCCTTTACCCTTGCCACCACCAGCTTTGAAGCTGGGTCCCTTCTTGACCATAAAAACATTTTTCGGCGAACTGCCCCTTATGCTCTTCTCGGCAGTCACTAGCATGATCTGCAACTCCGATGCGGTCTTGTCCATATCATGTAAGTGATAGTTCATGACGAACCCACCATATGCATGAGGAAGGGATTGTAGAGTAAAATCCGCAGCCATTTCCTTTTCCATAGACATACCGATTCTAGTCATATGGTCAAAATGTCCCTTCATACGTAGGACATGTGGACCTACGGAGCTGCCTGCTGACATCTTGCAGGCAATGAGTTCTCGGAGAACAGTGTATTTTTCAATACGTGCTTTCTCCTTGAACATATCTTTGATCTGTGCAAACATTGCAAACGGATCATGGGATAGCTTCATAAACTGCTTCTGGAGGTCTGCCTCCATGCAGCCCAGCATGACACACGCAACATCGATAGAGTCGCTAAGGTGTTTCTGGTACGCATCCTTAACGACCCTCGTTGCGTTGGCAGCTGGCTCCACCGGGATAGCCTTTTTAAGGACGTACTCCCTGCGTTCCAACTTTAACACAAGTCGTAAATTTCTGTCCCAGTCCAGATAACTTGTCCCATTGAGTTTACACTTTTCGAGTATAGTCCTCAACGACAAATTAGACGAGTTTGTTGAATTACTAGCCATTTCTACACGAAGAAAGTAAATTTAATGAGAATAGTTGACTAAATTTACGAAGATCCGAATTAAACACCAACCATAAGATTCTAAGGTTTAGAATCTTAAACCAAGATCCCTTATTCGTCATTTGAAGTATGCTAAGGCGCACCGCTCCAATTGACTTATTTAGGTAGGACGTCCGTCCAATTACAACCCGTGTAACTCTTAGCCAGGGTATGTGCAAAAACACACGGCTTACCCTTCCGATGCCCCAGCTCGACCTCAGGCCAAGAATCGTGGTCGAGTCAACCAACCTTCACTAACGAGTTAACTTTGTGCAGATGCTCCGCTAAGGCGCACGACATCCCACAAAGTTTACCATTCCCATCTAGAACCCATTCGATCGATGCTCCGCTAAGGCGCACGACACCGATAAAATGTTTCTACATGGGTGTGAATTTGGGTGGTATCTCACTTGACTCAAATTATCTTGTAAATTGGTTGTGCTTAATAATTCGAAAGTATTTGGCACAATTACGAATCCGTCATCAACAACCCGTGTTGTGACGTTTCTAATGTATCACATACTATCTTCATTTGAAACCGTCATTTGCAACTCGTGCAAACACGTTTCAAATTTGAACTCATCCATCACAACCCGTGCGATGATAGTTCACAACGCTTTAAACATGCAAACAATTAAAGTCGATTTTAATCTTTGCATGTGAGGTGATGGCTTATAAACTTATAAGCTAATCATGCAAGCATGTTATTAATTAAATAATTCAAGCAAGCATTCATAAAGCGTTAAATATGCATTTTATAGACCATCCTAATCTTAGGATTCTACGAGTCTTTACATCTTCTCGTCTTTCTCATTCGGGCTCCCACTAGCTCTTGGACTTCCTCCAAGACTGTCATTGTGCTCGATTTTCCATCCTTCTCGTCTTTGAGTAATAATTACAATTAATACTCGGTTCGTAGAGCGGATAAAAAATAATTACACTTTATGGGCTCGAATAAAAGAATAATTACACGCTAACACTAACGGTATGCAAACCGTGAAAGCGATAAAATCTAATGGGCTACTAATGCATCATACATTTCATCACATCATCCAACATGTTATCTCACAAACATGTTATCAAATAATATGCAATAATTCTGGCTTTAATTTTGCCAAGTTGCTTGGTCGAGTTTATCGAAACTAGACCTTTTCGAAAAACGGTTTATGGAAACCGATTAAATTTTGAAAGTTTTTGAAATATTGGATCGCGGGTTCATGACACGGATCAAACACCACGCACGAACCAAGTCGGGCCAAGCCAATGGGCCGAGAGCCCATTGGGCCGAGCTCAACTTAACACGGCCTCGGCCAAGAGTGGGGACGGGCCCGGTCACCGCCGGCCTCACCGGCCTCCGGTCACCTCCGTCTGGTACCTCCGATCCGGCTCCCCGAGAGTCTCTTCTCGGACCAAACAAATCCAATAATTTCCGAAAAATTCCAAATTCAATATATATTCAAAAATAACATATTTCATGCAAATATCCCAAAAAGCATTAAAATCATGTTATCAACAATTTTGGCATGCAAATAATCACAAAACCGAAATAAATTCAACAAGACAAAGATTAAGAGGGTAACCAACGCTCTGATACCACTGTAGGGTTTTGGAGCGTTCTAGATCGTCGAGATAGCGGAAGCATTATAAGAAAATCTACTCCAAACCTTGTCCAAGAACATAAACCATTAAATCCCAAAGCAAAATCTATTCCACAAGATATTTACCTTTAACTCTTGTTGAATCGATAGAGAAGAACGTTCGGATCTTCTTCTCTAAAGCAAGTCCACACCAAGGGGATGATCTTGATGATCCCTCACTTAATTGCCTACTAGAACAATTAAATGAAGAGCAAGAGAGCAAGAACAAGAGGATAGAATGAGTGTGGCTGGCCAAGCAAGAGAGAGAGAGAGTTTTTGTGAGTTATGTGATTAAATAAATAATGAATTAAAGTCTTGTATTTGAATTCATCATCCAACTCACAAGTATGGGTTAAAAGTGATTGGTATGGGCTTAAAGGTGCTTTACCCCATACCACTTAAATCACTCACCTCTTAATCTACAATCACCAACTAAGCATGGTGTTGTGTGGCCCCCACACATGGACCCACCATGTGGGCCGGCCAAGAGGTCTTGTTGGGCCCTTAATGGGTCGGCCATGAGGCTTCATGGGCCAAGTCACTCGACCCTTTTGTCGTTACTTATCAAACAAAGTCCGACGCGACATCGACGAAAAAACTCAGTTTTCTCGATTCGCTAATTATTCTCTCAAACCGAACCTATGGCACAAAACCTCCAGTTTTTTCCATGTATTTCTCCTCAAGAAACGTTAAGGTTTCCTTGTCTCAAGTTATCCGTCTTGAATGTGTGTGACCCTCTAGGCTCATGCCACCGTTGGCAGATCAGCGCAAATGATCGCTCTTGCCCGATCCATCATAAGTGGTCTCTAGTAATACGTTATGATTACCCAAGGTGCATGACGATCGATGATTCGACTTAACCTTGTGCGTACAAGTCACTATCCTATTATCTCTAGATATCCCGATTGATCACAAGGCATAGAGTCGTCACCCTTGTTTAATCAATCATTGTTACTTGATATGCGAGATGGCTGAGAACTGATAACCCGTATCATTGGCATGGCCATGATCTTACTCTCAGTCATTCACCATCAAGAGGCCCTTTTAACGGATATCTTTCCCATACCGTAGTATGAGGGATAAATCCCTTAGCCGTCTTTTGTGTCACTCATGCAACCCGTTCCGCAACCCAATCATGCCCTTTATAGCAATCCTTTCACAGAAAGCGTTAGGCGCTAGTTAAAGCTGCACGTTCATTGCATAGTGATCACAAAGACTCCTTGGTCTAAGGATGTCGTGACAAGCTATCGCATTTGAATATGTTCATGGCTTAATCTATAAAAACGCTATTCAAAGCGGGTCGTCCGATATCAATCACCTCATGATATCTATGATATGATTCCAGGATCCCTCATCCCTATGACAAGTAGAACTACGTCATTAAGAACCATCCTCATACTGTTCGCTTCAAGGAAGCATAGGTTGACCAGGGACTCGTTAAGTGTGATCTGTACAGATTTATGGTTCTACTACTTTAGTGGTCATAAATCAGATCATGCTTAACATATTACTTCAACACATAAGTAATACAAAGCCGTTATATATATATATATTACAAACGATGATATTGTACATAGACGTTTACAGGCTAATAGCAATTGGACTAGGGCACAAATGCTATCAGAAGTCCGCGCTTATGAAGCAATGAGATGCGTTTCTCATTTATGTGACCTAGACGACAATGCCAGATTAGAGTTTGGTCTAAATCATTAGCTTTAAACATCTTAGCATTTATATTATAGAGCATGTTGGCTCTCGAGTTTTGCATATTTAATATGTATAAACCTCCAACAGTGTGAGCATTTTCATAAAACATGTTGTTGCGCATAATAATATAAAGCCCGTTCTTAATATCAAAATAATAACCTTCTTTTTCAAGAAGAGATATTGATACAATATTCCTGCTGAAAGCAGGCACGCAAAACACATCAGAAAGTTCAATTACAAGCCCACTGGGCAAAACAAGGTTAACAGAACCCACGGCAGTTGCGGTAACTCTCACGTTGTTCCCAACTCTTAGGTCCACCTCGTTTTCCCCCATATCTCTTCTATTATGCAACACCTGCACATCCGTACAGACATGAGACTCAGCTCCAGTGTCTAGTACCCAAGCATTTATAGTAGAAAGATTTAGCTCTAATGGAATACCTGACGAAGTAGCTGCCCCACCGCCCTTCCTCTGATCATCCTTCAGCTTCTGACAGTCTTTCTTCAAGTGACCAGGCTTTTGGCAGTAGAAACAGACCGACTCTTTTGCCTTCCCATTTCTCTTCATGGGCATGGAAGGTTTAGTAATGAAAGGTCGTCTGTTCTTCCCTGTCTGGTGCATTGTGCCTTTGCCCTTACCACCACCAGCTTTGAAGCCGGTGTTAGGTTTGTGCCCTAGTCCAAAATAGTTCTTCAATCTATATTGTAACGGACATCATTATTCTACATAATAAAAGGCATAATATTACTAATGTGTTGTAGTAATATATCTAATGTGATTTGATCTATGTCATAATGTGTGTAATCACTTATAGTAGAACTATAGATCAGAAAGAGTTGCATTCGATAGAGTCCCTGATCAGCTAAGCTTCTTCTGAAGCGATCAGTATGAGACTAACTCCTTGTGATCACGCTCTACTGATCATGGCAAAGATGTGCCGGAGTTATATCATAGATATAATCAGGTCGATGATATCGGACAACCCGATTGTGAGTATGCTGCATAGATCCAGTCATGAGATACTCACATATCGTAGCTTGTCATTATATCCTAAGACCAAGGAGTCTTTGTGTATACTATGTAACAAATACCTAAGTTTTACCTAGTCTAACGTTATCTATAAAAGGGTAGCTATAACGGGTTCGATTGGATTTGGCATTTATTGCACTAGTGAACTCGAAAGGCGTCTGAGGGATTTATCACTCATACTTCGGTATGAGAAAGATATCCGTTTAGGCCACTTGATGAGTATGACTGAAGAAATAGCATGGCCATGCAGGTGATACCTTGGTATCAGTTTTCAGTCATCTTAGATATCAAGAAACAGTGATTGATAAATTAGGATGACTGTTCTATGCCTATTGATCAATCTGGATATCGGTTTGATAAAAGGACAGTGACATGTACGATAACAGGTTAAGTCGAATAATCGATAATCACGAATATTGGATAATCATAATGTCTTGCTAGAGGCCACTTATGATGGAAAGGGTAAAATGGTAATTTTACCAGTCTGCCAATTATTCGTGAGCCTAGAGGGTCACACGCATTAAGCACGATACATGACAATAATTATGGATGAGAATTGAGAACAATTCGGTAGTTTTCTAGCCTAAGGTTTTAACCAGACGATTGAAGAAATCAATTCGAGGAAATTGAGCCGTTTTGACTAAACCGAAATTAGAACTCAAGTTAATGGGTTTAATTTGGGTTTTAGTTAAACGGGCTTAAAGCCCATTTAGGGGTTTAAGATAAGAGAGGGGTCAAATGCAAATAAGAAGGATTAAAGGGATAGATAATGTAATTTTTATTTTGAAATTTAATTTAATTTCAAATTAAAAATCACATAATATATTATTTATCTTATCCTTTGATTTTTTCAGCAACTACCTCTCCTCTCTTTCTCCCTCATTGCCGAATTCTCTCACTCTCTCTACCTCCATTATTGCCCAAGTTTTCTCTCTAATTTTCTAGCAAAAGATTTAGTGAAAAACCATTTCGGTTGTGTGCTTGTGTGGACTTGATAGAGAGGACACTACGCTTGTGTTCTTGTCGATTACAAGAGGTAATTATCATATCTTTAATTATGTTTATAACATGTTCAAATGGCATTAAGATCTTAGCTTTTTACGATCACCACGGTTACATAAAGTCTGCTGCATGATATTCATCGTTTGGAACCCGTGGTGATCTCTTTCAGTGGTATCAGAGCCATGGTTATTATGTTTATTTGAATATGTTTAAATCTGATATTTTTTATGTTTATATGTGTTCTTCATCATTAGCATGCATGTAAATCGAAAAAAATTTCAGATTTGATTGATTTTGGAAATTGGAAAATTAATTAATTTTTTTTGTGGTTTTTCGGGTTAGCCATAGCTTAGCCATGGCCGACCAGGTCGAGTCCCTTGGTGGACCATGGAATGCCCTAGGGCAGACCATGGTCAGCACCATGGGCTGACGAGGGTCGCCTACGGGCGACCATGGCAGCCCGTGAGGGCCACCATGGTTGCCTCGCGGGCGACCAGGGTCTGCCCTAGGGGCGACCATGGCTTCCCTCGCGGGCTACCATGGTCGTTCTCGTGGCCGACCACGGTCAGCCCCGCGGGCGACCTCGGCAGCCCTCACGGGCCACCGTGCTTGCCTCCGCGGGCGACCTTCGGTTGAGCAAGTTCGGCTCGACCAGATTCGAGCGAACCGGTTGGTTTGCAAGGATATTTGGAAACCCTAATAAAATTTAATTTTCAGATTTGGTTCGGTTTCGATAAACCAGCGAGAACCGGTCCAAAATTCAATTTATCGATTAAACCGTCCGGTTTCGATAAACCGGAATTTTTCCACAGTTAAGAAAGATAAAATTTGGAAAAATTATTTGTTTGATCAGCATGTTGATTGATAACATGATCTTCGATAACATGATGTTTTCCACATGATGCTAGCTAAGCCCATTAGATTTGCATTTTAATTTCGGTTTTGCAACCTACGTGTTGCTTAATTTTGGGTTGTAGTAAATACGGCCTGCGTGTCGTGATTTGTATTTTATTTAATTTATTTTAATATGTAATTACGAAGACCGACACAAGAATCAAGTCAAGAGGGAGACTTGGATTGGAGGAGGCTCGAAGCTAGTGGGAGTTCAAAAGAATGGAGCAAGTTTGGATCTTGAAGACCACGTCTTTAGGATCGGTTTTGCTAGATTCTTAGGAACTTTAGATGGGCTTAGCTATGCATATTTTATTGTTACATTTGTATATTTGAATGTATGAATGTATGATAGTTTAAATATACAAGTTTATGTATGATTTGCTATGACCCACATGCAAAGATTAAAATCGAAATTTAATCAGACTAGCATGTAACCTGCTAAGGGATCATCTTTGCATGAATTTGCAATTGATGATTCCAGATTAAGATTGTATCCATATACGATCAGACTTTTATAATTCACTTAAATGCAAATAATTACAAGTCAAGCGTGATACCATCCAAGTTTGGGCACTTAAAAGGGCTTTGACCCTATGGATGTCGGTACGCCTCCGCGTAACATTCATAGAGAAAATGTCTGGATGAGATGGGTAGTTCTGTGTGGGTGCGTGCGCCTCCGCGTAGTAGTCACATTAGTTCTATCCATAATTCAAGCTTGGTAGACTTGTCTACGATTGTCAGCTAGGGCTGACCTAGGGTATCAGTATAGGGTATGCCGCGTACTAACAAGTACAGACCCTAGCCAGGAACTACATGGTCTTGTAGATGGATTTACTCCTACCTTGATGCACTCAATTGGAGCACTCAGCCTCCGTTCACTTCAATTGAGAGTATGATGGGATCCTGGTTCAGATTCTAAAGTTAGAATCAGAAAGTGTTTTATAATTAAATCTCCAACTTCAATTTTAATTAATAATGATTAAAAGTTGTTTACTGTGTAGATATAAGGGAAGATTCCAGATGACTACACCTGGCTATGTCACATTATCAGATGACTACACCTACAATTTTTCGTGTCAGGGTGAATACCCAAGAATTTCATTTGTCTCACTTTACTCATTCCGTCCAACTCCGTTAGTTTTTAACATTTTTTACATGTGAAAAGACTAAAATACCCTTCAGATGTAAATAATTGTTTTCAAATTGAATGAAAAGACTAAAATACCCTTCAATATTTATTTAAATTTCAAAAAAATACCACTCATACTCTCTCTCTCTCTCTCTCTCTCTCTCTCTCTCTCTCTCTCTCTCTATCCTCCATGTCCTCCACCACCACTGCCACCACTTCCATCACCACCACCACCTCCATCTCCTCCTCCACCACCACCACCATCTCCTCCCTCTCCGTCGCCACCTCCTCCACCACCACCGCCACCACCTCCATCTCCACCGCCACCACATCCATCTCCTCCACCACCATCTCCTTCCTCTCCGTCGTCACCTCCTCCACTACCACCTCCATCTCCTCTCCCTCTATCACCACCTCCGGCCGACTTCCGGCGAAGCTCCGACCGACTTCCGGCAAGGCTCCGACCGACTTCCGACAAGGCTCCAACGGTGGTGGAGGAGATGATGGTGGTGGTGGAGGGGCGTGGAGGGGATGAAGGTGGTAGCGGTGGTGGTGGTGGATGAGATGGATAAGGTGGGGACGGAAGCGGAGGAGATGGTGGTGGTGGTGGTGGCGGTGGAAGGGCGTAAAGGAGATGGATGTGGTGGTGGTGATGATTGAGGAGGTGGAGGAGATGGAGGTGGTGGCGGTGGCGGTGGTGGAGGAGGGGGTGGAGGAGGTGGCGACGGAGGGAAAGGAGATGGTGGTGGTGGTGGAGGGAATGGTGTTGGAGGGAATGGTGGTGGAGGAGATGGAGGTGGTGGTGGTGATGGTGGCGGTGGCGGTGGCGGTGGGGAGGGAGGGAGGGAGGGAGGGAGAGAGAGAGAGAGAGAGAGAGAGAGTGGTATTTTTTTGAAAATTAAATGAATAGTGAAGGGTATTTTAGTCTTTTCATTCAATTTGAAAACAATTATTTACATCTGAAGGGTATTTTAGTCTTTTCACATGTAAAAAAATGTTAAAAACTAACGGAGTTGGACGGAATGAGTAAAGTGAGACAAATGAAATTCTTGGGTATTCACCCTGACACGAAAAATTCTAGGTGTAGTCATTTGATAATGTGATATATCCAGGTGTAGTCATCTTGAATTATCCCTAGATATAATATGGCAAACACGAATCACTCTGGTAGCGCGCTTAGGTCACTAATCGAGAATGATAAGTTTAACGGCGTAAACTTTCTCGATTGGGACCAAAATTTGAGACTCGTTCTCAAGCATGAACGTAAGGATTATATCCTTACCCAGGAACAAGCACCTACTGAACCAGCACTGAACGCCACAAGGGCGCTAAGGGATACCTACCAGAAATTCCTTAGCGACCGGATTGACGTGCAGTGCATCATGATGGGCAGTATGGTGCCTGACTTTCAGCAACAGTTCTTGGACATTTCCGACGATCCCAAAGCCTGTATGGCTGAGATCGAGAAAATGTTCAAAGAGAAATCGCGTGTCGAAAGATACGACACTTTCGTTGAATTGATGTCTTGCAAGCTAAAGACTGGAGCTCCTGTCAGTCCTCATGTCCTTAAGATGAAACGTCTTTTGGAACATTTGACCAGACTAGGTCATCCTGTGGACAAGGAAATGTCTGCAGACTTTGTGCTGCATTCACTTCCAGAAGCATATCGTGAATTCGTTGGAAATTACAATATGCATGACATGAATAAAACTGTGTCAGAGCTTCATGGTATGCTCGTGACTGCTGAAAAGAATCTCAAGGGGAAAACCAAGGAGATTCTTATGGTCAACAAGCAAGTGAGCTTCAAGAAAGCCGGCCTGGGCAAGGGTAAGGCTCCTATGCACCTAGCAGGGAAGATTCGACAACCTAAGGGTCCAGCAGCTCCAAAGGCTGTTGAGAGTCCTAAGAAGGATGTCGTCTGCTTCTATTGCCAAGGACTGGGGCACTGGAAGAAGGATTGCAAGAAACACAAGTTGTTTCTTAAGAAGAGTGGAGCTTCCACGTGTTCAGGATCAGGTATATTTGTTATTGAGCTCAATCTCAGATTATCTACTTCACATTCTTGGGTACTTGATATTGGTGCAGAATCTCACATTTGTGTTAATGTGCAGGCTCTGGGAAGTAGAAGAGAAGTAAGCAAGGGCGAGGCGGACCTACGAGTTGGCGATGGCAATCAAGTCTCGACAACTGCTGTAGGAGATATTAGTCTCAGTTTTCCCAGTGGGCTAGTTTTATTTTTAAATAATGTTCATTGTGTACCTGCGTTTCGCAGAAATATTATTTCAATTTCCTTGCTCGACAAGGAAGGATATCATTTTTCAATTGATAATGGAATCTTCAGTATTTTCAAGAAAAACATGTTTTATTGAAATGCTTCATTAGTTGGTGGTTTATATATTCTTAATATTAAAAACACTGGCACTAGCTCGATTTATAATATCAGTAACAAAAGGGTTAAATCCGATGATTTAAACCAGACTGTGATATGGCACTGCCGCTTAGGCCATATAGGCCAGAAACGCATCTCAACACTTCACAAGTGTGGGCTTCTAAGTCCGTTTGAATTCACTTCAATTGAGAGTGCAAGTCATGCCTTATGGGCAAAATGACAAAAGCAACTTTTTCCGGTTTAGGTGAAAGGGCGAGTGACTTACTAGGCCTCATACATTCCGATGTTTGTGGGCCCATGAGCACTCAGGCCAGAAGAGGTTTTCACTACTTCGTTACATTCACTGATGACTTCAGTAGATATGGGTATGTTTATCTTATGAGACATAAGTCGGAAACCTTTGACAAGTTCAAAGAGTTCCAGAACGAAGCACAGAACCAGCTTGGTCAAAGTATAAAGGCGCTTCGATCTGACCGAGGCGGTGAGTACTTAGACCAAGATTTTCACAGTCATTTAAAGGAGTGTGGGATCATCTCTGAATTGACTCCGCCTGGAACACCTCAAATGAATGGTGTATCCGAACGGAGAAATCGGACCTTGCTTGACATTGTTCGATCAATGATGAGTCAGGCTGATCTTCCTATCTCCTTCTGGGGCTATGCCCTAGAAACGGCCGCATTCATATTGAATCGGGCTCCTACAAAGGCAGTGGAAAGCACTCCATACGAAATATAGAATTGGAAGAAACCCTTATTAGCTTTCCCTAAGATTTGGGGATGTGAAGCTTACGTCAAGCATTTGCTAGGCGAAAAGCTCGAACCCAAATCAGACAAATGTGTCTTTGTGGGGTACCCTAAAGAAACAAGGGGGTACTATTTCTACAAACCCAGCGAGAACAAAGTTTTTGTTGCTCGAGTAGGGGTATTTTTGGAAAAGGAATTTATTTCCAAAAGAGCTAGTGGAAGTGCCGTGCATCTTGAAGAAATTCAAGAAGATACGGAGCAACCCACTACGCCGAATGTAGAAATTCAGGAGCCAGAAGAGGTCATTGATCAAGAACCAATCCCGACACCCATTCCAGATGGTCCAAGAAGGTCTGAGAGATCTCTTCAAGCTCCTATCAGATATGGCTTCCTAGCCACTGAAAGAAATGACTTGATGTTGGTGGATCAAGATGATCCAGAAACCTACAGACAAGCTTTGGCCAGTCCAGACTCCGAAAAATGGCAGAACGCCATGAATGAGGAAATGAAATCCATGTCAGATAACCAAGTCTGGAACTTGGTGGATCAAACCCCTGGGATAAAACCCATCGGTTGCAAATGGGTCTATAAAATTAAGACCGACATGGATGGAAAACCTCAAACCTATAAAGCTGGACTGGTTGCGAAAGGTTATCGCCAAATCGAAGGTATCGATTAGGACGAGACTTTTGCACCTGTGGCTATGGTCAAATCTATCCGGATCATTCTAGCCATAGCAGCATACTACGACTATGAGATATGGCAGATGGACGTCAAAACCGCCTTCCTTAACGGGAACTTAAAAGAGGATGTGTATATGACACAGCCTGAGGGTTTTGTTGATCCAGAGAATCCCGGAAAGATTTGTAAGCTGCTTAGATCCATTTATGGATTAAAGCAAGCTTCACGGAGTTGGAACATTCGTTTTGATGAAGCCGTAAGGGAATTCGGTTTTATCAAAAACGAAAGTGAGCCTTGCGTATATAAGAAAGCGAGTGGGAGTAAAATAGTATTCCTAGTGCTATATGTCGATGACATACTGATCATCGGGAATGACATCCCAACCCCGCTTGAAGTTAAAGCTTGGTTAGGGAAATGCTTCTCGATGAAGGACTTAGGTGATGCTGCTTTCATTTTGGGCATCAAGATCTACAGAGATCGACCCAAGAGAATATTGGGCCTGAGTCAGAGCACTTACATAGATAAGGTGTTGACAAGATTCTCAATGCTTGATTCTAAGAAGGGATACTTACCCATGCGACATGGCATTAAGCTTAGCAAACAACAGAGTCCTAAGACTCCTGATGAGCTAAGCAGAATGAGTAAGATCCCAAATGCTTCGGCTGTGGGATCCATCATGTATGCTATGATTTGCACGAGACGAGACGTCTCGTTCGCGTTAAGCTGTACCAGCAGATATCAATCTAACCCAGGCCAGGATCACTGGACTGCTGTCAAGAGTATCCTTAAGTATCTAAGGAGAACTAAAGACGCATTCCTAGTGTATGGTGGGAAGGATGGAGAACTAGCAGTCACAGGATATGTTGATGCTAGCTTTCAGACAGATCCTGATGATTTCAAATCACAAGCAGGATTTGTATTCGTGTTAAATGGCGGAGCATTCAGCTGGAAGAGCTTCAAGGAAGCCACAACTGCCGATTCTACAACAGAGGCTGAGTACATAGCTGCAGCAGAAGCAGCTAAGGAAGCCGTATGGGTTAGAAGCTTTCTAACTGGATTAGATGTAATGCCGCGAGCATCTAATCCGGTAAGCTTGTTGTGTGACAACATTGGGGCCATAGCATTAGCTCAAGAGCCCAGATTCCACAACAGAACTAAACACATACAGAGGAAGTATCACATTATCAGAGAGTATATTGATAACAGTGATGTGGAGATGGCTTATGTACCGACTGATGACAATGTTGCTGATCCCCTAACAAAGGCTTTACCGCAGCCTAAGCATGAGGCGCACGTGAAGTCTATGGGGGTAGATTGGAACTTAGGTTGGAACTAGGGGCAAGTGGGAGATATTTAGGTTTGTGTCCTAGTACAAAATAATTCTTCAATCTATATTGTAACGGACATCATTATTCTACATAATAAAAGGCATAATATTACTAATGTGTTGTAGTAATATATCTAATGTGATTTGATCTATGTCATAATGTGTGTAATCACTTATAGTAGAACTATATATCAGAAAACTCTTTGTGATCACGCTCTACTGATCATGGCAAAGATGTACCAGAGTTATATCATAGATATCATCAGGTCGATGATATCGGACAACCCGATTGTGAGTATACTGCATAGATCCAGTCATGAGATACTCACATATCGTAACTTGTCATTATATCCTAAGACCAAGGAGTCTTTGTGTACACTATGTAACAAATACCTAAGTTTGACCTAGTCTAACGTTATCTGTAAAAGGGTAGCTATAACGGCTTCGATTGGCTTTGGCATTTATTGCACTAGTGAACTCGAAAGGCGTCTGAGGGATTTATCACTCATACTTCGGTATGAGAAAGATATCCGTTTAGGCCACTTGATGAGTATGACTGAAGAAATAGCATGGCCATGCAGGTGATACCTTGGTATCAGTTTTCAGGCATCTCAGATATCAAGAAACGGTGATTGATAAATTAGGATGATTGTTCTATGCCTATTGATCAATCTGGATATCGGTTTGATAAAAGGACAGTGACATGTACGATAACAGGTTAAGTCGAATAATCGATAATCACGAATATTGGATAATCATAATGTCTTGCTAGATGCCACTTATGATGGAAAGGGTAAAATGGTAATTTTACCAGTCTGCCAATTATTTGTGAGCCTAGAGGGTCACACGCATTAAGCATGATACATGACCATAATTATGGATAAGAATTGAGAACAATTCGGTAGTTTTCTGGCCTAAGGTTTTAACTAGACGATTGAAGAAATCAATTCGAGGAAATTGAGCCGTTTTGACTAAACCGAAATTAGAACTCAAGTTAATGGGTTTAATTTGGGTTTTAGTTAAACGGGCTTAAAGCCCATTTAGGGGTTTAAGATAAGAGAGGGGTCAAATGCAAATAAGAAGGATTAAAGGGATAGATAATGCAATTTTTATTTTGAAATTTAATTTAATTTCAAATTAAAAATCACATAATATATTATTTATCTTATCCTTGGATTTTTTCAGCAACTACCTCTCCTCTCTCTCTCTCCCTCATTGCCGAATTCTCTCAGTCTCTCTACCTCCATTATTGCTCAAATTTTCTCTCTAATTTTCTAGCAAAAGATTGAGTGAAAAACCATTTCGGTTGTGTGCTTGTGTGGACTTGATAGAGAGGACACTACGCTTGTGTTCTTGTCGATTACAAGAGGTAAATATCAGATCTTTAATTAGGTTTATAACATGTTCAAATGGCATTAAGATCTTAGCTTTTTACGATCACCACGATTACATAAAGTCCGCTGCATGATATTTATCGTTTGGAACCCGTGGTGATCTCTTTCAGCCGGATCCCTTCTTGACCATTAGAACACTTTTGGGCGTACTGCCCCTTATGCTCTTCTCGGCAGTTACCAACATACTGTGCAACTCCGATGCGGTCTTGTCCATGTCATGCATGTGATAGTTCATGGCGAACCCACCATATGCATGAGAAAGGGATTGCAGAATGAAATCCGCAGCCATCTCTTTCTCCATAGTCATTCCGAGACTAGTCATATGATCGAGATGTCCCTTCATACGTAGGACGTGTGGACCTACGGAGCTGCCTGCTGACATCTTGCAGGCAATGAGTTCTCGGAGAACAGTGTATTTTTCAATACGTACTTTCTCTTTGAACATATCCTTGATCTGTGCAAACATTGCAAACGGATCATGGGATAGCTCCATAAACTGCTTCTTGAGGTCCGCCTCCATGCAGCCCAGCATGACACACGCAACGTTGATAGAGTCGCTAAGGTGTTTTTGGTACGCATCCTTAACGACCCTCGTTGCGTTGGCAGCTGGCTCCACCGGGATAGCCTTGTCAAGGACGTACTCCCTGCGTTCCAACTTTAACACAAGTCGTAAATTTTTGTCCCAGTCCAGATAATTTGTCCCATTGAGTTTACACTTTTCAAGTATAGTCCTCAACGAGAAATTAGACAAGTTTCTTGAATTACTAGCTATTTCTACACGAAGAAAGTAAATTTAATTAGAAAAGTTGAATAAATTTACGAAGATCCGAATTAAACACCAACCATCCGATTCTAAGGTTTAGAATCTTTAAATCAAGATCCCTTATTTGTCAATTGAAGTACGCTAAGGCGCACCGCTCCAATTGACTCATTTAGGTAGGACGTCCATCCAATTACAACTCGTGTAACTCTTGGTCAGGGTATGTGCAAAAGCACACGGCTTACCTTCTGATGCCCCAGCTCGACCTCAGGCCGAGAATCGTGGTCGAGTCAACCAACCTTCACATATGCATTAGTTTTGTGCAGATGCTCCGCTAAGGCGCACGACATCCCACAAGGTTGACCATTCCATATAGAACCCATTCCATCGATGCTCCGCTAAGGCGCACGACACTGATAAAATGTTTCTCATGGGCGTAAATTTGGGTGGCATCTCACTTGACTCAAATTATGTTGTGATTTGGTTGTGTTTAATAATTCGAAAGTATCTTGGTACAATTACGAACCCGTCATCAACAACCCGTGTAGTGACGTTTCTAATTGTATCATATACAATCTTCTTTTGAAGTCGTCATTTGCAACCCGTGCAAACACGTTTCAAAATCGAACTCATCCATCACAACCCGTGCGATGATGGTTCACAACGCTTTAAACATGCAAACAATTAAAATCGATTTTAATCTTTGCATGTGAGGTGATGGCTTATAAACTTATAAGCTAAGCATGCAAGCATATAATTATTTAAATAATTCAAGCAAGCAAACATAAAACGTTTAAATATGCATCAATAGCCCATCCTAATCTTAGGATTCTACGAGTCACCACATCTTCTCGTCTTTCTCATTCGGGCTCCCACTAGCTCTTGGACTTCCTCCAAGACCGTCATTGTGCTCGATTTTCCATCCTTCTCGTCTTTGAGTAGTAATTACATTTAATACTCGGTTCATAGACCGGATAAAAAATAATTACACTTTATGGGCTCGAATGAAAGAATAATTACACGCTAACACTAACGGTGTGCAAACCGTGAAAGCGATAAAATCTAATGGGCTACTAATGCATCATACATCTCATCACATCATCCAACATGTTATCACACAAACATGTTATCAAATAATATGCAATTATTCCGGTTTTAATTTTGCCAAGTTGCTTGGTCGGGTTTATCGAAACTAGACCTTTTCGAAAAACGGTTTATAGAAACCGATCAAATTTAAAAGTTTTCAAAATATTATATCGCGGGTTCATCCACGGACATAATCAACTTGCACGAACCAAGTCGGGCCAAGCCCAATGGGCCGAAGCCCATTGGGCCGAGCCCAACACCACGGCTCGGTTTGGGCCTGGAAACGTCCAAACCGAGCTTGCCTCACCTCTCGGCCTCGGCCTAGAGGAGGGACGGCCCCGGTCACCGCCGGCCTCTCCCGGCCTCCGGTGACCTCCGATCCGGCTCCCGGAGAGTCTCTTCTCGGACCCAACAAATCCAATAATTTCCGAAAAATTCCAAATTCAATATATTTTCCAAAAATAACATTTTCATGAAATTTTCCCAAAAAGCATTAAAAACATTTTATCAACAAATATGGCATGCAAATAATCATAAAACCGAAACAAGTTCAACAAGACAAAGATTAAGAGGGTTAACCATGCTCTGATACCACTGTAGGGTTTTGGAGCATTCTTTAACATCGAGATAGCGGAAGCATTTAACAAAATCAACTCCAAACCTTGTCCACGAACATTGAACCATTAAATCCCAAGGCAAAATCTATTCCACAAGAAATTTACCTTTAAATCTTTGTTGAATCGATAAAGAAGAACTTTATGATCTTCTTCTCTAGAGCAAGTCCACACCAAGGGGATGATCTTCAAGATCCTTCACTTAATGCCTACTAGAACAATTAAGTGAAGAACAAGAGAGCATGAAGAGAGGAGAGTAAAGGGGTGGCCGGCCAAGGAGAGAGAGAGAGATGTGAGAGTGTCTTGTGTAATTAATTCTCTTTCTATTTCTCTATTTCATCAATCTCATAAGCATGGGTCAAAAGGTGATTGGTATGGGCTTAAAAGTGTCATTACCCATACCCCTTAAATCACTCACCTTTTAATCAACAATCACCAACTAAGCATGGTGTGTTGTGACCCCCACCTTTGGGCCTACCAAAATGGCCTGCCATGTTGGGCTTATTGGGCCCAAAATGGGCCCTTGTTGGGCTAGCCACGTCACCTCATGGGCCCAGCCCAAAGAGCTCGCCCATGTGGTTTCGTGTCGTGTCCAAAAGTCGCCCCACCCTTTTTGTCGTTACTTATCAAACAAAGTCCGACGCGACATCGCAAAAAAGCTCAGTTTTCTCGATTCGCTAATTATTCTCTCGTACCGAACCTATGGCCCAAAAACTTCAGTTTTGTCCATGTATTGCTCCTCCAGAAACGTTAAGGTTTCCTTGTCTTAAGTTATCCGTCTTGAATGTGTGTGACCCTCCAAGCTCATGCCACCGTTGGCAGATCGGCACAAAAGATCTCTCTTGTCCGATCCATCATAAGTGGTCTCTAGTAAGACGTTATGATTACCCAAGGTGCATGATGATCGATGATTCGATTTAACCGTTGTGCGTTCAAGTCACTATCATATTATCTCTAGATATCCCGATTGATCACAAGGCATATAGTCGTCATCATTGTTTAATCAATCATTGTTACTTGATATGTGAGATGGCTGAAAACTGATAACCCGTATCACGGGCATGGACATGCTCTTTCTCTCAGTCACTCTCGATCAAGAGGCCTTTAACGGATATCTTTCCCATACCTTAGTGCGAGGGATAAATCCCTTAACCATCTTTCGTGTCACTCTTGCAATCCGTTCCGCCACCCAATCATGCCCGTTATTGCAATCCTGTTACGGAAAGCGTTAGGCGCAAGATTAAGCCGCACGTACATTGCAATGCGATCACAAAGACTCCTTGGTCTAAGGATATCGTGACAAGCTATCGCATTTGAATATGTTCATGGCTTAATCTATGAAACACTATTCAAAGCGGGTCGTCCGATATCAATCACCTCATGATATCTATGATATGATTCCGGGATCCCTCATCCCTATGACAAGTAGAACTACGTCATTGAGAACCATCCTCATACTGGTCGCTTCTATTGAAGCGTATATTGACCAGGGACTCGTTAAGTGTGATCCGTACAGATTTATGGTTCTACTACTTTAGTGGTCATAAATCAGATCATGCTTAACATATTACTTCAACACATAAGTAATACAAAGCCGTTTTATTTATTACAAACGATGATAAATATACATAGACATTTACAGACTACTAGCAATTGGACTAGGGCAGAAAAATGCTATCACCTTCACCACGTCTCACAGTAGGGAAACAAATCTCTTTAGACGCAATATGCGCTCCCACTACAGTTCATCCAAGAGCCAACGATGCCCGTTATTACTACCATGTTACAGGCAACGTTAGGAGATGTCAAACTGATGAAGTGACGTGCATGTGAGCCACTCGCTCAAAGGTCTTAAGGCAGTGATCACATGACGACGGAGTATGCGTTGGTGACTTAATCTATGTTTCATACTCCAAGTCGGGTCATCCAATACCATTTTCCAGATGATATCCGTGATATGACTTTGGTAATTCCATTACCTGGATCAGCAGAACTTAATCTTAAGTCATCTTTACGCTAGTCATTTATGGATAAGTATACGACTAGGGATTCGTCAAGCATAATTTCGTAGTATCTAAAGGTTCTACCATTAGTGATGACAAACTCAATGGCTTTACATGAAATTATCGCTTGACTCATTATTACAACACAATGATAATAACTAAAATGTCTTTCATTGCTTAACAGAAGAAGATTATATAGAAAAGACTTGGACTAGGGAACTAGCTCTAACAACCCCCTCCTGGCATAAGTGCTCATTGGTCCACATCCATTGGAGTGTATAAGGCCTAATAAGTCACTTGCCCACACTTGTGAAGTGCTAAAATGCGCTTTTCATTGATGTGGCCAATGCGACAATGCCAAATTAGAGTTTGATTTCGGAGTTAAACCTTTTGGTACTAACATTATAGATTGAGCTTGAGTCAGAGTTTTCAGTATTCAATACATATAAACCTCTAACTTTACTTGCACTACCATAATAAATATTATTTCGATATATATTGAAATCTTCATTATTTATTAAAAATTCAAAACCTTCTTTGTCCATCAAAGAAATCGAAAGGATATTCCTACTAAAAGTAGGTACACAATAAACGTCTGATAGTTTAAGTACAAGCCCACTAGGAAAAATAAAACTAATGGAGCCTACAGCAGTTGCAGCAACACTGATTCCATTGCCAACTCTCAGGTCCACTTCGCATTTTCCCAGATCTCTCCTACTTGCTAGCACCTGCACATAAGTACAAACGTGAGATTCAGCCCCGTATCAAGTACCCATGAATCAAAAGTAGAAAATTTTAATTCTATAAGGAATATACCTGACGACATGGATCCTCCATTCTTCCCTGATCATCATGGAACTTCTTGCAGTCCTTCTTCTAATGTCCAGCCTTATTGCACTAGAAGAATGCAGTTATCATCTCCTTAGCATTCCCTTTGCCCAAAGGGGCTTTGGGAGGTTTAGGAGCAACATGCATCCTCATCTTGCCTGCCTAGTGTGCTGGGGCCTCACCCTTGTAAGCCTCTAGCTTCACACCAGGCTTCTTGAAGCTGATCCCCTTATTGACCATCAGAACATCCTTGGTTTGCTTACCCTTGATGCTCCTTTCAGCAATTACAAGCATACCATATAACTCTGTTATGGTCTTTTCCATATCATGCATATAATAGTTCATGATGAAACTATCATATACAGGAGGAAGAGATTACAGAACTATATTCGCAACTTCCTTTTTCCCTCACTCAAGGCCAATCTTTATTAGGTGATCGAGGTATCCCTTCATCTTAAGGACATAGAGGCTCACGAACTTGCCTGCAGCCATTTTGCAGGCATGAAGATGTAGGGTTTTGGAGCGTTCTAGATCGTCATCGAGATAGCGGAAGCAATAAAAGATAATCTACTCCAAACCTTGTCCAAGAACATTTAAACCATTAAATCCCAAAGCAAAATCTATTCCACAAGATATTTACCTTTAAGTCTTGTTTGAATCGATAAAGAAGAACGTTCGGATCTTCTTCTCTAAAGCAAGTCCACACCAAGAGAATGATCTTCAAGATCCTTCACTTAATTGCCTACTAGAACAATTAAATGAAGAACAAGAGAGCAAGATGGAGGAAGAACACCAAGGTGGCCGGCCACAATGAGAGAGAAAGAGAGGTTTTTTTTGAGTTTTGTGACTTAATCAATTAATGAAATAATGTCTTGCAATATATCTCATCATCCAACTCACAAGTATGGGTTAAAAGTGATTGGTATGGGCTTAAAGGAGCTTTAACCCATACCCCTTAAATCACTCACCTCTTAATCCACAACTACCAACTAAGCATGGTGTTGTGTGGCCCCCACATTGGCCCCACCAAGTGGGCCGGCCATATGGCCTTATTGGGCCCTTATTGGGCCGGCCATGAGGCTTCATGGGCCGAGCCCAATGGGCCCTCCCGTGTTGTCTCATGCCGCGTCCAAAAGTTTCCCGACCTTTTTGTCGCTACTTATCAAACAAAGTCCGACGCGATATCGACGAAAACTCAATTTTTCTCGATTCGCTAATTATTCTCTCAAACCGAACCTATGGCACAAAACCTCCAGTTTTGTCCATATACTTCTCCTTAAGAAACATCCATGTTTCCTTGTCTCAAGTTATCCGTCTTGTATGTGTGTGACCCTCTAGGCTCATGCCACCGTTGGCAGATCGGCGCAAGAATTGCTCTTGCCCGATCCATCATAAGTGGTCTCTAGTAAAACATTATGATTACCCAAGGTGCATGATGATCGATGATTCGACTTAACCTTTGTGCGTACAAGTCACCATCCTTTTATCTCTAGATATCCCGATTGATCACAAGGCATAGAGTCGTCTCCCTTGTTTAATCAATCATTGTTACTTGATATGCGAGATGACTGAGAAATGATAACCCGTATCATTTTGCATGGCCATGCTTTTCTCTCATTCGGTCTCCATCAAGAGGCCTTCTAACGGATATCTTTCCCATACCGTAGTATGAGGGATAAATCCCTTAGCCGTCTTTCGTGTCACTCATGCAACCCGTTCCGCCACCCAATCATGCCCTTCATAGCAATCCTTTTACAGAAAGCGTTTGGCGCAAGTTAAAGCCGTACGTTCATTGCATAGTGATCACAAAGACTCCTTGGTCTAAGGACGTCGTGACGAGCTATCGCATTTGAATATGTTTATGGCTTAATCTATGAAAACACTATTCATTGCGGGTCGTCCGATATCAATCACCTCATGATATCTATGATATGGTTCCAGGATCCCACATCCTTATGACAAGTAGAACTACGTAATTAAGAACCATCCTCATACTGGTCACTTTCAAGGAAGCATAGGTTGACCAGGGACTTGTTAAGTGTGATCCGTACAGATTTATGGTTCTACTACTTTAGTGGTCATAAATCAGATCATGTTTAACATATTACTTCAACATATAAGTAATATAAAGCCGTTTATATTTATACATCACAAACGATGATATTTGTACATAGACGTTTACAGGCTAATACCAATTGGACTAGGGCACAAATTCTATCAATCTCCCACTTGCCCTTAGCTCCAATCTAAGTCCCAGTCTATACCCATTGACCTAACATGTTTTTCATGTTTATCTTGAGGAAGAGCCTTGGTCAATGGGTCGGCTGTGTTATCATCAGTTGCAACGTATTGGATCTTCACGTCACCTCTAGCAATTATGTCGCGGATGATGTGATACTTTCTGAGTACATGTTTGGATCTGTTATGTGCCCTGGGTTCTTTAGCTTGCGCAATAGCCCCGGTGTTGTCACAATATAAGTCTACTGGGTTAGACGGGTTTTTAATTACACCTAACCCAGCCATGAAACTCCTGATCCATACAGCCTCTTTTGCCGCCTCACATGCGGCAATGTACTCAGCTTCCGTTGTAGAGTCGGCAATGGTATCCTGCTTCTTGCTTTTCCAGCTGAATGCTCCACCGTTCAACATAAACACATATCCCAACTGACTCTTAAAGTCATCGGGGTCTGTCTGAAAACTAGCGTCGACATATCCTTTGACGACGAGATCATCATTTCTGCCCCCGTATACAAGAAAAGCGTCCTTGGTTTTTCTCAAATATTTGAGAATCGCCTTGACAGCCATCCAGTGTGCCTCACCGGGTTTGGATTGATGTCTACTGGTACAGCTTAGGGCAAACGAGACATCCGGTCTCGTGCATATCATGGCATACATTATGGACCCTATAGCCGAAGCATATGGGATCTCATTCATTCTTGCTAGCTCTGCAGGTGTCTCAGCACCCTGCTTCTTGCTAAGCTTTATGCCATGACGCATGGGCAGCAATCCTTTCTTTGAATCTTGCATTGAGAATCGTCTCAACACCTTGTCTATATAAGTGCTTTGACTTAAGCCCAAGACCCGCTTGGCACGGTCTCTATATATCTTGATTCCCAAGATGTAAGAGGCCTCGCCTAAGTCCTTCATTGAGAAACACTCACCTAACCAAGTCTTCGTTAAGAGCAAGGTAGGGACGTCGTTACCAATGAGCAGTATGTCATCAACATAAAGCACTAAAAAGATTATATTGCTCCCACTTGCCCTTTTATACACACAGGGTTCATCATCGTTCTTGACGAAGCCAAACTGTTTTACTACTTCATCAAAACGCTGATTCCAACTCCGAGATGCTTGCTTCAAACCATAGATTGATTTGAGCAACTTGCAAATCTTTCCCTTATTCTTTGGATCCTCAAAACCCTCAGGCTGAGACATATAAACGTCCTCAGCTAACCTCCCGTTGAGGAAGGCGGTTTTGACATCCATTTGCCATATCTCATAGTTGTGATACGCTGCTATGGCAAGAAGAATGCGGATAGATTTGACCATAGCTACTGGAGAAAAGGTCTCTTCATAGTCAATTCCGTGGATTTGTCTATAACCTTTTGCTACCAGTCTCGCTTTATAGGTCTGAGGTTTGCCATCCATGTCAATCTTTATTTTAAAGATCCATTTACACCCTATGACCTTAACATCAGGGGTATGATCTACCAAGTCCCACACTTGATTATCTGACATGGATTGCATTTCTTCCCTCATGGCGTCCAGCCATTTCTCAGAGTCGGTTCCGTCCAAAGCCTCTCGAAAGGTAGCTGGATCATTGTCCACTAGTACTAAACCATCACCTTCAGTTACTAAGAACCCGTATCTGACAGGTGCATGACTTATCCTTTCAGAGCGCCTCGGACCGTCCTCATTAACTGCAGCTATTGGTTCTTGCTCAATGACCACTTCTGGCTCTACCTCTTCTAGTGGGTCCTCTCGTGGTTCCCGAGTGACCATCTCATCTAGAACTTCATCTAGATGAATAGCCCTCCCACTGACTGTCTTGGAAATGAACTCTTTTTCCAAGAACGTCCCACCTCGAGCGACAAAAACTTTATTTTCGCTCGGCTTATAGAAGTAGTATCCTTTTGTTTCTTTTGGATATCCGACGAAAGTGCATTTATCTGATCTTGGTTCGAGCTTGGTTGCAAGCAACCTTTTAACATAAGCCTCGCAACCCCAGATTTTAAGGAAGGACAAAACGGGTTCCTTCCCGTACCATTTTTCAAATGATGTCCCTTCCACTGCTTTCGACGGAGCCCTGTTTATTATGAAAGCGGCCGTTTGCAGAGCATAACCCCAGAAGGAGATCGGGAGATCAGTGAGACTTAACATTGATCGAACCATATCTAACAATGTCCGATTCCTCCGTTCGGACACACCATTAAGTTGCGGTATTCCTGGCGGAGTCCACTGAGATAGTATTCCACCTTCAGTAAGATAACTAAGAAACTCCTCGGATAAGTATTCTCCACCCCGATCAGAATGGAGTGCCTTGATACTCTTTCCGAGTTGGTTTTCTACTTCAGTCCTAAACTCTTTGAATTTATCAAAAGCTTCGGACTTATGTCTCATGAGATAGACATAACCATATCTACTGAAATCGTCAGTAAATGTGATAAAGTAGCCTAAACCACCTCTGGCATGCGTACTCATTGGTCCACATACGTCTGAATGTATTAGACCCAATAAGTCACCTGCCCTCTCACCTAAACCAGTGAAGGGCGCTTTGGTCATCTTGCCCATTAAACAAGCTTCGCATCTTTCAATCGCTTGGAATTCGAATTGACTTAGAAGTCCGCGCTTATGAAGCGCTGAGATGCGTTTCTCATTTATGTGACCCAGACGACAATGCCAGATTAGAGTTTGGTCTAAATCATTAGTTTTAAACCTCTTAGCATTTATATTATAGAGCATGTTGGATTTCGAGTTTTGCATATTCAATATGTATAATCCTCCAACAGTGTGAGCATTGCCATAATATATGTTGTTGCGCATAATATCAAAAAACCCGTTTTTAATATTGAAATAATAACCTTCTTTCTCTAGAAGAGAAATTGAGATAATATTCCTGCTGAAAGCAGGTACGCAAAAAACATCATTTAGTTCAATTACAAGCCCACTGGGCAAAGCAAGGTTCACAGAACCTACGGCAGTTGCGGCAACTCTGGTATTGTTCCCAACTCTTAGGTCCACCTCGCTTTCCCCACCATCTCTTCTACTGTGTAACACCTGCACATCGGCACAGATATGAGACTCAGCTCCAGTATCTAGTACCCAGGTATTTATTGTAGAAAGATATAGCTCTAATGGAATACCTGATGAAGTGGCGGCCCCACCGCCCTTCTTCTGATCCTCCTTCAACTGCTGACAGTCTTTCTTCCAATGACCAGGCTTTTGACAATAGAAACAGACCGACTCCTTTGCCTTCCCTTTGCCTTGTACGGGCATGTGAGGTCTAGGAATAAATGGTCGTCTGTTCTTCCCTGCCAGGTGTCTTGGGCCTTTACCCTTGCCACCAACAGCTTTGAAGCTGGGTCCCTTCTTGACCATGAAGACATTTTTGGACTAACTGCCCCTTATGCTCTTCTCGGCAGTTACTAGCATGCTGTGCAACTCCGACGCGGTCTTGTCCATATCATGCATGAGATAGTTCATGACGAACCCACCATATGCATGAGGAAGGGATTGCAGAATAAAATCCGCTGCCATTTCCTTTTCCATAGACATACCGATACTAGTCATATGGTCAAAATGCCCCTTCATTTGTAGGACGTGAGGACCTACGGAGCTGCCTGCTGACATCTTGCAGGCTATGAGTTCTCGGAGAACAGTGTATTTTTCAATACGTACTTTCTCCTTGAACATATCCTTGATCTGTGCAAACATTGCAAACGGATCATGGGATAGCTCCATAAACTGCTTTTGGAGGTCCGCCTCCATGCAGCCCAGCATGACACACGCAACGTCGATAGAGTCGCTAAGGTGTTTCTGGTACGCATACTTAACGACCCTTGTTGCGTTGGCAGCTGGCTCCTCAGGGATAGCCTTATCAAGGACGTACTCCCTGCGTTCCATTTTTAATACAAGTCGTAAATTTCTGTCCCAGTCTAGATAATTTGTTCCGTTGAGTTTACACTTCTCGAGTATAGTCCTCAATGACAAATTAGACGAATTTGTTGAATTACTAGCCATTTCTACACGAAGAAAATAAATTTAATCAGAATAGTTGAATAAATTTACGAAGATCCGAATTAAACACCAACCATTAGATTCTAAAATTAGAATCTTTAAACCAAGATCCCTTATTCGTCATTTGAAGTGCGCTAAGGCGCACCGCTCCAATTGACTTATTTAGGTAGGACATCCGTCCAATTACAACCCGTGTAACTCTTAGTCAGGGTATGTGTAAAACACACGGCTTACCCTTCCGATGCCCCAGCTCGACCTCAGGCCAAGAATCGTGGTTGAGTCAACCAACTTTCACTAACGAGTTAACTTTGTGCAGATGCTCCGCTAAGGCGCACGACATCCCACGAAGTTTACCATTCCCATCTAGAACCCATTCGATCGATGCTCCGCTAAGGCGCACGACACCGATAAAATGTTTCTACATGGGTGTGAATTAGGGTGGCATCTCACTTGACTCAAATTAACTTGTAATTTGGCTGTGTTTAATAATTCGAAAGTATTTGGTACAATTACGAATCCGTCACCAACAACCCGTGTTGTGATGTTTCTAATTGTATCACATACTATCTTCATTTGAATCCGTCATTTGCAACCCATGCAAAATACGTTCCAAACTTGAACTCATCCATCACAACCCGTGTGGTGATAGTTCACAACGCTTAAACATGCAAACAATTAAAGTTTGTTTTTAATCTTTGCATGTGAGGTGATCGCTTATAAACTTATAAACTAATCATGCAACCATGCAATTAATTTAAATGATTCAAGCAAGCAACCATAAAGCGTTAAATATGCATTTTATAGCCCATCCTAATCTTAGGAATCTACGAGTCTTCACATCTTCTCGTCTTTCTCATTCGGGCTCCCACTAGCTCTTGGACTTCCTCCAAGACCGTCATCGTGCTCGATTTTCCATCCTTCTCGTCTTTGAGTAATAATTACAATTAATACTCGGTTCGTAGACCGGATAAAAAATAATTACACTTTATGGGCTCGAATAAAAGAATAATTACACGCTAACACTAACGGTATGCAAACCGTGAAAGCGATAAATCTAATGGGCTACTAAAGCATCATACATTTCATCACATCATCCAACATGTTATCACACAAACATGTTATCAAATAATATGCAATAATTCCGGTTTTTCTTTTGCCAAGTTGCTTGGTCGGGTTTATCGAAACTAGACCTTTTCGAAAAACGGTTTATCGAAACCGATCAAATTTTGAAAGTTTTCGAAATATTGGATCGTGGGTTCGTGAAATGGATCAAACACCACACACGAACCAAGTTGGGCCAAGCCAATGGGCCGAGGGCCCATTGGGCCGAGCCCAACCATGCACGGCCCGGTTTGGGCCTTGGAAGGCCCAAACCCGACTTGCCGCCACTCTCGGCCTCGGCCGAGAGTGGGGACGGGCCCGGTCACCGCCGGCCTCCCCGGCCTCCGGTGACCTCCGTCCGGTACCTCCGATCCGGTTCCCCGAGAGTCTCTTCTAGGACCCGACAAATCCAATAATTTCCGAAAAATTCCAAATTTAATATATTTTTCAAAAGTAACATATTTCATGCAAATATCCCAAAAAGCATTAAAATCATGTTATCAACTTTTGGCATGAAAATAATCACAAAACCGAAATAAATTCAACAAGACAAAGATTAAGAGGGTAACCAACCCTCTGATACCACTGTAGGGTTTTGGAGCGTTCTAGATCGTCATCGAGATAGCGGAAGCAATAAAAGATAATCTACTCCAAACCTTGTCCAAGAACATTTAAACCATTAAATCCCAAAGCAAAATCTATTCCACAAGATATTTACCTTTAAGTCTTGTTTGAATCGATAAAGAAGAACGTTCGGATCTTCTTCTCTAAAGCAAGTCCACACCAAGAGAATGATCTTCAAGATCCTTCACTTAATTGCCTACTAGAACAATTAAATGAAGAACAAGAGAGCAAGATGGAGGAAGAACACCAAGGTGGCCGGCCACAATGAGAGAGAAAGAGAGGTTTTTTTTGAGTTTTGTGACTTAATCAATTAATGAAATAATGTCTTGCAATATATCTCATCATCCAACTCACAAGTATGGGTTAAAAGTGATTGGTATGGGCTTAAAGGAGCTTTAACCCATACCCCTTAAATCACTCACCTCTTAATCCACAACTACCAACTAAGCATGGTGTTGTGTGGCCCCCACATTGGCCCCACCAAGTGGGCCGGCCATATGGCCTTATTGGGCCCTTATTGGGCCGGCCATGAGGCTTCATGGGCCGAGCCCAATGGGCCCTCCCGTGTTGTCTCATGCCGCGTCCAAAAGTTTCCCGACCTTTTTGTCGCTACTTATCAAACAAAGTCCGACGCGATATCGACGAAAACTCAATTTTTCTCGATTCGCTAATTATTCTCTCAAACCGAACCTATGGCACAAAACCTCCAGTTTTGTCCATATACTTCTCCTTAAGAAACATCCATGTTTCCTTGTCTCAAGTTATCCGTCTTGTATGTGTGTGACCCTCTAGGCTCATGCCACCGTTGGCAGATCGGCGCAAGAATTGCTCTTGCCCGATCCATCATAAGTGGTCTCTAGTAAAACATTATGATTACCCAAGGTGCATGATGATCGATGATTCGACTTAACCTTTGTGCGTACAAGTCACCATCCTTTTATCTCTAGATATCCCGATTGATCACAAGGCATAGAGTCGTCTCCCTTGTTTAATCAATCATTGTTACTTGATATGCGAGATGACTGAGAAATGATAACCCGTATCATTTTGCATGGCCATGCTTTTCTCTCATTCGGTCTCCATCAAGAGGCCTTCTAACGGATATCTTTCCCATACCGTAGTATGAGGGATAAATCCCTTAGCCGTCTTTCGTGTCACTCATGCAACCCGTTCCGCCACCCAATCATGCCCTTCATAGCAATCCTTTTACAGAAAGCGTTTGGCGCAAGTTAAAGCCGTACGTTCATTGCATAGTGATCACAAAGACTCCTTGGTCTAAGGACGTCGTGACGAGCTATCGCATTTGAATATGTTTATGGCTTAATCTATGAAAACACTATTCATTGCGGGTCGTCCGATATCAATCACCTCATGATATCTATGATATGGTTCCAGGATCCCACATCCTTATGACAAGTAGAACTACGTAATTAAGAACCATCCTCATACTGGTCACTTTCAAGGAAGCATAGGTTGACCAGGGACTTGTTAAGTGTGATCCGTACAGATTTATGGTTCTACTACTTTAGTGGTCATAAATCAGATCATGTTTAACATATTACTTCAACATATAAGTAATATAAAGCCGTTTATATTTATACATCACAAACGATGATATTTGTACATAGACGTTTACAGGCTAATACCAATTGGACTAGGGCACAAATTCTATCAATCTCCCACTTGCCCTTAGCTCCAATCTAAGTCCCAGTCTATACCCATTGACCTAACATGTTTTTCATGTTTATCTTGAGGAAGAGCCTTGGTCAATGGGTCGGCTGTGTTATCATCAGTTGCAACGTATTGGATCTTCACGTCACCTCTAGCAATTATGTCGCGGATGATGTGATACTTTCTGAGTACATGTTTGGATCTGTTATGTGCCCTGGGTTCTTTAGCTTGCGCAATAGCCCCGGTGTTGTCACAATATAAGTCTACTGGGTTAGACGGGTTTTTAATTACACCTAACCCAGCCATGAAACTCCTGATCCATACAGCCTCTTTTGCCGCCTCACATGCGGCAATGTACTCAGCTTCCGTTGTAGAGTCGGCAATGGTATCCTGCTTCTTGCTTTTCCAGCTGAATGCTCCACCGTTCAACATAAACACATATCCCAACTGACTCTTAAAGTCATCGGGGTCTGTCTGAAAACTAGCGTCGACATATCCTTTGACGACGAGATCATCATTTCTGCCCCCGTATACAAGAAAAGCGTCCTTGGTTTTTCTCAAATATTTGAGAATCGCCTTGACAGCCATCCAGTGTGCCTCACCGGGTTTGGATTGATGTCTACTGGTACAGCTTAGGGCAAACGAGACATCCGGTCTCGTGCATATCATGGCATACATTATGGACCCTATAGCCGAAGCATATGGGATCTCATTCATTCTTGCTAGCTCTGCAGGTGTCTCAGCACCCTGCTTCTTGCTAAGCTTTATGCCATGACGCATGGGCAGCAATCCTTTCTTTGAATCTTGCATTGAGAATCGTCTCAACACCTTGTCTATATAAGTGCTTTGACTTAAGCCCAAGACCCGCTTGGCACGGTCTCTATATATCTTGATTCCCAAGATGTAAGAGGCCTCGCCTAAGTCCTTCATTGAGAAACACTCACCTAACCAAGTCTTCGTTAAGAGCAAGGTAGGGACGTCGTTACCAATGAGCAGTATGTCATCAACATAAAGCACTAAAAAGATTATATTGCTCCCACTTGCCCTTTTATACACACAGGGTTCATCATCGTTCTTGACGAAGCCAAACTGTTTTACTACTTCATCAAAACGCTGATTCCAACTCCGAGATGCTTGCTTCAAACCATAGATTGATTTGAGCAACTTGCAAATCTTTCCCTTATTCTTTGGATCCTCAAAACCCTCAGGCTGAGACATATAAACGTCCTCAGCTAACCTCCCGTTGAGGAAGGCGGTTTTGACATCCATTTGCCATATCTCATAGTTGTGATACGCTGCTATGGCAAGAAGAATGCGGATAGATTTGACCATAGCTACTGGAGAAAAGGTCTCTTCATAGTCAATTCCGTGGATTTGTCTATAACCTTTTGCTACCAGTCTCGCTTTATAGGTCTGAGGTTTGCCATCCATGTCAATCTTTATTTTAAAGATCCATTTACACCCTATGACCTTAACATCAGGGGTATGATCTACCAAGTCCCACACTTGATTATCTGACATGGATTGCATTTCTTCCCTCATGGCGTCCAGCCATTTCTCAGAGTCGGTTCCGTCCAAAGCCTCTCGAAAGGTAGCTGGATCATTGTCCACTAGTACTAAACCATCACCTTCAGTTACTAAGAACCCGTATCTGACAGGTGCATGACTTATCCTTTCAGAGCGCCTCGGACCGTCCTCATTAACTGCAGCTATTGGTTCTTGCTCAATGACCACTTCTGGCTCTACCTCTTCTAGTGGGTCCTCTCGTGGTTCCCGAGTGACCATCTCATCTAGAACTTCATCTAGATGAATAGCCCTCCCACTGACTGTCTTGGAAATGAACTCTTTTTCCAAGAACGTCCCACCTCGAGCGACAAAAACTTTATTTTCGCTCGGCTTATAGAAGTAGTATCCTTTTGTTTCTTTTGGATATCCGACGAAAGTGCATTTATCTGATCTTGGTTCGAGCTTGGTTGCAAGCAACCTTTTAACATAAGCCTCGCAACCCCAGATTTTAAGGAAGGACAAAACGGGTTCCTTCCCGTACCATTTTTCAAATGATGTCCCTTCCACTGCTTTCGACGGAGCCCTGTTTATTATGAAAGCGGCCGTTTGCAGAGCATAACCCCAGAAGGAGATCGGGAGATCAGTGAGACTTAACATTGATCGAACCATATCTAACAATGTCCGATTCCTCCGTTCGGACACACCATTAAGTTGCGGTATTCCTGGCGGAGTCCACTGAGATAGTATTCCACCTTCAGTAAGATAACTAAGAAACTCCTCGGATAAGTATTCTCCACCCCGATCAGAATGGAGTGCCTTGATACTCTTTCCGAGTTGGTTTTCTACTTCAGTCCTAAACTCTTTGAATTTATCAAAAGCTTCGGACTTATGTCTCATGAGATAGACATAACCATATCTACTGAAATCGTCAGTAAATGTGATAAAGTAGCCTAAACCACCTCTGGCATGCGTACTCATTGGTCCACATACGTCTGAATGTATTAGACCCAATAAGTCACCTGCCCTCTCACCTAAACCAGTGAAGGGCGCTTTGGTCATCTTGCCCATTAAACAAGCTTCGCATCTTTCAATCGCTTGGAATTCGAATTGACTTAGAAGTCCGCGCTTATGAAGCGCTGAGATGCGTTTCTCATTTATGTGACCCAGACGACAATGCCAGATTAGAGTTTGGTCTAAATCATTAGTTTTAAACCTCTTAGCATTTATATTATAGAGCATGTTGGATTTCGAGTTTTGCATATTCAATATGTATAATCCTCCAACAGTGTGAGCATTGCCATAATATATGTTGTTGCGCATAATATCAAAAAACCCGTTTTTAATATTGAAATAATAACCTTCTTTCTCTAGAAGAGAAATTGAGATAATATTCCTGCTGAAAGCAGGTACGCAAAAAACATCATTTAGTTCAATTACAAGCCCACTGGGCAAAGCAAGGTTCACAGAACCTACGGCAGTTGCGGCAACTCTGGTATTGTTCCCAACTCTTAGGTCCACCTCGCTTTCCCCACCATCTCTTCTACTGTGTAACACCTGCACATCGGCACAGATATGAGACTCAGCTCCAGTATCTAGTACCCAGGTATTTATTGTAGAAAGATATAGCTCTAATGGAATACCTGATGAAGTGGCGGCCCCACCGCCCTTCTTCTGATCCTCCTTCAACTGCTGACAGTCTTTCTTCCAATGACCAGGCTTTTGACAATAGAAACAGACCGACTCCTTTGCCTTCCCTTTGCCTTGTACGGGCATGTGAGGTCTAGGAATAAATGGTCGTCTGTTCTTCCCTGCCAGGTGTCTTGGGCCTTTACCCTTGCCACCAACAGCTTTGAAGCTGGGTCCCTTCTTGACCATGAAGACATTTTTGGACTAACTGCCCCTTATGCTCTTCTCGGCAGTTACTAGCATGCTGTGCAACTCCGACGCGGTCTTGTCCATATCATGCATGAGATAGTTCATGACGAACCCACCATATGCATGAGGAAGGGATTGCAGAATAAAATCCGCTGCCATTTCCTTTTCCATAGACATACCGATACTAGTCATATGGTCAAAATGCCCCTTCATTTGTAGGACGTGAGGACCTACGGAGCTGCCTGCTGACATCTTGCAGGCTATGAGTTCTCGGAGAACAGTGTATTTTTCAATACGTACTTTCTCCTTGAACATATCCTTGATCTGTGCAAACATTGCAAACGGATCATGGGATAGCTCCATAAACTGCTTTTGGAGGTCCGCCTCCATGCAGCCCAGCATGACACACGCAACGTCGATAGAGTCGCTAAGGTGTTTCTGGTACGCATACTTAACGACCCTTGTTGCGTTGGCAGCTGGCTCCTCAGGGATAGCCTTATCAAGGACGTACTCCCTGCGTTCCATTTTTAATACAAGTCGTAAATTTCTGTCCCAGTCTAGATAATTTGTTCCGTTGAGTTTACACTTCTCGAGTATAGTCCTCAATGACAAATTAGACGAATTTGTTGAATTACTAGCCATTTCTACACGAAGAAAATAAATTTAATCAGAATAGTTGAATAAATTTACGAAGATCCGAATTAAACACCAACCATTAGATTCTAAAATTAGAATCTTTAAACCAAGATCCCTTATTCGTCATTTGAAGTGCGCTAAGGCGCACCGCTCCAATTGACTTATTTAGGTAGGACATCCGTCCAATTACAACCCGTGTAACTCTTAGTCAGGGTATGTGTAAAACACACGGCTTACCCTTCCGATGCCCCAGCTCGACCTCAGGCCAAGAATCGTGGTTGAGTCAACCAACTTTCACTAACGAGTTAACTTTGTGCAGATGCTCCGCTAAGGCGCACGACATCCCACGAAGTTTACCATTCCCATCTAGAACCCATTCGATCGATGCTCCGCTAAGGCGCACGACACCGATAAAATGTTTCTACATGGGTGTGAATTAGGGTGGCATCTCACTTGACTCAAATTAACTTGTAATTTGGCTGTGTTTAATAATTCGAAAGTATTTGGTACAATTACGAATCCGTCACCAACAACCCGTGTTGTGATGTTTCTAATTGTATCACATACTATCTTCATTTGAATCCGTCATTTGCAACCCATGCAAAATACGTTCCAAACTTGAACTCATCCATCACAACCCGTGTGGTGATAGTTCACAACGCTTAAACATGCAAACAATTAAAGTTTGTTTTTAATCTTTGCATGTGAGGTGATCGCTTATAAACTTATAAACTAATCATGCAACCATGCAATTAATTTAAATGATTCAAGCAAGCAACCATAAAGCGTTAAATATGCATTTTATAGCCCATCCTAATCTTAGGAATCTACGAGTCTTCACATCTTCTCGTCTTTCTCATTCGGGCTCCCACTAGCTCTTGGACTTCCTCCAAGACCGTCATCGTGCTCGATTTTCCATCCTTCTCGTCTTTGAGTAATAATTACAATTAATACTCGGTTCGTAGACCGGATAAAAAATAATTACACTTTATGGGCTCGAATAAAAGAATAATTACACGCTAACACTAACGGTATGCAAACCGTGAAAGCGATAAATCTAATGGGCTACTAAAGCATCATACATTTCATCACATCATCCAACATGTTATCACACAAACATGTTATCAAATAATATGCAATAATTCCGGTTTTTCTTTTGCCAAGTTGCTTGGTCGGGTTTATCGAAACTAGACCTTTTCGAAAAACGGTTTATCGAAACCGATCAAATTTTGAAAGTTTTCGAAATATTGGATCGTGGGTTCGTGAAATGGATCAAACACCACACACGAACCAAGTTGGGCCAAGCCAATGGGCCGAGGGCCCATTGGGCCGAGCCCAACCATGCACGGCCCGGTTTGGGCCTTGGAAGGCCCAAACCCGACTTGCCGCCACTCTCGGCCTCGGCCGAGAGTGGGGACGGGCCCGGTCACCGCCGGCCTCCCCGGCCTCCGGTGACCTCCGTCCGGTACCTCCGATCCGGTTCCCCGAGAGTCTCTTCTAGGACCCGACAAATCCAATAATTTCCGAAAAATTCCAAATTTAATATATTTTTCAAAAGTAACATATTTCATGCAAATATCCCAAAAAGCATTAAAATCATGTTATCAACTTTTGGCATGAAAATAATCACAAAACCGAAATAAATTCAACAAGACAAAGATTAAGAGGGTAACCAACCCTCTGATACCACTGTAGGGTTTTGGAGCGTTCTAGATCGTCATCGAGATAGCGGAAGCAATAAAAGATAATCTACTCCAAACCTTGTCCAAGAACATTTAAACCATTAAATCCCAAAGCAAAATCTATTCCACAAGATATTTACCTTTAAGTCTTGTTTGAATCGATAAAGAAGAACGTTCGGATCTTCTTCTCTAAAGCAAGTCCACACCAAGAGAATGATCTTCAAGATCCTTCACTTAATTGCCTACTAGAACAATTAAATGAAGAACAAGAGAGCAAGATGGAGGAAGAACACCAAGGTGGCCGGCCACAATGAGAGAGAAAGAGAGGTTTTTTTTGAGTTTTGTGACTTAATCAATTAATGAAATAATGTCTTGCAATATATCTCATCATCCAACTCACAAGTATGGGTTAAAAGTGATTGGTATGGGCTTAAAGGAGCTTTAACCCATACCCCTTAAATCACTCACCTCTTAATCCACAACTACCAACTAAGCATGGTGTTGTGTGGCCCCCACATTGGCCCCACCAAGTGGGCCGGCCATATGGCCTTATTGGGCCCTTATTGGGCCGGCCATGAGGCTTCATGGGCCGAGCCCAATGGGCCCTCCCGTGTTGTCTCATGCCGCGTCCAAAAGTTTCCCGACCTTTTTGTCGCTACTTATCAAACAAAGTCCGACGCGATATCGACGAAAAACTCAATTTTTCTCGATTCGCTAATTATTCTCTCAAACCGAACCTATGGCACAAAACCTCCAGTTTTGTCCATATACTTCTCCTTAAGAAACATCCATGTTTCCTTGTCTCAAGTTATCCGTCTTGTATGTGTGTGACCCTCTAGGCTCATGCCACCGTTGGCAGATCGGCGCAAGAATTGCTCTTGCCCGATCCATCATAAGTGGTCTCTAGTAAAACATTATGATTACCCAAGGTGCATGATGATCGATGATTCGACTTAACCTTTGTGCGTACAAGTCACCATCCTTTTATCTCTAGATATCCCGATTGATCACAAGGCATAGAGTCGTCTCCCTTGTTTAATCAATCATTGTTACTTGATATGCGAGATGACTAAGAAATGATAACCCGTATCATTTTGCATGGCCATGCTTTTCTCTCATTCGGTCTCCATCAAGAGGCCTTCTAACGGATATCTTTCCCATACCGTAGTCTGAGGGATAAATCCCTTAGCCGTCTTTCGTGTCACTCATGCAACCCGTTCCGCCACCCAATCATGCCCTTCATAGCAATCCTTTTACAGAAAGCGTTTGGCGCAAGTTAAAGTCGTACGTTCATTGCATAGTGATCACAAAGACTCCTTGGTCTAAGGACGTCGTGACGAGCTATCGCATTTGAATATGTTTATGGCTTAATCTATGAAAACACTATTCATTGCGGGTCGTCCGATATCAATCACCTCATGATATCTATGATATGGTTCCAGGATCCCACATCCTTATGACAAGTAGAACTACGTCATTAAGAACCATCCTCATACTGGTCACTTTCAAGGAAGCATAGGTTGACCAGGGACTTGTTAAGTGTGATCCGTACAGATTTATGGTTCTACTACTTTAGTGGTCATAAATCAGATCATGCTTAACATATTACTTCAACATATAAGTAATATAAAGCCGTTTATATTTATACATCACAAACGATGATATTTGTACATAGACGTTTACAGGCTAATACCAATTGGACTAGGGCACAAATGCTATCAGAAGATCCTTCAAGGTGTTATACCTTTCGATCCTCGCCTTCTCCTTAAACATCTCCTTTATGTGATTCATCATCTGAAAAGGATTGTTGGAGAGTTCCATGAATCTTTTGGAGATTGCTCTCCATGTAGCCTAGCATTATGCAGGCAACATCAATGGAGTCGCTGAGATGTTTTTGATATACATCTCGAACGGCCCTTGTTGTGCCAGCTACTGGTTCCCCGACGATTACATTTTCAAGGACATACTCCTTGCGCTTATGCTTGAGCACTATCCTCAAGCTTCTGTCCTAGTCAAGAAAATTAACTCCATTGAGTTTGTCCTTCTTCAGAAACGGTCTCAATGAGCTATTCGTATTAGTGTTTGCCATTTTAATCTACACTTAAAAGTAAATTTAATCAGTTTTGAATTCAAGTTGAAGATCATAATCATACCACAACCGTTGGATTCTTTACTTAGAATCTAATTGGGATCCTTGATTCACTCGATTGAAGTGAACGAAGGCTCACCGCTCCAATCGAGCTATGTAGGTAGAAAACCCATCCAATTACAACCTGTATAATTTGTGGCTAGGGTATGTACTTGCTAGTACACGGCATACCCTATCCCATACCCTAGGTCAACCCTAGCCGACAATCGCAGTCAAGTCTACCAAATTCAACTATGGTCCAGTTCTTATATGATTACTACGCGAAGGCGCACACATCCACATAAAACTGACCAACTCATATATCCCGCATCTCCATGAATGCTACGCGAAGGCGCACCTACCCATGGAGCTTGGAGCTAGTCTGAGTGTTGAGATTTGGATGGTATATCACATGACTTGAATTAGTTGTGAATTGGTTGTGTTTTAACTTCCTTGATTGTATTGCTTACAATCTTATTTGAAACATCAAGGCCACGATGCTTCAATTTCCAATTACATGCAAAGGTAATAAAATTTCAACTTTAATCTTTTCGCATATGGGTGATGTTCTTTCATAGATTCTAAACATACAAAAACATCCATTCATAAATTTCTACTCATGCATATCTAATATACAATAAAGCAGTAAATTAATGTACAAAATAACAACCCTTTCCTAATCCGGTTCTTATGATTAATGAAAACCGGTTGGTCAATCGATGTGGTTCTACAAGAACGAAATCCTAGGAGACTAACTCCGGTTCTTCTTGCATCACCATCGGGCTCTCCCACTGGCTGTAGGATTCCTCCACTTCGGTTCACCTTTCATCTTTAGTCGTCTTCCGATTCTTGATCCTCAGCTTGGTCCAATTACAAAGCATACACGGTTGGAAGACCAGAATGAAATAAATAACTAAATAAAATTAAAACAGCTACGCAGACCGCAAAATTAATACAACCCGATTCAGCGGTTCGCAGACCGCAAATAAAGCATTAAATCACGGTCTAGGGCTCTAATTTTGTACCGAACAATAATGCATGTTATCAATCAATATGCATTTTCGGTTTTAATCTTGCCCAAATTTTATGATCCGGTTTATCAAAACCGGGCCGGTTTAAAAATACGGTTTACCGAAACCGATCAAATATGAAAATTTAAAATTTTGTATTTAGGGTTTGCTGCCACGGATAACAAGTCTAAGGCTCAAAACCTATTGGGGTAAAACCCAATGGGCCAAGGTCTAATGGGCCGAAGCTCTAGGGATTGGAGAACCCTAGGCGCCGCCACCCTTCCACCAGGCGCCATGGCCAACCCGTGGCTAGCGCCGTGGTGGTGACGGGATGGCCACGGTCTCATCGTCACATAGTGTCCACGGCCGTGGCCGGCGATGCGCTGCAGCTGCCCCCGTCTGATCACCGGTCCGGCGGCCCGAGAGCCCTAGTCTTGTGATCTTTCATTCCGAAAATAATTAAATTTTACAGATCTGATATTTTTCAATAAATATTAAATTTCATGTAGTTCTAAACCCAAAACCGAAAATTAAATACTAAAAAATAAATCTAGCATGCATACAAACACCGACACATGCATATTCAACAAAAAATTACAGATCTAAGGCTATAGACCGGCTCTGATACCACTGTTGGAGTTTGGAGGATCAATCAGATTGCGCTGTGGAAATCAAATAATTAAAATATCCCCGAATCCGTCAGGATCTTATCTACGCGATAGATCTACAAAATTAAACCCGAAACAATGTGATCTCAATTTTTACCTGAATCGAGAAAAACGAATCCACCGCGAGGAGCAAATTTATGTTCCTCCTTCTATCTGTATCCACACAAACACATTAAGATTAGTAATCTTTCTTCTAAATACACCTACTAGAATGTAAGAGAATATAGTAGAGATTTTGGCAGAGCTTCGGGTTATATTTTCAGCACAAGGGACTCTCAATTTATAGATAAATCTAGGGTTTCGGGGAGCACGAACCTAGCCCATAAAAGGGCTAGGTGCGGCTGCTCCACAAAACCCTAGCCGCCACTTAAAGTGGCGGTTTGGGCTTTGTGGACCAAAATCCTAATAGGTTCCAGCCAAACCCTCCGGCCCCTTTAAGTGGAAGCCCATGAGGGCTGCCATTCCATGGCAGCCCCTCATGGGTTCGACCTCCCTAGCCTTGCCTCGGTCAGCCCCAAAACAGGTCTGATTTTGGGCCAGTTCGTGTACCCCTTTTTGTGCTTATTGGGCATGTGGCCCAAAACCATAGGTTTTGACAACGGCCCGTTCCAATTGATTTTACCGCAATTGCCTACTTCTCCACAAAGTGTATTTTCGTGTGTGACCCTATAGGCTCATGTCCCGTTGGTAGATCGACGTATAATTACCATTTTACACTTTACATCATAAGTGGCCTCTAGTAAGACATTATGATAACCCAACGTACATGATGATCGGTGATCCGATTTAATCTCATGTTGTCCATGTTACTATCCTTTTATCTCTAGGTATCCTTATTAATTATAAGGCATAGAGCCGTCATCCTTATTTAATTAATCATCGTTTCTTGATATGTGAGATGACTGAAAAATGATACTCTATATCATAAGCATGGCTATGCGTTACTTTTCAATCATTCTCATCAAGTGGCCCAAAATATACTATTCCCAAACCGGAACATGAGGGATAAATCCCTTAGTCATCTTTCGTATTACACATATAACCCATCCCCAAGCCAATCATAACCATTATAGCTACCCTGTCACATATAACGTTAGGTTTAGATCAAACTCGGATATTGACTATATTGTAATCACAAATACTCTTCGGTCTAAGGATACAATGACAAACTACGACAACTGAATATGCTTATGACATTATCTATGCCGCATATTCAGTTCGGGTCGTCCAATATTATCCCCCATATGATATCTATGATCTGACTCCGGCAATCCCCTTGCCAATGATCATTAGAGCGTGATCATAAAGAGTCATCCTTCATATTGGTCGCTTCACATGAAGTTTATTTGACTAGGGACATGTTAAGTATAATTCATACAGATCTACAATTCTACTATTAGTGATGACACACTTAATGATATAGATCGAATTATGCTTAACTTATTACTACAACACATTAGTAATAAAAATGCCGATTTTATTTCATTACTAATGATGATTACATAAACATAGACATAAGTAGTATTGGACTACGGCCCAAATCCTACACAATTATGAACTTGAGGAAATAATTTCTGTAGCTACGTTTATTTGTTGGCATGATTTTTTAGCGCAAATGTAAGAAGTCGTGCAACATATTACATGACATGTGGAGCGACTTGTTGCGATTTGGATTAGGAAAGAACTGAAGCTTTCTTATTTCGACGAAGCTTGGAGCGAAAGAAGAAAGGCGCCACGAAGACTTGGAGCGCAAGAGAGTGACGTCGATAAGTCAGGCGACTTCCAGCTGGCAGTTACACGTTATCAATAGGCGGCAACTCGACTTGCCTGATTTCATCAGGAAGTCAGAACAGGCAAGACGACTTCCAGCTGTCATGGAAGGCGGCAACAACTTGCTGACTTTCCTGTTCCTGATCCGAGAAGGATTAGGAATGTGAGCTGCTATAAAAAGCCCTTGGCTTCCCATTAGCAGATCATCCGTTCTTGTTCTAAATTGCAAGATTTCTCAGAGCTCTTAACCGTGCACCATCGGCGTGTTGAGAGGCTGATAAAGATTCATTAGAACGGATCTTTCCTCCGGTCAAGCCTTAAGTCGCGAAGACTAAGTGTTTGGATCGGTTAGGGTTTTTGTTTGTGATTGAAGATTCACAAAGCCATCCAAGAAGACAACGACACCGAGCATAGGCTTGCTCGAAGGGTGGAATTGAGGGAATCTCAAAGATAGGGGGAGAGGCTCCTAGTCGAGGTGATTCACGGTGAGATCTATAGTAGCTTAGGACAATAGCTTGTGTGATAGCTAGTTGGTGCTTGAAGTTGTACTATTGACTACCTATAGTGAAAAACCTTTCCACTAGCAAAGTGCCCCCAGACGTAGGTGCGGAGTCACCGAACTGGGTAATCATCTCTGGTGTCGTTATTATTATCTGTCCATTACTTTATTTACGGTTTCCACAAGAAGTCGATACACAAGTTAAAGACTTTGTGTTCGACTTCCTGACTCGGCTACGATTCCGAATTTCAATTGGTATTAGAGGAGGCACCTTAATCTCTTAGGTGATTTTCCTGCAAAATTCTGAGTAGCTAATATGGATTCGAAGGAAGGAGGATCTGTCAATCGTCCACCGGTGCTCGACGGAACAAACTATGGATATTGGAAAGCACGGATGTGTGCCTTCTTGAAGTCCCTCGACAGCAAAACCTGGAAGTCTATCATCAATGGATGGGAGGAACCTTACTATGCTGATGCTCATGGAAATCAAACTAGCATCAAACCAGAAAAGGAGTGGAGCATGGAAGAAGATGAAGCCGCCCTAGGTAATTCTCGTGTACTCAATGCTATTTTTAATGGAGTAGACAAGAATGTGTTTCGACTCATCAACACATGCACAAGTGCCAAAATTGCCTGGGACACGCTTGCTGTTGCTTACGAGGGTACTTCCAAAGTCAAAGAGCAGAAGTTACAGTACCTGACGACTAACTTTGAGGCTCTGACCATGAATGACGACGAGACTATTGTGGAGTTTAATGTGCGCATCAAGGATCTGGCCAATGAATCATATTCACTTGGCAAGCCTATGATCGATGAAGATTTGGTCAGAAAAACGCTGAGAGCTCTAAGTCACAGATTCAAGATGAAGATCACCGCCATCGAAGAAGTCCATGACTTGAAGACACTGAATTTTGATGAGCTCATGGGCTCACTAATGACTTTCGAGCTCTCCCTACCTCCTATCGAGAAGAAACATAAAGGTGTGGCTTTCAAAAGTTCTAATCAAAAGCAGAAGAACTCAACGCACTCTGAGTCGGATAGTGACATTGAGGAAACTATCGCCATGCTGGCCAAAAAGTACAACAAAGTCATGAAAAGATTTGGCCAGATGACAGGAAGAAAAGTCACCCGAGAAGTCAGAGACAAGCCATAGCACAAGTTTCAGAAGCTCAAAAACACAGCTAACGATGGAGGACGAGGAGAACGATCAGGTAAAGGAGCTCAGTGATTTGAATGTGAGGGGTATGGACACATGCAGAGAGAATGTCCCAACTTCTTAAAGAAACAGAAGAAGGGATTCAATGCCTCTCTAACTGACGATGAAGATGAGGAAGACAGTGACCTTGAGCATACAAGTAACCATGTTGCTTTCACTTCATCTACAATAGATCAACCTGCTGAAAGCTCAAAGAAGTATGACTCTGATGATGAGACTCTCAACAACGCTTACAACGAATGGTATGTCAAGTGGCTTGAAGACTCTCAGGTAATCGAAAAACAGAATGTTCTCATTCTTACTCTTAATGAAGACAAGTCAAGACTTCTTGAGACGACTATTGATCTCAAAATGGAAGTTGCTCGACTGAAAGGCGAGTTAGAGCAGGTCACGAAGTCAGTGAAGATGATGAATCCAAGCACGGACACGCTAGATCAAATCCTGTCAATCGGGAAACCAGCCAGGAATATGGAAGGACTTGGATACTCAAAAGATGCCTCATCATCACACACCATCTTCGTCCCTCAGAAGTCTGTCGCCCAGAAGCCCCGTCAAAAGTCACCTAACTTCACGGCTGACCAAGCGACCAAAAAGCTTCTTACTCTGGCCGCTTCAAAAACCCAGACCAAAAGACACAACTGGGTTTGTCATCACTGTGGACGAAGAGGACATATTCGACCCTTCTGCTATCAGCTATATGGGAAGAGCTTGGTCAAGAAAAGGACCACCATCAAGAAAAGCCAACCACGGAAGGAATGGCGAGTCAAAGAGGTCAACTATCGAGCTAACATTGCGTACACCGCTTTAAAGGCCTCAACCAGCAACGATTGGTACTTCGATAGTGGATCCTCTCGACATATGACGGGTAATAGCTCTTTCTTGGTCACTTTAATACCATGCACAAATAGCTTCGTCACTTTTGGAGATGGAGTAAAAGCTAGAGTACTCAGGAAAGGAAAACTCAATCTTCCCAACTCTCCATGTGTGAAAGAAGCTCTACTAGTAGAAGGTCTTACAGCCAATCTCATCAGCATAAGCCAAATATGTGATTTAAATCTGGATGTCCACTTCACTCGTGACAAGTGCTCGGTCAAAGACGAAAAACAGAAGGAAGTCATGACAGGCCACAGGTCCCTTGACAACTGTTATCTATGGTCTCCAATAGTCAGTACCTTGCCAACCAAATGCCTTTCATCCAAAGCTCAAGAGACAAAACTATGGCATCAAAAACTTGGTCACATCAATTTGAGGAGTATGCAAAAGATTCTTTCTGAAGAAGCAATCATTGGAGTCCCCAACCTCAAGATCATTGAAGGAAAAATCTGTGGAGAATGCCAGATTGGGAAACAAGTCAAGACGTCACACAAGAAGGTACAACATCTTACTACTTCTCGTGTTCTAGAACTTTTTCATGTTGACCTTATGGGACCCATGCAAGTAGAAAGTCTAGGAGGGAAGAAGTACATATTTGTATGTGTAGACGACTTCTCGAGGTACACCTGGGTAGACTTTATTCGAGAAAAGTCAGATACCTTCTCAGTCTTTGAAGCCTTATGTCGAAGAGTTCAACGAAAAAAAGGAGAAGTCATTGGAAAGTCGTCCGACTTCGGAATGATCATGAAAAGGAGTTTGAGAACACCAGCTTCGCAAACTTTTGTGATGCTGAAGGAATTGCACACGAATTTTCTGCTCCCATCACTCCTCAGCAAAACGGGATTATTGAAAGGAAGAATCGCACTCTTAAAGAAATGGCAAGAGTCATGATGTTAGCCAAAGACATCCCGCAGCACTTCTGTGCTGAAGGTTTGAATACGGCATGCCATATTCATAATAGAGTGACTCTCCGCCCTGGAACTTCGCTCACTCTTTATGAAATATGGAGGGGGAGAAAGCCGAATGTCAAATACTTCCATGTCTTTGGATCAGTCTGCTACATACTCGCAGATAGGGAACCTCGACGCAAGTTGGATCCTGAAAGCGACGAAGGCATCTTCCTCGGATACTCTAGAAATAGTCAGGCTTTTCGTGTATTCAACAAACGCACCCGGACTATCATGGAATCCATCAATGTCGTGATTGATGACAGCAACGAGCAACCCAGTGACGAGGACGAAGAAGTCCTAAATCTCTCAGGAGAAGTCAGACCTGAAGTCAGAGGAGAAGTCAGACCAGAAGTCAAAGGCGATGAGCGCAACAAAGAGTCTGAAGACGAAAGCCTAATCATCCCAAATAAAGAGGCATCTCCTATAAGGAAAAAAGCTCCATCAAGAAGAATTCAGAAGAATCATCCTGGATGAAGAGGCAACTCCCACAAGGCAAATAGCTCCATCAAGAAGAATTCAGAAGTACCATCCACCCCAGGATGTGATTGGAGACATTAATGAGGGAGTTCGGACTCGACAAAAGGCATCTCTTGACCACCAAGAGATGATAGGTAACATGTGCTTTATTTCCAAAATTGAGCCAAAGAATATACAAGAGGCCATCAATGATCAATACTAGGTCTACGCGATGCAAGAAGAATTGGTTCAGTTTGCAAGGAATGAAGTCTGGGAACTTGTACCCAAGCCTGACAATGTCAATGTCATCGGGATAAAATGGATATTCAAAAACAAGTCTGACGAGCAAGGAAACATCACTCGAAACAAAGCGAGACTGGTGGCTCAAGGGTACACACAAGTCGAAGGAGTCGACTTTGAAGAAACCTTTGCTCCGGTAGCCAGACTGGAAGCCATACGACTTCTTCTCAGCATCGCATGTCATCTGCATTTCAAACTCTATCAGATGGATGTAAAGAGTGCCTTTCTCAATGGAAATATGAACGAAGAAGTCTATGTAGCCCAACCAAAGGGGTTCGAAGACCATGACTTTCCGCACCATGCCTACAAGCTAAAGAAAGCTCTCTACGGACTCAAACAAGCTCCACGAGCATGGTATGAACGTCTTACCCAATTCCTTGTACATAATGGCTATATTCGAGGGGGAGTAGACAAAACTCTCTTTGTGAAGAAGGAAGGAAGGGACATCATGATTGCTCAAATATATGTCGACGACATTGTATTTGGAGGAAAGTCAAACAAGATGGTGGAACGCTTCGTTCAACATATGCAGTCTGAATTTGAGATGAGTATGGTCGGTGAGCTCACATACTTCCTAGGCTTCCAGATCAAGCAGATGTCAGATGGAATATTTATCTCCCAGAGCAAATATGCAAAGAACATTGTCAAGAAGTTCGGGTTAGAAAAGGCTTCGCACAAGAGGACTCCTATTGCCACACATGACAAGTGCACAAAGGACGAGATGGGAGAATCAGTGGATCAAAGTCTTTATCAAAGCATAATAGGAAGTCTCTTCTATCTAACAGCAAGTCGACCCGACATTGCTTACTCTGTGGGCGTCTGTGCTCAATACCAAGCCAATCCAAAAGTCAATCACTTGGCTCATGCAAAGAGGATCATAAGGTACATCTCGGGAACCTCTGAATTGGGTTTGCTATATTCCTTTGATACCTCTCCTACTCTGGTTGGATACTGTGATGCTGACTGGGCGAGAAGCACACCAGATCGAAGAAGCACCTCTGGAGGTTGTTTCTACTTGGGGAACAATCTTGTATCGTGGTTCAGCAAAAAGCAAAATTGCATTGCTTTATCTACTGCTGAGTCCCAATATATTGCAGCCGGAAGTAGCTGTACTCAGCTTCTTTGGATGAAACAAATGTTGGCAGAGTATGGAGTCAAGCAAGAAGTCATGACTTTGTTCTGTGACAACATCAGTGCAATCAACATCTCGAAGAACCCAGTGCAACATAGCAAGACAAAGCATATTGACATCAGGCACCACTTTATTCGAGAGCTTGTAAAAGACAAGAAGATAAAGCTCGAATATTTACCCACCGAGAAACAAGTCGCTGACATCTTTACCAAAGCATTAGATGCTAACAGGTTTGAAAGTCTGAGGTCAACCCTTGGACTTTGTTGTCTCGAGTAACCAGAAGTCAAGAAAGAAGAGGGAGAGCTTTTAGTTGATTTTACTCTCTCTCTCGATCAGGACCAAACAGGGTCCACAAAATCAAGCCGGGCCCAAATTCTTTTATCAAAAGCCCGTTAGTCTTATTTGAATTTTAAGAATGATTACACTCTGACAATCCACCTATCAGAAATCATTCTGTTCAACTCCCACGCAGAAAAGACTCTGCACCTCCTCCACCATTTGAAATCGCTAGGGTTCCAGAAATCAAAATTTCAGCAAAGAATCTGCTCACTCCTCTCAAAGAACAAATCCTAGCTAAATGGTTGGTATTCGAAGCGGACGAATACCATCTGCCTCAAAAGCGCTACGAGCAAAAATGAGGGCAAAAGTTATTGCCAAGAAATTGTCAGCCTCCAAATCGACGAGAAACAAGCATGGAGTGAGGATCCGAGGAGGAAAAGTCTTAGGGGAAAGTTCGGCAGCACCTCAGGAAGTAACAAGCTCACCCCCAACGATCACACCTGAAGACGCAACTCCCGTCGTTGAAAAGGACGATACCTTAGCCGATTCTGGGAACATAGAAGAAGAAGCTTCTCTCTCTACTCCGACTCTAACAAAAGGTAAATCTGCTATCCTTCCTAACGAAAAAAACCGAAGATAAAAGCCTGTCTGTAGAGGGTTTAGAAATCCTTGTTCCTGAAGTCCACGGCACCTGCACCAAGGACCAACCCAGCCCCTCTAAGTCGACACCAGCACCAGACAAATCTCCTCTAAACGAGGACTTACAGAAAGAAGGAAGTTCCCATGTCGCCCCGAACAGTGATTCAGGGCTCAATGAAAATCCTGAAGCCATTCCAGAAGTCACTCAACCTTTAGAGAAACTTGTCAACATCGAAGAAAGTGTCGACATTGAAACCATGGAAAAGGAAGAAGTTGTGCCCAAAAGGGCTGAGAGAAGGAAGCTACCAACACGAAGGTTGGTTGATGAAGAAGAAGAACCTCAACTACCGAGGAGACTGACCCCAAAGAGGAAAGCCCCAGAGAAAGGAGGAGCTTCGGTGTCTAAACAGCCGAAGAAGTCAAGAAGGAAGTCACTGACTACTGTAGTAACCTCTAAACCCGAAGAAGAGGAATCTGAAGAAGAAGACACCCTGATTGTGCTACCACGAGTCGAAAAGGCGATGGCAGGGCAGAAACTCCCCAAGAATGTGCCTAAAGCGCCTACTGACAATGTCTCTTTCCACTCTGTAGACAATGTCGTTAAGTGGCAGGATGTCTACCAACGCAAGATCTACCCAGAAAGAGAACTCTCCACAGAAGCGCAGGGGATAAACTCGATTGTAGAACTTATCCGAAGAGCAGGCCTGACCAACACCGTCATAAATATTGGGCCATTCTACCCAGCATTGGTCAAGGAGTTTATTGTCAACCTGTCAAGCGAGTTTGATGAACCAGAAGACGCTGAATACAGAAAGGTGTTCGTTAGGGGAGAATGCTTTGAAATATCTACCTCAACCATCAATGCCTACCTTGGCAGAGAAGACCCAGAAGTCACTCCAGAAGTCCCGCACTTGAACAAAGTAGCGGTCAAGATCACTGGAGGACGAAAGAAGGTCTGGCCTGTCAAAGACACCATTGCGGCTACTGAGCTTACAGCAAAATATTCAATTCTCTACCGCATTGGTCTGGCTAATTGGGCACCTTCTACGCATGGGTCAAGCATCAAAACCGAGCTGGCTAAACTCATTTACCAAATAGGTACACAGTGTTCTCTTGATTTTGGCGCTTATGTTATTGAACACCTAGTCAAGCACGCCAAATCATGTGCGATCAAACTTCCTATCGGGTTTCCTTCGCTGACCACCGGTATCCTTCTCCAACAATGTCCTCACATTGTTCGAGAATCGGATATTCTGGGTAAGAAGCCACTGCCCCTTGCTATCAACCTCAAGAATTTCGAAAGGAAGTAGTTGAAGGACCTCAGACTTCCTATGGCCAAAGCATCAGGAGCTGGATCAAGCTCTCGACCCTCAGGACCAATTGGCTCTAGGATGGAGGAAGAATTGGTGGAAATGATCGCTGATCTGGAGAAGTCAATTGCGATGCTCTCAACCCGCAAAGTCGCCTGTGAAGCCCTTCTCGAAGACCTCTGCTATGCTGCTGCTGCTGAAGTAGATGTTGATGACTCCACGTCGTTTTAATTATTTTCTCTGAATTTACTATGATAACTCTGTTCCACACACACTTTTAAATCCTCGGGGTCTGTCCGAGTTACTTTCCGCACATTATGACTGTTTTTTTTTGGGATATTTGCTCTTGATTGAGCTGGATATTTGCTCATGTTTGAGCTGTTTATTTTGCTCATGGTGTGAGCTGGCTTTTTACACTGCTGTTTAGTCGAATTTCATTGTAAGATTGCCTTTGGCAATATTGTTAGACAAACAGGGGGAGATAAATGGCAAGGAGTTACGCCAGAAGTCGCGCCGAAAGTTAAGCATAAAAGTCGCCGCTCCAGAAGCCGCTCAAGAAGTCGCATCAGAAGTCACGAAACTTGCTGTGTGCGTAACTGCCTCAAGGTGACGACGATGTTCCTGCTTGGAGTAAAGAAGGCACATCACTTGTTGTGCGTAACTGCCACAAGATAAAATCACTTGCTGTGCGTAACTGCCACAAGATGACGATGGGCTTAAAAAGGTGTTTGCCTAAAATAATTGCCAAAGGGGGAGATTGTAGCTACGTTTATTTGTTGGCATGATTTTTTAGCGCAAATGTAAGAAGTCGTGCAACATGTTACATGACATGTGGAGCGACTTGTTGCGATTTGGATTAGGAAAGAACTGAAGCTTTCCTATTTAGACGAAGCTTGGAGCGAAAGAAGAAAGGCGCCACGAAGACTTGGAGCGCAAGAGAGATACGTCGACAAGTCAGGCGACTTCCAGCTGGCAGTTACACGTCAGCAATAGGCGGCAACTCGACTTGCCTGATTTCATCAGGAAGTCAGAACAGGCAAGACGACTTCCAGCTGTCATGGAAGGCGGCAACAACTTGCCTGACTTTCCTGTTCCTGATCCGAGAAGGATTAGGAATGTGAGCTGCTATAAAAAGCCCTTGGCTTCCCATTAGCAATCATCCGTTCTTGTTCTAAATTGCAAGATTTCTCAGAGCTCTTAACCGTGCACCATCGGCGTGTTGAGAGGCTGATTAAGATTCATTAGAACGGATCTTTGCTCCGGTCAAGCCTTAAGTCGCGAAGGCTAAGTGTTTGGATCGGTTAGGGTTTTTGTTTGTGATTGAAGATTCACAAAGTCGTCCAAGAAGACAACGACACCGAGCATAGGCTTGCTCGAAGGGTGGAATTGAGGGAATCTCAAAGACAGGGGGAGAGGCTCCTGGTCGAGATGATTCACGGTGAGATCTATAGTAGCTTAGGACAATAGCTTGTGTGATAGCTAGTTGGTGCTTGAAGTTGTACTATTGACTACCTAGAGTGAAAAACCTTTCCACTGGCAAAGTGCCCCCAGACGTAGGTGCGGAGTCACCGAACTGGGTAATCATCTCTGGTGTCGTTATTATTATCTGTCCATTACTTTGTTTACGGTTTCAACAAGAAGTCGATACACAAGTTAAAGACTTTGTGTTCGACTTCCTGACTCGGCTACGATTCCGAATTTCAATTTCGATCAAGGATTTGAGACGATAAAGTTATAAATTAAATTAGGGAAATTTAGGAAATTATTTTACATGCTTTCTGCATCGAGGAGAGTGATTTCAATTTATCTATGCTTAATGCTTCATTTCATTAATTCCAAATAGATTGATTTAGTTAATTAAAGTTTAGTCGGAAGGGGTGTTAATAAATGGAAATGATAATTGGAAGCCGGGTTTAAATCCTCACTATGAAAGGTGGGTTAACACGGTAGTAATTGCCATAACCGACACACGCCGAAAGTTATGAGAATTCACGAATCGTAATGCTTCTTGACCGGTTAAACCATTAACGAGGAATAGCGTGGTTGCTTAGGGAGAAAATGACCTTTTATTCGCCCGGAATGGGGGTTCTAGGTAAGATAGGAATTCTCGTTACTGCCTTGATTTAGAAACACCATTAAACATATATTTAATTTAATCGAATTCATTGTCTCGAAACTTATGCTTGATTAATGGATTTTCTTTTAAATTACCTAATATTGCATATCTTATACTACTGCACCTATTCATCATCTTTTCGACCGACTAAGATTAGCTATAAAATTAAGTTCGAGTGCTTAAAGTTAAATAGTTTCATTTGTCCCTTGGGTTCGATATTTGGGGTCGTAATTTTACTTTCCTATATTACTTGTGACTAGTACATTGCCGGGAGTCCGAGATTTGACCCGCATCATTTTGCGTTTCGCATTTTGGCCGCATCAATCCACCGCACTAGGAGTCTGAAGATTCTAAGGAGAGCCTAGAGGAGGAGCAGCCTACAGATAAGGAGATGGCACAGGTTGATGCCCCAAAGCAGGAGGCACCACAGAGGAGATGCCGAGGCAGTCGGCTGAGGCGAGGAAGCGATCACCAGGATATCACCGCTAGGGCGGGGGATGCCACAGCCCCACCCGTTCTCGCCAGGCCCATACTACCCGTACCCCTCAGGCCCGTACTACCCAAGTCCTCCGTCTCTAGGCCAGCAATAGGGTTTGCTTTCTTTGTCCCTCTTTACATTTTATTGTTCTTATTTCTGAACATTCTTATTTTTTATATTGTGATGCACTAGGACAGTGCACTCTAAGTGTGAGAGTGTACTATTTCAGTTTGGATTTATTTTAGTTTCGATTTTTTTTAATTCTTGAATTTATTTTATGAGTTTCTTGCATGATTTTTAAGCTATGTACGAATTATTATTTTAATGTATGATTATTATTAATGGTATGAACGATGATAATAATACTTGCTTATTTATTGAATTAATGCCTGGAAAGTTTTCTAATTTCTTTTCGAGATTTATAATGAATGAATCATGCGAAATAGTTTTTGTGATGAAATAATATTGACTATTGGAATTTGTTGCATAGTTTACTTATATGTCCAACAAGTATATGTTTTATGAGGAATGTTAAAGTTTTATTCGATTGACTTGTTGTGAACTTTGTAGTCTAGGTCCTTGAACTTATTTTTGAAACAAATTGAATTTAGAACTAATGAGAAATTTCTTCGCGGTGAATAGAATAGGGGATAAATGAATTGATAAATCTGTAGGCCTTTCTTGTTGCGTTTGAGACAAATATTTGTCTACCTGTTGGGTTTCGGAGGATTCAAAAACAAAGTGCGCAGTGGAAAATTAAAATTTAATATCCCCCGAAACAGCCCTCGGATCTTTACAAACTTAGAACTCATGTTTCTACCCCGAAAACGTGTAGGAAAATTATTTACCTTTTCAGTTTTGCAAGCCAGTCAGATTGCGGGCCAGATAACTCCCAAACCTGACCACTAATGGAAAAAGCTATTTCACGAGAAATTTAAGAATTTTGAATTTCCTGTAATCTGGCGCTAGTTTCGGGACAACCGAATTTCAGACCTGGGAGATATGTATTTCGCAATATTCGTCGACAGATCTGAAAATTCAACAAGTTTGATTAGAAAACGAAATATAACTTCAGGTTTGAATCGGATCAGCCGTCTGGAAATCTCGAATCGACCTTTCCCTCTATCCGGCACACACGAGTGCACAAGACCACCAGATCTAAACCCGAGTTTCCCTACTAGAAAGAAAACAAGTTCAGTTAGAGAATCCGGCAGAGTAACGGTTTGGGAAAATCAAGTTCTTATTTTTCAGCTCATGGGCCCTCTATTTATAGAGTTTGGCTAGGATTTTGGGAGCATGGACCAGCCCATAAAATGGGCTAGGTTCGGCTCCCTCCAAACCCTAGCCGCCGCCCAAAGCTTGGGCGGTTTGGGCCTCATGGGCCGAACCCATTAGGGTTTCGGCCATGAGGACTTAGCCTTGCCCAACTTGGCAGCCCATGAGGTATTCCTACCTCATGGGTTTCGGCCCCATTATCCATCATGGCCGGTGCCCAAAACCCTAGGGTTTTGGCCCGGTCCATGGTACGTGAGCTGACGGGCCTGTGGCCCAAAACCGGAGGGCTTTTGGCCACGACCCGATTTAACCAATCCATAATTAATTCTGCCCGAATTCCCTAAGATGTGCACCCTATGCGTGTGACCCTTTAGGCTCATGTCCTGTTGGCAGATCGGTGTAAAATTACCATTTTACCCTTTCCATCATAAGTGGCCTCTAGTAAGGCATTATGATTACCCAATGTCCATGATTATCGGCGATCCGATTTAACCTCATGTCGTCCATGTCACTATCCTTTTATCACTAAGTATCTTGATTAATCATAAGGCATAGAGCCGTCATCCTTATTTAATTAATCACCATTTCTTGACACCCGAGATGAATGAAAATGATACTCTATATCATCTGCATGGCCACGCGTTTCCTTTCAATCATTCTCATCAAGTGGCCTAAACCGATACCTATTTCATACCGTAGTATGAGGGATAAATCTCTTAGACATCTCTCGTATCACACATATAGTGTTAAATTTATGCCCCAGTCCAATATATAAGTGATCTACAGATGTAATGTTTTATCATCTTTCCGAATAAATAAATCGACATATATTACTAATGTGTTGCAGTAATATATCGAATGTAATTTGATCTATGTCATTACGTGTGTAACCACTAATAGTAGAACTATAGATCAGAAAGAATTGCATTCGATAATGTCCCTGATCAGCTAACCTTCTTCTGAAGAGATCAGTATGAGACTAACTCATTGTGATCATGCTCTACTGATCATGGCAAAGTGCGTGCCGGAGTTATATCATAGATACCATCAGGTCGATGATATCGGACAACTCGATTGTGAGTATGCTGCATAGATCCAGTCATGAGATACTCACATATCGTAGCTTGTCATTATATCCTAAGACCAAGGAGTCTTTGTGTACACTATGTAACGAATACCTAAGTTTGACCTAGTCTAACTTTATCTGTAAAAGGGTAACTATAACGACTTCGATTGGCTTTGATATTGATTGCACTAGTGAACTCGAAAGGCGTCTGAGGGATTTATCACTCATACTTCGGTATGAGAAAGATATCCGTTTAGACCACTTGATGAGTATGACTGAAGAAAGAGCACGGCCGTGCAGGTGATACCTTAGTATCAGTTTTCAATCATCTCAGATATCAAGAAACAGTGATTGATAAATTGGGATGACCATTCTATGCCTATTGATCAATCTGGATATGGGTTTGATAAAACGACAGTGACATGTACAATAACAGGTTTAAGTCGAATAATCGATAATCACGAACATTGGATAATCATAATGTCTTGCTTGAGGCCACTTATGATGGAAAGGGTAAAATAGTAATTTTACCAGTCTGCCAATTATTCGTGAGCCTAGAGGGTCACACGCATTAAGCACGATACATGACAACAATTATGGATGAAAATTGAGAACGATTCAGTAGTTTTCTGGCCTAAGGTTTTAACCAGACGGTTGAAGAAATCAATTCGAGGAAATTGAGCCGTTTTGTCTAAACCGAAATTAGAACTCAAGTTAATGGGTTTAATTTGGGTTTTAGTTAAACGGGCTTAAAGCCCATTTAGGGATTTAAGTTATGAATGGGAACAAATGCAAATAAGAGATTATGAAGGATAGATATGCAATTTTAATTTGAAATTCAATTTTAATTTTCAAATTAAAATCACATAATATCTTCCATTATTTTCTCTAATTTTCAGCAATTAATCCCATCACTCTCTCCCCCTGATTGCTGAATTCTCTCTCCCCTCTCATCCTCTCAAAATTCATAGCAAAAATTTGAGTGAAAACTTTTTTCGGTTGTTGTGCTTGTGTGGACCTAATAGAGAAACACTAAGCTTGTGTTTTCATCGATTAGAAGAGGTAACTTTCAGATTTAATATATATATATATATATATAACATGTTGAATTTGCATTAAGATCACAGCTTGTATCGATCACCACGGTTACATAACGTCCGCTGCATGATATTTATCGATTGGAACCCGTGGTGATCTCTTTCATATAGCCCATCCCCGAGCCAATCACAACCGGTATGGTTACCCTTTCACTAATAACGTTAGATTTGAAACAAACTCGAATATTGACTATATTGTGATCACAAAGACTCTTTGGTCTAAGGATACAATGATAAGCTACGAACTTTGAATATGTTCATGACAGCATCTATGAAACATATTCAAGTTGGGTCGTCCAATATCATTTCCACAATGATATCTATGATCTGACTCCGGGAAAACCTATTGCCATGATCAGTAGAGCGTGATTATAAAGAGTCGTCCTCATACTGGTTGCTTCAGATGAAGCTTAATTGACTAGGGACCCGTTAAGTATAAATCATACAGATCCATAGTTCTACTATTAGTGATGACACATTCAATGATATAGATCGATATATACTTAACTCATTACTACAACACCATAGGTAATAAAATACCGCTTTATATTTGATTGCAACGGATGATACATATTCATAGACATAAATAGTATTGGACTAGGGCACAAATCCTTCACTACCTTGTGCTAATTTTTATTTAGTCTCTTATTCGAGCCAAATAGCATGTTTTTGAATGAACCCATAACATTTCTAGCCAATATGCCCTTTCATACTTATCCACTCTTTCTACCATTACACCATGACTTACTTGTTGCAAGAGTTTGAAGACAAATTTTGAAGATCGAGGAAATGGTGAAAATTGTAGGGTTGATGTTCTGTTTCAAATTCTCTTATTTTAGGTGTTAAGGACTGCTTATGAAAAAGAAAGAGAAGAAGAAATTAATAGGTAAAAAAGCACATCTTCAGGGAAGAAACTCCAAACACTAAGAGAGTATTCACCAGGAGCTACTTGGAACCATGGCAAAGTTTGAAGAATTTAGCTAAATCAAAAGAGTCAAAAACAAAAAGATGAAATTTGAAGAATTTGGCCAACTCCAAATGAGCCAAATGCGTGATGGTGAAGAAATTGGCTGAACCTACAAAGCCAAAAAAAAATATACGAATAACGAAGAAATCTGGTGGAATACTCAATCTTGAGTATTTGGGAAACGTGAGGAGAAGCAGTTAGTCATGTTGCACCACTATATATCTCTTTTTTACTATCCTTCCACACCCTGAGCCCGAACTAACGCTATAAGCCACAAAAGTCATACTATATAAATTCTCTTGATCATTAGCTCTCCTACGATTAGTGGAGAAAGCGTTTCGAAGTTAGTGTATGAATCTCAGACCATTTCATAAATCAGAGATAGTGGCCAAAGAAAACATTACTCATAGCCGAAATTGAAGGTATTTTCTTTAAAGTTTATTATTGTGCATACACTTATTGAGCTTCATATTTTTGAATCTATGTTTTTACTTCATTTTTTTAATATTCCTGAGAAAATTATACTATCTTGCATACTCAATTCCATCCAATTGTATCTTCAAACTTGATTTCTCGTGTATGTTACTGTCTGTGTGTATAGCAAATTTGAGGGTAATCCGATCTGAAGACCCTCAGGAGAAACCACTCCTTCTATCGGGATGATTCCCGGGGTTTTAAAACCGGTGCTTGACTTTCCTATCTCTGTATTTTCAGGGGACGAGAAAATTTTAGTATGGGGTGTTGATAAGGGTACTGTTATACCACTTTTCTAACCATGTACCACATTTTCACCTTGTTTCGTCTCATTTGAGTACAATTTACCCCCATTTTATGTCTCTTTCACTTCACGAGTACTCTAAATAGATACTGCAGATTTTGGGTCATTTTGAACCATTTTTCGGGACTAATTCAGGTTTGGCCCGTGACCCCGTGGGCTACTCACGTGGCCATCAACTTGGGCCTCAAAGCCGAACGATTTCAGCCCAAAAGAGGATCACCCACAAGGGCCACGATCCATGGCGAAGCCCCATGACGAAACAAAGGCCACGCCCCGTTGTGGCTCTGCTACCCTCAGTTAAATGCGTCCCGTGGCCATGCCCTGTGGGCACGACCCCACTTTAGAACGTATAAAAGTCATGACGGGAGCTTGCGAGTGAAGATTCTGAACGTGGCAGAGGGCCACGGTCCGTGTCCACCCGATCGGTCAGCAAAAAATCATCGTGGGCGAATCTTGAGCGAGAATTACATGGCAAGACATGGCTACGATCCCGTGGCTCCCGTATATTTTTCAACTATAAAAAGAGTCGTCGCATTTCGTGAAATTATCTTATTTTAAATCCAGTTATTACATTTTGCGTATGTCTCTTCAAGTCTGAGACTTCCTAGAGTCATTCGAGAGTTCTAGAGATCAAGCTGTTGAAGGAGGACAAGAGAATTTGCATCCTCCTCGTCAGTTAAATTCTCAATCGATAATTAATCTGGGTTTTATTTTCTCAATTCTTCTTTTTTGTATCAAATTCCTTTATAAATTGAGTCCAGTTTCATGTTTATAATTGTTCATGTTCTTACTATCTAATTATGAAATCAGCTAGGCATGAGTATTTTTTTAACTATTAAATGAATTTAAATTTCATGTATGAATTTATTCCATTATTAAGTATGCTTATTCATAATTGATATGAACATGTTAGGCTAAAATTTATTTAGGGATTTGAGGTGATGAACTTATGAATATTAATTAGGATAAATTAGGTAATTAATTTAATATGTTTGCCATGCTGCGTAGGGAGTTTTTATTATATCTACACTTAATACTTCTTTCCCTTAATTACGTCTGATTGATATAGTTTACTTATGAAATCTAGAGGAAAATTTGTAAATGAAACTGAGTAATGAAAACTGGGTTTAAATCATCACTAGATATAGTTGGTTGACACGGTAGTAGCATCCATATGTGACACACCGAAAGATCCCGGGAATTCACAAAATTTAATGCCAACTAGCTAGTTAAATCATCACCGGAGATATGTTGCTTATCGTAAATTAGTTGTATGCCTTCTATCCGTTTGAAAGAGGATTGATGGTGAATTTGGAATTCTTGTTGTCTCCCTAAGTTAGAAACACCGACAAGCATATAATTTAATTTAATTCCCGAATTTAGTATTTGCATGTTCGGCACCTCATCTTGTTGTTAGATTATTTATATTTAATTATTTTTATAATCTTGCATATTGTATATTTTAATATCCCGCACTTAAAACCAAATTTTTCGACCGACTAAGATTGACTCAAAATTAAATTAGAGTTCTTAAGGTTGGTAACCAATTGTCCCTTGAGTTTGATAAACTCGGGGTCTTAATTTTACTACTTTGTATTACTTGAATCTGATATGGTGGTTGATACTTTGATTTCAAGAACTTCTTAAATCTTTTATTCGATTGTCATTCTCATCCCATAGCACAAGTAAACCACTTGTACACCTGGTCTAAACCATTCCGTTCATTGTAATGACCATGGCTTCAGTTTTCCGATTATCATCTCCAAAAGCTCCCTCCAACATAAAAGATTTGATATAAAAATAATTCTATTGAACTTCAAAATGCATTAATTGAGTATTTGTAGAAGGAGTATATTAATTCGAAGGACTAGTTGTATTTAATCACTATTCATTGAATTTTTATCGTTAAATGAAATGTTTTTTGAAACATGAATTGAATTAAATATTTATTATTTAAATAAATTTTAGTTCTAATTTTATTAATTTATTTGAACAATTTCTTATGAAAGAAATTTACGTTACAAAATAACCGCCAATAATTTGTACATCAAAGTCATTATACATTATAATGATAATGATATATTAAAATAATGTATTTAATTATTTTTTACTATTAAAATACTAATTAAGTCGGTATGTAACTAATTTTTCATATTTTCAAGGGATAATTACTTATCAGTACACCTGTTGAAATCTCATTCGAGAATCAAACTCCCAGGTTTGAAACTTATTTTCTAGGTATCTCAAGTTTAAACGTTAACACTTAAATTAAAATTTTGTTAAATTTAACAACAATATTAATGTAATTACCAAAATACACTCAGTTATAATTTCAAACTATATGTAACTATTGTGGTACATATAAAATGACTATTTTACCCTAATTGAATACTCAAACAAACTAATAAATTGAGAGTCAATTTGTCTTTTCAGCAAACAAATAAAATAATATATAAAAATATAAGAACTATGAAATGATTTTATCACCCTCAATTGAATAAAAAAATTAACTACGTGGTTAATGGTATATTAGTACTTTTGTATAAAAATAATAAAATTACAAATTACAAATGAAATGATCCGTATTGTCCCCTTCTTCAACCTCTCATCTCCCGTCTCTCTGGATTGAATTTATGTTAAATTTCAAATCTTTTTAAACAAATTTTTAATCAATCATCTTCCTCAGCCCGAGTTTGAGCATAAATTTTTGATACATAATATTTAATATAATTCAAACAGATTTTTAAGTACAAGTTTTAACCACTTTTTGAGCAAAACCCCAGCCAGAGCAATTTTAATGGTGGTTGTCGGCTGCTTGCCTGAAATAGACGGTGGCGGGGCGGCTCTCAGCGGAGACGACATCGTGAGAGGAGTAACCACTGACAAGACAGAGAAGACTGGGTTAGATCTGGATGAGAGGGAGGGCGCTCAGATCTTGGTCACATTGACGAGGACCTCTGCACGAGGCTCGGAGACTTTGGTCTCGATGTCATCCTCTGTGAGAGTCTTCGAGACTTAGATGTCAACGCCGACCTCTACGGGAGGCTTGGAGACTTCGGTCTCGCCAAATTTCAAAGACACATAAGTTGAGGATGAAGAAAAAGGAGACTTTTTCTCATTTTTTTTAATATTAATTTTTTTTATTTCTTAACTTGAAAAGATAACATAAGTTATAGTTTCAACTGAGGATAAAATGGTTATTTCATATAATCAAATAATTGTATTATTTTTTTAATTTTACACTGGGGTATTTTGGACTGCAGTTAAATTTAATATAACTGAACTTAATGTAACGTAACGAAACTTGAGGAATCGAGAATTTTCTTTTTAAACTTGAGTGATTAATTTTTTAATGAGGTTTCGATGAGTATACTTATCTTTTTTTTAATCAATCAAGATTAAGTCATAATTGAATATTTCTCAGAAAAAAAGTCATGATTGAATACGATTATATCAACAACGTCTTAACGAAAAAGAATAACAAAAATATTAAAATATATTATTAGAAAATAGAACGAGAAAAGAACAGGGAGTGTAACATAAATTGCACAATTGATATTCCATGGTAAGGGGTTCCAAATTTGTCATGATCCAAGAAATGTGAAAATGTGAAAATGTAGCAGAGAACAAGGTGCTGCTACTACTAGGAAATGGGTGTGAATTTTGGTGGCAAAGTTCAATCAATGATTGTATCGTATGGTACTCAAAAAGCTTTTTAGTATTATTATTCATCATGTGTTGTGTTGTTGAGACTTTTAAGGTCATAGGACACGTGTCCTTCCTCAAAGTTTGGTCTCATCAAACACCCATTTCTTAAATAATCAAATCTTGTCTTCTTCCTCCTACCTCTGTCTGTTTATGCATTTTCCACTTTCTCTCTCTAAAACATTGCATAGTTTTATGTCTCCCAGCCTCACAGGAGCATTCAATGATGCAAGATAATTACATGTATACGTGTCCCCTCTGAGACTGCATTGTAAAAAGCATCTCCACACCCACAAAAGAAAAAAGAACTCTCTTTTCTTTTCTTTTTTGTTTCTCTCTCCTCTCTCTCTCTTCCAAGTCTCCTCCCCCAACCCCAGAGCTGAAAGAATCTCTTGTGCGAGATTGGCTTCGAGGACCCTTTTTGTTTTCAGGTTCAGAGTATTTTGTTTTTCTATTTCAGCTGGTAAGTGCCCATAACTAGTTGTTTTGTTTCTCAAGATTTTTTTCATGAGTTTGTTTATTTATATTTTTAGTTTTGTTGGAGCCAAGATCAATTGGGTAGCTAGCTTGTAGTTGTATAATATCATGTTAGACAGATTGTTTGTTAGTCTTAGGTTGCCGTTTTTCTTCTTAATTTGATTGTTTTTTGGAGTTTTTGGGTTGTATTAGAATAAGTAGGAGGAGAGGATGGTCAAGGGAGACATGAATCTAGAGAGGAAGGGCTGAGATGGGTTGCCTCAGATCCAGGAAATACCCAAGTTTTGTGTGAAAAAGCTTCCACCTTTATAGAGCTTTCCTGTGATTACTAGGTTGGGTGGTTGCTGGTTTCCTTTTTCCTAGGTTCTTTCTCATGACCTCTCTTGTTGGGTTTTAAGGATAAAGCTTTGGTTTTTGTGGTTCCAGGTGTATTTGATATATTTAAGGTTGGTGCTGAGGATAGGATTTGAGCATTCTTTTCAGCATCTTTCAAAGAATTAAGGGGTTGATTCCTTTTGAGGTTTAGAGAGAACTCTGATTACATTCCAAGCTTGTGTATTGCCTGGTGAGCTAGATCCATGGTCACTCGGCAGATCTGGGAACCCGTTTCTTGTAATTGATCTTCGATTTCATCTTTGGCGCTTAATCTGTATTTTTGGCTGTATGGTGTGCAAACCGATTGTGGGCCATTGAGACTTTCTTTATTTGAAAATGGTAATGCCAGAATTTGCAAATTTTGGGCCGATTTCGTCGGAGGGAGAAAAATGTTGCAGTGGTTGAGACTCAATATATATCAGAGGCTAGCGTTTCATGATACTTGAAATAGAATTGATGGAAGATATGTCTCCAGCAGTTTCAGTGACACTCAGTTTAGGTAACACTATGTGCGATAGCTCTGGAATCGCTACCCATGTGGAAATCACCCATCTCAAGCTAGTAACCGACTCAGCGAGCTTGTTGTCGGATCCGGCCAAGGTGATATGCGCAGAGTCTATTTCTAATGGTAGTGTGAAGTGCAGCGAAGCCAAAGAAGTTGACATGGTGACCATTTCAGCACCAAAAGACTCCAGCGGAGGAACTGATCTGTTTGAGATGTTGATGGACAACAGAAACAAACCAATTAGCTGTGGAGCTATGATCCCTGAGAGCGAGGAAGACGAAATCCTATCAGTTGGCGAGGATACTAATGGAAGCATTAGCGAGGAGTTGATAGTTTTGAAAGCAACTTCTGATGTGAGCTTGCCGGGTACAGCAGAAATTGGAAAAGCTGAAGGTGGTCAGCTTCTGGCTAAAGCTATTATTTTGGGGGAATCGAGCATTAAACAGGTTCCCGCTGCAGAACTCCTTATAGCTACCGTGAGCCAGGATTCAGCTGTATCTGATGGATCGAATTTGACAGCTTCTGCAGTTGTTTTGCGCTTGCCTAGTGACAATGGTCTTAGTAGAGGCACCCGGAATGTTTATAAGCTCGATTGCTTACCTCTTTGGGGATCTGTGTCTATTTGTGGAAAAAGACCCGAAATGGAAGATGCTGTTGCTGCCGAGCCCCGATCCGTAAAAATTCCTATCAGCATGCTCACTGGTGACTATGTTATTGATGAAACGAGTCAAAGTTTGACCCACCTAACCAGTCATTTCTTTGGCGTTTATGATGGCCACGGGGGATCTCAGGTACATCGTTTTTCTCATACATATAACATACGTGCATGAGCTCCTGCGAATTCTATAATTGATTATTTCTAGTGAGCAGGTGTGAAATCAACTATTTGCTACTTATAAAATCTCATTCTGTGTTTAACTTATGGATGAACTTTTCGACTTTCAGCTGTTTTAAGCATATTAGTTGCCGCAATATATCTTTTTTTTCATCTTCTTCCAGAACCTGCACTTATTTTCCAGATTTCTAGTTTATTTCTGGAATTTATGTTTGAGTTTGAGAAATATCAATTGTATGATATGGAGGGCCCTCATGCAGGTGGCCAACTATTGTAGCAAGCGCCTGCATTTTGCTTTGGCCGATGAGATTGGAACTGTGAACGATGGAAATCATAATGGGCTGAGTCTGCAAGAGCAGTGGGAGAGAGCTTTCACAAATTGCTTTCTCAAGGTTGATGATGAGATCGGAGGTAAAGTAAGCAGATGCATGAATGGAAGTAGCGGAGATGTTAGTTACGATCCTGTTGCCCCCGAAACCGTTGGATCTACAGCTGTTGTTGCATTAGTCTGCTCATCCCATATTATCGTTGCTAATTGTGGCGATTCAAGGGCTGTACTATGTCGCGGGAAAGAAGCCATGGCGTTATCTGTTGATCATAAAGTAAGGAGTTTGCTTTTATATTTGCATCATAATAAGAGGTAACAAAAACATTTGCGGAGACTGAGTTGCTGATTTTTCGCAGCCCAACAGAGAAGACGAGTACACAAGAATTGAGGCATCTGGTGGCAAAGTCATACAATGGAATGGACACCGCGTTTTTGGTGTGCTTGCAATGTCAAGGTCAATCGGTAGGCTTGCTGACTGAAATGAAATGAGATTTGTTTACTCAACGATCAATGTTTATTTAACTTGTTTTGTGTACGACATACATAGGTGATAGATATCTGAAACCATGGATAATCCCGGAACCAGAAGTCATGTTCATTCCTCGAGTGAGGGAAGATGAGTGCCTTATCCTAGCCACTGATGGGCTATGGGATGTGATGACGAATGAGGAAGCTTGCGAGGTTGCTAGGAGGCGAATTCTCCTGTGGCACAAAAAGAACGGGGTGGCAGCACTTTCAGAGAGAGGCAAAGGTATTGACCCGGCAGCTCAGGCAGCAGCGGATTACCTATCAATGCTGGCCCTCCAGAAGGGAAGCAAGGACAATATATCAGTGATCGTGGTGGACTTGAAAGCGCAAAGGAAGTTCAAGAGCAAATCATAACCAAGGTTATTGCATGATAGACTAATTAGTCCATTCGTTTTTCTCATAGACTCAATGTGTGTACAACTACAACTACAAGAATAGATAGTAAGTAAGTGTATTTGAATTCCATATTACCTTTGTTTATCGATCTCTCATAGCTGTTGTTGTTTTCTTGTAAATTCCAAGTGTATCTGAGGACACAAATTTTATTATTCTCTTGTGTTTTAAGTTTCAGAGAGTGGGTATGCTATTATATTATGTATGTCCACTCATCTACATCTGGTATTGCTAAATGGTAAGTTTTTATCGTAACTGGCTTGGATTTGGATTGTAATAAGTACAGACGTGTGAAACATTAGCATTAGCTCTTGCTCGCATATAAAATTGGCTTCTTTATATTAATTTGCATTATATCTATACTTACCCAAAGCTTGAGCCTTTGGGTGAATGTTTCATTTCAACTCCAGACTCAAAATTGTGCTCCGATTTAGTTTCTGACTTGTGTTTCATGCCAGTTTGCTACAGTTTGATGGACTATAGTTAGAACAAAACTTATGGATTAAATCAGAATAAAGGTGAACACTATACTGAAATATTGCCAAAGTTTGAGCTCAAGAAACTTATTTTCCGTGAAACAAGTCAAAACAACAACGCCAAGCAGAGCAGACCAAACAACAAAGATAACTCTAATTGAACTCATCCTGAATTAGCACCACAGCCACAAAGATATCTCAAGATAGTTCTGATGACATAGCATATAGATAAATAAAATAAAAACAATGCCTGAACTAAAGGAAGCAAATGCAGATAACCATAAGCACAGCTCACAATGTCAACCATCACTTTGGCGCTTTACTCAAATACGCCTTGAGAACATCCATAACTGACCCAAAATCAGCTTTGACCTGCAATGGTGGGTTAGCCAACCTGCAACCCATGTCCTTGATATTGTTTGAGTGATAATCAATCTTCGACTGAGTGAACTTCAACCCATGAGCTGTGCTCACAACCACAGCGCGATCGTTAGGTCCTATAACCCCGCGATTCCTGAGCTTGATCAAAGCTGTCAATGCAACTCCAGTGTGAGGGCAAATGAACATGCCGGTGGAGTCTGCTTGAGCGGTGGCATCCATCAACTCCTCCTCAGTAGCTTCCTCAACAATTCCATCACACTTCTTCAGAGCATACACGGCTCTATCGATGGAAACAGGGTCACCAATCTGTATAGCCGATGCAAACGTGGTGTTGGCCTTGACAGACTTAAATTCTCCCCAGCCTGACTTGTAGTACAAGTACAAAGGATTGGCATTGGCAGCTTGAGCACAGACAAGCCTTGGAATCTTATCCACAAGCCCTAATTCTTTGCACATGTGAAATCCTTTGTAAAATGCATAAATGTTACCGAGATTGCCTCCTGGCACTATGACCCAGTCGGGCACTTGCCAATCGAACTGCTGCAAGATCTCGATTGCAGCTGTTTTCTGGCCCTCAAGCCTCAAGCTGTTCAAGGAATTGGCCAAGTAAATGGGCAACTCCGCTGTAACTTCCCTGATCATCTGCATACAGCCATCGAAGTCAGTATCAATGCTGAGCACAAAAGCCCCATTGGCAATGGGTTGCACCAGCTGGGCAAGGGAGATGCGGTTGGCCGGCAGGAACACGATGGAGGGTATCCCGGCAGAGGCACAGTAGGCAGAGAGAGCGGCGGAGGTGTCGCCGGTGGAGGCGCAGCCGACTCCGACGACGGGTCGGTTCAATTTCCTAAGCCTATTGACCTGACTGACGAGAACGGTCATGCCCAGATCCTTGAAGCTCCCGGTGTGACTGATCCCGCAGTGCTTGACCCAGAGATCGCTCATGCCCAGAAACTCCTTTCCGAAGCGCTCGGCCCAGAAGAGGTTGGAATTGCCCTCGAAGGCGCTGACGATGTCGTCGCTGGCGATCTCGGGGAGGACCCACTCCTTCTTGGACCAGACGCCGGATCCGTAAGGCCAAGTGGTCTTGCCGACGCGGGAATCGAAGAGAGAGCGCCAGTACTTGCCGTCGTAGCGCTTCAGAGCGTCCATGTCGTGCTGGACATCGAGGAGCCCGCCGGACTGGGACCGGTACACGATCTCGTCCAGCGAGTAGGACTCGGTGGAGGATGGGTCGGCGTTGAAAGGGACGTACTTGGCGGAGAAGCGCCCATCGGAGGTGGGGTTCAGTCGCCGAGCCTCGTCGCGGATGTTCTCGTCGTCGGTGCGGCGGTGAGGCGAGGAGTTGGTGATGGAGGCTCTCACGGCGGCGAAATGGGGTAGGGTTTTCAGTGTGTAGTGTTTAGGGTTAAAGGACAAGGAAGGAGTGTGAGAGAGGAGAGACAAAGACTCCATTTTCGTGGAAACTCGGGTCACTGCCACTGCGCTCTTGGTTTGGAATCTGTAAATTGATGCGGTTAATAAAGAGATTATTATACTCTTAAATTCATAACATAATTGATTTTTATTTTGAATTTTTTTAGAATTTATTATCTGCCACTTGAGGTAAATGCTAGTGCCTTCGATTTAGGAAATTTTGTTTGTGAAACAGGGTTAAAGAACATTATTTTATTAAGAAATTGAAAACATTTTAATTTCCAAAATTCTTTGAATTTCAAAAAGTATGTTTGAAATTATTTAGGGATAATTCCATATGGGTACCCCTGATTATGTTCCATTATCACATGACATACCTAGAAATTTTCGTATCAGGGTGAATACCCTAGCATTTCATTTGTCTCACCGTTACTCATTCCGTCCAATTCCGTTAGTTTTTAACATTTTGACATGTGAAATGACTAAAATACCCTTCAGAGTAAATAAATTGTTTTAGAATTGAATGAAATGATGCAAATACCCTTCACTATTCATAAAATTTTCAAAAATTGCCACTCCTTCCTCTTCAATCCCAAAGCCACAACTCGGCGTTGGAGTAGCACCGGAGCAGTGCCGAAGCAGCACCGGAGCAGCCTCCTCCTCTTCGTCTCCGTCGGAATTGAATCGAAGGCTCTCTCGGAGGTCCGACATCAACTCCAGCAGAGGCGCGCAGAACCGACCTAGCAAGGCTCACGTCGCCGCCGGCGTGGTCGCAAGCTCTGCAGCGAGCTCCAATGAGCGAAACCGCCAACATCGAGGGCGCGAGCTTGTTGGAGCTGAGAGCTCGCTCTCGCCAGGGAGTATGTATTTTGTGTCCAAACTTTCGGGGATATATCGTCTCTTTTATGTTGGATTATCTTCGAATATTTATGCTGTTAATTATCATTATATTTGGCTAATTCTGTTGATTCGAGCTTATATATCGCTGGTTGCGTGTTTTTCTGATTCAGGTTCGATTTTGTTCTCGAGATGTTGAGTCGAATTGGAATAGAAAGTTTGGAATTTGGAAATCGGGGCGTTCTGGGTTTATGATAAGTTGAAGGACATGAAGCGTTCTTAATTAGCCCAAAGTTTCTCTTTTTTTTCATATACTGATATACATAGGGAGATGAGCTTTATACTGTAATTTTTAACAACTTCTGTTCATTTTGTAGTGTTATTGGATTTGAAATTGACTTTGATAAGTTGAATTGGATATGGGTTATGTTTTCTTATGACCAGACATTAGCTCACTGAAAATAGCTATTACTAGCATGAGTATCTTACTTACTATGCTATTTTTGTGATTGTGGTTGATTCTATAGTTATATTCACTCATGCTGCTATAATTCATTGAAGTTCTTTGATAACCGAAAGTTTGGACACAAAATACATACTCCCTGGCGAGAGCGAGCTCTCAGCTCCAGCGAACTCGCGCCCTCGATGTTGGCGGTTTCGCTCATTGGAGCTCGCTGCAGAGCTTGCGACCACGCCAGCGGCGACGCGAGCCTTGCTCGGTCGGTTCTGCGCGCCTCTGCTGGAGTTGATGTCGGACCTCCGAGAGAGCCTTCGATTAAATTCCGACGGAGACGAAGAGGATGAGGTTGCTCCGGCGCTGCTCCGGTGCTACTCCAACGCCGATTTGTGGCTTTGGGATTGAAGAGGAAGGAGTGGCAATTTTTGAAAATTAAATGAATAGTAAAGGGTATTTACGTCATTTCATTCAATTTATAAACAATTTATTTACTCTGAAGGGTATTTTAGTCATATCACATGTTAAAAATGTTAAAAACTAACGGAATTTGACGGAATGAGTAACGGTGAGACAAATGAAATGCTAGGGTATTCACCCTGATACGAAAATTTCTAGGGTATGTCATGTGATAATGGGACATAACTAGGGGTACCCATCTGGAATTATCCCCATAATTTACAGTGATAATTTGAGTTCACTGTATATGAGTATGCACAATTTCTACTTGAGTGCCTTTTCACAACTTAAAAAATTTATTTGACGGTATCTTTACTTTTTTGTTACACTTAAATTAACTTTCGATAAATCTAACAAAATTAATATTTGACCTTTTTTGAATAACAAATTTAAGAGATAATGACACTTTGTTACACTTAACTATAGCGAAATGACATTTTCATACCCTAACTATTTTTCTCTCTTATTTAGTACCCTGACAATTTTTTTATGACAGCCTAGCTCTAAAATGCCTAAAATACCTAAACTATCCTTGGTTCAAGAAATCATAAATTGAATTGGCTCAATTTTGTTTATCAAGAGTTCAATTTGGTTTATATTTAAGATGCAATTACAATTGTGCCCCAAAATCTAAAATTAAATTTGAACCATTTGAAATATGGTTTGATAAATCAAATTGGACAAGTTATATTCTGATTTCATAAACCAAGGGTATTTTAGTCATTTTAGCATATGTTGTCACAAAAAAATTGTTAAGGTACTAAAAAAGAGAGAAAAATAATTAGGGTATGTAAGTGTCATTTCGCTATAGTTAGGTGTAAAAAAGTGTCATCATCCCCAAATTTAATTTATACTTGAAGCGCATAATAGTCTTTTCAAATAACAAAATATAAATGTAAAAATAGCATGTAAAATCTCAACATTACCCTCACAAACTCACATTCCTGTTGGATTTGTGCCCTAGCCCAATGTAATAAGTTATCTATTTGTAATGTTTTATCATCATTTGAAATAAATAATAAAACGGAATTATATTACTAGTGTGTTGTAGTAATATATTAAATGTGATTCGATCTATGTCATTATGTGTATCAGCAATAATAGTAGAACTGTAGATTAGAAAGAATCACATTTAATATGTCCATGGTCATAGCGACCAGTATGAGGATAACTCTATATGATCACGCTCTAGTGATCATGGCAAGGCAGTGCCGGAGTTAGATCACGGATATCATTTGGAGGATGATATTGGACAATCCGAAGGTGAGTATGTATCATAGATGTTGTCATGAGCATACTCATATATCGTAGCTTGTTATAGTATTCTTGGACCAAGGAGTCTTTGTCGTTACTATGTAATCAGTAACTGAGTTTGACGTTGCCCAATATTATCTGTAAAAGGGTAGTAATAAAGGCTCAGATTGGCTCAGTTATTGATTAAATGAGGGAACACGAAAGACGGCTAAGGGATTTATCCCTCATGCTCCGGCATGGGAAAGATATCTGTTTGGGCCACTTGATCAGACTGACTGAAAGGAAATGCATGGCCACGCTAGAGATACGCAGTATCAGAATTCAGTCATCTCACAAATCAAGAAACGGTGATTGATTAAATAAAGATGACGACTCTATGCCTTTTGATCAATCTGGATATCTAGAGATAAAAGGATATTGACTTGGACGATATGAGGTTAAGTCAAATTATCGATAATCACGAGCGTTGGGTAATTATAATGCCTTACTAGAGGCCAATTATGATGGGGAGGGCAAAATAGTAGTTTTGCGTTGATTTGTCAACGTGTCATGAGCCTAGAGGGTCACACACTTAAGACGATGAATTTAGCAAAAGAGGACTTCGAAATTCCATATGAGAAGAGATAACAAGTTTGAGAAATTAACTTTCCTGTTTAGTTACACCGGACCGGTCTAAGCTAAACCGGAATGGATTAGACAATTACTGGTCTAGGTTGTAAACCGGGCGGTTTCGAAAATTGGTTTAAGTGAATTATGGGCTGGTTTAAGTGAAGTCATTTAATTAATAATCCTAAGTCTATTTGGGCTCAAAAGGATTTTAATTAAATCGGCTTGGATTAAAATGGGTTTAAGGCCCTTTTAGGATTTGATGAATTATAATAATAATTATTATTATAATTTTAATTTAAAGATAATCCAAGATTGGAAAGGAAAAAGGGAAAGATTTGACAAAATATTGTTTTTTGGAAGAATCGGAAAAAAGGAAAAGTGGACGATTATGGGGAAATTGGGAATGTATTCCCAATTCCCAAAACCGGCCACAACACACACACACACTCTCTCTCTCTCTCTCTCTCTCTCTCTCTCTCTCCCTCCCTTCTCCCTTCTTGTAAAAGCTAGTGATACTTGGAAGAAGATTTTGATCTAAGGATCAAGAGATCGCCTGTGAGGACATGATAGAGGAACAAGATTTTTTGACTTTGTTTAATCAAATTCGCATAAAGATATAAATTTATTCGCATTCTAATCTTATGCTAAAATCAATTTAGCATGAAGATCATAATTTATTTGGGACATCCATGGTTTAATTCCGCATTCGCATGAGTTTTATTGCTTGTGACCCTATGGAAAACCCTTCAATGGTATCAGAGGCAGGTTGTATTGCATATTGATTTCTAAAATGTTATAATCGCATGAATAAAATACCTAAGGTTGCATAATTTAATTATGGATTTAATTACATGAAAATTATAAATTAAATTTTTGATTTTTGAAATTAATTTTTTTTCCGTAAAATTAGATTCCCGGGCTGATCTGGCCGGGCCATGATCAGCCCTAGGTCGAGACCCTTGGGTCAGGATGGAAAGCCCTAGGACTAACCATGGTCGGCGCCAAGGGCCGACCAGGTCTGCCTAAGCTCGACCATAAAATGGGTTGCGGGCCGTCAATGGGCGACGCCTAAGCAGACCATGTCGAGACTTGGGACGCCCTTGGTAGCCCTAGGGCTGGCCGCGGGCAATTCTCAAGCTGACCAGGTCGGCCCGCGCGGGCAACCATGATCGCCCACGGGCGATTCGTGGTTGAGCAATTGCATTCCGACCGGTCTCGGTCTCGGTTCGGTTCTGTTGCTACGTTCAAGTGTTGGCATGATTTTTTAGCGCAAAAGAAAGAAGTCGGTGTAAAAGTTACATGACATGTGGAGCGACTGATTATGTCGAAGATTAGGAAAGTCTGAAGCTTTCCTATTTAGCATTGCCTGATGCGAAAGAAGAAAGGCGCCACGAAGACTTTGAGCGCAAGAAAGTGACGTCGACAAGCCAGGCGACCTCCAGCTGTCAGCAACACGTCAACAACTGGCGGCAACTTTACTTGCCTGATTTATTCAGGAAGTCAGAACAGGCAAGACGACTTCCAACTGTCATGGAAGGCAGCAACGACTTGCCTGATTTAGTTAGGAAGTCTGAAACTTTCTGTTCCTGGTTCGAGAAGGATTAGGAATGTGAGCTGCTATAAAAAGCCTTGAGCTTCCCATTAGCAGTCATCCGTTCTTGTTCTAATAATTGCAAGATTTCACAGAGCTCTTAATCGTGCACCATTGGCGTGTTGAGAGGCTGATTAAGATTCGCTAGAACGGACTTTGCTCCGATCAAACATTAAGTCGCGAAGACGAAGTGTTTGGATCGGTTAGGGTTTTTGTGATAGTATTTGTGCCCTAGTCCAATTGCTATTAGCCTGTAAACGTCTATGTACAATATCATCGTTTGTAATATATATATAAAACGACTTTGTATTACTTATGTGTTGAAGTAATATGTTAAGCATGATCTGATTTATGACCACTAAAGTAGTAGAACTACAAATCTGTACGGATCACACTTAACGAGTCCCTGGTCAACCCATGCTTCCTTAAAGCGACCAGTATGAGGATGGTTCTTAATGACGTAGTTCTACTTGTCATAGGGATGAGGGATCATGGAATCATATCATAGATATCATGAGGTGATTGATATCGGACGACCCGCTTTGAATAGTGTTTTCATAGATTAAGCCATGAACATATTCAAATGCGATAGCTTGTCACGACAACCTTAGACCAAGGAGTCTTTGTGATCACTATCCAATGAACGTGCGACTTTAACTTGCGCCTAACGCTTTCTGTGAAAGGATTGCTATAAAGGGCATGATTGGGTGGCGGAACGGGTTGCATGAGTGACGCGAAAGACGGCTAAGGGATTTATCCCTCATACTACGGTATGGGAAAGATATCCGTTAAAAGGGCCTCTTGATGGAGACTGACTGAGAGTAAAAACATGGCCATGCAAATGATACGGGTTATCAGTTCTCAGCCATCTCGCACATCAAGTAACAATGATTGATTAAACAAGGGTGACGACTCTATGCCTTGTGATCAATCGGGATATCTAGAGATAATAGGATAGTGACTTGTATGCACAAGTTTAAGTCGAATCATCGATCGTCATGCACCTTGGGTAATCATAATGTCTTACTAGAGACCACTTATGATGGATCGGGCAAGAGCGATCTTTTGCGCCGATCTGCCAACGGTGGCATGAGCCTAGAGGGTCACACACATTCAAGACGGATAACTTGAGATAAGGAAACATTAACGTTTCTTGAGGAGCAATACATGGACAAAACTAGAGGTTTTGTGCCATAGGTTCGGTTTGAGAGAATAATTAGCGAATCGAGAAAACTGAGTTTTTTCGTCGATATCGCGTCGGACTTTGTTTGATAAGCGACGACAAAAGGGTCGGGTGACTTTTGGACACGGCATGAGACAACACGGGAGGGCCCATTGGGCTCGGCCCATGAAGCCTCATGGCCGGCCCATTAAGGGCCCAACAAGACCTCTTGGCCGGCCCACATGGTGGGTCCATGTGTGGGGGCCACACAACACCATGCTTAGTTGGTGATTGTGGATTAAGAGGTTAGTGATTTAAGGGGTATGGGTTAAAGCACCTTTAAGCCCATACCAATCACTTTTAACCCATACTTGTGAGTTGGATGATGAATTCAAATACAAGACTTTAATTCATTATTCATTTAATCACACAACTCACAAAATTTCTCTCTCTTCTTGCTTGGCCGGCCACCCCCTAGCTCCTTTTGTTCTTGCTCTCTTGTTCTTCATTTAATTGTTCTAGTAGGCAATTAAGTGAGGGATCATCAAGATCATCCCCTTGGTGTGGACTTGCTTTAGAGAAGAAGATCCGAACGTTCTTCTTTATCGATTCATACAAGATTTAAAGGTAAATATCTTGTGGAATAGATTTTGCTTTGGGATTTAATGGTTTATGTTCTTGGACAAGGTTTGGAGTAGATTTTCTTATAATGCTTCCGCTATCTCGACGATCTAGAACACTCCAAAACCCTACAGTGGTATCAGAGGGTGGTTACCCTCTTAATATTTGTCTTGTTGAATTAATTTCGGTTTTGTGATTATTTGCATGCCAAATTGTTGATAACATGATTTTAATGCTTTTTGGGATATTTGCATGAAATATGTTATTTTTGAAAATATATATTTAATTTGGAATTTTTCGGAAATTATTGGATTTGTCGGGTCCGAGAAGAGACTCTCGGGGAGCCGGATCGGAGGTACCGGACGGAGGTCACCGGAGGCCGGTGAGGCCGGCAGTGACCGGGCATGTCGTCCCCACTCTTGGCCGAGGCCGAGAGTGGCGGCAAGCCGGGCTTGGGCCTTCCAAGGCCGAAACCGGGCCGTGTTCAGTTGGGCTCGGCCCAATGGGCTCTCGGCCCATTGGCTTGGCCCGACTTGGTTCGTGCGTGGTGTTTGATCCGTGTCACGAACCCGCGATCCAATATTTCGAAAACTTTCCAAATTTAATCGGTTTCGATAAACCGTTTTTCGAAAAAGGTCTAGTTTCGATAAACCCGACCAAGCAACTTTGCAAAATTAAAACCGGAATTATTGCATATTATTTGATAACATGTTGGATGATGTGATGAAATGTATGATGCATTAGTAGCCCATTAGATTTTATCGCTTTCACGGTTTGCATACCGTTAGTGTTAGCGTGTAATTATTCTTTTATTCGAGCCCATAAAGTGTAATTATTTTTTATCCGGTCTACGAACCGAGTATTAATTGTAATTATCACTCAAAGACGAGAAGGATGGAAAATCGAGCACAATGATGGTCTTGGAGGAAGTCCAAGAGCTAGTGGGAGCCCGAATGAGAAAGACGAGAAGATGTGAAGACTCGTAGAATCCTAAGATTAGGATGGGCTATAAAATGCATATTTAACGCTTTATGAATGCTTGCTTGAATTATTTAATTAATAACATGCTTGCATGATTAGCTTATAAGTTTATAAGCCATCACCTCACATGCAAAGATTAAAATCGACTTTAATTGTTTGCATGTTTAAAGCGTTGTGAACTATCATCGCACGGGTTGTGATGGATGAGTTCAAATTTGAAACGTGTTTGCACGGGTTGCAAATGACAGTTTCAAATGAAGATAGTATGTGATACAATTAGAAACGTCACAACACGGGTTGTTGATGACGGATTCGTAATTGTGCCAAATACTTTCGAATTATTAAGCACAACCAATTTACAAGCTAATTTGAGTCAAGTGAGATGCCACCCAAATTCACACCCATGTAGAAACATTTTATTGGTGTCGTGCGCCTTAGCGGAGCATCGATCGAATGGGTTCTAGATAGGGAATGGTAAACTTTCTGGGATATCGTGCGCCTTAGCGGAGCATCTGCACAAAGTTTGCTCGTTAGTGAAGGTTGGTTGACTCGACCACGATTCTTGGCCTGAGGTCGAGCTGGGGCATCGGAAGGGTAAGCCGTGTGTTTTTGCACATACCCTCACTAAGAGTTACACGGGTTGTAATTGGACGGACGTCCTACCTAAATAAGTCAATTGGAGCGGTGCGCCTTAGCGTACTTCAAATGACGAATAAGGGATCTTGGTTTAAGATTCTAAACATTAGAATCTTATGGTTGGTGTTTAATTCGGATCTTCGTAAATTTATTCAACTATTCTGATTAAATTTACTTTCTTCGTGTATAAATGGCTAGTAATTCAACAAACTCGTCTAATTTGTCGTTGAGGACTATACACTGTTCTCCGAGAACTAATTGCCTGCAAGATGTCAGCAGGCAGCTCCGTAGGTCCACACGTCCTACATATGAAGGGACATTTTGACCATATGACTAGCATCGGTATGTCTATGGAAAAGGAAATGGCTGCGGATTTTATTCTGCAATCCCTTCCTCATGCATATGGTGGGTTCGTAATGAACTATCACATGCATGATATGGACAAGACCGCGTCGGAGTTGCACAACATGCTAGTGACTGCCGAGAAGAGCATAAGGGGCAGTTCGCCCAAAAATGTCTTTATGGTCAAGAAGGGACCCAGCTTCAAAGCTGGTGGCAAGGGTAAAGGCCCAAAGCACCTAGCAAGAAAGAACAGACGGCCATTTGTTCCTAGATCTTCCATGCCCGTACAAGGCAAAGGGAAGGCAAAGGAGTCGGTCTGTTTCTACTGTCAAAAGCCTGGTCATTGGAAGAAAGACTGTCAGCAGCTGAAGGAGGATCAGAAGAAGGGCGGTGGGGCCGCTACTTCATCAGGTATTCCATTAGAGCTATATCTTTCTACAATAAATACCTGGGTACTAGACACTGGAGCTGAGTCTCATGTCTGTGCGGATGTGCAGGTGTTACACAGTAGAAGAGATATGGGGGAAAGCGAGGTGGACCTAAGAGTTGGGAACAATACCAGAGTTGCCGCAACTGCCGTGGGTTCTGTGAACCTTGCTTTGCCCAGTGGGCTTGTAATTGAACTTAATGATGTATTTTGCGTACCTGGTTTCAGCAGGAATATTATCTCAATTTCTCTTCTTGAGAAAGAAGGTTATTATTTTAATATTAAGAACGGGTTTTTTAATATTATGCACAACAACATGATTTATGGCAATGCTCACACTGTTGGAGGTTTATACATATTGAATATGCAAAACCCGAAAGCCAACATACTCTATAATATAAATGCTAAGAGGTTTAAAGTTAATGATTTAGACCAAACTCTTATCTGGCATTGTCGTCTAGGGCACATAAATGAGAAACGCATCTCAGCGCTTCATAAGCGCGGACTTCTAAGTCAATTCGAATTTCAACCGATTTATAGATGCGAAGCATGTTTAATGGGCAAGATGACTGAAGCGCCCTTCGCTGGTTTAGGCGAAAGGGCAGGTGATCTATTGGGTCTAATACATTCAGACGTATGTGGACCAATGAGTACACCAGCCAGAGGTGGTTTAGGCTACTTTATCACATTTACTGACGATTTCAGTAGATATGGTTATGTCTATCTCATGAGACATAAGTCCGAAGCTTTTGATAAATTCAAAGAGTTTAGGACTGAAGTAGAAAACCAACTCGGAAAGAGTATCAAGGCACTCCGTTCTGATCGGGGTGGAGAATACTTATCCGAGGAGTTTCTTAGTTATCTTACTGAAGGTGGAATACTATCTCAGTGGACTCCGCCAGGAACACCGCAACTTAATGGTGTGTCCGAGCGGAGGAATCGGACATTGTTGGATATAGTTCGATCGATGTTAAGTCTCACTGATCTCCCGATCTCCTTCTGGGGTTATGCTCTGCAAATGGCCGCATTCATAATAAATAAGGCTCCGTCGAAAGCAGTGGAAGAGACATCATTCGAGAAATGGTACGGGAAGGAACCCGTTTTGTCCTTCCTAAAAATCTGGGGTTGCGAGGCTTATGTAAAACGGTTGCTTGCAACCAAGCTCGAACTGAGATCAGATAAATGCACTTTCGTCGGATATCCAAAAGAAACAAAAGGATACTACTTCTACAAACCGAGCGAAAATAAAGTTTTTGTCGCTCGAGGTGGGACATTCTTGGAAAAAGAGTTCATTTCCAAGACAGTCAGTGGGAGGGCTGTTCATCTTGATGAAGTTCTAGATGAGATGGTTACTCGGGAACCACTAGACAACCCACTAGAAGAAGTAGAGCCAGAAGTGGTCGTTGAGCAAGAACCAATAGCTACAGTTAATGAGGACGGTCCGAGGCGATTTGAAAGGATAAGTCATGCACCTTTCAGATATGGTTTCTTAGTAACTGAAGGTGATGGTTTAGTATTAGTGGACAATGATCCAGCTATCTTTCGAGAGGCCTTGGACGGAACCGACTCTGATAAATGGCTGGAAGCCATGAGGGAAGAAATGCAATCCATGTCAGATAATCAAGTGTGGGACTTGGTGGATCATACGCCTGACGTAAAAGTCATTGGGTGTAAATGGATCTTTAAAATAAAGATAGACATGGATGGCCAACCTCAGACCTATAAAGCAAGACTGGTAGCAAAAGGTTATAGGCAAATCCACGGAATTGACTATGAAGAGACCTTTTCTCCAGTAGCTATGGTCAAATCTATCCGCATTCTACTTGCCGTAACAGCGTATCACAACTATAAGATATGGCAAATGGATGTCAAAACCGCCTTCCTCAACGGGAGGTTAGCTGAGGACGTTTATATGTCCCAGCCCGAGGGTTTTGAGGATCCAAACAATAAGGGAAAGATTTGCAAGTTGCTCAAATCAATCTATGGTTTGAAGCAAGCATCTCGGAGTTGGAATCAGCGTTTTAATGAAGTAGTGAAACAGTTTGGCTTCGTCAAAAACGATGATGAACCTTGCGTGTATAAAAAGGCAATTGGGAGCAATGTAGTCTTCTTGGTGCTTTATGTTGATGACATACTGCTCATTGGAAACGATGTCCCTACCTTGCTCTTAACAAAGACTTGGTTAGATGAGTGTTTCGCAATGAAGGACTTAGGTGAGGCCTCTTACATCTTGGGGATCAAGATATATAGAGACCGTGCCAAGCGGGTCTTGGGCTTAAGTCAAGCACCTACATAGACAAAGTGTTGAGACGATTCTCAATGCAAGATTCAAAGAAAGGATTGCTGCCCATGCGTCATGGCATGAAGCTTAGCAAGAAGCAGTGTGCTGAGACACCTGCAGAGCTAGCAAGAATGAATGAGGTCCCATATGCTTCGGCTATAGGATCCATAGTGTATGCCATGATATGTACGAGACCGGATGTCTCATTTGCCCTAAGCTGTACCAGTAGACATCAATCCAAACCCGGTGAGGCACATTGGATGGCCGTCAAGGCGATTCTCAAATATTTGAGAAAAACCAAAGACGCCTTTTTTGTATACGGAGGGAGAAATGATGATCTAGTCGTCAAAGGATATGTCGACGCTAGTTTCCAGACAGACCCCGATGACTTTAAGAGTCAGTTGGGATATGTGTTTACGTTGAACGGTGGAGCATTCACCTGGAAAAGCAAGAAGCAGGACACCATTGCCGACTCTACGACCGAAGCTGAGTACATTGCCGCATCTGAAACGGCAAAAGAGGCTGTATGGATCAGGAGTTTCATGGCTGGGTGAGGTGTAATTAAAAACCCATCTAACCTAGTAGACTTATATTGTGACAACACCGGGGCCATTGCGCAAGCTAAGGAACCCAGGGCATATGACAGATCCAAACATGTACTCAGAAAGTATCACATCATCCGCGACATAGTTGCTAGAGGTGATGTGAAGATCCACTACGTTGCAACTGATGATAACACAGCCGACCCCTTGACCAAGGCTCTTCCACAAGCAAAACATGATAAACATGTTAGGTCAATGGGTATAGACTGGGACTTAGATTGGAACTAGGGGCAAGTGGGAGATTGATAGCATTTGTGCCCTAGTCCAATTGCTATTAGCCTGTAAACGTCTATGTACAATATCATCGTTTGTAATATATATATATATATATATAACGGCTTTGTATTACTTATGTGTTGAAGTAATATGTTAAGCATGATCTGATTTATGACCACTAAAGTAGTAGAACCATAAATCTGTACGGATCACACTTAACGAGTCCCTGGTCAACCCATGCTTCCTTAAAGCGACCAGTATGAGGATGGTTCTTAATGATGTAGTTCTACTTGTCATAGGGATGAGGGATCCTGGAATCATATCATACATATCATGAGGTGATTGATATCGGACGACCCGCTTTGAATAGTGTTTTCATAGATTAAGCCATGAACATATTCAAATGCGATAGCTTGTCACGACATCCTTAGACCAAGGAGTCTTTGTGATCAATATGCAATGAACGTGCGGCTTTAACTTGCGCCTAACGCTTTCTGTGAAAGGATTGCTATAAAGGGCATGATTGGGTGGCGGAACGGGTTGCATGAGTGACGCGAAAGACGGCTAAGGGATTTATCCCTCATACTACGGTATGGGAAAGATATCCGTTAAAAGGGCCTCTTGATGGAGACTGACTGAGAGTAAAAGCATGGCCATGCAAATGATACGGGTTATCAGTTCTCAGCCATCTCGCATATCAAGTAACAATAATTGATTAAACAAGGGTGACGACTCTATGCCTTGTGATCAATCGGGATATCTAGAGATAATAGGATAGTGAATTTCTACGCACAAGGTTAAGTCGAATCATCGATCGTCATGCACCTTGGGTAATCATGACGTCTTACTAGAGAAAACTTATGATGGATCGGGCAAGAGCGATCTTTTGCACCGATCTGCCAACGGTGGCATGAGCCTAGAGGGTCACACACATTCAAGACGGATAACTTGAGACAAGGAAACATTAACGTTTCTTGAGGAGCAATACATGGACAAAACTGGAGGTTTTGTGCCATAGGTTCGGTTTGAGAGAATAATTAGCGAATCATGAAAACTCAGTTTTTTCGTCGATATCGCGTCGGACTTTGTTTGATATGCGACGACAAAAGGGTCGGGTGACTTTTGGACACGGCATGAGACAACACGGGAGGGCCCATTGGGCTCATGAAGCCTCATGGTCGGCCCATTAAGGGCCCAACAAGACCTCTTGGCCGGCCCACATGGTGGGTCCATGTGTGGGGGCCACACAACACCATGCTTAGTTGGTGATTGTGGATTAAGAGGTGAGTGATTTAAGGGGTATGGGTTAAAGCACCTTTAAGCCTATACCAATCACTTTTAACCCATACTTGTGAGTTGGATGATGAATTCAAATACAAGACTTTAATTCATTATTCATTTAATCACACAACTCACAAAATTTCTCTCTCTCTTCTTGCTTGGCCGGCCACCCCCTAGCTCCTCTTGTTCTTGCTCTCTTGTTCTTCATTTAATTGTTCTAGTAGGCAATTAAGTGAGGGATCATCAAGATCATCCCCTTGGTGTGGACTTGCTTTAGAGAAGAAGATCCGAACGTTCTTCTTTATCGATTCATACAAGACTTAAAGGTAAATATCTTGTGGAATAGATTTTGCTTTGGGATTTAATGGTTTATGTTCTTGGACAAGGTTTGGAGTAGATTTTCTTATAATGCTTCCGCTAACTTGACGATCTAGAACGCTCCAAAACCCTACATTTTGTTTGTGATTGAAGATTCACAACTCCGTCAAAGAAGACAACGACACCGAGCATAGGCTTGCTCGAACGGTGGAATTGAGAGGATCTCAAAGACAGGGGGAGAGGCTCTTGGTCGAGGTTGTTCACGGTGAGATCTATAGTAGCTTAGGACAATAGCTTGTGTGATAGCTAGTTGGTGCTTGAAGTTGTACTATTGACTACCTAATAGTGAAAACCTTTCCACTGGCAAAGTGCCCCCAGACGTAGGTGCGGAGTCACCGAACTGGGTAATCATCTCTGGTGTCGTTATTATCATTTTACTATTTTGCTTGCGGTTTACGTTTTAGGCAAGTAGTCGATACACAAGTTACGACTTTGTGTTCGACTTCTTGACTCGGCTACGATTCAGAATTTCAATTGGTATCAGAGGAGGCACCTTTTTTTTAGGTGATTTTCTTGGAAAATTTCTGAATAGCCAATATGGACTCAAAGGAAGGAGGTTCGTTAAATCGACCACTAGTGCTCGACGGAACAAACTATGGGTACTGGAAAGCACGGAAGTGTGCCTTCTTGAAATCCCTCGACAGCAAAACCTGGAAGTCTGTCATCAATGGATGGGAGGAACCTCACTATGCTGATGCTCACGGAAATCAAACTAGCATCAAACCAGAAGAAGAGTGGAGCGCGGAAGAAGATGAAGCCGCCCTAGGTAATTCTCGTGCACTCAATGCTATTTTTAATGGAGTAGACAAGAATGTGTTTCGACTCATCAACAAGTGCACAAGTGCCAAAATTTCTTGGGACACTCTTGCTGTTGCTTACGAGGGTACTTCAAAAGTGAAAGAGGAGAAGTTACAGTACCTCACGACCAACTTCGAGGCCCTTACCATGAATGAAGACGAAACTATTGCGGAGTTTAATGTGCGCATCAAGGATCTGGCTAATGAATCATATTCACTTGGCAAGCCTATGACCGATGAAGATTTGGTCAGAAAAACGCTGAGTGCGCTAAGTCCCAGATTCAAGATGAAGATTACCACCATAGAAGAAGTCCATGACTTGAAGACACTGAAGTTTGATGAACTCATGGGATCTTTAATGACCTTCGAGCTCTCCCTACCTCTCATCGAGAAGAAACATAAAGGTGTGGCTTTCAAAAGTTCTACCCAAAAGCAGAAGAACTTGACGCACTCTGATTCGGATAGCGACATTGAGGAAACTATTGCTATGTTGGCCAAAAACTACAATAAAGTCATGAAAAGATTTAGCCAGATGATAGGAAGGAATGTCACCCGAGAAGTCAGAGACAAGCCGCAGCACAAGTTCCAGAAGTTCGAAAGCTCAAATAGCGATGGTAGAAGAGGAGAGCCATCAGGAAAAGAAAGAGGAGTTCAGTGCTTTGAATGTGAAGGGTATGGACACATGCAGAAAGAATGTCCTAACTTCGTAAAAAAACAGAAGAAGGGATTCAGTGCCTCTCTAACTGACGATGAAGAAGAGGAAGACAGTGACGTTGAGCATACAAGTAACTATGTTGCTTTTACTTCCTCCACAATAGAGCAACCTTCCGAGAATTCAAAGAAGTATGACTCTGATGATGAGCTATCCGATGAGACTCTCAACAATACATACAACGAATGGTATGTCAAGTGGCTTGAAGACTCTTAGGTAATCGAAAAACAGAATGCTCACATTCTTTCTCTTAATGAAGACGAGTCACGACTTCTCGAAACCACTGTTGATCTCAAAAAGGAAGTTGCTCGGTTAAAAGGAGAGTTAGAACAGGTCACCAAGTCTGTAAAGATGATGAATCCAAGCATTGACACCCTAGACCAAATTCTCTCGATCGGAAATCCAGCCAGAAATATGGAAGGTCTTGGATACTCGAAAGAAGCCTCATCATCACACACCGTCTTTGTCCCTCAGAAGGCTGTCACCCAGAAGCCCCGTCAGAAGTCTCCTAACTTCACGGCTGACCAAGCGACCAAACAACCTCTTACCTTGGCCGCTTCAAAAACGCAGAACAAAAGACATAACTGGGTATGTCACCACTGTGGACGAAGAGGACATATTCGACCTTTCTGCTATCAGCTATATGGGAGGAGCTTCGTCAAGAAAAGGACCACCATCAAGAAAGTACAACCACGTAAGGAATGACGAGTTAAGGAGGTAAACTATCGACCTAATATCGCGTACACCTCTCTAAAGTCTTCAACCAGCAACGATTGGTACTTTGATAGTGGATCCTCTCGACATATGACTGAGGCCCTATTGGTAGAAGGTCTTACAGCCAATCTCATCAGCATCAGTCAAATATGCGATCTGAATCTGGATGTCAACTTCACTCGTGATAAGTGCACTGTCAAGGACGAACACCAGAAGGAAGTCATGACATGCCACAGGTCTCTTGATAACTGTTATCTATGGTCTCCAACAGTCACAACCTTGCCAACCAAGTGCCTTTTATCCAAAGCTCAAGAGACAAAGCTATGGCATCAAAAACTTGGTCACATCAATTTGAGGAGCATGCAAAAGATTCTCTCTGAAAAGGCGATCATTGGAGTTCCCAACCTCAAGATCATTGAAGGAAAAATCTGTGGAGAGTGCCAGATTGGGAAACAAGTCAAGACGTCACACAAGAAGGTACAACATCTTACTACTTCTCGTGTTCTAGAACTTCTTCATGTTGACCTTATGGGACCTATGCAAGTAGAAAGTCTAGGAGGGAAGAAGTACATATTTGTCTGTGTAGACGACTTCTCAAGGTACACCTGGGTAGACTTTATCAGAGAGAAGTCAGACACCTTCTCAGTCTTTGAAGCCCTATGTCGGAGAGTTCAACGAGAAAAAGGAGAAGTCATTGGAAAAGTCTTCCGACTTCGAAGCGATCATGGAAAGGAGTTTGAAAACATCAGCTTCACAAATTTTTGTGATGCTGAAGGAATTGCACACGAATTTTCTGCTCCCATCACCCCTCAGCAAAACGGGATCGTTGAAAGAAAAAATCGCACTCTTCAAGAAATGGGAAGAGTCATGATGTTAGCCAAAGACATCCCGCATCATTTCTGGGCTGAAGCTTTGAATACGGCATGCCATATTCATAATAGAGTGACCCTCCGCCCTAGAACTTCGCTCACTCTTTATGAAATATGGAGGGGGAGGAAGCCGAATGTCAAATATTTCTATGTCTTTGGATCAATCTGCTACATACTTGCAGATAGGGAACCTCGACGCAAACTTGATCCTAAAAGCGACGAAGGCATCTTCCTCGGATACTCTAGAAATAGTCGGGCTTTTCGAGTATTCAACAAACGCACCCGGACTATCATGGAATCCATCAATGTCGTGATCGATGACAGTAACGAGCAACCCAGTGACGAGGACGAAGAAGTCCTAAATCTCTCAGGAGAAGTCAGACCAGAAGTCAGAGGAGAAGTCAGACCGGAAGTCAGCAACAAAGAATCCGAAGACGAAAGCCCAATCATCCCGGACAAAGCGGCATCTCCTATAGTACAGAGAGCTCCGTCAAGAAGAATTCAGAAGAATCATCCACCCCAGGATGTGATATGAGACATAAATGAGGGAGTGCGGACTCGACAAAAGGCATCTCTAGACTACAAAGATATGATAGGTAACATTTGCTTTATTTCCAAAATTGAGCCAAAGAACATACAAGAAGCCATCAATGATGAGTACTGGGTCTGCGCCATGCAAGAAGAATTGGTTCAATTTGCAAGGAATGAAGTCTGGGAACTAGTACCCAAGCCTGACAATGTCAATGTCATCGCGACAAAGTGGATATTCAAAAACAAGTCTGACGAGCAAGGAAACATCACTCGAAACAAAGCAAGACTGGCGGCTCAAGGGTACACACAAGTAGAAGGAGTCGACTTTGAAGAAACCTTTGCTCCGGTAGCCAGACTGGAAGTCATACGACTTCTGCTCGGGATAACATGTCATCTGCGTTTCAAACTCTATCAGATGGATGTAAAGAGTGCCTTCCTCAATGAAAATCTCAACGAAGAAGTCTATGTGGCTCAACCAAAGGGATTCGAAGACCATGACTCTCCTCATCATGTCTATAAACTAAAGAAAGCTCTCTACGGTCTCAAACAAGCTCCACGAGCATGGTATGAATGTCTTACTCAATTCCTAGTTCATAATGGCTATATTCGAGGGGGAGTAGACAAAACTCTCTTTGTGAAGAAGGAAGGAAAGGACATCATGATCGCTCAAATATATGTCGACGACATTGTATTTGGAGGAAAGTCAAACAAGATGGTGGAACGTTTCGTCCAACATATGCAGTCTGAATTTAAGATGAGTATGGTCGGCGAGCTCACATATTTCCTAGGCTTCCAGATCAAACAGATGTCAGATGAAATATTTATCTCCTAAAGCAAATATGCAAAGAACATAGCTCATGCCAAGAGGATCATAAGGTACATCTCGGGAACCTCTGAATTGGGTTTGCTATATTCCTTTGATACCTCTCCTACTCTTGTTGGATATTATGATGCTGACTGGGCGGGAAGCACACCAGATCGAAGAAGTACCTGTGGAGGTTGTTTTTATCTTGGAAACAATCTTGTGTCTTGGTTCAGCAAAAAGCAAAATTGTATTGCTTTGTCTACTGCTGAGTCCGAATATATTGCTGCTGGAAGTAGTTGTACTCAGCTCCTTTGGATGAAAAAAATGTTGGCAGAGTATGGAGTCAAGCAAGAAGTCATGACTTTGTTCTGTGACTACATCAGTGCAATCAATATCTCGAAGAATCCTGTTCAACACAGCAAGACAAAGCATATCGATATCAGGCATCACTTTATTTGAGAGCTTGTAGAAGACAAGAAGATAAAGCTTGAGTACCTACCCACTGAGAAACAAGTCGCAGACATCTTTACAAAAGCGTTAGAAGCTAACAGGTTTGAAAGTCTAAGGTCATCCCTTGGACTTTGCTGTCTGGAGTAACCAGAAGTCAAGATAGAAGAGAGGGAGCTTTTGAGTGAATTTTTACTCTCTCTATATCAGGACCAGTCAGGGTCCACCAAATCTAGCCGGGCCCAAATTTCATTATCAGAAGCCCAGTTGGAATTATTTGTTTAAAAATTCAAAAAGGGGAATGATTGAAAAACTGACGACAAACCAATCGGCTCTCGACCCCCTTCAACTTCCGCAGAAAAAGCCTGCACATCCCCTCCATCTTCCAAAAAAAAAAACCCGCTAGGGCACCACAAATCTGCAACTGTAAGATTTTGTTCTTCTCCTCTCAAGATCAAATCCGATCAAGTTTTCTGTCAAATGGTTGGTACCCGTAGTGGACGAATACCGCCTACCTCCAAGACGCTACGAGCAAAAATGAGGGCAAAGGTAATGGCCAAAAAGTTGTCGGCCTCCAAATCCTCGACAAACAAACACGGAGTAAGGATTCGAGGAGGAAAAATCCCTGGGGAAGGATCGGCGAAACCTCAGGATGCTCCAATGGAGGCAATTACCTCTACTGAAGAGAAGGACAAAGCTGCTAACCTAGAAGAGGAAGGCTCTCACACTTCTCAGACGCCCCTACAAGGTACTCCTACTACCCTTTCTGTAGTAAATCCTATAAACAAAGAGGTGTCTGAAGAGGCTCAAGGAACTCTCGCCCCTGAGATCCATGATGCCGTCTGTGGAGATGAATCTAGCCCCCAAAAATCTGCACCTACGCCAGAGAAATCCCCACCAACAGAAGTCTTGCAAAAAGCCGACAGCCCACCTGTAGTCCAGGACAGTGAACCTAGGATAAATGAAGAAACAGAAGTCATCCCAGAAAGTTGCTCAACCTGTAGAGAATATTATCAGAATAGAAGAAGGAGATGCAGCAGAAGCCATGGAAGAAGAAGAAGCTGTGCTCAAAAGGCTTGAGAGAAGGAAGATACCAACAAGAAGGTTGGTCGATGAAGAAGAAGAACCCCAAGTACCAAGGAGATTAACCCCAAAAAGAAAGACAACAGAGAAAGGAGTAGCATCAGCCTCTAAACAACTAAAGAAGTCTAGAAGGAAGTCACTAACTTCTGTAGCGACCTCTGCTCCAGAAGAAGAGGAATCTGAAGAAGAAGACACCCGCATTATACTACCACGGGTCAAAAAGGCAATGGGAGGGCAGAAACTCCCCAAGAATGTTCAAAACTCTTACAGATAATGTCTCCTTCCACTTTGTAGACAATGCGGTTAAATGGCAGTATGTATACCAGCGCAAGATCTATCCAGAAAGAGGGCTTTCCACAGAAACACAGGGGATAAACTCAATCGTGGAACTTCTCCGAATAGCAGGTCTGACCAATACGGTCATAAACATCGGGCCATTCTACCCAGCGTTAGTCAAAGAGTTTATTGTCAACCTTTCAAGCGAGTTTGATGACCCGGAAGATGCGGAGTACCGGAAAGTATTTGTTCGGGGAGAATGCTTCGAAATATCTTCCTCAACTATCAATGCCTATCTTGGCAGAGAAGACCCAGAAGTCACTCCAGAAGTCCCACACTTGAACAAAGTAGCAGTTGAGATCACTGGAGGACAGAAGAAGGTCTGGCCCGTTAAAGACACCATTGCGGCCACTGAGCTTACTGCCAAATACTCAATTCTCTACCGCATTGGCTTGGCAAATTGGGCGCCTTCTACACACGGGTCGAGCATCAAAACCGAATTGGCTAAACTCATATAACAAATAGGTACGCAATCTTCTCTTGATTTTGGCTCATATGTCATTGAACATCTAGTCAAGCATGCCAAATCATGCGCTGTCAAACTTCCTATCAGGTTTCCTTCATTGATCACCGGTCTCCTTCTCCAACAATGTCCTCACATTGTTCGAGAGACTTATGTTCCGGGTAAGAAGCCACTACCCCTTGCTATCAGCCTCAAGAACTTTGAAGGCAAGCATATAAGGGACCTCGCACCTCCTATGGCTAAAGCATCAGAAGCTGGTTCAAGCTCCCGACCTTCAGGACCACTTAGCACTAGGATGGAGGAAGAGTTGGTGGAGATGATCAATGATCTGGAGAAGTCAATTGCTATGCTATCAACTCGCAAAGTCGCCTGTGAAGCTCTTCTCAATGACCTCCGCTCTGCTCCTGCTGCTGAAGATGATGTTGATGACTCCAACTCATTTTAAGTATTTCTCTGATTTACTCACACTCTTAAATCCTCGGGGTATGTCCGAGTTATTTTTATGCACATTATGACACTTGTTTTATTTTGGGATATTTTGCTCAATGTTTGAGCTGGATATTTTGCTCATGTTTGAGCTGGTTATTTTGCTCATGGTGTGAGCTGGTTTATACCCTACTGTTAGTCGAATTTCATTATATGATTGCCTTTGACAATATTGTTAGACAAACAGGGGGAGATAGATAGAAGTTACGCCAGAAGTCGCACCGGAAGTTGCGCACAGAAGTAGCCACGCCAGAAGTCGCCGCTCCAGAAGTCACTCCAGAAGATAAAACAGAAGCCGCACAAGAAGTCGCATCAGAAGTCACATACTTGCTGTGTGCGTAACTGCCTCAAGGTGACGATGTGCCTGAAATGTGTTTTAAGTCACATCACTTGCTGTGCGTAACTGCCACAAGATGACTCACTTGCTGTGCGTAACTGCCACAAGGTGACGATGTGCTTAAAAATGTGTTTGCCTAAAAAATTGCCAAAGGGGGAGATTGTTGCTACTTTCAAGTGTTGGCATGATTTTTTAGCGCAAAAGAAAGAAGTCGGTGTAAAAGTTACATGACATGTGGAGCGACTGATTACGTCGAAGATTAGGAAAGTCTGAAGCTTTCCTATTTAGCATTGCCTGAAGCGAAAGAAGAAAGGCGCCACGAAAACTTGGAGCGCAAGAAAGTGACGTCGACAAGCCAGGCGACCTCCAGCTGTCAGCAACACGTCAACAATTGGCGGCAACTTTACTTGCCTGATTTATTTAGGAAGTCAGAACAAGCAAGACGACTTCCAGCTGTCATGGAAGGCGGCAACGACTTGCCTGATTTAGTCAGGAAGTCTGAAACTTCCTGTTCCTGGTCCGAGAAGGATTAGGAATGTCAGCTGCTATAAAAATCCTTGAGCTTCCCATTAGCAGTCATCCGTTCTTGTTCTAATAATTGCAAGATTTCTCAGAGCTCTTAACCGTGCACCATTGGCGTGTTGAGAGGCTGATTAAGATTCGCTAGAACGGACTTTGCTCCGATCAAACATTAGGTCGCGAAGACGAAGTGTTTGGATCGGTTAGGGTTTTTGTTTGTGATTGAAGATTCACAACTCCGTCAAAGAAGACAACGACACCGAGCATAGGCTTGCTTGAAGGGTGGAATTGAGAGGATCTCAAATACAGGGGGAGAGGCCCTTGGTCGAGGTTGTTCACGGTGAGATCTATAGTAGCTTAGGACAATAGCTTGTGTGATAGCTAGTTGGTGCTTGAAGTTGTACTATTGACTACCTAATAGTGAAAACCTATCCACTGGCAAAGTGCCCCCAGACGTAGGTGCGGAGTCACCGAACTGGGTAATCATCTCTGGTGTCGTTATTATCTATTTACTGTTTTGCTTGCGGTTTACGTTTTAGGCAAGTAGTCGATACGCAAGTTACGACTTTGTGTTCGACTTCTTGACTCGGCTACGATTCAGAATTTCAGGTTCGATAAACTGGAAAACATTGATTTAATTCCAAAATCAATTTAAACCGTCCGGTTTCGATAAACTGGATATTTTTCACAGTTAAGCAAGATAGAATTGGAATTAATAATGTTGTTTGATAACATATTGTTTGACAACATGTTGTTTTCCACATGATGTGTAGCTGAAGGTCTCTAGATGTGAATGGTCGTTTTATTTAATTTCACTTTTTGCAACCTGCGTTTTGCTTTATTTTGGATTTGTAATTAAATACAACATGCGTATTGTGATGTTTGTAATTATATCATTTATTATGTAATATCAAAACGACACAAGAAATGAGTCAAGAGGGAGACTTTTAGCCAAGAGGAGTCCCGGAGTCGTTGGGAGTTCAAAATGAGGCACGAATCCAGTGGGAGTCCACGAGGATGGTGCAAGTGAAGGACCTGAAGACTTAGTCTTTAGGGTCTATTGCTAGTATCCTAGGATCCTATAGGATGGGCTATATCTGTGCATGCTATTTACATTTACGTTTGAATGTATGAATGTATGGATGCATGATTAGTTTAAATACATCGAATGTAGTTTATGATATCATTTTTGTGCCTTAATCCAATTACTAATGGTCAGTAAATGTCTATGTACAATTATCATCATTTGTAACAAATAAAACGGCTTTGTATTACTTATGTGTTGAAGTAATATGTTAATCATGATCTGATTTATGACCACTAAAGTAGTAGAACCATAAATCTGCACGGATCACACTTAACGAGTCCCTGTCAATATACGCTCCAATAGAAGCGACCAGTATGAGGATGGTTCTCAATGTCGTTGTTCTACTTGTCATAGAGATGAGGGATCCTGGAATCATATCATAGATATCATGAGGTGATTAATATCGGACGACCCACTTTGAATAGTGTTTCATAAATCAAGCCATGAACACATTCAAATGCGATAGCTTGTCAAGATATCCTTAGACCAAGGAGTCTTTGTGATCGCTATGCAATGTACGTGCGGCTTTAACTTGCGCCTAACGCTTTCCGTAACAGGATTGCAATAAAGGGCATGATTGGGTGGCGGAACGGATTGCATGAGTGACACGAAAGACAGCTAAGGGATTTATCCCTCGTACTACGGTATGGGAAAGATATCCGCTAAAGGCCTCTTGATCGAGAGTGACTGAGAGAAAGAGCTTGGCCATGCCAGTGATACGGGTTATCAGTTCTCATCCATCTCACATATCAAGTAACAATGATTGATTAAACAAGGATGACGACTCTATGCCTTGTGATCAATCGGGATATCTAGAGATAATAGGATAGTGACTTGAATGCACAAAGGTTAAATCGAATCATCGATCATCATGCACCTTGGGTAATCATAACGTCTTACCAGAGACCACTTATGATGGATCGGACAAGAGAGATATTTTCTGCCGATCTGCCAACGGTGGCATGAGCCTGGAGGGTCACACACATTCAAGATGGATAACTTGAGACAAGGAAACCTTAACGTTTCTTGAGGAGCAATTGTAGGGTTTTGGAGCGTTCTAGATCGTCATCGAGATAGCGGAAGCAATAAAAGATAATCTACTCCAAACCTTGTCCAAGAACATTTAAACCATTAAATCCCAAAGCAAAATCTATTCCACAAGATATTTACCTTTAAGTCTTGTTTGAATCGATAAAGAAGAACGTTCGGATCTTCTTCTCTAAAGCAAGTCCACACCAAGAGAATGATCTTCAAGATCCTTCACTTAATTGCCTACTAGAACAATTAAATGAAGAACAAGAGAGCAAGATGGAGGAAGAACACCAAGGTGGCCGGCCACAATGAGAGAGAAAGAGAGGTTTTTGTGAGTTTTGTGACTTAATCAATTAATGAAATAATGTCTTGCAATATATCTCATCATCCAACTCACAAGTATGGGTTAAAAGTGATTGGTATGGGCTTAAAGGAGCTTTAACCCATACCCCTTAAATCACTCACCTCTTAATCCACAACTACCAACTAAGCATGGTGTTGTGTGGCCCCCACATTGGCCCCACCAAGTGGGCCGGCCATATGGCCTTATTGGGCCCTTATTGGGCCGGCCATGAGGCTTCATGGGCCGAGCCCAATGGGCCCTCCCGTGTTGTCTCATGCCGCGTCCAAAAGTTTCCCGACCCTTTTGTCGCTACTTATCAAACAAAGTCCGACGCGATATCGACGAAAAACTCAATTTTTCTCGATTCGCTAATTATTCTCTCAAACCGAACCTATGGCACAAAACCTCCAGTTTTGTCCATATACTTCTCCTTAAGAAACATCCATGTTTCCTTGTCTCAAGTTATCCGTCTTGTATGTGTGTGACCCTCTAGGCTCATGCCACCGTTGGCAGATCGGCGCAAGAATTGCTCTTGCCCGATCCATCATAAGTGGTCTCTAGTAAAACATTATGATTACCCAAGGTGCATGATGATCGATGATTCGACTTAACCTTTGTGCGTACAAGTCACCATCCTTTTATCTCTAGATATCCCGATTGATCACAAGGCATAGAGTCGTCTCCCTTGTTTAATCAATCATTGTTACTTGATATGCGAGATGACTGAGAAATGATAACCCGTATCATTTTGCATGGCCATGCTTTTCTCTCATTCGGTCTCCATCAAGAGGCCTTCTAACGGATATCTTTCCCATACCGTAGTATGAGGGATAAATCCCTTAGCCGTCTTTCGTGTCACTCATGCAACCCGTTCCGCCACCCAATCATGCCCTTCATAGCAATCCTTTTACAGAAAGTGTTTGGCGCAAGTTAAAGCCGTACGTTCATTGCATAGTGATCACAAAGACTCCTTGGTCTAAGGACGTCGTGACGAGCTATCGCATTTGAATATGTTTATGGCTTAATCTATGAAAACACTATTCAATGCGGGTCGTCCGATATCAATCACCTCATGATATCTATGATATGGTTCCAGGATCCCACATCCTTATGACAAGTAGAACTACGTCATTAAGAACCATTCCTCATACTGGTCACTTTCAAGGAAGCATAGGTTGACCAGGGACTTGTTAAGTGTGATCCGTACAGATTTATGGTTCTACTACTTTAGTGGTCATAAATCAGATCATGCTTAACATATTACTTCAACATATAAGTAATATAAAGCCGTTTATATTTATACATCACAAACGATGATATTTGTACATAGACGTTTACAGGCTAATACCAATTGGACTAGGGCACAAATGCTATCAATCTCCCACTTGCCCTTAGCTCCAATCTAAGTCCCAGTCTATACCCATTGACCTAACATGTTTTTCATGTTTATCTTGAGGAAGAGCCTTGGTCAATGGGTCGGCTGTGTTATCATCAGTTGCAACGTATTGGATCTTCACGTCACCTCTAGCAATTATGTCGCGGATGATGTGATACTTTCTGAGTACATGTTTGGATCTGTTATGTGCCCTGGGTTCTTTAGCTTGCGCAATAGCCCCGGTGTTGTCACAATATAAGTCTACTGGGTTAGACGGGTTTTTAATTACACCTTACCCAGCCATGAAACTCCTGATCCATACAGCCTCTTTTGCCGCCTCACATGCGGCAATGTACTCAGCTTCCGTTGTAGAGTCGGCAATGGTATCCTGCTTCTTGCTTTTCCAGCTGAATGCTCCACCGTTCAACATAAACACATATCCCAACTGACTCTTAAAGTCATCGGGGTCTGTCTGAAAACTAGAGTCGACATATCCTTTGACGACGAGATCATCATTTCTGCCCCCGTATACAAGAAAAGCGTCCTTGGTTTTTCTCAAATATTTGAGAATCGCCTTGACAGCAATCCAGTGTGCCTCACCGGGTTTGGATTGATGTCTACTGGTACAGCTTAGGGCAAACGAGACATCCGGTCTCGTGCATATCATGGCATACATTATGGACCCTATAGCCGAAGCATATGGGATCTCATTCATTCTTGCTAGCTCTGCAGGTGTCTCAGCACCCTGCTTCTTGCTAAGCTTTATGCCATGACGCATGGGCAGCAATCCTTTCTTTGAATCTTGCATTGAGAATCGTCTCAACACCTTGTCTATATAAGTGCTTTGACTTAAGCCCAAGACCCGCTTGGCACGGTCTCTATATATCTTGATTCCCAAGATGTAAGAGGCCTCGCCTAAGTCCTTCATTGAGAAACACTCACCTAACCAAGTCTTCGTTAAGAGCAAGGTAGGGACGTCGTTACCAATGAGCAGTATGTCATCAACATAAAGCACTAAAAAGATTATATTGCTCCCACTTGCCTTTTTATACACACAGGGTTCATCATCGTTCTTTACGAAGCCAAACTGTTTTACTACTTCATCAAAACGCTGATTCCAACTCCGAGATGCTTGCTTCAAACCATAGATTGATTTGAGCAACTTGCAAATCTTTCCCTTATTCTTTGGATCCTCAAAACCCTCAGGCTGAGACATATAAACGTCCTCAGCTAACCTCCCGTTGAGGAAGGCGGTTTTGACATCCATTTGCCATATCTCATAGTTGTGATACGCTGCTATGGCAAGAAGAATGCGGATAGATTTGACCATAGCTACTGGAGAAAAGGTCTCTTCATAGTCAATTCCGTGGATTTGTCTATAACCTTTTGCTACCAGTCTCGCTTTATAGGTCTGAGGTTTGCCATCCATGTCAATCTTTATTTTAAAGATCCATTTACACCCTATGACCTTAACATCAGGGGTATGATCTACCAAGTCCCACACTTGATTATCTGACATGGATTGCATTTCTTCCCTCATGGCGTCCAGCCATTTCTCAGAGTCGGTTCCGTCCAAAGCCTCTCGAAAGGTAGCTGGATCATTGTCCACTAGTACTAAACCATCACCTTCAGTTACTAAGAACCCGTATCTGACAGGTGCATGACTTATCCTTTCAGAGCGCCTCGGACCGTCCTCATTAACTGCAGCTATTGGTTCTTGCTCAATGACCACTTCTGGCTCTACCTCTTCTAGTGGGTCCTCTCGTGGTTCCCGAGTGACCATCTCATCTAGAACTTCATCTAGATGAATAGCCCTCCCACTGACTGTCTTGGAAATGAACTCTTTTTCCAAGAACGTCCCACCTCGAGCGACAAAAACTTTATTTTCGCTCGGCTTATAGAAGTAGTATCCTTTTGTTTCTTTTGGATATCCGACGAAAGTGCATTTATCTGATCTTGGTTCGAGCTTGGTTGCAAGCAACCTTTTAACATAAGCCTTGCAACCCCAGATTTTAAGGAAGGACAAAACGGGTTCCTTCCCGTACCATTTTTCAAATGATGTCCCTTCCACTGCTTTCGACGGAGCCCTGTTTATTATGAAAGCGGCCGTTTGCAGAGCATAACCCCAGAAGGAGATCGGGAGATCAGTGAGACTTAACATTGATCGAACCATATCTAACAATGTCCGATTCCTCCGTTCGGACACACCATTAAGTTGCGGTGTTCCTGGCGGAGTCTACTGAGATAGTATTCCACCTTCAGTAAGATAACTAAGAAACTCCTCGGATAAGTATTCTCCACCCCGATCAGAACGGAGTGCCTTGATACTCTTTCCGAGTTGGTTTTCTACTTCAGTCCTAAACTCTTTGAATTTATCAAAAGCTTCGGACTTATGTCTCATGAGATAGACATAACCATATCTACTGAAATCGTCAGTAAATGTGATAAAGTAGCCTAAACCACCTCTGGCATGCGTACTCATTGGTCCACATACGTCTGAATGTATTAGACCTAATAAGTCACCTGCCCTCTCACCTAAACCAGTGAAGGGCGCTTTAGTCATCTTGCCCATTAAACAAGCTTCGCATCTTTCAATCGCTTGGAATTCGAATTGACTTAGAAGTCCGCGCTTATGAAGCGCTGAGATGCGTTTCTCATTTATGTGACCCAGACGACAATGCCAGATTAGAGTTTGGTCTAAATCATTAGTTTTAAACCTCTTAGCATTTATATTATAGAGCATGTTGGATTTCGAGTTTTGCATATTCAATATGTATAATCCTCCAACAGTGTGAGCATTGCCATAATATATGTTGTTGCGCATAATATCAAAAAACCCGTTTTTAATATTGAAATAATAACCTTCTTTCTCTAGAAGAGAAATTGAGATAATATTCCTGCTGAAAGCAGGTACGCAAAAAACATCATTTAATTCAATTACAAGCCCACTGGGCAAAGCAAGGTTCACAGAACCTACGGCAGTTGCGGCAACTCTGGTATTGTTCCCAACTCTTAGGTCCACCTCGCTTTCCCCACCATCTCTTCTACTGTGTAACACCTGCACATCGGCACAGATATGAGACTCAGCTCCAGTATCTAGTACCCAGGTATTTATTGTAGAAAGATATAGCTCTAATGGAATACCTGATGAAGTGGCGGCCCCACCGCCCTTCTTCTGATCCTCCTTCAACTGCTGACAGTCTTTCTTCCAATGACCAGGCTTTTGACAATAGAAACAGACCGACTCCTTTGCCTTCCCTTTGCCTTGTACGGGCATGTGAGGTCTAGGAATAAATGGTCGTCTGTTCTTCCCTGCCAGGTGTCTTGGGCCTTTACCCTTGCCACCAACAGCTTTGAAGCTGGGTCCCTTCTTGACCATGAAGACATTTTTGGACGAACTGCCCCTTATGCTCTTCTCGGCAGTTACTAGCATGCTGTGCAACTCCGACGCGGTCTTGTCCATATCATGCATGTGATAGTTCATGACGAACCCACCATATGCATGAGGAAGGGATTGCAGAATAAAATCCGCTGCCATTTCCTTTTCCATAGACATACCGATACTAGTCATATGGTCAAAATGCCCCTTCATTTGTAGGACGTGAGGACCTACGGAGCTGCCTGCTGACATCTTGCAGGCTATGAGTTCTCGGAGAACAGTGTATTTTTCAATACGTACTTTCTCCTTGAACATATCCTTGATCTGTGCAAACATTGCAAACGGATCATGGGATAGCTCCATAAACTGCTTTTGGAGGTCCGCCTCCATGCAGCCCAGCATGACACACGCAACGTCGATAGAGTCGCTAAGGTGTTTCTGGTACGCATCCTTAACGACCCTTGTTGCGTTGGCAGCTGGCTCCTCAGGGATAGCCTTATCAAGGACGTACTCCCTGCGTTCCATTTTTAATACAAGTCGTAAATTTCTGTCCCAGTCTAGATAATTTGTTCCGTTGAGTTTACACTTCTCGAGTATAGTCCTCAATGACAAATTAGACGAATTTGTTGAATTACTAGCCATTTCTACACGAAGAAAGTAAATTTAATCAGAATAGTTGAATAAATTTACGAAGATCCGAATTAAACACCAACCATTAGATTCTAAAATTAGAATCTTTAAACCAAGATCCCTTATTCGTCATTTGAAGTGCGCTAAGGCGCACCGCTCCAATTGACTTATTTAGGTAGGACATCCGTCCAATTACAACCCGTGTAACTCTTAGTCAGGGTATGTGTAAAACACACGGCTTACCCTTCCGATGCCCCAGCTCGACCTCAGGCCAAGAATCGTGGTTGAGTCAACCAACTTTCACTAACGAGTTAACTTTGTGCAGATGCTCCGCTAAGGCGCACGACATCCCACAAAGTTTACCATTCCCATCTAGAACCCATTCGATCGATGCTCCGCTAAGGCGCACGACACCGATAAAATGTTTCTACATGGGTGTGAATTAGGGTGGCATCTCACTTGACTCAAATTAACTTGTAATTTGGTTGTGTTTAATAATTCGAAAGTATTTGGTACAATTACGAATCCGTCACCAACAACCCGTGTTGTGATGTTTCTAATTGTATCACATACTATCTTCATTTGAATCCGTCATTTGCAACCCATGCAAAATACGTTTCAAACTTGAACTCATCCATCACAACCCGTGTGGTGATAGTTCACAACGCTTTAAACATGCAAACAATTAAAGTTTGTTTTTAATCTTTGCATGTGAGGTGATCGCTTATAAACTTATAAACTAATCATGCAACCATGCAATTAATTTAAATGATTCAAGCAAGCAACCATAAAGCGTTAAATATGCATTTTATAGCCCATCCTAATCTTAGGAATCTACGAGTCTTCACATCTTCTCGTCTTTCTCATTCGGGCTCCCACTAGCTCTTGGACTTCCTCCAAGACCGTCATCGTGCTCGATTTTCCATCCTTCTCGTCTTTGAGTAATAATTACAATTAATACTCGGTTCGTAGACCGGATAAAAAATAATTACACTTTATGGGCTCGAATAAAAGAATAATTACACGCTAACACTAACGGTATGCAAACCGTGAAAGCGATAAATCTAATGGGCTACTAAAGCATCATACATTTCATCACATCATCCAACATGTTATCACACAAACATGTTATCAAATAATATGCAATAATTCCGGTTTTTCTTTTGCCAAGTTGCTTGGTCGGGTTTATCGAAACTAGACCTTTTCGAAAAACGGTTTATCGAAACCGATCAAATTTTGAAAGTTTTCGAAATATTGGATCGTGGGTTCGTGAAATGGATCAAACACCACACACGAACCAAGTTGGGCCAACCCAATGGGCCGAGGGCCCATTGGGCCGAGCCCAACCATGCACGGCCCGGTTTGGGCCTTGGAAGGCCCAAACCCGGCTTGCCGCCACTCTCGGCCTCGGCCGAGAGTGGGGACGGACCCGGTCACCGCCGGCCTCCCCGGCCTCCGGTGACCTCCGTCCGGTACCTCCGATCCGGCTCCCCGAGAGTCTCTTCTCGGACCCGACAAATCCAATAATTTCCGAAAAATTCCAAATTTAATATATTTTTCAAAAGTAACATATTTCATGCAAATATCCCAAAAAGCATTAAAATCATGTTATCAACTTTTGGCATGAAAATAATCACAAAACCGAAATAAATTCAACAAGACAAAGATTAAGAGGGTAACCAACGCTCTGATACCACTGTAGGGTTTTGGAGCGTTCTAGATCGTCATCGAGATAGCGGAAGCAATAAAAGATAATCTACTCCAAACCTTGTCCAAGAACATTTAAACCATTAAATCCCAAAGCAAAATCTATTCCACAAGATATTTACCTTTAAGTCTTGTTTGAATCGATAAAGAAGAACGTTCGGATCTTCTTCTCTAAAGCAAGTCCACACCAAGAGAATGATCTTCAAGATCCTTCACTTAATTGCCTACTAGAACAATTAAATGAAGAACAAGAGAGCAAGATGGAGGAAGAACACCAAGGTGGCCGGCCACAATGAGAGAGAAAGAGAGGTTTTTGTGAGTTTTGTGACTTAATCAATTAATGAAATAATGTCTTGCAATATATCTCATCATCCAACTCACAAGTATGGGTTAAAAGTGATTGGTATGGGCTTAAAGGAGCTTTAACCCATACCCCTTAAATCACTCACCTCTTAATCCACAACTACCAACTAAGCATGGTGTTGTGTGGCCCCCACATTGGCCCCACCAAGTGGGCCGGCCATATGGCCTTATTGGGCCCTTATTGGGCCGGCCATGAGGCTTCATGGGCCGAGCCCAATGGGCCCTCCCGTGTTGTCTCATGCCGCGTCCAAAAGTTTCCCGACCCTTTTGTCGCTACTTATCAAACAAAGTCCGACGCGATATCGACGAAAAACTCAATTTTTCTCGATTCGCTAATTATTCTCTCAAACCGAACCTATGGCACAAAACCTCCAGTTTTGTCCATATGCTTCTCCTTAAGAAACATCCATGTTTCCTTGTCTCAAGTTATCCGTCTTGTATGTGTGTGACCCTCTAGGCTCATGCCACCGTTGGCAGATCGGCGCAAGAATTGCTCTTGCCCGATCCATCATAAGTGGTCTCTAGTAAAACATTATGATTACCCAAGGTGCATGATGATCGATGATTCGACTTAACCTTTGTGCGTACAAGTCACCATCCTTTTATCTCTAGATATCCCGATTGATCACAAGGCATAGAGTCGTCTCCCTTGTTTAATCAATCATTGTTACTTGATATGCGAGATGACTGAGAAATGATAACCCGTATCATTTTGCATGGCCATGCTTTTCTCTCATTCGGTCTCCATCAAGAGGCCTTCTAACGGATATCTTTCCCATACCGTAGTATGAGGGATAAATCCCTTAGCCGTCTTTCGTGTCACTCATGCAACCCGTTCCGCCACCCAATCATGCCCTTCATAGCAATCCTTTTACAGAAAGTGTTTGGCGCAAGTTAAAGCCGTACGTTCATTGCATAGTGATCACAAAGACTCCTTGGTCTAAGGACGTCGTGACGAGCTATCGCATTTGAATATGTTTATGGCTTAATCTATGAAAACACTATTCAATGCGGGTCGTCCGATATCAATCACCTCATGATATCTATGATATGGTTCCAGGATCCCACATCCTTATGACAAGTAGAACTACGTCATTAAGAACCATTCCTCATACTGGTCACTTTCAAGGAAGCATAGGTTGACCAGGGACTTGTTAAGTGTGATCCGTACAGATTTATGGTTCTACTACTTTAGTGGTCATAAATCAGATCATGCTTAACATATTACTTCAACATATAAGTAATATAAAGCCGTTTATATTTATACATCACAAACGATGATATTTGTACATAGACGTTTACAGGCTAATACCAATTGGACTAGGGCACAAATGCTATCAGCAATACATGGACAAAACTGAAGGTTTTGGGCCATAGGTTCGGCATGAGAGAATAATTCGCGAATCGAGAAAACTGAGATTTTTCGTCGATGTCGCGTCGGACTTTGTTTGATAAGTAACGACAAAAAGGGTCGGGCGACTTTTGGACACGGCACAAAACCACATGGGCGAGCCCATTGGGCTTGGCCCATGAGGTGACATGGTCGGCCCAACAAGGGCCCCATTTTGGGCCCAGTAAGCCCCACATGGCCGGCCACTTTGGTGGGCTCAAAGGTGGGGGCCACAACACACCATGCTTAGTTGGTGAATGTTGAGTAAGAGGTGAGTGATTTAAGGGGTATGGGTTAGACACCTTTAAGCCCATACCAATCACCTTTTGACCCATGCTTATGAGATTGATGAAGTAGAGAAATACCAAATGAATTAATTACACAATTTCACTCTCACATCTCTCTCTCTCTCTCTCTCTCCTTGGCCGACCACACTTGTGCTCTCCTCTCTTCTTGCTCTCTTGTTCTTCATTTAATTGTTCTAGTAGGCATTAAGTGAAGGATCTTGAAGATCATCCCCTTGGTGTGGACTTGCTCTAGAGAAGAAGAAGATCACAAAGTTCTTCTTTATCGATTCAACAAAGACTTAAAGGTAATTTTCTTGTGGAATAGATTTTGCCTTGGGATTTAATGGTTCAATGTTCTTGGACAAGGTTTGGAGTTGATTTGTTAAATGCTTCCGCTATCTCGATGTTAAAGAACGCTCGAAAACCCTACAGTTTAGACTATCACCTACATGCAAAGATTAAAATTGGAATTAATCACCATTGCATGTAATATGGAGTTGGAGTAATCCTTGCATCGAATGTAGTCGACGACTCCAATTAAGATTGTACCGATATACAATTAGGATTTTAAAACATAGCAACGCGACTAATTTCAAGTCAAGCATGATACCATCCAAGTCTCGACATTCAGAAAGATTTTGAGCTTATGAGTGTCTGCGCCTCCGCGTAGCATTCATAGGGGAGAAGTCCTGATGAGTTGGGCAGTTTGATGTGGGTGCGTGCACCTCTGTGTAGTAGCCACATTAGTTCTGGGCCATAGTCGAGACTTGGTAGACTTGTATACGATTGTCAGCTAGGACTGACCTAGGGTATAGGATAGGGTATGCCGTGTACATTCATGTACAGAACCTAACCGGGAATTACACCGAATGTAATTGGATGAGTTATCCTACCTTGGTGACTCGGTTGGAGCGGTGAGCCTACGTTCACTTCAATAGAGTGCATGCAAGGATCCTGGTTCATATTCTATAAGTTCTAGAATCAAACTGTTGTTTTAATTTCGATCTCCAACTTAAATTTAAAACAATACTGATTAAATTTTCTTTACTTCGGGTAGATTTAAATGGAAAACACAACACAAGGAAGTGGTAGCGCATTGAGGCGCCTGATTGACAAGGACAGGCTCAATGTCGTGAACTACTTAGACAGATAGAAACTTGAGGCTTGTACTCAAGCATGAATGCAAGTTGTATATTCTTACCAATGACCAACTTGCTGAGCCAGCATTGAACGCCGCTAGGGCATTGAGGGATACTTACCAAAAGTTCCTCAGTGACCAGATCGATGTGTCATGCATAATGATGGGCAGAATGGAGCCTGAGCTGCAAAAACAGTTCACTGACCTTGCAGATGATCCTCGAGCATTTATGAAAGAGGTCAAAGAGATATTCAAGGAGAAGACTCGTATCGAAAGATATGATACTCTCAGGGAACTTCTCTCCTGCAAGCTCAACGATGGAGCCTCTTTCAGTCACCATGTCTTGAAGACGAAACATCTTCTGGAGCACCTAACTAGGATCGGTATGGGTGTCGAGAAGGAAATGGATGCGGAAAATGTCCTACAGTCACTTCCTAATGCATATAGAGATTTCATTACGAATTACAATATGAATGACATGGACAAGTTTGTTACAGAGCTTCATGGGATGCTTGTAACCGCTGAAAAGAATCTCAAGGGCAAGACCAAGGAGGTTCTTATGGTCAACAAGAAGGTTAGCTTCAAGAAAGCTGGAACCGGTAAGGGTAAAGCCCCTGTGCACCTTGCAGGGCAGATAAGGCAACCGAAGGGTCCAAGTGTTCAACCAGCTCCCAAAGCTGCTGTGAAGGCTAAGGACAAGTCGACTACTATCTGCTATCACTACAATGATCCAGGACACTGGAAGAGGGATTGCAAACAATACAAGGATCATGTGAAGAAGAGTGAGGTATCCACGTCTTCAGGATCAGGTATTTATGTTATTGAGCTTAATCTCAGCCTTTCCAATACTGGTTCTTGGGTACTTGATACTAGTGCGGAATCTCACATCTGTATTAATGTACAGGACCTTGAAGGTAGGAAGACTTTGGGCAGAGACGAGGTGGACCTAAGAGTTGGTGATGTCAATCAAGTCGCAACAACTTATGTATGGACTATTAGTCTTAGTTTTCCCACTGGGCTTGTTTTAAACTTAAACAATATTCATTATGTATCTACGTTTCGTAGGAATATTATATCAATTTCCCATTTGGATATGGAAGGATATTGTTTTTCTATTGATAATGGATTATTCAATATCTCTAAGAATAATATTTATATTGCAACAAAATTCATTGGTTGATGGTTTGTATATTGGGATAATCTCAGCTAGCTACAGCTAATTTGACACCATTCTCACGTAACTTTAGCTAGTTTATTTTTTCACTTGAAAACGCAGCTAGTTTTGGTAAATACCACATATCTACATTTTCCGTCAGTTTTAATTTAACACCGTCAGTTTTCGTTGCAAAATGACCAAAATGCCCCTGAGAGTTATTCCAAGGGATAATCTTAACTAGCTACAGCTAGTTTGACGCCATTCTCACATAACTACATCTAGTTTATTTTTTGGTTAATTACAGTTTGCCCATACTTGTCTGGCGCGATTTGCAGTTTGCCCATGCTATGATAAAAAGTTCAAAATAAGATACGCTAATTACATTTTTTTTTGCAAAATTAACGGTAAACCTAAATTTTTTTTCCAAAAATACGAAAATATCCTTTTAGCTGGTTCTAATTGGACCGGAAATAAACCAAAATTGATTTATGGTTTATTTAATTGGTCCGGTTCTATATTAAATTATATAATAATAATAATAAAAATGATAAATTAAAATAATAATAATAACAATATATTGAAACTTTCGAATATCATAACTCATTCATACGAGCTCTGTTTCGGGCTCGTAGTATATCAAATCGAAGAGAATCGGAAGATCAACAACTTTGAAAAAATTAAAATTTTGTTGATATATTATTAATAATTAGACCCGGATTACATTAATAATTATACATTCGAAATAAAAATAAAATAATTAAAATAATATTGATAATATACTGAAACTTTCGAATGAAATATATTAACTCTTTGTTTATATAAAAAATAAGAGTTATTGCAAATCGCGCCAGACTAGTATGGGCAAACTATAATTAACCCAAAAATAAACTAGCTGTAGTTATGTGAGAATTGCGTCAAACTAGCTTTAGCTGGCTGAGATTATCCATTGGAATAACTCTCAGGGGCAATTTGGTCATTTTGCAACGAAAACTGACGGTGTTCAGTTAAAACTGACGGAAAATGTAGCTAGGTGATATTTACCAAAACTAGCTGGGGTTTCAAGTGAAAAAGTAAACTAGCTGTAGTTACATGAGAATGACGTCAAACTAGCTGTAGCTAGCTGAGATTATTCCTTGTATATTCTTAACACTCAAGACACTAACACAAGTTCCATATATAACATAAGTAACAAGAGGGTTAAATATGACGATGTTAACCAAACTGTGATATGGCATTGTCGTTTAGGGCACATAGGTGAGAAACACGTATTGACACTTCATAAGTGTGGACTTCTAATTCCATTTGAATTCACTTCAATTGAAAGATGCGAGTCTTGCCTTGTGGGCAAAATGACAAAGGCTCCTTTCACGGGTGCAGGTGAAAGAGCAAGTGACTTATTAGATCTAGTATATTCCGACGTATGTGGACATATAAGCACTCAGGCCAGGAGAGGGTTCAACTAATTCATCACGTTTACTGATGATTTCAATCGATTTGGTTATGTCTACTTGATGAGACATAAGTTTGAGGCCTTTTATAAATTCAAAGAATTTCATAATGAAGTATAGAACCAGCACGGGAAAAGTATAAAGGCACTTCGTTCCATCGAGGTGGAGAGTACTTAACCCAGGATTTTTACAGTCATCTTGGAGATTGTGGGATCATCTCTTAATGGACTCCACCCGGAAGACCACAATTAAATGGTGCGTCCGAGCGGAGAAATCGAACATTGTAAGATATGGTTCAGTTTATGATGAGTTAGGTTGATCTCCCAATTTCCTTTTGGGGTTATGCCCTGAAAACGGCCGTATTCATTCTGAATCGGGCTCCGACAAAAGCAGTGGAAAGGACACCATACAAAGTATAGAGTGGGATGAAGCCCACGTTGTCTTTCCTGAAGATTTGGGGTGCAAAGCTTATGTCAAGCGTTTGCAAGGCGATAAGCTCGAACCCAAGTCAGAAAAATGTGTCTTTGTGGGGTACCCCAAGGAAACAAGGGGGTACTACTTCTACAAACCCAATGAGAACAAGATTTTTGTTGCTCGAGGAGGGGTGTTCTTGGAAAAGGAATTTATTTCCAAGAAAGGTAGTGGGAGTCCCGTGCATCTCGAAGAAATTCGAGAAGGTACAGAACAACCTGAAGCGATTCAGAAACCTGCTGAGCAAGATTTAGAAGTTCAGGAGCATGAGACGGTCGTAGATGAGGAACCAATCCCTGCAGAAATTCAAGATGGTCCAAGGAGGTCTGAAAGATTTCGTCAGGTTCCCGTCAAATATGGTTTTCTAGCCATATATGAGGGAGATGACTTGATGGTAGTGGATCATGATGATCTAGCAAGCTTTGAACAAGCCTTGGACAGCTCCGACTCCGATAAATGGCAGGAAGCCATGAAAGAGGATAGGAAATCCATGTATGATAATCAAGTTTGGAGATTGGTTGATCAAAACCCTGGGATAAAACCCATAGGGTGTAAGTGGGTCTATAAGCTCAAGACCGACATGAAAGGAAATACTCAGACCTATTAGGCTAGGTTAGTTGCAATAGGTTATCGTCAGATTCAAGGTCTTGATTATGATGAAACCTTTTCACCAGTAGAAATGGTCAAATCTATCCGGATCATTCTTGCCATAGCTACATACCACGACTATAAGATATGACAGATGGATGTCAAAACCGTCTTCCTTAACGAGAACTTACAAGAGAATGTGTATATGTCACAGCCTAAGTGTTTTGTCGATCCAAAGAATCCCGGAAAAATATGCAAGTTGCAAAGATTCATTTATAGATTAAAGCAATCTTCACAGAGTTGGAATCTTTGTTTTGATGAAGTCGTAAGAGAATTCGGATTCGTCAAGAACGCGGATGAACCTGTTAGGTTTGTGCCCTAGTCCAAAATAATTCCTCAATCTATATTGTAACGGACATCATTATTCTACATAATAAAAGGCATAATATTACTAATGTGTTGTAGTAATATATCTAATGTGATTTGATCTATGTCATAATGTGTGTAATCACTTATAGTAGAACTATAGATCAGAAAGAGTTGCATTCGATAGAGTCCCTGATCAGCTAAGCTTCTTCTGAAGCGATCAGTATGAGACTAACTCCTTGTGATCACGCTCTACTGATCATGGCAAAGATATGCCGGAGTTATATCATAGATATCATCAGGTCGATGATATCGGACAACCCGATTGTGAGTATGCTGCATAGATCCAGTCATGAGATACTCACATATCGTAACTTGTCATTATATCCTAAGACCAGTCACAGGGTATGTTGATGCTAGCTTTAAGACAAATCCTGATGATTTCAAATCTCAGGCAGGATATGTCCTTGTGTTGAACGGTGGAACGTTCAACAAGAAGAGCTTCAAGCAAGCCACAACTGCCGATTCTACAACTGAATCTGGGTATATAGATGCATCAGAGGCAGCGAAGGAGGCCGTATTGATTAGAAGCTTTCTAACCGGATAAGGAGTAATGCCGCGAGCGGCTGTTCAGGTAAGATTGTTGTGTGACAACACGGGGGCCATAGACCTTGCTCAAGAGCCCAGATTTCACAACAGATCCAAACATATACGCAGAAAGTATCACATTATCATAGAGTACGTTAATAGTGGTGATGTGGAGATCACATACGTTCTGACTGATGATAATATGGCTGATCCCTTGACGAAAGCTCTCGTGCAGTCTAAGCATGAGAGGCATGTGAGGTCTATGGGAATAGATAGGAACTTAGGTTGGGACTAGGGGAAAGTGGGAGATTGTTGGATTTGTGCCCTAGCCCAATGTAATAAGTTATCTATTTGTAATGTTTTATCATCATTTGGAATAAATAATAAAATGACATTATATTACTAGTGTGAGGTAGTAATATATTAAATGTGATTCGATCTATTTCATTATGTGTATCAGCAATAATAGTAGAACTGTAGATTAGAAAGAATCACATTTAATGTGTCCCTGGTCATACATGCTTCATCAGAAGCGACCAGTATGAGGATAACTCTATATGGTCACGCTCTACTTATCATGGCAAGACAGTGCTGGAGTTAGATCATGGATATCATTCGGAGGATGATATTGGACAATCTGAAGGTGAGTATGTAGCATAGATGTTGTCATGAGCATACTCACGTATCATAGCTTGTCAAAGTATGCTTAGACCAAGGAGTCTTTGTCGTTACTATGTAAACAGTAACTAAGTTTGACGTTGCCTTGTATTATCTGTAAAAGGGTAGACACAAGGGCTCTGATTGGCTCAGTTATTGATTACATGAGGGAACACGAAAGACGGCTAAGGGATTTATCCCTCATGCTCCAGCATGGGAAAGATATTTGTTTGGGCCACTTGATGCGACCGACTGAAAGGAAATGAATGGCCATGCTAGAGATACGCAGTATCAGGATTCAGTCATGTCACAGATCAAGAAACGGTAATTGATTAAATAAGGATTACGGCACTATGCCTTTTGATCAATCTGGATATCTAGAGACAAAAGGATATTGACTTGGATGATATGATGTTAAGTCAAATTATCAATAATCATGAGTGTTGGGTAGTCATAATGCCTTACTAGAGGCCAATTATGAGAGGGAGGGCCAAATGGTAATTTTGCGCTTATCTGCCAACGTGTCATGAGCCTAGAGAGTCACACACTTAAGATGATGAATATATCAAAAGAGGACTTCGAAAGTCCATATGAAAAGAGATAAGAATTTGATAAATTTACTTTCACGTTTAGTTAGACCGGACCGGTCTAAACTAAACTGGAATGGATTAGACAATTACCGGTGTAGGTTGTAAATCGGACGGTTACGAAAATTGGTCTAAGTGAATTATGTGTTGATTTAATTAAAGTCATTTAATTAATAATCCTAAGTCTATTTGGGCTCAAAAGAATTTTAATTAAATTAGCTTGGATTAAAATGGGCTTAAGGCCCTTTTAGGATTTGATGAATATAATAATACTTATTATTATTGTTATAATTTTAATTCAAAAATAATTCAAGATTGGAAAGGACAAAGAAATGGAAAGATTTGATAAAATTTTATTTTTGGAAAAATCGGAAAAAAGGGAAAGTGGACGGTTTTGAGAAATTTGGAATATATTCCCAATTTCCAAAACCGGCCACAACACTCTCTCTTCTCCTCTCTCTCTCGGCCGAACCCTCTCTCTCTCGTTCTTGCTCCCTTCTTGCAAAAGCTAGTGATAGAGAAACAAGATCTTTCGATAATCTAAAAATTTTCATTGTTTTCGCCAGAAACCTCCTCACAAGAGATTTTCCCTCCACACTTTCTGATCTAGAATTGATTAAATTCTCCAACAACATAGATATGGAAGGATTTGGTGAAGGAAATGTGCCCTAGATCAATTTCATTTTGTATTAAACATTACGTCATTTATTAGCAATAAAACCATAGGATTTGTGCCCTAGTCTAATACAAAGTAGTCTGTAATAGTTTTATCATTGTTTGCAATGAACTAAAATCAGAATTATATTACTGTTGTGTTGTAGTAATATTTTAGATGTGATTTAATATGTATCATTGAGTGTGTCATCACTTATAGTAGAATTATAGATCTTAACGGATCACATTTAATGGGTCCCTAGTTAGTTAAGCTTCATCAGAAGCGACCAGTATGAGGATGACTCTTTATGATCACACTCTACTGATCATTAGCAATGGGATTGCCGGATTCAGATAATAGATATCATTTGGGAAATGATGTTGGACGACCCGACATGAATATCTGACATATATGATGTCATGAACATATTCAGTTGTCGTAGTTTGTAATTGTATCCTTAGACCAAGGAGTCCTTGTGATCAATATGTAGTCAATATCTGAGTTTGACGTATGCCCAACGTTACCTGTAAAAGGGTAGCCATAACGAATATAATTAACTCGGGGATGGGTTGCATGAGTCATACGAAAGACGATTAAGATATTTATCTCTCATACTCCGCTATGGGAACGATATCTGTTTAGGCCACTTAATGAGAATGACTGAAAGGAAACGTATGGCCATGCTGATGATATGGGGTATCATTTTTCAGTCATCACACATATCAAGAAACAATGATTGATTAAATAAGGATGACGACTCTATGTCTTATGATCAATCAGGATATCTAGTGATAAGAGGATGGTGACATAAACGACATGAGGTTAAGTCAAATCATTGATAATCATGTACGTTGGGTAATCATAATGTCTTACTAGAGGGCACTTATGATGGATAGGGCGAAATGAGATTTCTCGCCGATCTACCAACGAGACATGAGACTAAAGGGTCACACACAAAGGATATTTATGGAGGAAATTAAGGGAAATAACGATAAAATAATTGGAATGGGTCGTGGCCAAAACCTAGGGTCTTGGATCACGGGCCCGCGCACGAGGAAGGGGCCACAGACCGGGCCGAAGCATAAGGCTTCAGCAACAGCCGTGGCGGGCCTTAGAGGCCAAACCCATGAGGAGGAAGCCACTGGCTTGGTAGCCGTCATGGGCGGGCGACATTGGGCGTGGTCGTGGAGCCCATTGCCGAAACCTAGGGTTTCGGGCCATGTGACCCATGCCGGCCAATGAGCCATTAATGAGATGATGGCTAAGGTTTTTAGAAACCGCATCTGAACCTTATTTTGGGCTGATTTGGTTTCCTAAACCCTAGTCCAACTCTATAAATAAAACCCCTCTCATGGTGAAAAGTAAGTTTTTTCACAATTACACACTAAAACGCTGCTGAAATTTATACAAGAGTCTTCATTAGTTCAAGTAGGCCATTGAAGGTTCGATGTTAGAGATCTACGTGTTGGAAATGTGCCCTAACCCAATATACAGTTTAAGTGTAAATGTTCAATTGTCGTTGCAATACATAAAACGACAATATATTATCATTGTGTTATGATAATAGTTAAGTGTAATCTGATGTATATCATCAAGTGTCATCAATGATAGTAGAACTATACATCTTTAAAGATAACACTTAACGGGTCCCTGGTCAAGAAAGTTTCTCTAAAGCGACTAGTTTGAGGATGACTCTTGATTGTCACGCTCTACTGATTATTGACAATGGGATTGCCGGAGTAAAATCATAGATACATCTGGGAGATTATATTGGACGACCCGACCTGAGTATGTGGTATAGATCAAGTCATGAGCATGCTCTGTTGTCGTGGTATGACATGTATTTTAAGCACCGAGAGGTCTTTTTACCGACTCTACTGTCATCAACCGATTTTGACGTACGCCCAATGCTAGTTCGTAACTTGTTAGCCATAACAGATATGATTGGCTCGGGGAGGGACTGTACTAGGAGTGAAAAGGACAACCGAAGGATTTGTCCTTCATGCGATGTTATGAGAATAGTATCCATTCAGGCCACTTGATGAGATGGACTGAGGGGAAATGTATGGCCATGCTATTGATACTGGGTATCGGTTCTCAGTCATCTCGGAGATCAGGGAACAATGATTGATTAGATAAGGATGACAACTCTATGCCTTATGATCAATCTGGATATTTGTGACAAAGGGATAGTGTTATAGATGACATAAGGTTTAATCGAATCGTCGATCATCATGTACGTTGGGTAATCATTATGTCTTACTAGAGACTACTTATGATGGATAGGTGAAGTTGGACTTCACGCCGATCTGCCAACGGGACATGAGCCTATAGGGTCACACACAATGGGTTAGGACTCGAGGAAATTATGGAAAAAGGTAGAAGAGGGGAAAAGGGAGGCCTTGGGCCCAAGGAAAATGGGCCAAGGGCCATAGGGTTTTGGGCCGGTCCGACCCATTAGGGTCGAAACCGCAACCCTAGGGCTCCCTCTCTTATGAGGGAGCCGTCCATGGGAGTGGTCCCCCTCCTTTTGATGTGTGGTCCCCCTTTCTTTTGGGCTCATGGGTGTGGTCCCCCCTGCCCTTCCTTTTGGGCTCATGGGTATGGTCCCCCCTCCTTTTTGGGGACTTTCTAGTAATTTTTGTTCAACTGCTAGAAAGATCCCTAGAGCCTCTCATTCCCTATAAATAGAGGCTTTCTCCTCTTGTTTTGAGCATCTTGAAACCTTAGGGAAACTCTGCCAAAATTTCTCGGGAATCTCTAACTTTTTCTAGTAGGCATTTGGAGATCGTTATTACATACCTTCTAGCTCGCGTGGATTGCCTATAGAGTGCTAGCCTTACGGGGATAGCTTGGAGACGATCCTCTTGATTCTCTACACCTTCTTGTTCATCATCTTGCTAGAGAGGTAGGAATTTCGAAATCTCTACTCTCTTGCCATGCTTCTTCTCCTACATCATTTCTATTTCAAATGCAAATCGATCCATGCTTGGGGAGATATAAAGTTTTGATTTTTAATGCTTTTGCTATGCTTGTATGATCATATCATTCCCAAACAGTGGTATCAGAGCCGGTCATGCTACTAGAATTGAGTTTTTGCATGATTTGGTGTCTCTTGAACATGTTGAATGTGTTGAGAATGTTAGAATTGATGAACTTGGTATGCTAGCATGATTAAGTTCAAATTTTTATTATGCTAGAGAGCTAAAGTTTGCATTTTGGATCTTGCAAGATGCTCAAGTTTGCTATTTTGATCTTGCATGATGCTAAAGTTATATTTTTTATGATATATGATAGTTTGTGTAATTGATTACTACAACCTAGTGTTTTGATTGCCATGGAAAAAACGAGTCTTGAAAATTTCTAGTGAACGGGTCGTTGACACCACGAACCCGAACTTGGCGTCATGGGTTCGGTGGGGCCACGTCGCCCACGGGGTGATCACAAGTGATCACACGATGTGGACGGTGCCACGAGTAGTGATGAACTCGTGGTTACGGGTTTTCCCCGACTCGTGTTCGGTTGCTCGGTCATTGGATGACCTGGGCTACGGTCTGTGGATCATCATGGCCAGAAGGGGGCTAGAGTTAGGTCATAGTATCACCAGACAGGGGTGATATAGGACGACCCAATCATGAGTATATTACATAGACATAGTCATGAACATACTCATATGTCGGCACATGAAATCACATCCTCAGACAGAAGGACCATTGAGGTCACTATGTAATGAGTGATGAGTTTGACTCAGTCTAACGTTTCCTATAAAAGGGTTACAATAACGAATGTGAGTGGCTGGATCACGAGTTACATGAGTTGACTCAATGGATCGCTGAAGGATTTATCCCTCATACGGACGTGTGAGCAGATATCAGTTTAGGCCACTTGATGAGTACAACTGAAGTACAATAGCTGGCCATGCAGTCGATACGTAGTATCAGTTATAATTCAGTTAACTCAGAATCAAGAAACAGGACAATGGAACGAGGATGACTTGTCTATGCCTCGTGGTTGTCAAAGATATCAAGAGGATTAAAGGATAGATTCATGTATGACAAGGTTAAGTCGAAATCTCGATAATCACAAGCGTTGGGTAATCATGATGTCTTGCTAGAGGCCACTCATGTGGAAAGGGTAAAATGGTAATTTTGCCAGTCCGCCGACGTGTCGTGAGCCTAGAGGGTCACAGACTAAAGGTTGAGTAAAACGGATGGAGTCATATGGAGGAATCATGAGAGAGACAAAATCCGGTTTTGGATTAAACCGGATTAGACCGATTTCGTTTTAGGACTAAACCGGATATCAAGAACGGTTTAGCTGGACTAGTTAATTATAATCTAATTAAATAGATTTAATTAATTTTAGCTAAACTGGGCCTAGCCAGAATGGGCTAAGCAAGAATGGGCTTCTCTGCATAATTAATTAAAAGCTTTGGGCTTTAAGCCCATTAAGGCCTTTAATTAATTATTGCCTGAAAAAGGTTATAAAAGGGAAATTTTCAGATCTGAAAATTAAGGGAATTATTTTCCACAAACCCTAGCCGCTCTCCTCTCTCTCTCTCTCTCTCTCTCTTAGCCGACCGGCCACCCTCCTTCCTCCTCTCTCCGTCCGTTTTGCTTGCTTCGATCTTCTAGTAAGGATCGTTGTGAGTATCCCCGGATTGCTCTTCTTGTGTGGACGATCTTTAGAGATTACTAAATCCAATTTAGTAACAAAGAGATTTTAATCAAATGTATTGTTCAAGTTTTGATTCTAGCCTAGATCTCATGATCAATTCATGATCATGCAAGATCCTTAATAATTCGGATATTTGAGGTTAATTTCTTGTATGGGCATGAACTTATTTGATTGGAACCCTCAAATAATTCCTTCACAAGGAGCTTTGGACTGAAAGACAGAGGACCAGGTTTCTTTCCTACTGCATCAGTGCTTCGAAGCAGCTTGGGTCTCTGGCTCAACATGATCCTAGTGATGAGAGAGGGAAAGCCAAATGGCATTTTGACCGTGAACGATTTTGCATGTTTCATTAAATGGTCAATCACAAATTTTCCAAAATTGAAAGTAGACCGCGTACCTATCAGGTATATCAGCTTGGCAAGCTCAGTAGTAATGCTCGAGCCATGTATGGAGGGCACCCAATTTGCGATGCCGATTCGGAAGAGTACCGAGTATTTTGCAGTGAGAACCGAAGAGGATAGCTTGCCCTTTGTAGGCCAGTTTCTCTATGCACCCCCAGATATCTCCTGAAAAATTTTGTTCAATGATGGGACATCATCTGAGACATCCGGAGTGTCTCTTCCCAAATAGTTGTTAACAACCTCTTCTGTGAAGATGCATGACTTTCCTCGGACATACACTTTTCTATACTCCGAACTGGAGGGTATGTCAAAAGTAGGAGATTTGTTAACTATGAATTCTTGAATGAGTAGTGGGTAGTACGTACCAATGTTGGAGACGCTCTGTAGAAGCTCTGCATCTGTAATGAGCTCTATTATCTCCTCCATCTTCAAGGCACTTGGTGACAGTTCTCTTTCTGGAACAACTTTCCACATTACAACAAACTTCCGTTTCAGGGCTGACTCCGCATGATGGAAGGAGATGTTATCTATCTTTGCGGGCGGAACATTTCTCGGGAGCTTCTCTCCTCCGATATACTTAGCCTCAACAGGAGCCCTTTCTACAAGTTTCACTTATTGTTCATCCGAGGTAGGTTCATCAACAAGATGCCTTGACTTCTTTGTAGAATATGTTTTGAGAGGACTAGCGGCCTTGTCATCTTTTCGCTTCTTTTCACTCTTTCCAGCAGACTTCTTTTCAACGATGACTTTCCTTCTCTTGGTGGAACTCTTTTTTACAGATACAACAGCCTCAACAGGCTTCTTTCTCTTGGACTTGGACACAACAGCAGAGTCTTTCTTAGAGATATCAGCCTCTTCCTCTTAAGAGGATTCACCAGACTTCTCAGAGTCTTCAATATCTTGCCTCAGATCAGAAAGTACAGTGGCTCATGATATACTTGGGCCAGATTTTTCAGCTTCTTCAACAGGAACATCGTCCTGCACACCTTGCTTCTCAATATCTGGAACATATTTTCCAAAATCTTTCTCCACATTATCTTGTACGGATGTCTGGACATCATCACAGCCCTTCTCAGGAACTTGACTTCCTTCAACACTAATGTTTAGGACATTTTAATTACCCATGGTACTACCAACTTCCTTCATGGTTTCTGGTAGAATAAAACTTTCTTCTTGGGTGCCTTCTGATAGCATTTGTGCCCTAGTCCAATTGCTATTAGCCTGTAAACGTCTATGTACATTATCATCGTTTTGTAATATATACATAAAACGGCTTTGTATTACTAATGTAATGAAGTAATATGTTAAGCATGATCTGATTTATGACCACTAAATTAGTAGAACCATAAATTTGTACGGATCACACTTAACGAGTCCCTGGTCAAAATATGCTTCCTTAGAAGCGACCAGTATGAGGATGGTTCTTAATGACGTAGTTCTACTTGTCATAGGGATGGGGGATCCCGGAACCATATCATAGATATCATGAGGTGATTGATATCGGACGACCCGCTTTGAATAGTGTTTTCATAGATTAAGCCATGAACATATTCAAATGCAATAGCTTGTCACGATATCCTTAGACCGAGTAGTCTTTGTGATCACTATGCAATGAACGTGCGACTTTAACTTGCGCCTTACGCTTTCTTCAACAGGATTGCAATAACGGGCATGATTGGGTGGCGGAACGGGTTGCATGAGTGACACAAAAGACGGCTAAGGGATTTATCCCTAATACTAAGGTATGGGAAAGATATCCGTTAAAAGGCCTCTTGATCGAGACTGACTGAGAGTAAGAGCATGGCCATGCCGGTGATACGGGTTATCAATTCTCAGCCATCTCACATATCAAGTAACAATGATTGATTAAAAAAGGGTGACGACTCTATGCCTTGTGATCAATCGGGATATCTAGAGATAATAGGATAGTGACTTGTACGCACAAGGTTAAGTCGAATCATCGATCGTCATGCACCTTGGGTACTCATTACGTCTTACTAGAGACCACTTATGATGGATCGGGCAAGAGCGATCTTTTGCGCCGATCTACCAACGGTGGCATGAGCCTAGAGGGTCACACACATTCAAGACGGATAACTTGAGACAAGGAAACCTTAACGTTTCTTGAGGAGCAATACATGGACAAAACTGGAGGTTTTGTGCCATGGGTTCGGTTTGAGAGAATAATTAGCGAATCGAGAAAACTGAGTTTTTTTGTCAATGTCGCGTCGGACTTTGTTTGATAAGTAACGACAAAAAGGGTCGGGCGACTTTTCGACACGGCACGAAACCACATGGGCGAGCCCTTTGGGCTCGGCCCATGAGGTCTCATGGCCGGCCCAAACAAGGGCCCAATAAGGGCCCAATAAGCCCTCTTGGCCGGCCCACATGGTGGGTCTATGTGTGGGGGCCATACAACACCATGCTTAGTTGGTGATTGTGGATTAATAGGTGAGTGATTTAAGGGGTATGGGTTAAAGCACCTTTAAGCCCATACCAATCACTTGGATGATGAATTGAAATACAAGACATTAATTCATTAATCAAAAATAATCACACAACTCACAATTTCTCTCTCTCTTGCTTGGCTGGCCACCCTAGTTCTCCTCTTATTCTTGCTCTCTTGTTCTTCACTTAATTGTTCTAGTAGGCAATTAAGTGAAGGATTATCAAGATCATCCCCTTGGCTTGGCCCGACTTGGTTCCTGCGCGGTGTTTGATCCGTGGCACGAACCCGCGATCCAATATTTCGAAAACTTTCAAAATTTAATCGATTTCGATAAACCGTTTTTCGAAAATGTCTAGTTTCGATAAACCCGACCAAGCAACTTGGCAAAATTAAAACCGGAATTATTGCATATTGTTTGATAACATGTTTGTGTGATAACATGTTGGATGATGTGATGAGATGTATGATGTATTAGTAGCCCATTAGATTTTATCGCTTTCACGGTTTGCATACCGTTAGTGTTAGCGTGTAATTATTCTTTGATTCGAGCCCATAAAGTGTAATTATTTTTTTATCCGGTCACGAACCGAGTATTAATTGTAATTTTTACTCAAAGAAGAGAAGGATGGAAAATCGAGCACATTGACGGTCTTGGAGGAAGTCCAAGAGCTAGTGGGAGCCCGAATGAGAAAGACGAGAAGATGTGAAGACTCGTAGAATCCTAAGATTAGGATGGTCTATAAAATGCATATTTAACGCTTTATGAATGCTTGCTTGAATTATTTAATTAATAACATGCTTGCATGATTAGCTTATAAGTTCATAAGCCATCACCTCACATGTAAAGATTAAAATCGACTTTAATTGTTTGCATGTTTAAAGCGTTGTGAACTATCATCGCACGGGTTGTGATGGATGAGTTCAAATTTGAAACGTGTTTGCACGGGTTGCAAATGACGATTTCGAATGAAGATAGTATGTGATACAATTAGAAACGTCACAACACGGGTTGTTGATGACCGGTTTCGTAATTGTGCAAATACTTTCGAATTATAAGGCACAACAAATTTACAAGATAATTTGAGTCAAGTGAGATGCCACCCAAATTCACACCCATGTAGAAACATTTTATCAGTGTCGTGCGCCTTAGCGGAGCATCGATCGAATGGGTCCTATATGGAAATGGTAAACTTTGTGGGATGTCGTGCGCCTTAGCGAAGCATCTGCACAAAGTTAACTCGTTAGTGAAGGTTGGTTGACTCGACCACGATTCTTGGCCTGAGGTCGAGCTGGGGCATTGGAAGGGTAAGCCGTGTGTTTTTGCACATACCCTGACCGAGAGTTACACGGGTTGTAATTGGACGGACGTCCTACCTAAATAAGTCAATTGGAGCGGTGCGCCTTAGCGTACTTCAAATGACGAATAAGGGATCTTGGTTTAAAGATTCTATACCTTAGAATCGGATGGTTGGTGTTTAATTCGGATCTTCGTAAATTTATTCAACTTTTCTGATTAAATTTACTTTCTTCGTGTAGAAATGGCTAGTAATTCAACAAAATCGTCTAATTTGTCGTTGAGGATTATACTCGAAAAGTGTAAACTCAACGGGACAAATTATCTGGACTGGGACAGGAATTTACGACTTGTGTTAAAGTTGAAACGCAGGGAGTACGTCCTTGATAAGGCTATCCCGGTGGAGCCAGCTGCCAACGCAACGAGGGTCGTTAAGGATGCGTACCAGAAACACCTTAGCGACTCTATCGATATTGCGTGTGTCATGCTGGGCTGCATGGGGGCGGACCTCCAGAAGCAGTTTATTGAGCTATCCCATGATCCGTTTGCAATGTTTGCACAGATCAAGGATATGTTCAAAGAGAAAGTACGTATTGAAAAATATACTGTTCTCCGAGAACTCATTGCCTGCAAGATGTCAGCAGGCAGCTCCGTAGGTCCACACGTCCTACTTATGAAGGGACATTTCGACCATATGACTAGTATCGGTATGTCTATGGAAAAGGAAATGGCTGCGGATTTCATTCTGCAATCCCTTCCTCATGCATATGGTGGGTTCGTCATGAACTATCACATGCATGACATGGACAAGACCGCGTCGGAGTTGCACAACATGCTAGTGACTGCCGAGAAGAGCATAAGGGGCAGTTCGCCCAAAAATGTTCTTATGGTCAAGAAGGGATCCAGCTTCGAAGCTGGTGGTGGAAAGGGTAAAACCCCAATGCACCTGGCAGGAAAGACCAGACGACCATTTGTTCCTAGACCTTCCATGCCCGTAAAAGGCAAGGGGAAGGCAAAGGAGTCGGTCTGTTTTGACTGTCAAAAGCCTAGTCATTGGAAGAAAGACTGTCAGCAGCTGAAGGAGGATCAGAAGAAGGGCGGTGGGGCCGCTACTTCATCAGGTATTCCATTAGAGCTATATCTTTCTACGATAAATACTTGGGTACTAAACATTGGAGCTGAGTCTCATGTCTGTGCGGATATGCAGGTGTTACATAGTAGAAGAGATATGGGGAAAAGCGAAGTAGACCTAAGAGTTGGGAACAACGTGAGAGTTGCCGCAACTGCCGTGGGTTCTGTTAACCTTGTTTTGCCCAGTGGGCTTGTAATTGAACTTCATGATGTGTTTTGCGTACCTGCTTTCAGCAGGAATATTATTTCAAATTCTCTTCTTGAAAAAGAAGGTTATTATTTTAATATTAGGAACTGGTTTTTTAATATTATCCGCAACAACATGTTTTATGGCAATGCTTACACTGTTGGAGGTTTATAAATATTGAATATGCAAAACTCGAGATCCAACATGCTCTATAATATAAATGCTAAGAGGTTTAAAGCTAATGATTTAGACCAAACTCTAATCTGGCATTGTCGTCTAGGTCACATAAATGAGAAACGCATCTCAGCGCTTCATAAGTCAATTCGAATTCCAAACGATTGATAGATGCGAAGCTTGTTTAATGGGCAAGATGACTAAAGCGCCCTTCACTGGTTTAGGTGAAAGGACAGGTGATTTATTGGGTCTAATACATTCAGACGTATGTGGACCAATGAGTATACCAGCCAGAGGTGGTTTAGGCTACTTTATCACATTTACTGACGATTTCAGTAGATATGGTTATGTCTATCTCATGAGACATAAGTCCGAAGCCTTTGATAAATTCAAGGAGTTTAGGACTGAAGTAGAAAACCAACTCGGAAAGAGTATCAAGGCACTCCGTTCTGATCGGGGTGGAGAATACTTATCCGAGGAGTTTCTTAGTTATCATACTGAAGGTGGAATACTATCTCAGTGGACTTCGCCAAGAACACCACAACTTAATGGTGTGTCCGAGCGGAGGAATCGGACATTGTTGGATATGGTTCGATCGATGTTAAGTCTCACTGATCTCCCGATCTCCTTCTAGGGTTATGCTCTGCAAACGGCCGCATTCATAATAAACAGGGCTCCGTCGAAAGCAGTGGAAGAGACATCATTCGAGAAATGGTACGGGAAGGAACCCGATTTGTCCTTCCTAAAAATCTGGGGTTGGGAGGCTTATGTAAAACGGTTGCTTGCAACCAAGCTCGAACCGAGATCAAATAAGTGTACTTTCGTCGGATATCCAAAAGAAATAAAAGGATACTACTTCTACAAACCGAGCGAAAATAAAGTTTTTTTGCTCGAGGTGGGACATTATCTGAAAAGGAGTTCATTTCCAAGACAGTCAGTGGGAGGGCTGTTCATCTTGATGAAATTCTAGATGAGATGGTCACTCGGGAACCACTGGACGACCCACTAGAAGAAGTAGAGCCGGAAGTGGTCGTTGAGCAAGAACCAATAGCTACAGTTAATGAGGACGGTCCGAGGCGGTCTGAAAAGATAAGTCATGCACCTGTCAGATACGGTTTCCTAGTAACTGGAGGTGATGATTTAGTATTAGTGGACAATGATCCAGCTACCTTTCGAGAGGCCTTGGACGGAACCGACTCTGAGAAATGGCTAGAAGCCATGAGGGAAGAAATGCAATCCATGTCAGATAATCAAGTGTGGGACTTGGTGGAACAAACCCCTGACGTAAAAGTCATTGGGTGTAAATGGATCTTTAAAATAAAGATAGACATGGATGGCAAACCTCAGACCTATAAAGCAAGATTGGTAGCAAAAGGTTATAGGCAAATCCATGGAATTGACTATGAAGAGACCTTTTCTCCTGTAGCTATGGTCAAATCTATCCGCATTCTACTTGCCGTAGCAGCGTATCATAACTATGAGATATGCAAATGGACGTCAAAACCGCCTTCCTCAACGGGAGGTTAGCTGAGGACGATTATACGTCCCAGCTTGAGGGTTTTGAGGATCCAAAGAATAAAGGTAAGATTTGCAAGTTGCTCAAATCAATCTATGGTTTGAAGCAAGCATCTCGGAGTTGGAATCAGCGTTTTGATGAAGTTGTGAAATAGTTTGGCTTCATCAAGAACGATGATGAACCTTGCGTATATAAAAAGGCAGATGGGAGCAAAGTAGTCTTCTTGGTGCTTTATGTTGATGACATACTGCTCATTGGAAACGACGTCCCTATCTTGCTCTAAACAAAGACTTGGTTAGGTGAGTGTTTCGCAATAAAGAACTTAGGCGAGGCCTCTTATATCTTGGGGATCAAGATATATAGAGATCGTGCCAAGCGGGTCTTGGGCTTAAGTCAAAGCACCTACATAGACAAAGTATTGAGGCGATTCTCAATGCAAGATTCAAAGAAAGGATTGCTGCCCATGCGTCATGGCGTGAAGCTTAGTAAGAAGCAGTGTGCTGAGACACCTGCAGAGCTAGCAAGAATGAATGAGATCCCATATGCTTCGGCTATAGGGTCCATAATGTATGCCATGATATGTACGAGACCGGATTTCTCGTTTGCCCTAAGCTGTACCAGTAGACATCAATCCAAACCCGGCGAGGCACACTGGATGGCAGTCAAGGCGATTCTCAAATATTTGAGAAAAACCAAAGACGCTTTTCTTGTATACGGGGGAAGAAATGATGATCTAGTCGTCAAGGGATATGTCGACGCTAGTTTCCAAACAGACCCCGATGACTTTAAAAGTCAGTTGGGATATGTGTTTACGTTGAACGGTGGAGAATTCAGCTGGAAAAGCAAGAAGCTGGACACCATTGCCGACTCTATGACCGAAGCTGAGTACATTGCCGCATCTGAAGCGGCAAAAGAGGATGCATGGATCAGGAGTTTCATGGCTGTGTTAGGTGTAATTAAAAAGCCATCTAACCCAGTAGACTTATATTGTGACAACACCGGGGCTATTGCGCAAGTTAAGGAACCCAGGGCACATGACAGATCCAAACATGTACTCAGAAAGTATCACATCATCCGCGGCATTGTTGCTAGAGGTGACGTGAAAATTGTTGCTTTGTATTACTTATGTGTTGAAGTAATATTGTTGCTACGTTTAATAGTTGGAATGATTTTTTAGCGCAAAAGTAAGAAGTCGAGCAACATGTTGCACGACGTGTGGAGCGACTTGTTACAAGACAGATTAGGAAAGAACTGAAAGCTTTCCTATTTCGACAAAGCTTGGAGCGAAAGGAGAAAGACGCCACGAAGACTTGGAGCGCAAGAGAGTGACGTCGACAAGTCAGACGACGTCCAGCTTGCAGTTACACGTCAGCGAAAGGCGGCAACTATACTTGCCTGATTTATTCAGGAAGTCAGAACAGGCAAGACGACTTCCAGCTGTCATGGAAGGCGGCAACAACTTGCCTGACTTTCCTATTCCGAATCCAGGAGGGATTAGGAATGTGAGCTGCTATAAAAAGCCCTTAGCTTCCCATTAGCAGATCATCCGTTCTTGTTCTAACACTGCAAGATTTCTCAGAGCTCTTAACCATGCACCATCGGCGTGTTGAGAGGCTGAGTAAGATTCAATAGAACGGATTTTTGCTCTGATCAAACCTTGAGTCGCGAAGACTAAGTGTTTGGGTCGGTTAGGGTTTTTATTTGTGATTGAAGATTCACAACTCCGTCCAAGAAGACAACGACACCGAGCATGGACTTGCTCGAAGGGTGGAATTGAGGGAATCTCAAAGACAGGGGGAGAGGCTCCGGGTCGAGGTGATTCACGGTGAGATCTATAATAGCTTAGGACAATAGCTTGTGTGATAGCTAGTTGGGCTTGAAGTTGTACTATTGACTACCTGATAGTGAAAAACCTTTCCACTGGCAAAGTGCCCCCAGACGTAGGTGTGGAGTCACCGAACTGGGTAATCATCTCTGGTGTCGTGATTATTATCTGTCTATTACTTTGCTTACTGTTTCCACAAGAAGTCGATACACAAGTTATAGACTTTGTGTTCGACTTCCTGACTCGGCTACGATTCAGAATTTCAATTGGTATCAGAGGAGGCACCTTAATCTCTTAGGTCATTTTCCTGTAAAAATCTGAGTAGCTAATATGGATTCAAAGGAAGGAGGATCTGTCAATCGTCTGACGGTACTCGACGGAACAAACTGTGGTTATTGGAAAGCACGGATGTGTGCTTTCCTGAAGTCCCTCGACAGCAAAACCTGGAAGTCTATCATCAATGGCTGGGAGGAACCTTACTATTCTGATGCTCATGGAAATCAAACCAGCATCAAACCAGAAAAGGAGTGGAGCATGGAAGAAGATGAGGAAGACAGTGACCTTGAGCATACAAGTAACTATGTGGCTTTCACTTCCTCCACAATAGATCAACCAGCTGAAAGCTCAAAGAAGTATGACTCTGATGATGAGCTATCCGATGAGACTCTCAACGACGCTTACAACGAATGGTATGTCAAGTGGCTTGAAAACTCTCAGGTAATCGAAAAACAAAACGCTCTCATTCTTACTCTTAATGAAGACAAGTCAAGACTTCTTGAGACGACTATTGATCTCAAAAAGGAAGTTGCTCGACTAAAAGGCGAGTTATAGCAGGTCACCAAGTCTGTAAAGATGATGAATCCAAGTACTGACACTCTGGACCAAATACTTTGGGAAACCATCAAGGAATATGGAAGGTCTTGGATATTGAAAAGAAGCCTCATCATCGCGCACCATCTTCGTTCCTCAGAAGTCTGTCTCCCAGAAGTCTCCTAACTTCACGGCTGACCAAGCGACCAAAAAGCCCTCTACCCTGGCCGCTTCAAAAACCCAGACCAAAAGACACAACTGGGTTTGTCATCACTTTGGACGAAGAGGACATATTCGACCCTTCTGCTATCAGCTATATGGGAAGAGCTCGGTCAAGAAAAGTACCACCATCAAGAAAAGCCAACCTCAGAAGGAATGGCGAGTCAAAGAGGTCAACTATCGAGCTAACATCGCGTACACCGCTTTAAAGGCCTCAACCAGCAACGATTGGTACTTCGATAGTGGATCCTCTCGACATATGACGGGTAATAGCTCTTTCTTGGTCACTTTAATACCATGCACAAATAGCTTCGTCACTTTTGGAGATGGAGTAAAAGCTAGAGTGCTCGGGAAAGGAAAACTCAATCTTCCCAACTCTCCATGTCTGAAAGAAGCTTTGCTAGTAGAAGGCCTCACAGCAAACCTCATCAGCATAAGCCAGATATGTGATTTAGATCTGGATGTCCACTTCACTCGCGACAAGTGCTCGGTCAAAGACGAACAACAGAAGGAAGTCATGATAGGCCACAGGTCCCTTGACAACTGTTATCTATGGTCTCCAACAGTCAGTACCTTGCCAACCAAGTGCCTTTTATCCAAAGCTCAAGAGACAAAACTATAGCATCAAAAACTTGGTCACATCAATTTGAGGAGTATGCAAAAGATTCTCTCTGAAAAGGCGATCATTGGAGTTCCCAACCTCAAGATCATTGAAGGAAAAATCTGTGGAGAATGCTAGATTGGGAAACAAGTCAAGACGTCACACAAGAAGGTACAACATCTTACTACTTCTCGTGTTCTAGAACTTCTTCATGTTGACCTTATGGGACCCATGCAAGTAGAAAGTCTAGGAGGGAAGAAGTACATATTTGTATGTGTAGACGACTTCTCAAGGTACACATGGGTAGATTTCATTCGAGAGAAGTCAGATACCTTCTCAGTCTTTGAAGCCTTATGTCGAAGAGTTCAACGAGAAAAGGGAGAAGTTATTGGGAAAGTCGTTCGACTTCGGAGCGATCATGGAAAGGAGTTTGAAAACATCAGCTTCGCAAACTTTTGTGATGCTGAAGGAATTGCCCACGAATTTTCTGCTCCCATCACTCCTCAGGAAAACGGGATCGTTGAAAGAAAGAATCGCACTCTTCAAGAGATTGCAAGGGTCATGATGTTAGCCAAAGACATCCCGCAGCACTTCTGGGCTGAAGCTTTGAATACGGCATGCCATATTCATAATAGAGTGTCTCTCCAGCCTAGAACCTCGATCAGTCTGCTACATACTCGCAGATAGGGAACCTCGACGCAAACTGGATCCTAAAAGCGAAGAAGGCATCTTCCTCGGATACTCCAGAAATAGTCGGGCTTTTCGTGTATTCAACAAACGCACCTGGACTATCATGGAATCCATCAATGTCGTAATCGATGACAGCAACGAGCAACCCAGTGACGAGGACGAAGAAGTCCTAAATCTCTCAAGAGAAGTCAGACCAGAAGTCAGAGGAGAAGTCCCACCAGAAGTCAAGGACGATGACCGTAACAAAGAGTCTGAAGACGAAGGCCAAATCATCCTGGATGAAGAGGCAACTCCCACAAGGCAAATAGCTCCATCAAAAAGAATTCAGAAGTACCATCCACCCCAGGATGTGATTGGAGACATTAGTGAGGGAGTTCGAACTCGTCAAAAGCCATCCCTTGACTACCAAGAGTTGATAGGTAACATGTGGTTTATTTCCAAAATTGAGCCAAAGAATATACAAGAGGCCATCAATGATGAGTATTGGGTCTACGGGATGCAAGAAGAATTGGTTCAGTTTGCAAGGAATGAAGTCTGGGAACTTGTACCCAAGCTTGACAATGTCAATGTCATCGGGACAAAATGGATATTCAAAAACAAGTCTGACGAGCAAGGAAACATCACTCGAAACAAAGCGAGACTAGTGGCTCAAGGGTACACACAAGTCGAAGGAGTTGATTTTGAAGAAACCTTTGCTCCGGTAGCCAGACTGGAAGCCATACGACTTCTTCTCGGCATCACATGTCATCTGCGCTTCAAACTCTATCAGATGGATGTAAAGAGTGCCTTCCTTAATGGAAATCTAAACGAAGAAGTCTATGTAGCTCAACCAAAGGGATTCGAAGACCATGACTCTCCGCACCATGTCTACAAGCTAAAGAAAGCTCTCTACGGTCTCAAACAAGCTCCACGAGCATGGTATGAACGTCTTACCGAATTCCCTGTATAGAATGGCTATATTCGAGGGGGAGTAGACAAAACTCTCTTTGTGAAGAAGGAAGGAAAGGACATCATGATTGCTCAAATATATGTCGACGACATTGTATTTGGAGGGAGGTTAGACAAGATGGTGGAACGCTTCGTTCAACACATGCAGTCTGAATTTGAGATGAGTATGGTCGGTGAGCTCACATATTTCCTAGGCTTCCAGATCAAGCAGATGTCAGATAGAATATTTATCTCCCAGAGCAAATACGCAAAGAACATTGTCAAGATGTTCGGGTTAGAAAAGGCTTCGCACAAAAGGACTCCTATTGCCACACATGACAAGTGCACGAAGGACGAGATGGGAGAACCAGTTGATCAAAGTCTTTATCGAAGCATAATAGGAAGTCTCCTCTATTTGACAGCAAGTCGACCCGACATTGCTTATTCTATGGGAGTCTGTGGTAGATATCAAGCCAATCCAAAAGTCAGTCACTTGGCTCATGCAAAGAGGATCATAGGGTACATCTCAGGAACCTCTGAATTGGGATTACTATATTCCTTTGATACCTCTCCTACTCTGGTTGGATATTGTGATGCTGACTGGGCGGGAAGCACACCAGATCGAAGAAGCACCTATGGAGGTTGTTTCTACCTGGGGAACAACCTTGTATCATGGTTCAGCAAAAAGCAAAATTGTATTGCTTTGTCTACTGCTGAGTCCGAATATATCGCAGCTGGAAGTAGCTGTACTCAGCTTCTTTGGATGAAACAAATGTTGGCAGAATATGGAGTCAAGCAAGAAGTCATGACTTTGTTCTGTGACAACATCAGTGCAATCAAGATCTCGAAGAACCCAGTGCAGCATAGCAAGACAAAGAATATTTACATCAGGCACCACTTTATTCGAGAGCTTGTAAAAGACAAGAAAATAAAGCTCGAATACCTACCCACTGAGAAACAAGTCGCTGGCATCTGTACAAAAGCATTAGATGCTAAAAGGTTTGAAAGTCTGAGGTCAACCCTCGGACTTTGCTGTCTAGAATAGCCAGAAGTCAAGCAAGAAGAGGAAGAGCTTTTAGTTGATTTTACTCTTTCTCTCGATCAGGACCAAACAGGGTCCACAAAATCAAGCCGGGCCCAAATCCTTTTATCCAAAGCCCGTTAGTCCTTTTTGAATTTGGGGAATGATTACGATCTGACTATCCGCCTATCAGAAATCATTCTGTTCAACTCCCACAGACTATGCACCTTCTCCTCCATTTGAAATCGCTAGGGTTTGGCAGATCAAAAATTTTAGCAAAGAATCTGCTCACTCCCCACAAAGAACGAATCCTAGCTAAATGGTTGGTACTCGAAGCGGGCGAATACCATCTGCCTCAAAAGTACTTCGAGCAAAAATGAGGGCAAAAGTCATTGCCAAGAAATTATCTGCCTCCAAATCGACTAGAACCAATCATGGAGTAAGGATCCGAGGAGGAAGAGGCTTAGGGGAAACTTCGGCAGCACCTCAGGATGTAACAAGCTCGCCCCCATTTGTTACGCCGGAAGACACAATCCCCATCGGTGAGAAGGACGACGCTCTAGCCACTTCTGCAAACATTGAAGAAGACGCTTCTCTCTCTACTCCGACTCCAACACGAGGTAAATCTGCTATCCTCTCTGAAGAAAACTTAGAAGAAAGCCTGCCTGAAGAGGGTTTGGAAACCCTTGTTCCTGAAGTCCACGGCACTAGCACCGAGGACCAACCTAGCCTCTCTAAGTCGACACCCGCACCAGAGAAATCTCCTCTAAACGAGGACTTGGAAAAGGAAGAAAGTTCCCTTCTCGCCCTAACAGTGATTCAGGACGTGATGATAATCCTGAAGTCATTCCAGAAGTCACTCAACTTTTAGAGGAACCTGTCAAAGAAAGTGTCGATATTGAAACCATGGAAAAGGAAGAAGCTGTGCCCAAGAGGGCTGTGAGAAGGAAACTACCAACACAAAGGTTGGTTGATGAAGAAGAAGAACCTCAAGTTCAGAGAAGATTGACCCCAAAGAGAAAGGCAACAGAAAAAGGAGAAGCTTCTGCGTCCAAACAGCCGAAGAAGTCAAGAAAGATGTCAGTAACCACAGCAGCAACCTCTGTCCCTGAAGAAAAAGAATCTGAAGAAGAAGACACCCTAATTGTGCTACCACAGGTGAAGAAGACATTAGGAGGGCAGAAGCTCCCCAAGTATGTACCGAAGGCACCCACAGACAACGTCTCTTTCCACTCTGTAGACAATGCCGTTAAGTGGCAGTATGTCTATCAACGGAAAATTTATCCAGAAAGAGAACTCTCCACTGAAGCACAAGGGATAAATGCGATTATAGAGCTTATTCGTAGAGCTAGCCTGACCAACACAGTCATAAATATTGGCCCATTCTACCCGACTTTGGTTAAGGAGTTTATCGTCAATCTATCAAGCGAGTTCGATGACCCTGAAGATGCTGAATACCGAAAGGTGTTTGTTCGGGGGAAATGCTTCGAAGTCTCTGCCTCAGCCATCAACACATACCTTGGCAGAGACGACCTAGAAGTCACTCCGGAAGTCCCGCACTTGGACAAAGTAGCGGTCGAAATAACCGGAGGACGTAAGAAGGGATGGCCAGTCAAGGACACCATTGCGGCAACCGAGCTCACAGCAAAATACTCTATTCTCTACCGCATCGGTCTGGCTAACTGGGCACCGTCTACGCATGGGTCAAGCATCAAAACAGAGCTGGCAAACTCATTTACCAAATAGGTACGCAGTCTCCCATTGATTTTGGCGCTTACATTATTGACCATCTAGTTAAGCACGCCAAATCATGTGCAATCAAACTTCCAATCGGGTTCTCTTCGCTAATCACCGGTATCCTTCTCCAACAATGTCCTAACATTGTCCGAGAGTCGGATATTCCGGGTAAAAAGCCACTGCCTCTAGCCATCAATCTCAAGAACTTTGAAGGGCAGCAGTTGAAAGACCTTGGACTTCCTATGGCCAAAACTCCAGGAGCTGGATCAAGCTCTCGTCCCTCAGGACCAATTTTCGCTAGGATGCAGGAAGAATTGGTGGAAGTGGTTGCTGATCTGGAGAAGTCAATTGCCACGCTCTCAACTCGCAAAGTCGCCTGTGAAGTCCTTCTAGAAGACCTCCGATCTGCTGCTGCTGCTACTACTGAAGAAGAAGATAACGACTCCACGTCGTTTTAGTAATTCTCTGAAATTTGCTATGATATCTTTGTCCCACACACACTTTTAAATTCTCGGGGTTTGTCCGAGTTAGTTTCCGCACATTTTGACTGTTTATTTTTGGGATATTTGCTCTTGATTGAGCTGGATTTGAGCTCATGTTTGAGCCGTTTTTTGCTCAAGGTGTGAGCTGGTTTTCTTTTATCCTGCTGTTTGGTCAAATTTAGTTATGAGATTGCCTTTGGCAATATTATTAGACAAACAGGGGGAGATAAATGTACGCCAAGAGTTACGCCGAAAGATGTACATAGAAGTCGCTGCTCCAGAAGCCACTCAAGAAGTTAAGCTCCAGAAGCTACTCCAGAAGATACACTAGAAGCCGCACAAGAAGTCGCATCAGAAGTCACGAAACTTGCTGTGTGCGTAACTGCCTCAAGGTGACGACGATATGCTTGCTTGGAGTAAAGAAGTCACATCACTTGTTGTGCGTAACTGCCACAAGATGACGATGGGCTTACTAAAAGGTGTTTGCCTATAAAATTGACAAAAGGGGAGATTGTTGTTACGTTTAATAGTTGGCATGATTTTTTAGCGTAAAAGTAAGAAGTCGAGCAACATGTTGCATGACGTGTGGAGCGACTTGTTACAAGACAGATTAGGAAAGAACTGAAAGCTTTCCTATTTCGACAAAGCTTGGAGCGAAAGGAGAAAGACGCCACGAAGACTTGGAGCGCAAGAGAGTGACGTCGACAAGTCAGACGACTTCCAGCTGGCAGTTACACGTCAGCGAAAGGCGGCAACTATACTTGCCTGATTTATTCAGGAAGTCAGAACAGGCAAGACTGATAGCATTTGTGCCCTAGTCCAATTGCTATTAGCCTGTAAATGTCTATGTACAATATCATTGTTTGTAATATATATATAAAACGGCTTTGTATTACTTATGTGTTGAAGTAATATGTTAAGCATGATCTGATTTATGACCACTAAAGTAGTAGAACAATAAATCTGTACGGATCACACTTAACTAGTCCCTGGCCAACCTATGCTTCCTTAAAGCGACCAGTATGAGGATGGTTCTTAATGACGTAGTTCTACTTGTCATAGGGATGAGGAATCCTGGAATCATATCATAGATATCATGAGGTGATTGATATCGGACGACCCGCTTTGAATAGTGTTTTCATAGATTAAGCCATGAACATATTCAAATGCGATAGCTTGTCACGACATCCTTAGACCTAGGAGTCTTTGTGATCACTATGCAATGAACGTGCGGCTTTAACTTGCGCCAAACGCTTTCTGTGAAAGGATTGCTATAAAGGGCATGATTGGGTGGCGGAACGGGTTGCATGAGTGACACGAAAGACGGCTAAGGGATTTATCCCTCATACTACGGTATGGGAAAGATATCCGTTAAAAGGGCCTCTCGATGGAGACTGACTGAGAGTAAAAGCATGGCCATGCAAATGATACGGGTTATCAGTTCTCAGCCATCTCGCATATCAAGTAACAATGATTGATTAAACAAGGGTGACGACTCTATGCCTTGTGATCAATCGAGATATCTAGAGATAATAGGATAGTGACTTGTACGCACAAGGTTAAGTCGAATCATCAATCGTCATGCACCTTGGGTAATCATAATGTCTTACTAGAGACCACTTATGATGGATCGGGCAAGAGCGATCTTTTGCGCCGATCTGCCAACGGTGGCATGAGCCTAGAGGGTCACACACATTCAAGACAGATAACTTGAGACAAGGAAACATTAATGTTTCTTGAGGAGCAATACATGGACAAAACTGGAGGTTTTGTGCCATAAGTTCGGTTTGAGAGAATAATTAGTGAATCGGGAAAACTGAGTTTTTTCGTCGATATCGCGTCGGACTTTGTTTGATAAGCAACGACAAAAGGGTCGGGCGACTTTTGGACACGGCATGAGACAACACGGGAGGGCCCATTGGGCTCGGCCCATGAAGCCTCATGGCCGGCCCATTAAAGGCCCAACAAGACCTCTTGGCCGGCCCACATGGTGGGTCCATGTGTGGGGGCCACACAACACCATGCTTAGTTGGTGATTGTGGATTAAGAGGTGAGTGATTTAAGGGGTATGGGTTAAAGCACCTTTAAGCCCATACCAATCACTTTTAACCTATACTTGTGAGTTGGATGATGAATTCAAATACAAGACTTTAATTCATTATTCATTTAATCACAAAACTCACAAAATTCTCTCTCTTTCTTCTTGCTTGGCCGGCCACCCCCTTGATCCTCTTTTTCTTGCTCTCTTGTTCTTCATTTAATTGTTCTAGTAGGCAATTAAGTGAGGGATCATCAAGATCATCCCCTTGGTGTGGACTTGCTTTAGAGAAGAAGATCCGAACGTTCTTCTTTATCGATTCATACAAGACTTAAAGGTAAATATCTTGTGGAATAGATTTTGCTTTGGGATTTAATGGTTTTTGTTCTTGGACAAGGTTTGGAGTAGATTTTCTTATAATGCTTCCGCTATCTCGAAAATCTAGAACGCTCCAAAACCCTACAAAGACGACTTCCAGCTGTCATGGAAGGCGGCAACAACTTGCTTGACTTTCCTGTTCCGAATCAAGGAGGGATTAGGAATGTGAGCTGCTATAAAAAGCCCTTGGCTTCCCATTAGCAGATCATTCGTTCTTGTTCTAACACTGCAAGATTTCTTAGAGCTCTTAACCGTGCACCATCGGCGTGTTGAGAGGCTGAGTAAGATTCAATAGAACGGATCTTTGCTCCGATCAAACCTTTAGTCGCGAAGACTAAGTGTTTGGGTCGGTTAGGGTTTTTGTTTGTGATTGAAGATTCACAACTCCGTCCAAGAAGACAACGACACCGAGCATGGACTTGCTCGAAGGGTGGAATTGAGGGAATCTCAAAGACAGGGGGAGAGGCTCCGGGTCGAGGTGATTCATGGTGAGATCTATAGTAGCTTAGGACAATAGCTTGTGTGATAGCTAGTTGGGGTTGAAGTTGTACTATTGACTACCTGATAGTGAAAAACCTTTCCACTGGCAAAGTGCTCCTAGACATAGGTGCGGAGTCACCGAACTAGGTAATCATCTCTGGTGTCGTGATTATTATCTGTCTATTACTTTGTTTACTGTTTCCACAAGAAGTCGATACACAAGTTACAGACTTTGTGTTCGACTTCCTGACTCGGCTACGATTCAGAATTTAAAATATGTTAAGCATGATCTGATTTATGACCACTAAATTAGTAGAACCATAAATCTGTACGGATCACACTTAACGAGTCCCTGGTCAAAATATGCTTCCTTAGAAGCGACCAGTGTGAGGATGGTTCTTAATGACGTAGTTCTACTTGTCATAGGGATGAGGGATCCCGGAACCATATCATAGATATTATGAGGTGATTGATATCGGACGACCCGCTTTGAATAGTGTTTTCATAGATTAAGCCATGAACATATTCAAATGCAATAGCTTGTCACAATGTCTTTGTGATCACTATGCAATGAACTTGTGCCTAACGCTTTCTATAACCGGATTGCAATAGCAGGCATGATTTGGTGGTGGAACGGGTTGCATGAGTGACACGAAAGACGGCTAAGGGATTTATCCCTCATACTACGGTATGGGAAAGATATCCGTTGAAAGGCATCTTGATCGAGACTGACTGAGAGTAACACCATGGCCATGCCGGTGATATGGGTTATCAGTTCTCAGCCATCTCACATATCAAGTAACAATGATTAATTAAACAAGGGTGACGACTCTATCCCTTGTGATCAATCGGGATATCTAGAGATAATAGGATAGTGACTTGTACGCACAAGGTTAAGTCGAATCATCGATCGTCATGCACTTTGGGTAATCATAACGTCTTACTAGAGACCACTTATGATGGATCGGGCAAGAGCGATCTTTTGCGCCGATCTGCCAACGGTGGCATGAGCCTAGAGGGTCACACACATTCAAGACGGATAACTTGAGACAAGGAAACCTTATTGTTTCTTGTCGAGCAATACATGGACAAAACTGGAGGTTTTGTGCCATGGGTTCAGTTTAAGAGAATAATTAGCGAATCGAGAAAACTGAGTTTTTTTGTCGATGTCGCGTCGGACTTTGTTTGATAAGTAACGACAAAAAGGGTCGGGCGACTTTTGGACACGGCACGAAACCACATGGGCGAGCCCTTTGGGCTCGGCCCATGAGGTCTCATGGCCGGCCCAAACAAGGGCCCAATAATCCCTCTTGGCCGTTCCACATGGTGGGTCCATGTGTGGGGGCCACACAACACCATGCTTAGTTGGTGATTGTGGATTAAGAGGTGAGTGATTTAAGGGGTATGGGTTAAAGCACCTTTAAGCCCATACCAATCACTTTTGACGTATACTTGTGAGTTGGATGATGAATTGAAATACAAGACATTAATTCATTAATCAAAAATAATCACACAACTCACAATTTCTCTCTTTCTCTCTTGCTTGGCCGGCCACCCTAGCTCTCCTCTTATTCTTACTCTATTGTTCTTCATTTAATTGTTCTAGACGGCAATTAAGTGAAGGATCATCAAGATCATTCCCTTGGTGTGGACTTGCTTTAGAGAAGAAGATCCAAAAATTCTTCTTTAATCGATTCAACAAAGACTTAAAGGTAAACATCTTGTGGAATAGATTTTGCTTTGGGATTTAATGGCTTATGTTCTTGGACAAAGTTTGGAGTAGATTTTGTTATAATACTTCCGCTATCTCGACAATCTAGAACGCTCCAAAACCCTACACCTTCATCATTGTTCATACACTGATCTGGGTCTTCATCAACTTCTCTTGATGGTTCGGCTTCTTGTGAGTTTTCAGCAGGATTAACCCTAACTTCTTCAGGTAGGAAGATTGTTTGCAAATGAATGGCTTCCACAACTTCACTAGGGACTTCAATATTTTCCAACCCTTCTAATCTTATGGGTGGAGTAAAAGTGATACCAACATTTGAATCGGGAAATTTGGAATTAGGGTTACCTGGCGTAGACGAAGTTGGAGCCGCCTCTTCTTAATTGATACCTGCTCCGACAATGGGAGCCTCTGAAGGTTCAGCAATGGCAGTCCCTATTTTGGGTTGTTTGGGGATCTCTTCTCTAGCCTTCTCTTCTTTTTCTCTCTTTTCTTCTTCCCGGAACTCGATCATGAGGGAGACATAGATTTCAGGCGCAGTGCCTTCTTCCTGGCAAAGTTAGCTGCAACCCTACCGATTCGTGTGCCCACCATTGTTGAGTTGAAGAGAGCTTAAGATGAGAGCGAGAGAGTGTAAGAGAAGAGGGTTGCAGATCCCTTTTGGAAAGTTAAAGGTCAGAGAGGCAAGAACTTGGCAGTTGTGAAAATAAACCCTTTTGAAATAGTGGGACCGAAAAAATAGGGAATAAAATAAACGGTATATTGGTGAAGTTAGCATTTTCCTTTTTTCTTCTTGAGCGGGCTCAAGGAGAAGGCTCGTATCGAAAGATATGATACTCTCAGGGAACTTCTCTCCTGCAAGCTCAACGATGGAGCCTCTTTCAGTCACCATGTCTTGAAGACGAAACGTCTTCTGGAGCACCTAACTAGGATCGGTATGGGTGTCGAGAAGGAAATGGATGCGGAAAATGTCCTACAGTCACTTCCTAATGCATATAGAGATTTCATTACGAATTACAATATGCATGACATGGACAAGTTTGTTACAGAGCTTCATGGGATGCTTGTGACCGATGAAAAGAATCTCAAGGGCAAGACCAAGGAGGTTCTTATGGTCAACAAGAAGGTTAGCTTCAAGAAAGCTGGAACCGGTAAGGGTAAAGCCCCTGCGCACCTTGCAGGGCAGATAAGGCAACCGAAGGGTCCAAGTGTTCAACCAGCTCCCAAAGCTGCTGTGAAGGCTAAGGACAAGTCGACTACTGTCTGCTATCACTGCAATGATCCAGGACACTGGAAGAGGGATTGCAAACAATACAAGGATCACGTGAAGAAGAGTGAGGTATCCACGTCTTCAGGATCAGGTATTTATGTTATTGAGCTTAATCTCAGCCTTTCCAATACTGATTCTTGGGTACTTGATACTGGTGCGGAATCTCACATCTGTATTAATGTACAGGACCTTGAAGGTAGGAAGACTTTGGGCAGAGACGAGGTGGACCTAAGAGTTAGTGATGGCAATCAAGTCGCAACAACTTATGTATGGACTATTAGTCTTAGTTTTAAAACTGGGTTTGTTTTAAACTTAAACAATGTTCATTATGTATCTACGTTTCGTAGGAATATTATATCGATTTCCCATTTGGATATGGAAGGATATTGTTTTTCTATTGATAATGGATTATTCAATATCTCTAAGAATAATATTTATATTGCAACAAACTTCATTGGTTGATGGTTTGTATATTGGGATAATCTCAGCTAGCTATAGCTAGTTTGACACCATTCTCACGTAACTTTAGCCAGTTTATTTTTTCACTTGAAAACCCAGCTAGTTTTGGTAAATACCACATATCTACATTTTTCGTCAGTTTTAATTTAACACCGTCAGTTTTCGTTGCAAAATGACCAAAATGCCCCTGAGAGTTATTTCAAGGGATAATCTTAGCTAGCTACAGCTAGTTTGACGCCATTCTTACATAACTACATCTAGTTTATTTTTTGGTTAATTACAGTTTGCCCATACTAGTCTGGCGCGATTTGCAGTTTGCCCATGCTATGATAAAAAGTTCAAAATAAGATACGCTAATTACATTTTTTTCGCAAAATTAACGGTAAACCTAAATTTTTTTTCCAAAAATACGAAAATACCCCTTCAGCTGGTTCTAATTGGACCGGAAATAAACCAGAATTGATTTATGGTTTAATTAATTGGTCCGGTTCTATATTAAATTATATAATAATAATAATAAAAATGATAAATTAAAATAATAATAATAACAATATATTAAAACTTTCGAATATCATAACTGTTTCATACGAGCTCTGTTTCGGGCTCGTAGTATATAAAATCGAAGAGAATCGGAAGATCAACAACTTTGAAAAAAATAAAATTTTGATGATATTTTATTAATAATTAGACCCGGATGACATTAATAATTATACATTCAAAATAAAAAATAAAATAGTTAAAATAATATTGATAATATACTGAAACTTTCGAATGAAATATATTAACTCTTTGTTTATATAAAAAATAAGAGTTATTGCAAATCGCGCCAGACTAGTATGGGCAAACTGTAATTAACCCAAAAATAAACTAGTTGTAGTTATGTGAGAATTGCGTCAAACTAGCTTTAGCTGGCTGAGATTATCCATTGGAATAACTCTCAGGGGCATTTTGGTCATTTTGCAACGAAAACTGACGGTGTTAAGTTAAAACTGACGGAAAATGTAGCTAGGTGATATTTACCAAAACTAGCTGGGGTTTCAAGTGAAAAAGTAAACTAGCTGTAGTTACATGAGAATGACGTCAAACTAGCTGTAGCTAGCTGAGATTATTCCTTGTATATTCTAAACACTCAAGACACTAACACAAGTTCCATATATAACATAAGTAACAAGAGGGTTAAATATGACGATGTTAACCAAACTGTGATATGGCATTGTCGTTTAGGGCACATAGGCGAGAAACGCGTATTGACACTTCATAAGTGTGGACTTCTAATTCCATTTGAATTCACTTCAATTTAAAGATGCGAGTCTTGCCTTGTGGGCAAAATGACAAAGGCTCCTTTCACGGGTGCAGGTGAAAGAGCAAGTGACTTATTAGATCTAGTACATTCTGACGTATGTGGACCTATAAGCACTCAGGCCAGGAGAGGGTTCAACTAATTCATCACGTTTACTGATGATTTCAATCGATTTGGTTATGTCTACTTGATGAGACATAAGTTTGAGGCCTTTGATAAATTCAAAGAATTTCATAATGAAGTATAGAACCAGCACGGGAAAAGTATAAAGGCACTTCGTTCCATCGAGGTGGAGAATACTTAACCCAGGATTTTTACAGTCATCTTGGAGATTGTGGGATCATCTCTTAATGGACTCCACCCGGAAGACCACAATTAAATGGTGTGTCCGAGCGGAGAAATCGAACATTGTTAGATATGGTTCAGTTTATGATGAGTTAGGTTGATCTCCCAATTTCCTTTTGGGGTTATGCCCTGAAAACGGCCGTATTCATTCTGAATCGGGCTCCGACAAAAGCAGTGGAAAGGACACCATACGAAGTATAGAGTGGGATGAAGCCCACGTTGTCTTTCCTGAAGATTTGGGGTGCGAAGCTTATGTCAAGCGTTTGCAAGGCGATAAGCTCGAACCCAAGTCAGAAAAATGTGTCTTTGTGGGGTACCCCAAGGAAACAAGGGGGTACTACTTCTACAAACCCAATGAGAACAAGATTTTTGTTGCTCGAGGAGGGGTGTTCTTAGAAAGGGAATTTATTTCCAAGAAAGCTAGTGGGAGTCCCGTGCATCTCGAAGAAATTCGAGAAGGTACCGAACAACCTGAAGCGATTCAGGAACCTGCTGAGCAAGATGTAGAAGTTCAGGAGCATGAGACGGTCGTAGATGAGGAACCAATCCCTGCAGAAATTCAAGATGGTCCAAGGAGGTCTGAAAGATTTCGTCAGGTTCCCGTCAAATATGGTTTTCTAGCCAAATCTGAGGGAGATGACTTGATGGTAGTGGATCATGATGATCTAGCAAGCTTTGAACAAGCCTTGGACAGCCCCGACTCCGATAAATGGCAGGAAGCCATGAAAGAGGATAGGAAATCCATGTATGATAATCAAGTTTGGAGATTGGTTGATCAAAACCCTGGGATAAAACCCATAGGGTGTAAGTGGGTCTATAAGCTCAAGACCGACATGGAAGGAAATACTCAGACCTATTAGGCTAGGTTAGTTGCAATAGGTTATCGTCAGATTCAAGGTCTTGATTATGATGAAACCTTTTCACCAGTAGAAATGGTCAAATCTATCCGGATCATTCTTGCCATAGCTACATACCACGACTATAAGATATGACAGATGGATGTCAAAACCGTCTTCCTTAACGAGAACTTACAAGAGAATGTGTATATGTCACAGCCTAAGTGTTTTGTCGATCCAAAGAATCCCGGAAAAATATGCAAGTTGCAAAGATTCATTTATAGATTAAAGCAATCTTCACAGAGTTGGAATCTTTGTTTTGATGAAGTCGTAAGAGAATTCGGATTCGTCAAGAACGCGGATGAACCTGTTAGGTTTGTGCCCTAGTCCAAAATAATTCCTCAATCTATATTGTAACGGACATCATTATTCTACATAATAAAAGGCATAATATTACTAATGTGTTGTAGTAATATATCTAATGTGATTTGATCTATGTCATAATGTGTGTAATCACTTATAGTAGAACTATAGATCAGAAAGAGTTGCATTCGATAGAGTCCCTGATCAGCTAAGCTTCTTCTGAAGCGATCAGTATGAGACTAACTCCTTGTGATCACGGTCTACTGATCATGGCAAAGATATGCCGGAGTTATATCATAGATATCATCAGGTCGATGATATCGGACAACCCGATTGTGAGTATGCTACATAGATCCAGTCATGAGATACTCACATATCGTAACTTGTCATTATATCCTAAGACCAAGGAGTCTTTGTGTACACTATGTAACAAATACCTAAGTTTGACCTAGTCTAACGTTATATGTAAAAGGGTAGATATAACGGCTTGGATTGGCTTCGGCATATATTGCACTAGTGAACTCGAAAGGCGTCTGAGGGATTTATCACTCATACTTCGGTATGAGAAAGATATCCGTTTAGGCCACTTGATGAGTATGACTGAAGAAATAGCATGGCCATGCAGGTGATACCTTAGTATCAGGTTTCAGTCATCTCAGATATCAAGAAACAGTGATTGATAAATTAGGATGACCGTTCTATGCCTATTGATCAATCAGGATATCGGTTTGATAAAAGGACAGTGACATGTACGATAACAGGTTAAGTCGAATAATCGATAATCACGAATATTGGATAATCATAATGTCTTGCTAGAGGCCACTTATGATGGAAAGGGTAAAATGGTAATTTTACCAGTCTGCCTCTTATTCGTGAGCCTAGAGGGTCACACGCATTAAGCACAATGCATGACAATAATTATGGATGAGAATTGAGAACAATTCGGTAGTTTTCTGGCCTAAGGTTTTAACCAGACGGTTGAAGAAATCAATTCGAGGAAATTGAGCCGTTTTGACTAAACCGAAATTAGAACTCAAGTTAATGGGTTTAATTTGGGTTTTAGTTAAACAGGCTTAAAGCCCATTTAGGGGTTTAAGATAAGAGAGGGGTCAAATGCAAATAAGAGGGATTAAAGGGATAGATAATGCAATTTTTATTTTGAAATTCAATTTAATTTCAAATTAAAAATCACATAATATCTTATTTATTTTATCCTTTGAATTTTTCAGCAACCACCTCTCCTCTCTCTCTCCCTCATTGCCGATTTCTCTCACCCTCTCTACCTCCATTATTGCTCAAGTTTTCTCTCTAATTTTCTAGCAAAAGATTGAGTGAAAAACCATTTTCGGTTGTGTGCTTGTGTGGACTTGATAGCGAGAACACTACGCTTGTGTTCTTGTCGATTACAAGAGGTAAATATCAGATCTTTAATTATGTTTTTAACATGTTCAAATGGCATTAAGATCAAGTTTTTTACGATCACCACGATTACATAAAGTCCGCTGCATGATATTCATTGTTTGGAACCCGTGGTGATCTCTTTCAAAACCTTGCGTTTACAAGAAAGCGAGTGGGAGCAACATTGAATTCTTGGTGTTTTACATCGATGACATTCTTCTCATCGAGAATGACATCCCCACCTTCCATCCCACCAAAGCTTAGTTAGGGAAATGCTTCTCGATGAAGGACTTAGGCGATGTTGCATTCATTTTGGGCATCAAGATATACAGAGAGTGCTCCAAAAGAATTTTGGGCATAAGTCAAAGCACTTATATGGATAAAGTGTTGAGAAGATTCTCAATGCTTGATTTTAAGAAGGGATTCATACCCATGGGTCATGGCATTAAGCTCAACAAGACACGGGGTCTTAGGACACCTGATGAGCTGAACAAAATGAGACAGATCCCATTTGCTTCGGCTATAGGATCCATCATGTATGCCATGATATGCATGAGACTAGATGCCTCGTTCGCACTCAGCTGCAGTAGCAGATTTCAATCTAACCCTGGCCAAGAATACTGGAGTGGAGTCAAGCCCATCCTCAAATACTTGAGGAGGACAAAGGACGCATTCCTAGTGTATGGAAGGGAAGAAGGAGAACTAGCAGTCACAGGGTATGTTGATGCTAGCTTTAAGACAAATCCTGATGATTTCAAATCTCAGGCAGGATATGTCCTTGTGTTGAACGGTGGAACGTTCAACAAGAAGAGCTTCAAGCAAGCCACAACTGCCGATTCTACAACTGAAGCTGGGTATATAGATGCATCAGAGGCAGCGAAGGAGGTCATATTGATTAGAAGCTTTCTAACCGGATAAGGAGTAATGCCGCGAGCGGCTGGTCAGGTAAGATTGTTGTGTGACAACACGGGGGCCATAGACCTTGCTCAAGAGCCCAGATTTCACAACAGATCCAAACATACACGCAAAAAGTATCACATTATCAGAGAGTACGTTAATAGTGGTGATGTGGAGATCACATACGTTCTGACTAATGATAATATGGCTGATCCCTTGACGAAAGCTCTCGTGCAGTCTAAGCATGAGAGGCATGTGAGGTCTATGGGAATAGATAGGAACTTAGGTTGGGACTAGGGGAAAGTGGGAGATTGTTGGATTTGTGCCCTAGCCCAATGTAATAACTTATCTATTTGTAATGTTTTATCATCATTTGGAATAAATAATGAAATGACATTATATTACTAGTGTGAGGTAGTAATATATTAAATGTGATTCGATCTATGTCATTATGTGTATCAGCAATAATAGTAGAACTGTAGATTAGAAAGAATCACATTTAATGTGTCCCTGGTCATACATGCTTCATCAGAAGCGACCGGTATGAGGATAACTCTATATGGTCACGCTCTACTTATCATGGCAAGACAGTGCCGGAGTTAGATCATGGATATCATTCGGAGGATGATATTGGACCATCTGAAGGTGAGTATGTAGCATAGATGTTGTCATGAGCATACTCACGTATCATAGCTTCTCAAAGTATCCTTAGACCAAGGAGTCTTTACCAAGGAGTCTTTGTCGTTACTATGTAATCAGTAACTGAGTTTGACGTTGCCTTGTATTATCTGTAAAAGGGTAGACACAAGGGCTCTGATTGGCTCAGTTATTGATTACATGAGGGAACACGAAAGACGGCTAAGGGATTTATCCCTCATGCTCCGACATGGGAAAGATATTTGTTTGGGCCACTTGATGCGACCGACTGAAAGGAAATGAATGGCCATGCTAGAGATACGCAGTATTAGGATTCAGTCATGTCACAGATCAAGAAACGGTGATTGATTAAATAAGGATTACGGCTCTATGCCTTTTGATCAATCTGGATATCTAGAGACAAAAGGATATTGACTTGGATGATATGACGTTAAGTCAAATTATCAATAATCATTAGTGTTGGGTAATCATAATGCCTTACTAGAGGCCAATTATGACAGGGAGGGCCAAATGGTAATTTTGCGCTTATCTGCCAACGTGTCATGAGCCTAATTTGATAAATTTACTTTCACGTTTAGTTAGACTGGACCGGTCTAAACTAAACTGGAATGGATTAGACAATTACCGGTGTAGGTTGTAAATAAGACGGTTACGAAAATTGGTCTAAGTGAATTATGTGTTGATTTAATTAATAATCCTAAGTCTATTTGGGCTCAAAAGAATTTTAATTAAATTAGCTTGGATTAAAATGGGCTTAAGGCCCTTTTAGGATTTGATGAATATAATAATAATAATTATTATTGTTATAATTTTAATTCAAAAATAATTCAAGATTGGAAAGGACAAAGAAATGGAAAGATTTGATAAAATTTTATTTTTGGAAAAATCGGAAAAAAGGGAAAGTGGACGGTTTTGAGAAATTGGGAATATATTCCCAATTTCCAAAACCGGCCACAACACTCTCTCTTCTCCTCTCTCTCTCGGCCGAACCCTCTCTCTCTCGTTCTTGCTCCCTTCTTGCAAAAGCTAGTGATACTTGGAAGAAGGTTTTGATCTAAGGATCAAAACATCGCCTGTGTGGGCGTGATAGAGAAACAAGATCTTTCGATAATCTAAAAATTTTCATTGTTTTCGCCAGAAACCTCCTCACAAGAGATTTTCCCTCCACACTTTCTGATCTAGAATTGATTAAATTCTCCAACAACATAGATATGAAAGGATTTGGTGAAGGAAATGTGCCCTAGATCAATTTCATTTTGTATTAAACATTACGTCATTTATTAGCAATTAAACCAGAGGATTTGTTCCCTAGTCTAATACAAAGTAGTCTGTAATAGTTTTAACATTGTTTGCAATGAACTAAAATCAGAATTATATTACTGTTGTGTTGTAGTAATATTTTAGATGTGATTTAATATGTATCATTGAGTGTGTCATCACTTATAGTAGAACTATAGATCTTAACAGATCACATTTAATGGGACCCTAGTTAGTTAAGCTTCATCAGAAGCGACCAGTATGAGGATGACTCTTTATGATCACACTCTACTGATCATTAGCAATGGGATTGCCGGATTCAGATAATAGATATCATTTGGGAAATGATGTTGGACGACTCGACATGAATATCTGACATATATGATGTCATGAACATATTCAGTTGTCGTAGTTTGTAATTGTATCCTTAGACCAAGGAGTCCTTGTGATCAATATGTAGTCAATATCTGAGTTTGACGTACGCCCAACGTTACCTGTAAAAGGGTAGCCATAACGAATATAATTAACTCGGGGATGGGTTGCATGAGTCATACGAAAGACGATTAAGAGATTTATCTCTCATACTCCGCTATGGGAACGATATCTGTTTAGGCCACTTGATGAGAATGACTGAAAGGAAATGTATGGCCATGCTGATGATATGGGGTATCATTTTTCAGTCATCACACATATCAAGAAAAAATGATTAATTAAATAAGGATGACGACCCTATGTCTTATGATCAATCAGGATATCTAGTGATAAGAGGATGGTGACATAAACGACATGAGGTTAAGTCAAATCATTGATAATCATGTACGTTGGGTAATCATAATGTCTTACTAGAGGGCACTTATGATGGATAGGGCGAAATGTGATTTCTCGCCGATCTACCAACGAGACATGAGACTAAAGGGTCACACACAAAGGATATTTACGGAGGAAATTAAGGGAAATAACGATAAAATAATTGGAATGGGTCGTGGCCATAACCTAGGGTCTTGGATCACGGGCCCGCGCACGAGGAAGGGGCCACAGACCGGGCCGAAGCATAAGGCTTCAGCCACAGCCGTGGCGGGCCTTAGAGGCCAAACCCATGAGGAGGGAGCCACTGGCTTGGCAGCCGTCATGGGCGGGCGACATTGGGCGTGGTCGTGGAGCCCATTGCCGCAACCTAGGGTTCAGGCCATGTGACCCATGCCGGCCAATGAGCCATTAATGAGATGACGGCTAAGGTTTTTAGAAACCGCATCTGAACCATATTTTGGGCTGATTTGGTTTCCTAAACCCTAGCCCAACTCTATAAATAAAACCCCTCTCATGGTGAAAAATAAGTTTTTTCACAATTACACACTAAAACACTGCTGAAATTTATACAAGAGTCTTCATTAGTTCAAGTAGGCCATTGAAGGTTCGATCTTAGACATCTACGTGTTGGAAATGTGCCCTAACCCAATATACAGTTTAGGTGTAAATGTTCTATCGTCGTTGCAATACATAAAACGAAAATATATTATCATTGTGTTATGATAATAGTTAAGTGTAATCTGATGTATATCACCAAGTGTCATCAATGATAGTAGAACTATACATCCTTAAAGATAACACTTAACGGGTCCCTGGTCAAGAAAGTTTCTCTAAAGCGACTAGTTTGAGGATGACTCTTGATTGTCACGCTCTACTGATTATTGACAATGGGATTGCCGGAGTAAAATCATAGATACATCTGGGAGATTATATTGGACGACCCGACCTGAGTATGTGGTATAGATCAAGTCATGAGCATGCTCTGTTGTCGTGGTATGACATGTATTTTAAGCACCGAGAGGTCTTTTTACCGACTCTGCTGTCATCAACCGATTTTGACGTACGCCCAATGCTAGTTCGTAACTTGTTAGCCATAACAGATATGATTGGCTCGGGGAGGGACTGTACTAGGAGTGAAAAGAACAACCGAAGGATTTGTCCCTCATGCGATGTTATGAGAATGGTATCCATTCAGGCCACTTGATGAGATGGACTGAGGGGAAATGCATGGCCATGCTATTGATACTGGGTATCGGTTCTCAGTCATCTCGAAGATCAGGGAACAATGATTGATTAGATAAGGATGACAACTCTATGCCTTATGATAAATCTGGATATTTGTGACAAAGGGATAGTGTTATAGATGACATAAGGTTTAATCGAATCGTCGATCATCATGTACGTTGGGTAATCATTATGTCTTACTAGAGACTACTTATGATGGATAGGTGAAGTTGGACTTCACGCCGACCTGCCAACGGGACATGAGCCTATAGGGTCACACACAATGGGTTAGGACTCGAGGAAATTATGGAAAAAGGTAGAAGAGGGGAAAAGGGAGGCCTTGGGCTATGGCCAAAATTGGATTTTGGGCCTTGGGACCAAGGAAAATGGGCCAAGGGCCATAGACCCAAGGTTTTGGGCCGGTCCGACCCATTAGGGTCGAAACCGCAACCCTAGCTCCCTCTCTTATGAGGGAGCCGTCGATGGGAGTGGTCCCCCTCCTTTTGATGTGTGGTCCCCCCTTTCTTTTGGGCTCATGGGTGTGCTCCCCCTCCTTTTGAGGTGTGGTCCCCCCTGCCCTTCCTTTTGGGCTAGTAGGCATTTGGAGATCGTTATTACATACCTTCTAGCTCGCGTGGATTGCCTATAGAGTGCTAGCCTTGTGGGGATAGCTTGGAGACGATCCTCTTGATTCTCTACACCTTCTTGTTCATCATCTTGCTAGAGAGGTAGGAATTTCGAAATCTCTACTCTCTTGCCATGCTTCTTCTCCTACATCATTTCTATTTCAAATGCAAATCGATCCATGCTTGGGGAGATATAAAGTTTTGATTTTTAATGCTTTTGCTATGCTTGTATGATCATATCATTCCCAAACAGTGGTATCAGAGCCGGTCATGCTACTAGAATTGAGTTTTTGCATGATTTGGTGTCTCTTGAACATGTTGAATGTGTTGAGAATGTTAGAATTGATGAACTTGGTATGCTAGCATGATTAAGTTCAAATTTTTATTATGCTAGAGAGCTAAAGTTTGCATTTTTGATCTTGCAAGATGCTCAAGTTTGCTATTTTGATCTTGCATGATGCTAAAGTTATATTTTTTATGATATATGATAGTTTGTGTAATTGATTACTAACACCTAGTGTTTTGATTGCCATGGAAAAGACGAGTCTTGAAAATTTCTGGTGAACGGGTCGTTGACACCACGAACCCGAACTTGGCGTCATGGGTTCGGTGGGGCCACGTCGCCCACGGGGTGATCACAAGTGATCACACGATGTGGACGGTGCCACGAGTAGTGATGAACTCGTGGTTACGGGTTTTCCCCGACTCGTGTTCGGTTGCTCGGTCATTGGATGACCTGGGCTACGGTCTGTGGATCATCATATGGTCACAAATCCGTAGGGGCACCGTAGGCGATGAGACTAGCTACGAGGGTCACGTCCGAATTCATCACAGACAGTGACACCGCGACCTTGTATGATTACAGACCGAGGTTACCTCGTAGCTGGATTTCATTCACTCAAATTTTTGGACTTAAGCGGTTTCTATAAACCGGATTTTCAAAGTTTGCTCGGTTTCGATAAACTAGAACTAAATAGGTAATCGCAAGATAAAATGGTAATTATGTGAGAATATGATGATGTTTGATAGTATGTCGATGTTTGATAACATGTTCGTTGTTTGTCACATGGTGTTTAACATAACTCATCGAATGTTTGTATTTACTTTTCGCTAAAAAGTTGCATATTATTTTATTGCGACATGCACGTCGCTTGAATTTCAAGTTTTGTAATTCATACGACCTGTGAGTCGTCTTCATTATTATAACTTTGAGAGCAAGCAGGCGAGGCCGATGGCGAAAGACGGGAGTCGCGATGGTGGCTTGGAGCCATTGGATGATCAAGAGAAGGGAAGACCATAAACAGACCTATAAGGATCAGCTAGATTTTGGGCTATGCTAAAACACGTTTAATTATGCTTATATATATATATATTATGCATGATTATGAATGTTTAGTTTATTGCATTACATTGGATGTAGGATGAACTAAACCCACATGCAAAGATTGAAACCGATTAATCACGTTTGCATATTAGTATTTATCTTGAACATCATTGCATTGGATGCAAGTGATTGTGTCAAGTAAGTGAGGATTGTATTTGAAATTCTGGTTAAACGCAAGATGTCTCGTATGATGTTGAGACTAAGTGTGAGACATTCTGCCGGTGCAAAGTCAATAAACAAAACAACGAACAGAAATTAAACGACACATGAGTTGGTTACCCAGTTCGGTGCAACATCACCTACGTTTGGGGGCACTGGGCCAGTGAACAAGTTCAACTATATGAAATCAATCACACATACAAATCTTTACGATTATCAAATCTAAGCCCTATGGTATTATTACTAGTGTGAAATTAACCCAAGGTCTCCCCCTGTCTTCGAGCCTCCGACTCGAGTCCATTCTTACAACTGATCCCACAGTTTCGTCTCCTCCTTTGTCGTCATCTTCAAAGGTTTGCGCACAGCTTCACTGGTGCGGGTTCATTCAAATCAACCAAACAATGTTTGACCGAATCTTTGTTTGGAACACACAAGCTATGATCTTAGCTACAACATACATCTCCTTGATACACTCGTCCAACACGTTCAAGGACCCTGTATATTATCAACCAAGATATAGCTACACAGCACCACCTTCTACGAGATAGAACTATCACCTATTTGTAGAAGATGTGACGAGACTCTCTTTAGGGTTTCCTCCAAGATCTCGTACGCGCCTTGCCGATTCCATCCCTCCCATGTTTCCTTTTGCTGCTGCACAGTTGATGCGGAAATATTCTTTCTAATATTCGAAGATTTTCTAATTAAGGAAAGTCCAGAAAGTCTTCTAGCAAGATGTTAGATCAGGATGGATATCTTCTGATTTGAGCATCGGCGTCTTAGGTCGCGACATATGGATGGACATCATTCCACCATATAAAATAGCCAACATCTGTAGGAACCACAATCTCCCCCTTTGGCTATTTTTGGGGCGAGCACTCCTTTCTTCACGTGTCTTGGAGAGAGAGTCTTCAATCCAGTAGCTCAGACCGAATGATGTCTGATACATATGGTTAGACATGATACGCCATAAGAAACCAAAACACAAAACAGGGCTGATAATATATTATGCAAGTCACGCTAATTTCTTTAGTGAGCTCCATCTCCCATTTTGGTAATTTCTTCAGTGAGCTCCATCCCCCATTTTGGTGGCGTACTTCTTGTCATTCTTCAAGTGAAATTGGTCTGGTCTCAACCAACCCTTAGTCCCCCTGATTGCCTAAAAAATATGCCAAAAAGGCAAATGCAATCAAACAAAATATGCTCACAGGGAAAAATATAGCATGAAGTGAGAAACATCTAATCAACCTGTCAGTACCAAGGCTTCAACATCAAACTTACATCTATTTTACTCGGACATCCCCCAGAGGTAAATATGTTCGATAAAGTCATCCAAAAAAAAAAATTGTTTGAGTGCAAGGTTTAGAAACATAGTAACCGATTTATGTGCTGGTGGAGCTAGATTCCTCATCACCAGAGTCTTCCTCCACAGGTGCATCTTCAACTTTCTACTTTCCCTTCCTGGTTTGCAAGGGATCCTGGAGGACTCTTTCGCAGATGGTCTTTCTAGAGTACATAGTGTCGATCATTGCCTCCAAGAACTTTATCTCCTCGCGCAGCTCTGTCATAACATCTTTTTAGACATCAGAGGGTCCAGATGTTTTCTTTGACATTCCACCAGAAGGATGTCAAATGTCCGGGACATGTGATCCTTCAAGGTGTTGGGTTTTTGTGCCCTAGCACAATGTATATTCAATCTAATCATGTAATAAAGATTATTAGTTGAAATAAAATCGGCATTAATATTACTAAGTGTTGTAGTAATATCTTAAGTATGATTTGATTTGTATTATTGATGTGTCAACATATAATAGTAGATCTACAGATCAGATAAAATCTTACTTAAGCAGTCCCCGATCAGAATAGCTTCATAAGAAGCGATCGGTATGAGGCTAACTCTAAATGATAATGCTCTACCGATCATGGCCAGAAGGGGGCTAGAGTTAGGTCATAGTATCACCAGACAGGGGTGATATAGGACGACCCAATCATGAGTATGTTACATAGACATAGTCATGAACATACTCATATGTCGGCACATGAAATCACATCCTCAGACAGAAGGACCATTGAGGGATGGGGGATCCCGGAACCATATCATAGATATCATGAGGTGATTGACATCGGACGACCCGCTTTAAATAGTGTTTTCATAGATTAAGCCATGAACATATTCAAATGTAATAGCTTGTCACGATATCCTTAGACTGAGTAGTCTTTGTGATCACTATGCAATGAACGTGCGACTTTAACTTGCGCCTAACGCTTTTTGTAACAAGATTGCAATAACGGGCAGGATTGGGTGGCGGAACGGGTTGCATGAGTGACACAAAAGACGGCGAAGGGATTTATCCCTAATACTACGGTATGGGAAAGATATCCGTTAAAAGGCCTCTTAATCGAGACTGACTGAGAGTAAGAGCATGGCCATGCCGGTGATACGGGTTATCAAATCTCAGCCATATCACATATCAAGTCACAATGATTGATTAAAAAAGGGTGACGACTCTATGCCTTGTGATCAATCGGGATATCTAGAGATAATAGGATAGTGACTTGTACGCACAAGGTTAAGTCGAATCATCGATCGTCATGCACCTTGGGTAATCATAACGTCTTACTAGAGACCACTTATGATGGATCGGGAAAGAGCGATCTTTTGCGCCGATCTACCAACGGTGGCATGAGCCTAGAGGGTCACACACATTCAAGACGGATAACTTGAGACAAGGAAACCTTAACGTTTCTTGAGGAGCAATACATGGACAAAACTGGAGGTTTTGTGCCATGGGTTCGGTTTGAGAGAATAATTAGCGAATCGATAAAACTGATTTTTTTTGTAGATGTCGAGTCGGACTTTGTTTGATAAGTAACGACAAAAAGGGTCGGGCGACTTTTGGACACAGCACGAAACCACATGGGCGAGCCCTTTGGCCTCGGCCCATGAGGTCTCATGGCCGACCCAAACAAGGGCCCAATAAGCCCTCTTGGCCGGCCCACATGGTGGGTCTATGTGTGGGGGCCATACAACACCATGCTTAGTTGGTGATTGTGTATTAAGAGGTGAGTGATTTAAGGGGTATGGGTTAAAGAACCTTTAAGCCCATACCAATCACTTGGATTATGAATTGAAATACAAGACATTAATTCATTAAAAAAAATAATCACACAACTCACAATTTCTCTCTCTCTCTCTCTCTCTTGCTTGGCCGGCCACCATAGTTCTCCTCTTGTTCTTGCTCTCTTGTTCTTCACTTAATTGTTCTAGTAGGCAATTAAGTGAAGGATTATCAAGATCATCTCCTTGGCTTGGCCCGACTTGGTTCGTGCGCGGTGTTTGATCCGTGGCACGAACCCGCGATCCAATATTTCGAAAACTTTCAAAATTTAATCGATTTCGATAAACCGTTTTTCGAAAATGTCTAGTTTCGATAAACCCGACCAAGCAACTTGGCAAAATTAAAACCGGAATTATTGCATATTGTTTGATAACATGTTTGTGTGATAACATGTTGGATGATGTGATGAGATGTATGATGCATTAGTAGCCCATTAGATTTTATCGCTTTCACGGTTTGCATACCGTTAGTGTTAGCGTGTAATTATTCTTTTATTCGAGCCCATAAAGTGTAATTATTTTTTTATCCGGTCTACGAACAGAGTATTAATTGTAATTATTACTCAAAGACGAGAAGGATGGAAAATCGAGCAAATTGACGGTCTTGGAGGAAGTCCAAGAGCTAGTGGGAGCCCGAATGAGAAAGACGAGAAGATGTGAAGACTCGTAGAATCCTAAGATTAGGATGGTCTATAAAATGCATATTTAACGCTTTATGAATGCTTACTTGAATTATTTAATTAATAACATGCTTGCATGATTAGCTTATAAGTTCATAATCCATCACCTCACATGCAAAGATTAAAATCGACTTTAATTGTTTGCATGTTTAAAGCGTTGTGAACTATCATCGCACGGGTTGTGATGGATGAGTTCAAATTTGAAACATGTTTGCACGGGTTGCAAATGACGGTTTCGAATGAAGATAGTATGTGATACAATTAGAAACGTCACAACACGGGTTGTTGATGACCGGTTTCGTAATTGTGCAAATACTTTCGAATTATAAGGCACAACAAATTTACAAGATAATTTGAGTCAAGTGAGATGCCACCCAAATTCACACCCATGTAGAAACATTTTATCAGTGTCGTGCGCCTTAGCGGAGCATCGATCGAATGGGTCCTATATGGAAATGGTAAACTTTGTGGGATGTCGTGCGCCTTAGCGAAGCATCTGCACAAAGTTAACTCGTTAGTGAAGGTTGGTTGACTCGACCACGATTCTTGGCCTGAGGTCGAGCTGGGGCATCGGAAGGGTAAGCCGTGTGTTTTTGCACATACCCTGACCGAGAGTTACACGGGTTGTAATTGGACGGACGTCCTACCTAAATAAGTCAATTGGAGTGGTGCGCCTTAGCGTACTTCAAATGACGAATAAGGGATCTTGGTTTAAAGATTCTATACCTTAGAATCGGATGGTTGGTGTTTAATTCGGATCTTCGTAAATTTATTCAACTTTTCTGATTAAATTTACTTTCTTCGTGTAGAAATGGCTAGTAATTCAACAAAATCGTCTAATTTGTCGTTGAGGATTATACTCGAAAAGTGTAAACTCAACGGGACAAATTATCTGGACTGGGACAGGAATTTACGACTTGTGTTAAAGTTGAAACGCAGGGAGTACGTCCTTGATAAGGCTATCCCGGTGGAGCCAGCTGCCAACGCAACGAGGGTCGTTAAGGATGCGTACCAGAAACACCTTAGCGACTCTATCGATATTGCGTGTGTCATGCTGGGTTGCATGGGGGCGGACCTCCAGAAGCAGTTTATTGAGCTATCCCATGATCCGTTTGCAATGTTTGCACAGATCAAGGATATGTTCAAAGAGAAAGTACGTATTGAAAAATACACTGTTCTCCGAGAACTCATTGCCTGCAAGATGTCAGCAGGCAGCTCCGTAGGTCCACACGTCCTACGTATGAAGGGACATTTCGACCATATGACTAGTATCGGTATGTCTATGGAAAAGGAAATGGATGCGGATTTTATTCTGCAATCCCTTCCTCATGCATATGGTGGGTTCGTCATGAACTACCACATGCATGACATGGACAAGACCGCGTCGGAGTTGCACAGCATGCTAGTGACTGCCGAGAAGAGCATAAAGGGCAGTTTGCCCAAAAATGTTCATATGGTCAAGAAGGGATCCAGCTTCAAAGCTGGTGGTGGAAAGGGTAAAACCCCAATGCACCTGGCAGGAAAGACCAGACGACCATTTGTTCCTAGACCTTCCATGCCCGTAAAAGGCAACGGGAAGGCAAAGGAGTCGGTCTGTTTCGACTGTCAAAAGCCTAGTCATTGGAAGAAAGACTGTCAGCAGCTGAAGGAGGATCAGAAGAAGGGCGGTGGGGCCGCTACTTCATCAGGTATTCCATTAGAGCTATATCTTTCTACGATAAATACTTGGGTACTAAACACTGGAGCTGAGTCTCATGTCTGTGCGGATATGCAGGTGTTACATAGTAGAAGAGATTTGGGGGAAAGCGAAGTGGACCTAAGAGTTGGGAACAACGTGAGAGTTGCCGCAACTGCCGTGGGTTCTGTTAACCTTGTTTTGCCCAGTGGGCTTGTAATTGAACTTCATGCTGGGTTTTGCGTACCTGCTTTCAGCAGGAATATTATTTCAATTTCTCTTCTTGAAAAAGAAGGTTATTATTTTAATATTAAGAACGGGTTTTTTAATATTATGCGCAACAACATGTTTTATGGCAATGCTTACACTGTTGGAGGTTTATAAATATTGAATATGCAAAACTCGAGATCCAACATCCTCTATAATATAAATGCTAAGAGGTTTAAAGCTAATGATTTAGACCAAACTCTAATCTGGCATTGTCGTCTAGGTCACATAAATGAGAAACGCATCTCAGCGCTTCATAAGTCAATTCTAATTCCAAACGATTGATAGATGCGAAGCTTGTTTAATGGGCAAGATGACTAAAGCGCCCTTCACTGGTTTAGGTGAAAGGGCAGGTGATCTATTGGGTCTAATACATTCAGACGTATGTGGACCAATGAGTATACCAGCCAGAGGTGGTTTAGGCCACTTTATCACATTTACTGACGATTTCAGTAGATATGGTTATGTCTATCTCATGAGACATAAGTCCGAAGCCTTTGATAAATTCAAGGAGTTTAGGACTGAAGTAGAAAACCAACTCGGAAAGAGTATCAAGGCACTCCGTTCTGATCGGGGTGGAGAATACTTATCCGAGGTGTTTTTTAGTTATCATACTGAAGGTGGAATACTATCTCAGTGGACTTCGCCAAGAACACCACAACTTAATGGTGTGTCCGAGCGGAGGAATCAGACATTGTTGGATATGGTTCGATCGATGTTAAGTCTCACTGATCTCCCGATCTCCTTCTGGGGTTATGCTCTGCAAACGGCCGCATTCATAATAAACAGGGCTCTGTCAAAAGCAGTGGAAGAGACATCATTCGAGAAATGGTACGGGAAGGAACCCGATTTGTCCTTCCTAAAAATCTGGGGTTGCGACGCTTATGTAAAACGGTTGCTTGCAACCAAGCTCGAACCGAGATATAATAAGTGTAATTTCGTCGGATATCCAAGAGAAACAAAAAGGATACTACTTCTACAAACCGAGCGAAAATAAAGTTTTTGTTGCTCGAGGTGGGACATTATTGGAAAAGGAGTTCATTTCCAAGACAGTTAGTGGGAGGGTTGTTCATCTTGATGAAATTCTAGATGAGATGGTCACTCGGGAACCACTGGACTACCCACTAGAAGAAGTAGAGCCGGAAGTGGTCGTTGAGCTAGAACCAATAGCTACAGTTAATGAGGACGGTCCGAGGCGGTCTCAAAGGATAAGTCATGCACCTGTCCGATACAGTTTCCTAGTAACTGAAGGTGATGATTTAGTATTAGTGGACAATGATCCAGCTACCTTTCGAGAGGCCTTGGACGGAACCGACTCTGAGAAATGGCTAGAAGCCATGAGGGAAGAAATGCAATCCATGTCAGATAATCAAGTGTGGGACTTGGTGGAACAAACCCCTGACGTAAAAGTCATTGGGTGTAAATGGATCTTTAAAATAAAGATAGACATGGATGGCAAACCTCAGACCTATAAAGCAAGATTGGTAGCAAAAGGTTATAGGCAAATCCATGGAATTGACTATGAAGAGACCTTTTCTCCAGTAGCTATGGTGAAATCTATCCGCATTCTACTTGCCGTAGCAGCGTATCATAACTATGAGATATGGCAAATGAACGTCAAGACCGCCTTCCTCAACGGGAGGTTAGCTGAGGACGATTATATGTCCCAGCCTGAGGGTAAGATTTGAGGATCCAAAGAATAAAGGTAAGATTTGTAAGTTGCTCAAATCAATCTATGGTTTGAAGCAAGCATCTCGGAGTTGGAATCAGCGTTTTGATGAAGTTGTGAAACAGTTTGGCTTCATCAAGAACGATGATGAACCTTGCGTATATAAAAAGGCAGATGGGAGCAAAGTAGTCTTCTTGGTGCTTTATGTTGATGACATACTGCTCATTGGAAACGACGTCCCTATCTTGCTCTTAACATAGACTTGGTTAGGTGAGTGTTTCACAATGAAGGACTTAGGCGAGGCCTCTTACATCTTGGGGATCAAGATATATAGAGATCGTGCCAAGCGGGTCTTGGGCTTAAGTCAAAGCACCTACATAGACAAAGTATTGAGGTGATTCTCAATGCAAGATTCAAACAAAGGATTGCTGCCCATGCGTCATGGCGTGAAGCTTAGTAAGAAGCAGTGTGCTGAGACACCTGCAGAGCTAGCAAGAATGAATGAGATCCCATATGCTTCGGCTATAGGGTCCATAATGTATGCCATGATATGTACGAGACCGGATGTCTCGTTTGCCCTAAGCTGTACCAGTAGACATCAATCCAAACCCGGTGAGGCACACTGGATGGCAGTCAAGGCGATTCTCAAATATTTGAGAAAAACCAAAGACGCTTTTCTTGTATACGGGGGAAGAAATGATGATCTAGTCGTCAAGGGATATGTCGATGCTAGTTTCCAGATAGACCCCGATGACTTTAAAAGTCAGTTGGGATATGTGTTTACGTTGAACGGTGGAGAATTCAGCTGGAAAAGCAAGAAGCAGGACACCATTGCCGACTCTACGACCGAAGCTGAGTACATTGCCGCATCTGAAGCGGCAAAAGAGGCTGCATGGATCAGGAGTTTCATGGCTGTGTTAGGTGTAATTAAAAACCCATCTAACCCAGTAGACTTATATTGTGACAAAACCGGGGCTATTGCGCAAGTTAAGGAACCCAGGGCACATGACAGATCCAAACATGTACTCAGAAAGTATCACATCATCCGTGACATTGTTGCTAGAGGTGACGTGAAGATCTACTACGTTGCAACTGATGATAACACAGCCGACCTTTGACCAAGGCTCTTCCACAAGCAAAACATGATAAACATGTTAGGTCAATGGGTATAAACTGGGACTTAGATTGGAACTAGGGGCAAGTGGAAGATTGATAGCATTTGTGCCCTAGTCCAATTGCTATTAACCTGTAAACGTCTATGTACATTATCATCGTTTTGTAATATATACATACAACGGCTTTGTATTGCTTATGTGTTTTAGTAATATTGTTGCTACGTTTAATAGTTGGCATGATTTTTTAGCACAAAAGTAAGAAGTCGAGCAACATGATGCATGACGTGTGGAGCGACTTGTTACAAGACAGATTAGGAAAGAACTGAAAGCTTTTCTATTTCGACAAAGCTTGGAGCGAAAGGAGAAAGACGCCACGAAGACTTGAGCGCAAGAGAGTGACGTCGGCAAGTCAGACGACGTCTAGCTGGCAGTTACACGTCAGCGAAAGGCGGCAACTATACTTGCCTGATTTATTCAGGAAGTCAGAACAGGCAAGACGACTTCCAGCTGTCATGGAAGGCGGTAACAACTTGCCTGACTTTCCTGTTCCGAATCCAGGAGGGATTAGGAATGTGAGCTGCTATAAAAAGCCCTTGGCTTCCCATTAGCAGATCATCCGTTCTTGTTCTGACACTGCAAGATTTCTCAGAGCTCTTAACCGTGCAACATCGGCGTGTTGAGAGGCTGAGTAAGATTCAATAGAACGGATCTTTGCTCCGATCAAACCTTGAGTCGCGAAGACTAAGTGTTTGGGTCGGTTAGGGTTTTTGTTTGTGATTGAAGATTCACAACTCCGTCCAAGACGACAACGACACCGAGCATGGACTTGCTCGAAGGGTGGAATTGAGGGAATCTCAAAGACAGGGGGAGAGGCTCCGGGTCGAGGTGATTCACGGTGAGATCTATAGTAGCTTAGGACAATAGCTTGTGTGATAGCTAGTTGGGCTTGAAGTTGTACTATTGACTACCTGATAGTGAAAAACCTTTCCACTGGCAAAGTGCCCCCAGACGTAGGTGCGGAGTCCCGAACTGGGTAATCATCTCTGGTGTCGTGATTATTATCTGTCTATTACTTTGCTTACTGTTTCCACAAGAAGTCGATACACAAGTTACAGACTTTGTGTTCGACTTCCTGACTCGTCTACGATTCAGAATTTCAATTGGAATCAGAGGAGGCACCTTAATCTCTTAGGTGATTTTCCTGTAAAAATCTGAGTAGCTAATATGGATTCAAAGACAGGAGGATCTGTCAATCGTCCGCCGGTACTCGACGGAACAAACTGTGGTTATTGGAAAGCACGGATGTGTGCTTTCCTGAAGTCCCACGACAGCAAAACTTGGAAGTCTATCATCAATGGCTGGGAGGAACCTTACTATTCTGATGCTCATGGAAATCAAACCAGCATCAAACCAGAAAAGGAGTGGAGCATGGAAGAAGATGAGGAAGACAGTGACCTTGAGCATACAAGTAACTATGTGGCTTTCACTTCCTCCACAATAGATCAACCAACTGAAAGCTCAAAGAAGTATGACTCTGATGATGAGCTATCCGATGAGACTCTCAACGACGCTTACAACGAATGGTATGTCAAGTGGCTTTAAAACTCTCAGGTAATCGAAAAACAAAACGCTCTCATTCTTACTCTTAATGAAGACAAGTCAAGACTTCTTGAGACGACTATTGATCTCAAAAAGGAAGTTGCTCGACTAAAAGGCGAGTTATAGCAGGTCACCAAGTCTGTAAAGATGATGAATCCAAGTACTGACACTCTGGACCAAATACTTTTGATCGAGAAACCGTCAAGGAATATGGAAGGTCTTGGATATTCAAAAGAAGCCTCATCATCGCGTACCATCTTCGTTCCTCAGAAGTCTGTCTCCCAGAAGTCTCGCCAGAAGTCTCCTAACTTCACGGCTGACCAAGCGACCAAAAAGCCCTCTACCCTGGCCGCTTCGAAAACCCAGACCAAAAGACACAACTGGGTTTGTCATCACTGTGGACGAAGAGGACATATTCGACCCTTCTGCTATCAGCTATATGGGAAGAGCTCGGTCAAGAAAAGTACCACCATCAAGAAAAGCCAACCTCAGAAGGAATGGCGAGTCAAAGAGGTCAACTATCGAGCTAACATCGCGTACACCGCTTTAAAGGCCTCAACCAGCAACGATTGGTACTTCGATAGTGGATCCTCTCGACATATGACGGGTAATAGCTCTTTCTTGGTCACTTTAATACCATGCACAAATAGCTTCGTCACTTTTGGAGATGGAGTAAAAGCTAGAGTGCTCGGGAAAGGAAAACTCAATCTTCCCAACTCTCCATGTCTGAAAGAAGCTCTGCTAGTAGAAGGCCTCACAGCAAACCTCATTAGCATAAGCCAGATATGTGATTTAGATCTGGATGTCCACTTCACTCGCGACAAGTGCTCGGTCAAAGACGAACAACAGAAGGAAGTCATGATAGGCCATAGGTCCCTTGACAACTGTTATCTATGGTCTCCAACAGTCAGTACCTTGCCAACCAAGTGCCTTTTATCCAAAGCTCAAGAGACAAAACTATGGCATCAAAAACTTGGTCACGTCAATTTGAGGAGTATGCAAAAGATTCTCTCTGAAAAGGCGATCATTGGAGTTCCCAACCTCAAGATCATTGAAGGAAAAATCTGTGGAGAATGCCAGATTGGGAAACAAGTCAAGATGTCACACAAGAAGGTACAACATCTTACTACTGCTCGTGTTCTAGAACTTCTTCATGTTGACCTTATGGGACCCATGCAAGTAGAAAGTCTAGGAGGGAAGAAGTACATATTTGTATGTGTAGACGACTTCTCAAGGTACACATGGGTAGATTTCATTCGAGAGAAGTCAGATACCTTCTCAGTCTTTGAAGCCTTATGTCAAAGAGTTCAACGAGAAAAGGAAGAAGTTATTGGGAAAGTCGTTCGACTTCGGAGTGATCATGGAAAGTACTTTGAAAACATCAGCTTCGCAAACTTTTGTGATGCTGAAGGAATTGCCCATGAATTTTCTGCTCCCATCACTCCTCATCAAAACGGGATCGTTGAAAGAAAGAATCGCACTCTTCAAGAGATGGCAAGGGTCATGATGTTAGCCAAAGACATCCCGCAGCACTTCTGGGCTAAAGCTTTGAATACAGCATGCCATATTCATAATAGAGTGACTCTCCAGCCTGGAACCTCGTTCACTCTTTATGAAATATGGAGGGGGAGAAAGCCGAATGTCAAATACTTCCATGTGTTTGGATCAGTCTGCTACATACTCGTAGATAGGGAACCTCGACGCAAACTAGATCCTAAAAGCGAAGAAGGCATCTTCCTCGGATACTCCAGAAATAGTTGGGCTTTTCGTGTATTGAACAAACGCACCCGGACTATCATGGAATCCATCAATGACGTAATCGATGACAGCAACGAGCAACCCAGTGACGAGGACGAAGAAGTCCTAAATCTCTCAGGAGAAGTCAAGGACGATGACCGTAACAAAGAGTCTGAAGACGAAGGCCAAATCATCCCGGATGAAGAGGCAACTCCCACAAGGCAAATAGCTCCATCAAGAAGAATTCAGAAGTACCATCCACCCCAGGATGTGATTGGAGACATTAATGAGGGAGTTCGAACTCGTCAAAAGGCAGCCCTTGACTACCAAGAGTTGATAGGTAACATGTGCTTTATTTCCAAAATTGAGCCAAAGAATATACAAGAGGCCATCAATGATGAGTATTGGGTCTGCGCGATGCAAGAAGAATTGGTTCAGTTTGCAAGGAATGAAGTCTGGGAACTTGTACCCAAGCCTGACAATGTCAATGTCATCGGGACAAAATGGATATTCAAAAACAAGTCTGACGAGCAAGGAAACATAACTCGAAACAAAGCGAGACTAGTGGCTCAAGGGTACACACACAAGTCGAAGGAGTTGATTTTGAAGAAACCTTTGCTCCGGTAGCCAGACTGGAAGCCATACGACTTCTTCTCGGCATCACATGTCATCTGCGCTTCAAACACTATCAGATGGATGTAAAGAGTGCCTTCCTTAATGGAAATCTAAACGAAGAAGTCTATGTAGCTCAACCAAAGGGATTCGAAGACCATGACTCTCCGCACCATGTCTACAAGCTAAAGAAAGCTCTCTACGGTCTCAAACAAGCTCCACGAGCATGGTATGAACGTCTTACCCAATTCCTTGTACATAATGGCTATATTCGAGGGGGAGTAGACAAAACTCTCTTTGTGAAGAAGGAAGGAAAGGACATCATGATTGCTCAAATATATGTCGACGACATTGTATTTGGAGGGAGGTCAGACAAGATGGTGGAACGCTTCGTTCAACACATGCAGTCTGAATTTGAGATGAGTATGGTCGTTGAGCTCACATATTTCCTAGGCTTCCAGATCAAGCAGATGTCAGATAGAATATTTATCTTCCAGAGCAAATACGCAAAGAACATTGTCAAGAAGTTCGGGTTAGAAAGGGCTTCGCACAAAAGGACTCCTATTGCCACACATGACAAGTGCACGAAGGACGAGATGGGAGAACCAGTTGATCAAAGTCTTTATCGAAGCATAATAGGAAGTCTCCTCTATTTGACAGCAAGTCGACCCGACATTGCTTATTCTGTGGGAGTCTGTGCTAGATATCAAGCCAATCCAAAAGTCAGTCACTTGGCTCATGCAAAGAGGATCATAAGGTACATCTCAGGAACCTCTGAATTGGGATTACTATATTCCTTTGATACCTCTCCTACTCTGGTTTGATATTGTGATGTTGACTGGGCGGGAAGCACACCAGATCGAAGAAGCACCTATGGAAGTTGTTTCTACCTGGGGAACAACCTTGTATCATGGTTCAGCAAAACGCAAAATTGTATTGCTTTGTCTACTGCTGAGTCCGAATATATCGCAGCTGGAAGTAGTTGTACTCAGCTTCTTTGGATGAAACAAATGTTGGCAGAATATGGAGTCAAGCAAGAAGTCATGACTTTGTTCTGTGACAACATCAGTGCAAACAACATCTCGAAGAACCCAGTGCAGAATAGCAAGACAAAGCATATTTACATCAGGCACCACTTTATTCGAGAGCTTGTAGAAGACAAGAAAATAAAGCTCGAATACCTACCCACTGAGAAACAAGTCGCTGACATCTGTACAAAAGCATTAGATGCTAAAAGGTCAACCCTCGGACTTTGCTGTCTAGAATAGCCAGAAGTCAAGCAAGAAGAGGAAGAGCTTTTAGTTGATTTTACTCTTTCTCTCGATCAGGACCAAACAGGGTCCACAAAATCAAGCCGGGCCCAAATACTTTTATCAAAAGCCCGTTAGTCCTTTTTGAATTTTGGGAATGATTTCGATCTGACTATCCACCTATCAGAGATCATTCTGTTCAACTCCCACAGACTATGCACCTTCTCCTCCATTTGAAATCGCTAGGGTTTGGCAGATCAAAAATTTTAGCAAAGAATCTGCTCACTCCCCACAAAGAACGAATCCTAGCTAAATGGTTGGTACTCGAAGCGGGCGAATACCATCTGCCTCAAAAGTACTTCGAGCAAAAATGAGGGCAAAAGTCATTGCCAAGAAATTATCTGCCCACAAATCGACTAGAACCAAGCATGGAGTAAGGATCCGAGGAGGAAGAGGCTTAGGGGAAACTTCGGCAGCACCTCAGGATGTAACAAGCTCGCCCCCATTTGTTACGCCGGAAGACACAATCCCCGTCGCTGAGAAGGACGACGCTCTAGCCGCTTCTGCAAACATTGAAGAAGACGCTTCTCTCTCTACTCCGACTCCAACACGAGGTAAATCTGCTATCCTCTCTGAAGAAAACTTAGAAGAAAGCCTGCCTGAAGAGGGTTTGGAAACCCTTGTTCCTGAAGTCCACGGCACTATCACCGAGGACCAACCTAGCCTCTCTAAGTCGACACCCGCACCGGAGAAATCTCCTCTAAACGAGGACTTGGAAAAGGAAGAAAGTTCCCTTGTCGCCCTAATAGTGATTCAGGACGTGATGATAATCCTGAAGTCATTCCAGAAGTCACTCAACTTTTAGAGGGACCTGTCAAAGAAAGTGTCGATATTGAAACCATGGAATAGGAAGAAGCTGTGCCCAAGAGGGCTGTGAGAAGGAAACTACCAACACAAAGGTTGGTTGATGAAGAAGAAGAACCTCAAGTTCAGAGAAGATTGACCCCAAAGAGAAAGGCAACAGAAAAAGGAGAAGCTTCTGCGTCCAAACAGCCGAAGAAGTCAAGAAAGAAGTCAGTAACCACAGCAGCAACCTCTATCCCTGAAGAAAAAGAATCTGAAGAAGAAGACACCCTAATTGTGCTACCACAGGTGAAGAAGACATTAGGAGGGCAGAAGCTCCCTAAGTATTTACCGAAGGCACCCACAGACAACGTCTCTTTCCACTCTGTAGACAATGCCGTTAAGTGGCAGTATGTCTATCAACGGAAAATTTATCCAGAAAGAGAACTCTCCACTGAAGCACAAGGGATAAATGCGATTATAGAGCTTATTCGTAGAGCTGGCCTGACCAACACGGTCATAAATATTGGCCCATTCTACCCGACTTTGGTTAAGGAGTTTATCGTCAATCTATCAAGCGAGTTCGATGACCCTGAAGATGCTGAATACCGAAAGGTGTTTGTTCGGGGGAAATGCTTCGAAGTCTCTGCCTCAGCCATCAACACATACCTTGGCAGAGACGACCTAGAAGTCACTCCGGAAGTCCCGCACTTGGACAAAGTAGCGGTCGAAATAACCGGAGGACGTAAGAAGGGATGGCCAGTCAAGGACACCATTGCGGCAACCGAGCTCACAGCAAAATACTCTATTCTCTACCGCATCGGTCTGGCTAACTGGGCACCGTCTACGCATGGGTCAAGCATCAAAACAGAGCTGGCAAACTCATTTACCAAATAGGTACGCAGTCTCCCATTGATTTTGGCGCTTACATTATTGACCATCTAGTTAAGCACGCCAAATCATGCGCAATCAAACTTCCAATCGGGTTCCCTTCGCTAATCACCAGTATCCTTCTCCAACAATGTCCTAACATTGTCCGAGAGTCGGATATTCCGGGTAAAAAGCCACTGCCTCTAGCCATCAATCTCAAGAACTTTGAAGGGCAGCAGTTGAAGGACCTTGGACTTCCTATGGCCAAAACTCCAGGAGCTGGATCAAGCTCTCGTCCCTCAGGACCAATTGTCGCTAGGATGCAGGAAGAATTGGTGGAAGTGATTGCTGATCTGGAGAAGTCAATTGCCACGCTCTCAACTCGCAAAGTCGCCTATGAAGTCCTTCTAGAAGACCTCCGATCTGCTGCTGTTGCTACTACTGAAGAAGAAGATAACGACTCCACGTCGTTTTAGTAATTCTCTGAAATTTGCTATGATATCTTTGTCCCACACACACTTTTAAATTCTCGGGGTTTGTCCGAGTTAGTTTCCGCACATTTTGACTGTTTATTTTTTGGATATTTGCTCTTGATTGAGCTGGATTTGAGCTCATGTTTGAGCCGTTTTTTGCTCAAGGTGTGAGCTGGTTTTCTTTTATCCTGCTGTTTGGTCAAATTTAGTTATGAGATTGCCTTTGGCAATATTATTAGACAAACAGGGGGAGATAAATGTACGCCAAGAGTTACGCCGAAAGATGTACATAGTAGTCACTGCTCCAGAAGCCACTCAAGAAGTTAAGCTCCAGAAGCTACTCCAGAAGATACACTAGAAGCCGCACAAGAAGTCGCATCAGAAGTCACGAAACTTGCTGTGTGCGTAACTGCCTCAAGGTGACGACGATATGCTTGCTTGGAGTAAAGAAGTCACATCACTTGTTGTGCGTAACTGCCACAAGATAAGTCACTCGTTGTGCGTAACTGCCACAAGATGACGATGGGCTTACTAAAAGGTGTTTGCCTAAAAAATTGCCAAAGGGGGAGATTGTTGTTACGTTTAATAGTTGGCATAATTTTTTAGCGCAAAAGTAAGAAGTCGAGCAACATGTTGCATGACGTGTGGATCGACTTGTTACAAGACAGATTAGGAAAGAACTGAAAGCTTTCCTATTTCGACAAAGCTTGGAGCGAAAGGAGAAAGACGCCACGAAGACTTGGAGCGCAAGAGAGTGACTTAAAGGTAAACATCTTGTGGAATAGATTTTGCTTTGGGATTTAATGGCTTATGTTCTTGGACAAAGTTTGGAGTAGGTTTTGTTATAATACTTCCGCTCTCTCGACGATCTAGAACGCTCCAAAACCCTACACCTTCATCATTGTTCATACACTGATCTGGGTCTTCATCAACTTCCCTTGATGGTTCGGCTTCTTGTGAGTTTTCAGCAGGATTAACCCTAACTTCTTCAGGCAGGAAGATTGTTTGCAAATGAATGGCTTCCACAACTTCACTAGGGACTTCAATATTTTCCAACCCTTAGAATCTTATGGATGGAGTAAAAGTGATACCAACATTTGAATCGGGAAATTTGGAATTAGGGTTACCTGGCGTAGACGAAGTTGGAGCCGCCTCTTCTTCAATGATACCTGCTCCGACAATGGGAGCCTCTGAAGGTTCAGCAATGGCAGTCCCTATTTTGGGTTGTTTAGGGATCTCTTCTCTAGCCTTCTCTTCTTTTTCTCTCTTTTCTTCTTCCCGGAACTCGATCATGAGGGAGACATGGATTTCAGGCGCAGTGCCTTCTTCTTGGCAAAGTTAGCTGCAACCCTACCGATTCGTGTGCCCACCATTGTTGAGTTGAAGAGAGCTTAAGATGAGAGCGAGAGAGTGTAAGAGAAGAGGGTTGCAGATCCCTTTTGGAAAGTTAAAGGTCAGAGAGGCAAGAACTTGGCAGTTGTGAAAATAAACCCTTTTGAAATAGTGGGACCGAAAAAATAGGGAATAAAATAAACGGTATATTGGTGAGGTTAGCATTTTTCTTTTTTCTTCTTGAGCGGGCTCAGAAACATCTTCAGGCCCATCATGTGGTGTGGATGTTAACACCCATGTTCCACACTAGTCTTTCCTTGAGTTTAAGTCTTAGAGGCCATCTTGATCATACAAAGTCCTAATGATGACCTTAGACTTTCGAATCGAGCAACGTCAAGGGCCTTAGTAAAAATATCAGCCAATTGCCTTTTAGTGGGAATGTACTCCAACTGAATTATCTTGTCTTCCACAAGATCTCTTATAAAGTGATGACGAATATCTATATGCTTAGTCTTGCTGTGCTGAACCAGATTCTTGGATATGTTTGTGGCACTAATATTGTCACAAAACAATGTCATGACATCTTGCTAGATATCATACTCTGACAGCATTTGCTTCATCCAAAGTAGTTGAGTGCAACTACTTCCAGCAGCTATATACTCTGATTCAGCTGTAGACAAGGCTACACAGTTTTGTTTCTTGCTGAACCACGAGATTAGGTTATTGACCAAGTAAAAGCAACCACCTGAAGTACTTCTTCGATCAGTGGTACTCCCAGCCCAATCAGCATCACAATACCCAACAAGGTTAGACGTTGTATCAAAAGAGTACAATAACCCTAAGTTTACCGTTCCAGCAACATACCTCAAGATTCTCTTTGCTTGAGAAAGATGACTCACCTTTGGGTCTGCCTGATGTCTGGCACATACTCCGACGGCGTATGTTATGTCAGGACGACTTGCTGTGAGATATAGCAGACTTCCTATGATGCTTCTTTGTGGTTGTGGCAATGGGGGTCCGTTTGCGAGATACCTTTTCCAGACCAAACTTCTTTACTAGATTCACAGTATACTTGCTTTGAGAGATGAAGATCCCATTCTTCATTTGCTTGATTTGGAATCCATGGAAATATCTAAGTTCTCCCACCATGCTCATTTCGAATTCTGACTACATGTGACTCACAAAGTTTTCCACCATATTGGTAGACATCCCTTTGAAAACTATGTCATCAACATAAATTTGAGCAATCATGATGTCTTTGCCTTCCTTCTTAACGAACATTGTCCGATCTACTCCTCCTTTGGCATAACCATTCTATATTAGAAAAAATGTTAGTTGTTCATACTAGGCTCATATGGATCGATAAATCCCTTGGGTTGAGCCACGTAAACTTCTTCATTTAAGTCACCATTTAAGAACACACTCTTCACATCCATTTGATATAGCTTGAACTTGAGATGACATGCGATTCCCATCAGCAGTCGAATGACCTCTAGTATGGCTACGGGGGCGAAGGTTTCTTCGAAATCTACTCCTTTTACTTGAGTGTACCCTTGAGCCACCAATCTTGCTTTATTCCGAAAGATGTGTCCAAGTTCGTCTGTCTTTTTCTTGAAGATCCATTTCGTTCCTATCGCATTGATGTTTTCTGGTTTTGACACCAGTTCCCAGACTTCATTCCTTTTGAGATGAAGCAGACATTCTTGGGATTTCTGGTTTTCGGGCACCCAGTACTCATCATTGATTGCCTCTTGGACATTCTTGGGTTCCTCCTTTGAGATGAAGCAGACATTTCCAATAATTTGACGATAATTGACATGAGCCTTTTGTCTGGTTTGAACTCCATCTTCAAGATTCCCTATTACTTCTTATACACGGTGGTCCTTTTGAACACTTTTGGAGGGAATTGTGTTCTCCAGAGCAGTCGTTGGAGCATCATATGATGCATTGTCGCTTCCTATGTCTGCGACTTCTCCTGACCCATTATCAGGCACTTCTGTCTTGACATCTTGTGTCTCGACATTTTGCGAGACATGTGGTATGGTTGCTTCTTCACCTTCGATGTTATAACAAATATGGTCAATGTCATTTATGACCACGTACATTGATTCCATAACCTTTCTCGTGCGATTGTTGAAGACTCGATATGCTCTGCTATTTCTAGAATATCCCAGAAAGATCCCTTCGTCACTTTTCGGATCGAACTTTCGACGATGGTCCCTGTCTGCTAAGATGTAACATGTGGAGCCAAAAACACGAAAGTATTTGAGGTTGGGCTTTCTCCCCCTCCATATTTCATACGAGGTAGTGTTCGTACTTGGTCGTATACTAACACAATTGATAATATGGCAAGCGGTGTTTATTGCTTCATCCCAAAAGTGTGTAGGAAGATTTTTGGCAAGAATCATAACTCTAGCCATCTCTTGTACTGTTCTATTCTTCCTTTCAACAATTCCATTTTGTTGAGGAGTTATAGGAGCCGAGAAATCATGGGCGATTCCCTCCTCATCACAAAAATCAGTGAAACTACTGTTCTCGAACTCAGTGCCATGGTCACTACATAGTCTGACAATCTTTCCTATGTTCTCTCTTTGTTCTTGACGAATTCTGTTGCATAAGCCTTTGAAAACAGAAAACTTGGTAGACTTTTGATGAATAAATTCGACCCTTATGTACCTAGAGTAGTCATCAACACAGACAAGAACATATCTCTTGCCACCCAGACTCTCTATTCGCATTGGCCCCATCAGGTCTACATGAAGAAGTTCAAGTACTCTGGATGTCGTACAATGTTGCAGCCTCTTGTGGGATGTCTTTACTTGCTCCCCTACTTAACATTCTCCACATATACGTTCTTTGATTATCTTGAGAGGAGGAACACCAGTGATAGCTTCTTCCGTTATGACTTTCTTCACGCTTTTAAGGTTTAGATGACCAAGACGTTGGTGGCATAAATGAGCTTCATCTGCTTTGGAGAACATGCATGAAGTATCAACATTGTTTGATGAGGATGTCCAGAGATAACAGTTATCTCTTGATCGACTTCCTTGCATCAGTTCTACCTTGTTTGTTGTAATCTTAGAGGATTTGTTACGAGTAAAGTTAACAATCAAGTCAAGGTCACATAACTGACTAATACTCAAAAGATTACCCTTAAGTCCTTCCACGAGAAGTGCTTCCTTTAGGCAATCAATCCAAGAAGTTTGAGCTGACCCTTCCCGATGACCCTAGCCTTGACACTGTCACCAAATGTGACATGTCCAACAAAACATGGTTTAAGATTGATTAGTAAGCTTCTGTCACCTGTCATATGTCTTGAACATCCACTGTCAAAATACCAAACTTTTCTGGATGAAGCAGTTAGAGTGGTATAACCAATGTTAGCTTTGTACGATATATCTTTTACCTTCAAAACCTGCTTGGGAGTTCTCTTGTGTTGAGAGAGTTTGACTTGAGTAGATGTCTCTTTGTGCAGGTGGAAGCAGAAAGGGCGAATATGACCCCTTTGTCCACAGTTGTGACATGTCCATATGTTTTTTTGGCGAGGAATCAACTGGGGTAGAACAACCCTTTGAGTTTTTCTGGGAGTTGTCACAACACGAGAATGTTGGTGAAAATGTTTGACTCCTTGAGTTTGTTGATACTGCCGCCGGACAAGTCTCTGTCTAGCATGTTGTGGCCTATAACTTTGAGGAGCATTTTGCATCAGATGATGTCGTTGAGCATGTACAGCCTCAGATGACAGAGACATTGGAATGGGCGGAGGTCGTATGTCCTGCTGAGGGACAAAGATTGTTTTAGATGTGGTGGCTTCTGAGGAATATCCTAGTCCCTGCATGTTCTTGGCAAGTTTCCCCATGTAGAGGATAGCGTCCAGCATATCAGTGCTGGGATTCATCATTTTCACATTCTTTGTCATTTGATCAATCTCTCCTTTGAGTCGAGTTACTTCCTTCTTTAAATTTACTACGGTTTCAAGTAACCTAGTCTTGTCCTCCGAGAGAGTCAGAATCATATCTCTTTGCTTCTCGAGGACTTTGGATTCCTCTATATATTGGGTGAATAGTTTTTTGTAGGCACTGGTCATCACTTCATCTGGCAAGAGTTATGATTCATCGATAGCAAACTTTTGGTTAGAAGAATGTGCAGTAAAAGCCACGTAGTTACTTATCTGTTCTTCGTCACTATCTTCTCCTTCTCCGTCAGACATGGAGGCTTTGTAAGCCTTCTTTTGTTTCTTTAGGAAGTTTGGGCATTCTTTCAGGATGTGGCCGTAGCCTTCACATTCATGGCATTGGATACCTCTTCCTTTACCTGTTGGATCAGATCTTCTAGCTTCTTTGAGGGCGGCCAAATCCTTTTGAAACTTTTTTGGCACATTGTCTTTAAGATTCTGATAGACATGTTTCCTTGCTCCTTCCGAGAATCGTTTCATGATCCTGCTGTAATTTCTTACCATCAAAGCAAGAGCTTTATCAGTATCATCATCAGATTCAGAGTCTACCTGATCTAGAGAGGGACCCGTTGAGCTTGTCAGGGCAAGTCCCTTGAGTTTTCTATCTGGAGCGGGAAGCGATAGTTCAAAAGTCATTAATGAACCCATTATTTCATCAAATCGAAGAGTTTTCAGATCGTGCATTTCTTCTATGGCAATCGACTTCATCTTGAATCTTGAACTAAGAGATCGAAGTGTTTTTCGGACCAGATCTTCATCTGTCATGGGTTTTCCCAGCAAATATGATTCATTTGCTAAGTCTCTAATCCGAACATTGAAGTCGCTGATTGTCTCATCATCATTCATGGATAATGCTTCAAAGTGTGTCGTGATGTATTGGAGTTTTTGCTCTCGAATTTTCGTCGTCCCTTCATACGCCGTGGCCAAAATTTCCCAAGCGTCTTTTGCTACCACACATGTGTTGATCAACCTGAACACATTCTGATCAACTGCATTAAAAATGGCATTGAGTGCATAAGAATTACCTAGGGCAGCCAGGTCTTCTGCATTAGTCCATTCACTTTCTGCCTTGATGTGAGAGACATTTTGATCATCAGTAGTGGTTGGAGCTTTCCATCCATTGATCACTGATTTCAAAGTTTTGTGATCCAGTGTCTTGAGAAATACAGTCATGCGGGCCTTCCAATTGTAGGGTTTTGGACCGTTCTAGATCAACGAGATAGCGGAAGCGTTTTACAAATCTACTCCAAACCTTGTCCAAGAACATAAACCATTAAATCCCAAAGCAAAATATATTCCACAAGATGTTTACCTTTAAGTCTTTGTTGAATCGATTAAAGAAGAACTTTCAGATCTTCTTCTCTAAAGCAAGTCCACACCAAGGGGATGATCTTGAAGATCCTTCACTTAATTGTCTACTAGAACAATTAAATGAAGAACAAGAGAGCAAGATGAAGAGGAGAGCAAGGGTGGCCGGCCAAGCAAGAGAGAGAGAGAGGTTTTTGTGTGAGTTGTGTGATTATTTGATTAATGAATTAATGTCTTGTATTTCAATTCATCATCCAACTCACAAGCATGGGTCAAAAGTGATTGGTATGGGCTTAAAGGTGCTTTAACCCATACCCCTTAAATCACTCACCTCTTAATCCACAATTACCAACTAAGCATGGTGTTGTGCGGCCCCCACACATGGACCCACCATCTGGGCCGGCCAAGAGGACTTATTGACGAGATAGCGGAAGCGTTTTACAAATCTACTCCAAACCTTGTCAGAGAACATAAACCATTAAATCCCAAAACAAAATCTATTCCACAAGATGTTTACCTTTAAGTCTTTGTTGAATCGATTAAAGAAGAACTTTCAGATCTTCTTCTCTAAAGCAAGTCCACACCAAGGGGATGATCTTGAAGATCCTTCACTTAATTGTCTACTAGAACAATTAAATGAAGAACAAGAGAGCAAGATGAAGAGGAGAGCAAGGGTGGCCGGCCAAGCAAGAGAGAGAGAGGTTTTTGTGTGAGTTGTGTGATTATTTGATTAATGAATTAATGTCCTGTATTTCAATTCATCATCCAACTCACAAGCATGGGTCAAAAGTGATTGGTATGGGCTTAAAGGTGCTTTAACCTATACCCCTTAAATCACTCACCTCTTAATCCACAATCACCAACTAAGCATGGTGTTGTGCGGCCCCCACACATGGACCCACCATGTGGGCCGGCCAAGAGGACTTATTGGGCCCTTGTTTGGGCCGGCCATGAGACCTCATGGGCCGAGCCCAAAGGGCTCGCCCGTGTGGTTTCGTGTCGTGTCCAAAAGTCGCCCGACCGTTTTTGTCGTTACTTATCAAACAAAGTCTGACGCGACATCGACGAAAAAACTCAGTTTTCTCGATTCGCTAATTATTCTCCCAAACCGAACCCATGGCACAAAACCTCCAGTTTTGTCCATGTATTGCTTCTCAAGAAATGTTTATGGTTTCCTTGTCTCAAGTTATCCGTCTTGAATGTGTGTGACCCTTCAGGCTCATGCCACCTTTGGCAGATAGGGGCCTCTAGTAAGACGTTATGATTACCTAAGGTGCATGACTATCGAAGATTCGACTTAACCTTGTGCGTGCAATGCCATGACGTTATGATTACCCAAACATTGTTACTTGATGTGTGAGATGGCTGAGAACTGATAACCCGTATCACCGGCATGGCCCTGCTCTTACTCTCAGTCATTCTCAATCAAGAGGCCTTTTAACGGATATTTATCCCATACCGTAGTATGAGGGATAAATCCCTTAGCCGTCTTTCATGTCACTCATGCAACCCGTTCTGCCACTCAATCATGCCCGTTATTGCAATCCTGTTACAGAAAGCGTTAGGCGCAAGTTAAAGCCGCACGTACATTGCATAGTGATCACAAAGACTCCTCAGTCTAAGGATATCATGACAAACTATCGCATTTGAATATGTTCATGGCTTAATCAATGAAAACACTATTCAAAGCGGGTCGTCCGATATCAATCACCTCTTGATATCTATAATATGATTCCAGGATCCCTCATCCCTATGACAAGTAGAACTATGTCATTAAGAACCATCCTCATACTGGTCGCTTCTATAGAAGCGTAGATTGACCAGGGACTCGTTAAGTGTGATCCGTACAGATTTATGGTTCTACTATTTTAGTGGTCATAAATCAGATCATGCTTAACATATTATTTCAACACATAAGTAATATAAAGTCGTTTTATATATATATATATATATTACAAACGATGATAATGTACATAGATGTTTACAGGTTACTAGCAATTGGACTAGGCACAAAATGCTATCAATCTCCCACTTGCCCCTAGTTCCAATCTAAGTCCTAGTCTATACCCATTGACCCAACATGTTTATCATGTTTTGCTTGTGGAAGAGCCTTGGTCAAGGGGTCGGCTATGTTATCATCAGTTGCAACGTAGTGGATCTTCCCGTCACCTCTAGCAACAATGTCGCAGATGATGTGATACTTTCAGAGTACATGTTTGGACCTGTCATGTGCCCTGGGTTCCTTAGCTTGCGCAATGGCCCTGGTGTTGTCACAATATAAGTCTACTGGGTTTGATGGGTTTTGAATTACACCCAACCCAACCATGAAACTCCTTATCCTTACAGCCTCTTTTGTCGCTTCCGATGCAACAATGTACTCAACTTCGGTCGTAGAGTCGGCAATGGTGTCCTGCTTCTTGCTTTTCCAGCTGAATGCTCCACCGTTCAACGTAAACACATATCCCAACTGACTCTTAAAGTCATCGGGGTCTGTCTGGAAACTAGCGTCGACATATCCTTTGACGACTAGATCATCATTTCTTCCCCCGTATACAAGAAAAGCGTCTTTGGTTTTTCTCAAATATTTGAGCATCGCCTTGACGGCAATCCAGTGTGCCTCACCGGGTTTGGATTGATGTCTACTGGTACAGCTTAGTGCAAACGAGACATCCGGTCTCGTACATATCATGACATACATTATGGACCCTATAGCCGAAGCATATGGGATATCATTCATTCTTGCTAGCTCTGCAGGTGTCTCAGCACACTGATTCTTGCTAAGCTTCATGCCATGACGCATGGGCAACAATCCTTTCTTTGAATCTTGCATTGAGAATCGTCTCAACACTTTGTCTATGTAGGTGCTTTGACTTAAGCCCAAGACCCGCTTGGCACGGTCTCTATATATCTTGGTCCCCAAGATGTAAGAGGCCTCGCCTAAGTCCTTCATTGCGAAACATTCACCAAACCAAGTCTTTGTTAAGAGCAAGGTAGGGACGTCGTTTCCAATAAGCAGTATGTCATCAACATAAACCACCAAGAAGACTACTTTGCTCCCATCTGCCTTTTTATATACGCAAGGTTCATCATCGTTCTTGATGAAGCCAAAAAATTTCACAACTTCATCAAAACGCTGATTCCAACTCCGAGATGCTTGCTTCAAACAATAGATTGATTTGAGCAACTTGCAAATCTTTCCTTTATTCTTTGGATCCTCAAAACCCTCAGCCTGGGATATATAAACGTCCTCAGCTAACCTCCCGTTGACGAAGGCGGTTTTGACGTCCATTTGCCATATCTCATAGTTATGATACGCTGCTACGGCAAGTAGAATGCGGATAGATTTGAGCATAACTATTGGAGAAAAGGTTTCTTCATAGTCAATTCCGTGGATTTGCCTATAACCTCTTGCTACCAGTCTTGCTTTATAGGTCTGAGGTTTTCCATCCATGTCTATCTTTATTTTAAAGATCCATTTACACCCAATGACTTTTACGTCAGGGGTTTGTTCCACCAAGTCCCACACTTAATTATCTGACATGGATTGCATTTCTTCCCTCATGGCTTTCAGCCATTTCTCAGAGTCAGTTTCGTCCAAGGCCTCTAAAAAGGTAGCTGGATCATTATCCACAAGTACTAAATCATCACCTCCAGTTACTAGGAAACCGTATCTGACAGGTGCATGACTTATCCTTTCAGACCGCCTTGGACCCTCCTCATTAACTGTAGCTATTGGTTCTTGCTCAACGACCACTTTTGGCTCTATTTCTTCTAGTGGGTCGTCTAGTGATTCCCGAGTGACCATCTCATCTAGAACTTCATCAAGATGAACAGCCCTCCCACTAACTGTTTTGGAAATGAACTCCTTTTCCAAGAATGTCCCACCTCGAGCGACAAAAACTTTATTTTCGCTCGATTTGTAGAAGTAGTAACCTTTTGTTTCTTTTGGATATCCGGCGAAAGTGCACTTATCTGATCTCGGTTCAAGATTGGTTGCAAGCAACCGTTTTACATAAGCCTCGCAACCCCAGATTTTTAGGAAGGACAAAACGGGTTCCTTCCCGTACCATTTCTCGAATGATGTCCCTTCCACTGCTTTCGACGGAGCCCTGTTTATAATGAATGCGGCCGTTTGCAGAGCATAACCCCAGAATGAGATCGGGAGATTAGTGAGACTTAACATCGATCGAACCATATCCAACAATGTCCGATTCCTCCGCTCGGGCACAACATTGAGTTGCGGTGTTCCTGGTGAAGGGTTTTGGAGCGTTGTAGATCGTCGAGATAGCGGAAGCAATATAAGAAAATCTACTCCAAACCTTGTCCAAGAACATAAGCCATTAAATCCTAAAGCAAAATCTATTCCACAAGATATTTACCTTTAAGTCTTGTATGAATCGATAAAGAAGAACGTTCGGATCTTCTTCTCTAAAGCAAGTCCACACCAACGGGATGATCTTGATGATCCCTCACTTAATTGCCTACTAGAACAATTAAATGAAGAACAAGATAGCAAGAACAAGAAGAGCAAAGGGGGGTGGCCGACCAAGCAAGATGAGAGAGAGAGATTGTGAGTTTTTTGTGATTAAATGAATTATGAATTAAAGTCTTGTATTTGAATTCATCATCCAACTCACAAGTATGGGTTAAAAGTGATTGGTATGGGCTTAAAGGTGCTTTAACCCATTCCCCTTAAATCACTCACCTCTTAATCCACAATCACCAACTAAGCATGGTGTTGTGTGGCCCCCGGCCAAGAGGTCTTGTTGGGCCCTTAATGGGCTGGCCATAAGGCTTCATGGGCCGAGCCCAAAGGGCCCTCCCGTGTTGTCTCATGCCGTGTCCAAAAGTCGCCCGACCCTTTTGTCGTCGCTTATCAAACAAAGTCCGACGCGATATCGACGAAAAAACTCAGTTTTCTCGATTCGCTAATTATTCTCTCAAACCGAACCTATGGCACAAAACCTCCAGTTTTTTCCATGTATTGCTCCTCAACAAACGTTAATGTTTCCTTGTCTCAAGTTATCCGTCTTGAATGTGTGTGACCCTCTAGGCTCATGCCACCGTTGGCAGATCGGCGCAAAAGATCTCTCTTGCCCGATCCATCATAAGTGGTCTCTAGTAAGACATTATGATTACCTAAGGTGCATGACGATCCATGATTCGACTTAACCTTGTGCGTACAAGTCACCATCCTATTATCTCTAGATATCCCGATCGATCACAAGGCATAGAGTCGTCACCCTTGTTTAATCAATCATTGTTACTTAATATGCGAGATGGCTGAGAACTGATAACCCGTATCATTTGCATGGCCATGCTTTTACTCTCAGTCAGTCTCCATCAAGAGGGATAAATCCCTTAGCCGTCTTTCGTGTCACTCATGCAACCCGTTCCACCACCCAATCATGCCCTTTATAGCAATCCTATCACAGAAAGCGTTTGGCGCAAGTTAAAGCCGCACGTTCATTGCATAGTGATCACAAAGACTCCTTGGTCTAAGGATGTCGTGACAAGCTATCGCATTTGAATATGTTCATGGCTTAATCTATGAAAACACTATTCAAAGCGGGTCGTCCGATATCAATCACCTCATGATATCTATGATATGATTCCAGGATCCCTCATCCCTATGACAAGTAGAACTACGTCATTAAGAACCATCCTCATACTGGTCGCTTTAAGGAAGCATAGGTTGACTAGGGACTCGTTAAGTGTGATCCGTACAGATTTATGGTTCCACTACTTTAGTGGTCATAAATCAGATCATGCTTAACATATTACTTCAACACATAAGTAATACAAAGCCGTTATATATATATATATTACCAACGATGATATTGTACATAGACATTTACAGGCTAATAGCAATTGGACTAGGGCACAAATGCTATCAATCTCCCACTTGCCCCTAGTTCCAATCTAAGTCCCAGTCTATACCCATTGACCTAACATGTTTATCATGTTTTGCTTGTGGAAGAGCCTTGGTCAAGGGGTCGGCTGTGTTATCATCAATTGCAACGTAGTGGATCTTCACGTCACCTCTAGCAACTATGTCGCGGATGATGTGATACTTTCTGAGTACATGTTTGGATCTGTCATGTGCCCTGGGTTCCTTAGCTTGCGCAATGGCCCCGGTGTTGTCACAATATAAGTCTACTGGGTTAGATGGGTTTTTAATTACACCTAACCCAGCCATGAAACTCCTGATCCATACAGCCTCTTTTGCCGCTTCAGATGCGGCAATGTACTCAGCTTCGGTCGTAGAGTCGGCAATGGTGTCCTGCTTCTTGCTTTTCCAGCTGAATACTCCACCGTTCAACGTAAACACATATCCCAACATCCATTTGCCATATCTCATAGTTGTGATACGCTGCTACGGCAAGTAGAATGCGGATAGATTTGACCATAGCTACTGGAGAAAAGGTCTCTTCATAGTCAATCCCGTGGATTTGCCTATAACCTTTTGCTACCAGTCTTGCTTTATAGGTCTGAGGTTTGCCATCCATGTCTATCTTTATTTTTAAGATCCATTTACACCCAATGACTTTTACGTCAGGGGTATGATCCACCAAGTCCCACACTTGATTATCTGACATGGATTGCATTTCTTCCCTCATGGCCTCCAGCCATTTCTCAGAGTCGGTTCCGTCCAAGGCCTCTCGAAAGGTAGCTGGATCATTGTCCACTAAACCATCACCTTCAGTTACTAAGAAACCGTATCTGACAGGTGCATGACTTATCCTTTCAGACCGTCTCGGACCGTCCTCATTAACTGTAGCTATTGGTTCTTTCTCAACGACCACTTCTGGCTCTACTTCTTCTAGTGGGTTGCCTAGTGGTTCCCGAGTGACCATCTCATCTAGAACTTCATCAAGATGAACAGCCCAACCACTGACTGTCTTGGAAATGAACTCCTTTTTCAAGAATGTCCCACCTCGAGCGACAAAAACTTTATTTTCGCTTGGTTTGTAGAAGTAGTATCCTTTTGTTTCTTTTGGATATCCGACGAAAGTGCATTTATCTGATCTCGGTTCGAGCTTGGTTGCAAGCAACCGTTTTACATAACCCTCGCGACCGCAGATTTTTAGGAAGGACAAAACGGGTTCCTTCCCGTACCATTTCTCGAATGATGTCCCTTCCACTGCCTTCGACGGAGCCCTGTTTATTATGAATGCGGCCGTTTGCAGAGCATAACCCCAGAAGGAGATCGGGAGATCAGTGAGACTTAACATCGATCGAACCATATCCAACAATGTCCGATTCCTCCGCTCGGACACACCATTAAGTTGCGGTGTTCCTGGCGGAGTCCACTGAGATAGTATTCCACCTTCAGTAAGATACCTAAGAAACTCCTCAGATAATTATTCTCCTCCCCGATCAGAACGGAGTGCCTTGATACTCTTTCCGAGTTGGTTTTCTACTTCAGTCCTAAACTCTTTGAATTTATCAAAAGCTTCGGACTTATGTCTCATGAGATAGACATAACCATATCTACTGAAATCGTCAGTAAATGTGATAAAGTAGCCTAAACCACCTCTAGCTGGTGTACTCATTGGTCCACATACGTCTGAATGTATTAGACCCAATAGATCACCTGCCCTTTCGCCTAAACCAGCGAAGGGCGCTTTAGTCATCTTGCCCATTAAACAAGCTTCGCATCTATCAATCGGTTGGAATTCGAATTGACTTAGAAGTCCGCGCTTATGAAGCGCAGAGATGCGTTTCTCATTTATGTGCCCTAGACGACAATGCATATAAGAGTTTGGTCTAAATCATTAGCTTTAAACCTCTTAGAATTTATATTATAGAGCATGTTGGCTTTTGGGTTTTGCGTATTCAATATGTATAAACCTCCAACAGTGTGAGCATTGCCATAAATCATGTTGTTGCGCATAATATTAAAAAACTCGTCTTTAATATTGAAATAATAACCTTCTTTCTCAAGAAGAGAAATTGAGATAATATTCCTGCTGAAAGCAGCTACGCAAAATACATCATTAAGTTCAATTACAAGCCCACTGGGCAAAGCAAGGTTCACAGAACCCACGGCAGTTGCGGCAACTCTGGTATTGTTCCCAACTCTTAGGTCAACCTCGCTTTCCCCCATATCTCTTCTACTGTGTAACACCTACACATCCGCACCGACATGAGACTCAGCTCCAGTGTCTAGTACCCAGGTATTTATTGTAGAAAGATATAGCTCTAATGGAATACCTGATGAAGTAGCGGCCCCACCGCCCTTCTTCTGATCCTCCTTCAGCTGCTGACAGTCTTTCTTCCAGTGACCAGGCTTTTGACAGTAGAAACAGACCAACTCCTTTGCCTTCCCTTTGCCTTGTACGGGCATGGAAGGTCTAGGAACAAATGGTCGTCTATTCTTTCCCGCCAGGTGCTTTGGGCGTTTACCCTTGCCACCACCAGCTTTGAAGCTGGGTCCCTTCTTGACCATAAAGACATTTTTGGGCGAACTGCCCCTTATGCTCTTCTCGGCAGTCACTAGCATGCTGTGCAACTCCGACGCGGTCTTGTCCATATCATGCATGTGATAGTTCATTACAAACCCACCATATGCATGAGGAAGGGATTGCAGAATAAAATCCGCAACCATTTCCTTTTCCATAGACATACCGATGCTAGTCATATGGTCAAAATGTCCCTTCATACGTAGGACGTGTGGACCTACGGAGCTGCCTGCTGACATCTTGCAGGCAATTAGTTCTCAGAGAACAGTGTATTTTTCAATACGTACTTTCTCCTTGAACATATCCTTGATCTGTGCAAACATTGCAAACGGATCATGGGATATAGCTCCATAAACTGCTTCTGGACGTCCGCCTCCATGCAGCCCAGCATGACACACGCAACGTCGATAGAGTCGCTAAGGTGTTTCTGGTACGCATCCTTAACGACCCTCGTTGCGTTGGCAGCTGGCTCCACCGGGATAGCCTTATCAAGGACGTACTCCCTGCGTTCCAACTTTAACACAAGTCGTAAATTTCTGTCCCAGTCCAGATAAATTGTCCCATTGAGTTTACACTTTTCGAGTATAGTCCTCAACGACAAATTAGACGAATTTGTTGAATTACTAGCCATTTCTACACGAAGAAAGTAAATTTAATCAGAATAGTTGAATAAATTTACGAAGATCCGAATTAAACACCAACCATAAGATTCTAAGGTTTTAGAATCTTAAACCAAGATCCCTTATTCGTCATTTGAAGTACGCTAAGGCGCACCGCTCCAATTGACTTATTTATGTAGGACGTCCGTCCAATTACAACCCGTGTCACTCTTCGTCAAGGTATGTGCAAAAACACACGGCTTACCCTTCCGATGCCCCAGCTCGACCTCAGGCCAAGAATCGTGGTCGAGTCAACCAACCTTCACTAACGAGCAAACTTTGTGCAGATGCTCCGCTAAGGCGCACGACATCCCAGAAAGTTTACCATTCCCTATCTAGAACCCATTCGATCGATGCTCCGCTAAAGCGCACGACACCGATAAAATGTTTCTACATGGGTGTGAATTTAGGTGGCATCTCACTTGACTTAAATTCATTTGTAAATTGGTTGTGCTTAATAATTCGAAAGTATTTGGCACAATTACGAATCCGTCATCAACAACCCGTGTTGTGACGTTTTCTAATTGTATCACATACTATCTTCATTTGAAACCGTCATTTGCAACCCGTGCAAACACGTTTCAAATTTGAACCCATCCATCATAACCCGTGCGATGATAGTTCACAATGCTTTAAACATGCAAACATGTGAGGTGATGGCCTATAAACTTATAAGCTAATCATGCAAGCATGTTATAAATTAAATAATTCAAGCAAGCATTCATAAAGCGTTAAATTTGCATTTTATAGCCCATCCTAATCTTAGGATTCTACGAGTCTTCACATCTTCTCGTCTTTATCATTCGGGCTCCCACTAGCTCTTGGACTTCCTCCAAGACCGTCATTGTGCTCGATTTTCCATCATTCTCGTCTTTGAGTAATAATAACAATTAATACTCAGTTCGTAGACCGGATAAAAAATAATTACACTTTATGGGCTCGAATAAAAGAATAATTACACGCTAACACTAACGGTATGCAAACCGTGAAAGCGATAAAATCTAATGGGCTACTAATGCATCATACATCTCATCACATCATCCAACATGTTATCACACAAACATGTTATCAAATAATATGCAATTCTTCCGGTTTTAATTTTGCCAAGTTGCTCGTTCGGGTTTATCGAAACTAGACCTTTTCGAAAAACGGTTTATCGAAACCGATTAAATTTTGAAAGTTTTCGAAATATTGGATCGCAGCTTCGTGCCACGGATCAAACACCGTGCACGAACCAAGTCGGGCCAAGCCAATGGGCCGAAAGCCCATTGGGCCGAGCCCAACATGTCACGGCTCGGTTTGGGCCTTGGAAGGCCCAAACCGAGCTTGCCTCCATTCTCGGCCTCGGCCAAGAGTGGGGACGGCCCCGGTCACCGCCGGCCTCCCCGGCCTCCGGTGACCTCCGTCCGGTACTTCCGATCCGGCTACCCGAGAGTCTCTTCTCGGACCCGACAAAACCAATAATTTCCGAAAAATTCCAAATTCAATATATCTTCAAAAACAAAATATTTCATGCAAATATCCCAAAAAGCATTAAAATCATGTTATCAACAATTTTGGCATGCAAATAATCATCAAACCGAAACAAATTCAACAAGACAAAGATTAAGAGGGTAACCACCCTCTAATACCACTGTAGGGTTTTGGAGTGTTCTAGATCAACGAGATAGCGGAAGCGTTTTACAAATCTACTCCAAACCTTGTCCAAGAACATAAACCATTAAATCCCAAAGCAAAATCTATTCCACAAGATGTTTACCTTTAAGTCTTTGTGTAATCGATTAAAGAAGAACTTTCAGATCTTCTTCTCTAAAGCAAGTCCACACCAAGGGGATGATCTTGAAGATCCTTCACTTAATTGCCTACTAGAACAATTAAATGAAGAACAAGAGAGCAAGATGAAGAGGAGAGCAAGGGTGGCCGGCCAAGCAAGAGAGAGAGAGGTTTTTGTGTGATTATTCGATTAATGAATTAATGTCTTGTATTTCAATTCATCATCCAACTCACAAGCATGGGTCAAAAGTGATTGGTATGGGCTTAAAGGTGCTTTAACCCATACCCCTTAAATCACTCACCTCTTAATTTACAATCACCAACTAAGCATGGTGTTGTGTGGCCCCCACACATGGACCAACCATGTGGGCCGGCCAAGAGGACTTATTAGGCCCTTGTTTGGGCCGGCCATGAGACCTCATGGGCCGAGCCCAAAGGGCTCGCCCATGTGGTTTCGTGCCGTGTCCAAAAGTCGCCCGACCCTTTTTGTCGTTACTTATCAAACAAAATCCGACGCGACATCGACAAAAAAACTCAGTTTTCTCGATTCGCTAATTATTTTCTCAAACCGAACCCATGGCACAAAACCTCCAGTTTTGTCCATGTATTGCTCCTCAAGAAACATTTAAAGTTTCCTTGTCTCAGGTTATCCGTCTTGAATGTGTGTGACCCTTCAGGCTCATGCCACCGTTGGCAGATCGGCGCAAAAGATCACTCTTGCCCGATCCATCATAAGAGGCCTCTAGTAAGACGTAATGATTACCCAAGGTGCATGACGATCGATGATTCGACTTAACCTTGTGCGTACAAGTCACTATCCTATTATCTCTAGATATCCCAATTGATCACAAGGCATAGAGTCGTCACCCTTGTTTAATCAATCATTGTTACTTGATATGTGAGATGGCTGAGAACTGATAACCCGTATCACCGGCATGGCCATGCTCTTACTCTCAGTCATTCTCAATCAAGAGGCCTTTTAAACGATATCTTTCTCATACCGTAGTATGAGGGATAAATCCCTTAGCTGTCTTTCGTGTCACTCATGCAACCCGTTCCGCCACCCAATCATGCCCGTTATTGCAATCCTGTTACAGAAAGCGTTAGGCGCAAGTTAAAGCCGCACGTACATTGCATAGTGATCACAAAGACTCCTCGGTCTAAGGATATCATGACAAGCTATCGCATTTGAATATGTTCATGGCTTAATCTATGAAAACACTATTCAAAGCGGGTCGTCCGATATCAATCATCTCATGATATCTATGATATGGTTCCGGGATCCCCCATCCCTATGACAAGTAGAACTACGTCATTAAGAACCATCCTCATACTGGTCGCTTCTATAGAAGCGTAGATTGACCAGGGACTCGTTAAGTGTGATCCGTACAGATTTATGGTTCTACTACTTTAGTGGTCATAAATCAGATCATGCTTAACATATTATTTCAACACATAAGTAATATAAAGCCATTTTATATATATATATATATTACAAACGATGATATTGTACATAGATGTTTACATGCTACTAGCAATTAGACTAGGGCACAAAATGCTATCACCAATACCCATAATTTGATCCATCTAGCACAGGAGGTCGGTTGACGGAGCCTCCTTCTCTGGATGCAGACATGACTTAATACCAGAATTTGTCAAACAGGAACACACCTAGTGAAATAAGATGCCTCCTCTGATACCAATTGAAATTCTGGTTAAACGCAAGATGTCCCGTATGATGTTGAGACTAAGTGTGAGACATCTTGCCAGTGCAAAGTCAATAAACAAAACAACGAACATAAATTAAACGACACAGAAGTTGTTTACCCAGTTCGGTGCAACATCACCTACGTCTGGGGGCACTCTGCCAGTGAACAAGTTCCACTATATGTAATCAATCACACATACAAAGCTTTACGATTAACAAATCTAAGCCCTATGGTATTATTACTAGTGTGAACTTAACCCAAGATCTCCCCCTGTCTTCGAGCCTCCGACTCGAGTCCACTCTTAGAAATGATCCCATAGTTCCGTCTCATCCTTTGTCGTCGTCCCCAAAGGCTTGCACACAGCTTCACTGGTACGGGTTTGTTCAAATCAACCAAACAATGTTTCTCCGAATCTTTGTTTGGAACACACAAGCTATGATCTTTGCTACCAAATACAGCTCCTTGATACGCTCGTCCAACCCGTTCAAGGACCCTGTATATTATCAAACAAGATATAACTACATAGTACCACCTTCTACGGGATGGAACGATCACCTATTTGTAGAAGATGTGACGAGACTCTCTTTAGGGTTTCCTCCAAGATCTCGTACGCGCCTTGCCGATTCCATCTCTCCCCTGTTTCCTTTTGTTGCTGCACAGTTGATACGGAAATATTCTTTCTGATATTCAAAGATTTTCTAATTAAGGAAACTCTAGAAAGTCTTATGGCAAGATGTTAGATCGGGATGTCCAAGACTTCGGGATGGACATCTTCTGATTTGAGCATCGACGTCTTAGGTCGCAACATATGGATGGACATCATTCCACCATATAAAATAGCCAACATTCGTAGGAACCACAGTATTGTATACAATACTTGAAGTTGTATTGGATACAATGCTCAAGGTTGTTTTGGATACAACGCTCGATTCAAATCAACCATATCACTATTAATTTCGAGTCATGTGAGATACCACCCAAATTCCGACACTCGGATTAGATCTCCATCTCGTGAGTGGGTGTGCCTTCGTGCATCACTTATGGAGGTGCGTTCTATGAAGAGATGGTTAGTTTTGCGGGGATGCGTGCGTCTTCGCGTAGTAGCCACGCAAGAACTTCTATACGTCGGGAATTTGGTTGACTTTGCTACGACTCTCAGACGGGGGCTCTTAGCTAGGGTATCGGATAGAGTGTGCCGTGTGCTTTATGCACATACCCGAGCTGGGAATTGCATTGGATGAAATTGGATAGGTTTCCTACCTACATAACCCGATTGGAGCAGTGAGCCTTCGTTCACTTCAATCGGGTGAATGAAGGGTCCCGGTTCAGATTCTATTGGATAGAATCCAAATGGTTGAAACTCGAACAAGATCTTAAAACTAATTCCGTAAAAGCAAATCAAAACACACGATACGTCGTAGAGATATATCTTTTGGAAGGATTAGATCTCTAAACTTGTACTTACTAGAGAACGGAGTTGTATCCTTTTGAAGGATAAGATCTCCAGGAAGATTCTCAAGTAAATCGGTAAGGAATTTTTCTTGACCAGCCAATCCCTAAGGGACCAGATAATAACGCTACTTGAGCTCTTAGAGATGCATTCAAAAAACACTCTAATACTCTAAAGATGTAGGTTATTATGGTCTAGGTTGCAAGAAGATGGGATCTCCAAAGAAAACAAATGAACATGGATGCAAATGATTGGTTATCTCACGGAGATGTCAAGAATCGAAAGATTCTATCCAATCAGAGATTTGCTCGCCTGCGAAATGTCATCAGGAAATTTCATGGGTTATTATGAGCACTTGGCAAGACTGGGTCTAGGCATCCAACTGGAGTTGGCTGCATATGATATTCTCCAAGTGGCTCACCATGCTGTTAGACGGGATCATTGTAATGACCCATTGGTATACAACATGGATATGGCCATCTTAGAGTTGCATTAGATGCTCCAAACTGCTGAGAAGAAAACCAAGGTTAGACTGAGGTTATTCAGCTTGTCAAAGAAGGGATAAGCTTTTGGAAAGCTGATGTTGAAAGATTGAGAGGCACCCATGATCCACAAGACTAAGGCTAATTCCAAACACAAGGGTATCGTCTGTTTTCTTCAATATGGATGGTCATAAGAAAAAGGAGTGTAAGCGATACCAAATGACTTAGAAGACATAGTGGGTCCACATCTTCGAGGACTTATGTTATAAGTCTGTCTACTCTTCATTCCCTAGTATTTGATACTAAATGACACATTGAATGTGTTGGGATTCAAAAGTAGAGGAAGACTGACCAAGGGAGAGATGATCCTACATATAAGCAATATCACTACAAGTGTGTGAGTTGTTGTAGTGATCATTAGATTAACTATGCCTGTTGGGTTTAGTTACGCATTTAACAATTGGTTATATGTTCCTGATTTCAGCAGGAACATAATTTCGGTTTCTTGTTGGACAAGAACAATATCATCATATTTGATAATAGCGTTTAACGTTATGGGCTGAAATAAAAATTGTTATGCAAGGTCTCCATGAGTTAATGATCAAAATATGTTACACATGGGTGATACTAACTTAAGGTCAATATTTAACATCGATAGAAGACGGTCGAATCTGGTGATTCAAACTGAATTCTGATCTGGCACTGTTGATTAAACCCACGTAAATGAGAAGCACATATCAAACACTTCAAAAGTGTGGACCTTTAAGTCTGGTTGAATTCAGTTCCATTGATGATGCGAAGCTTGTTTTAAAGTGGTTTGTGAACTAATGGAACTAGTACATTCCGATATACGTAGATCCTGTAGCTCACAAGTGGCTAGTAGAGTCAAATTGAAAATGGTCTTAATGGACTTGAATTGGATCCAAGTAGCAGATACCCGGATCAAAACATAAGTCAATCATCTTGAAAATTGTAGGATTGTGAGATCACGGACTCCGTCTGGAATACAACAATAAAATGGTGTATGTCCAAATGGGAGAAATCGAACCCTATCGGATATGGTTCGTTCCATGGTAGACATACTAATATCTTTTAGGTTGTTACTCTAAGGTCAGCTACATTCATGATGAAACAAGCTCCAATGAAGACGGAGGAAAGTAAACCATATGACACTCGTCTAGTCTCCGCGAACGGTGGATGGGTGCGCCTTCCTGTAGCATTCATAGGGATGCGAGTAAGATGAGATGGTCAGTTTTGTGTGGATGTCATGCACATTAGTGCATCAGTCACACAAGAACTGGACCATAGTCAAAGATGGTATGAGAACATGTGTGAAACTTTTTTAAACTCCTCGAACCATGGATGGGTGAGCCTTCGCGTAACATTCATGGGGATGCGAGTTAGATGGGATGGTAAGTTTTATTTGGATGCGTGTTCCTTTGCGTAGTAGGCAAATAAGAAGTGGACTATAGTCACATGTGGTATTAGATACATCCCAATGTGACTTTCCTAGAGATTTTGATTGCATGGATGCTTATATCCAAATGCGTCTTCATATGGTTTCCTAAGGAAACTGATGGACACAGATTCCACGAATCAAGTGAGAACAAAATTTTGTTGCTCAAGGTAATGTCTATTGGAAAGGTATTGATTTGCAAAAGGATAGTGTGAGTGATGTGCATCTTGAAGAAATTCAAGATGGTACAACCTGAAGGAGTTCAAGGATTTCACTAAGACATTGTAGAACCAATGGAGCTTGAGCTGAATACAATTCTTAAGAGTATTCTTGAAGTGTCCAGATAAGTCTGAAAGAATATGGCATGCACCCGTCAGATACAGATTCAGAGTATGGCATGGTCGTTGTGGATTCCGAGAATCCAACAGCCTTTCAAGAGACCGTGGACAACGCCAACTCTGAGTTTTGGCTGGGAGCTATGAGAGAGGAGGTGCAATCCATGTAAAGTAACCAAGTTTGGAACTTGGTTGAGGCAAACGATGGTGTAAAACGGAGGCGCTTATGCGATCACGCGTACTTCGGATAGTGGTTCGATCGCGCATGCCATGGCTCATGCGAGATAGGATATCTCGTTAGCCTTAGAACGTACCAGTAAGTATCAATCTAATACCATATGGCAATGAAAATTATCCTCTAGTACTTTGGAAACACTGAGGACACTCTCTAGCCATACAAGGGTTTAGATAAAAGGCTAGTCGTTGAGGATACGAAAATGTAGGTTGTCAGACTAGGAATGATCGTTTATCATAGTCTGGATGTGTGTTTTGTATGATTGATGGCATTGTAATTTGGAATGGTTCCAAGCTAGTCACCATCATTAACAATTTGCGAAATGGAAGCTGAGTATTTAGCAACTGTGGAAGTATTTTGCCCAATGGGCTGCTAATAGAACTCCTTAATGTGTTTTGCGTTTCTGCTTTCAGCAGCAATATTGCATCTATATCTCTTCTTGAAAAAGAAGGTTATTATTTTGATATTAAGAACTAGTTTTTTAATATTATGTGCAATAACATATATTATGGAAATGCTCACACAATTGGAGGTTTATACATATTGAATATGCAAAACTCGAAATCCAACACGCTCTATAATGTTAATGCTAAGAGGTTTAAAACTGATAATTTAGACCAAACTCTAATATGGCATTGTCGTCTAGGTCACATAAACGAGAAACTCATCTCAGCGCTTCATAAGCGCGGACTTTTAAGTCAATTAAAATTCCAAATGATTGAAAGGTCCGAGGCTTGTTTAATGGGCAAGATGACTAAAGCACCCTTCACCAGTACAGGTGAAAGGGCAGGTGATCTATGTAGGGTTTTGGAGCGTTCTAGATCGTCGAGATAGCGGAAGCAATAAAAGATAATCTACTCCAAACCTTGTCCAAGAACATTTAAACCATTAAATCCCAAAGCAAAATCTATTCCACAAGATGTTTACCTTTAAGTCTTGTTTGAATCGATAAAAAAGAACGTTCGGATCTTCTTCTCTAAAGCTAGTCCACACCAAGAGGATGATCTTCAAGATCCTTCACTTAATTGCCTACTAAAACAATGAAATGAAGAACAAGAGAGCAAGATGATGAAGAGGAGAGGGGTGGCCGGCCACAATGAGAGAGAGAGAGGATTTTTGTGTGTTTTGTGACTTAATGAATTAATGAATTAAAGTCTTGCATTATAATTCATCACCCAACTCACAAGTATGGGTTAAAAGTGATTGGTATGGGCTTAAAGGTGCTTTAACCCATACCCCTTAAATCACTCACCTCTTAATCCACAATCACCAACTAAGCATGGCATTGTGTGGCCCCCACAATGGCCCCACCAAGTGGGCCGGCCATATGGCCTTATTGGGCCCTTATTGGGCCGGCCATGAGGCTTCATGGGCCGAGCCCAATGGGCCCTCCCGTGTTGTCTCATGCCGCGTCCAAAAGTTGCCGACCTTTTTGTCGTTACTTATCAAACAAAGTCCGACGCGATATCGACGAAAAACTCAATTTCTCTCGATTCGCTAATTATTCTCTCAAACCGAACCTATGGCACAAAACCTCCAGTTTTGTCCATATACTTCTCCTTAAGAAACATCCATGTTTCCTTGTCTCAAGTTTTCCGTCTTGTATGTGTGTGACCCTCTAGGCTCATGCCACCGTTGGCAGATCAGCGCAAGACTCGCTCTTGCCCGATCCATCATAAGTGGTATCTAGTAAAACATTATGATTACCCAAGGTGCACGATGATCGATAATTCGACTTAACCTTTGTGCGTTCAAGTCACCATCCTTTTATCTCTAGATATCCCAATTGATCTCAAGGCATAGAGTCGTCTCCCTTGTTCAATCAATCATTGTTACTTGATATGCGAGATGACTGAGAAATGATAACCCATATCATTTGCATGGCCATGCTTTTTCTCTCAGTCAGTCTCCATCAAGAGGCCTTCTAACGGATATCTTTCCCATACCGTAGTATGAGGGATAAATCCCTTAGCCGTCTTTCGTGTCACTCATGCAACCCGTTCCGCCACCCAATCATGCCCTTTATAGCAATCCTTTTACAGAAAGCGTTTGGCGCAAGTTAAAGCCATACGTTCATTGCATAGTGATCACAAAGACTCCTTGGTCTAAGGACGTTGTGACAAGCTATCGCATCTGAATATGTTTATGGCTTAATCTATGAAAACACTATTCAATGCGGGTCGTCCGATATCAATCACCTCATGATATCTATGATATGGTTCCAGGATCCCACATCCTTATGACAAGTAGAACTACGTCATTAAGAACCATCCTCATACTGGTCGCTTTTAAGGAAGCATAGGTTGACCAGGGACTCGTTAAGTGTGATCCGTACAGATTTATGGTTCTACTACTTTAGTGGTCATAAATCAGATCATGCTTAACATATTACTTCAACACATAAGTAATATAAAGCCGTTTATATTTATACATTACAAACGATGATATTTGAACATAGACGTTTACAGGCTAATACCAATTGGACTAGGGAACAAATGCTATCAATCTATTAGGTCTAATACATTCAGACGTATGTGAACCAATGAGTACACCAGCTAGGGGTGGTTCAGGCTACTTTATCACATTTACTGATGATTTCAGTAGATATGGTTATGTCTATCTCATAAGACATAAGTCCAAGCTTTTGATAAATTCAAAGAGTTTATGACTGAAGTAGAAAACCAACTTGGGATAAGTATTAAGTGTAGGGTTTTGGAGCATTCTAGATCGTCGAGATAGCTGAAGCATTATAACAAAGTCTACTCCAAACCTTTGTCCAAGAACATAAACCGTTAAATCCCAAGGCAATATCTATTCCACAAGATATTTACCTTTAAGTCTTGTTGAATCGATAAAGAAGAACTTTCGGATCTTCTTTTCTAAAGCAAGTCCACACAAAGGGGATGATCTTGAAGATCCTTCACTTAATTGCTTACTAGAACAATTAAATGAAGAACAAGAGAGCAAGATAGAGGAGAGAGGAGGTGTGGCCAGCCACAAGAGACAGAGAGGAGAGACTTTTTGTTAGTTGTGTAATTCTTTGATTAATGAATGAATGTTAGATATTTCAATTCATCATCCAACTCATCAGCATGGGTCAAAAGTGATTGGTATGGGCTTAAAGGTGCTTTAACCCATACCCCTTAAATCACTCACCTCTTAATCCACAATCACCAACTAAGCATGGTGTTGTGTGGCCCCAACTCATGCACCCACCATAAGGGCCGGCCATATAGGGCTTATTGGGCCCATAATGGGACCTTGTTGGGCCGGCCATGAGACCTCATGGGCCGAGCCCAATGGGCTCGCCCATGTGGTTTCGTGCCGTGTCCAAAAGTCGCCCGACCCTTTTTGTCGTTACTTATCAAACAATTCCGACGCGACATCGACAAAAAAACTCATTTTTCTTGATTCGCTAATTATTCTCTCAAACCGAACCCATGGCACAAAACCTCCAGTTTTGTCCATGTATTGCTCCTCAAGAAACGTTAAGGTTTCCTTATCTCAAGTTATCCGTCTTGAATGTGTGTGACCCTTCAGGCTCATGCCACCGTTGGCAGATCGGCGCAAAAGATCGCTCTTGCCCGATCCATCATAAGGGGCCTCTAGTAAGACGTTATGATTACCCAAGGTGCATGACGATCGATGATTCGTCTTAACCTTGTGCATACAAGTCACTATCCTATTATCTCTAGATATCCCGATTGATCATAAGGCATAGAGTCGTCACCCTTGTTTAATCAATCATTGTTACTTGATATGTGATATGGCTGAGAACTGATAACCCGTATCACCGGCATGGCCATGCTCTTAATCTCAGTCAGTCTCAATCAAGAGGCCTTTAATGGATATCTTTCACATACTGTAGTATGAGTTATAAATCCCTTAGCCGTCTTTCGTGTCACTCATGCAATCCGTTCCACCACCCAATCATGCCCGTTATTGCAATCCTGTTACAGAAAGTGTTATGCGCAAGTTAAAGCCGCACGTTAAAGCTATCGCATTTGAATATGTTCATGGCTTAATCTATGAGAACACTATTCAAAGCGGGTCGTCTGATATCAATCACCTCATGATATCTATGATATGATTCCGGGATCCCTCATCCCTATGACAAGTAGAACTACGTCATTAAGAACCATCCTCATACTGGTCGCTTCTATGGAAGCATATTTTGACCAGGGACTCGTTAAGTGTGATCCGTACATGTTTATGGTTCTACTACTTTAGTGGTCATAAATCAGATCATGCTTAACATATTACTTCAACACATAAGTAATACAAAGTCGTTTTATATATATTACAAACGATGATAATGTACATAGACGTTTACAGGCTACTAGCACTTGGACTAGGGCACAAAATGCTATCATTAAGGCCCTCCGTTCTGATTGGGGTGGAGAATACATATCCGAAGCGTTTCTTAGTCATCTTACAGAATGTGGAATACTATCTCAGTGGACTCCGCCAGGAACACCACAGCTGAATGGTGTGTCCGAGCGAAGGAATCAGACATTGTTGGCTATGGTTCGATCAATGTTAAGTCACACTGATCTCCCGATCTCCTTCTGTGGTTAAGCTCTACAAATGGCCGCGTTCAAAATAAATAGGGCTCCGTCAAAAGCAAAGGGACATCATTTAAGAAATGGTACGGGAGGGAACCTGTTTTGTCTTTCCTAAAAATCTTGGGTTGCGAGGATTTTGTAAAATGGTTGCTAGCAACTAAGCTCGAACCAAGGTCAGATAAGTACACTTTTGTCGGATATCCCAAAGAAATAAAGGGATACTACTTCTATAAACTAAGCGAAAATAAAGTATACGTCGCCCGTGGTGGGATATTCTTGGAAAAGGAATTTGTTTTCAAGACAGTCAGTGGGAGGACTATTCATCATGATGAAGTTCTGGATGAGATAGTAACTTAGGAACCGCTGGACGACCCCTTAGAAGAAGTAGAGCCGGAAGTGGTCGTTGAGCAAGAACCAATAGCTGCAGTTATTGAGGACGGTCCAAGGCGGTCTGAAAGGACCAGTCATGCACCTATCAGATATGGTTTTCTTGTAACTGGAGGTGATGAATTGGTGTTAGTGGACAATGATCCAGCTACCTTTCGAGAAGCCATGGACGGACCTGACTCTCAGAAATGGCTGGAAGCCATGAGGGAAGAAATGCAATCCATATCGGATAATCAAGTGTGGGACTTGGTGGATCAAACCCCTGGCGTAAAAGTCATTGGGTGTAAATGGATCTTTAAAATAAAGATAGACATGGATGGTAAACCTCAGACCTATAAAGCACGGCTGGTAGCCAAAGGTTATAGACAAGTCCACGGAATTGACTATGAGGAAACCTTTTCTCCAGTAGCTATGGTCAAGTCTATTCGCATTTTACTTGTCATAATTATGAAATATGGAAAATGGATTTCAAAACCGCTTTCCTTAATGGGAGGTTAGCTGAGGACGTTTATATGTCCCAGCCTGAGGGTTTTGAGGATCAAAAGAATAAGGGAAAGATTTGTAAGTTGCTCAAATCAATTTACGGTTTGAAGGAAGCATCTCGGAGTTGGAATCAACGTTTTGATGAAGCTGTGAAACAGTTTGGCTTCATCAAGAACGGTGATGAACCTTGTGTATATAAAAAGGCAGATGGGAGTAAGGTAGTCTTTTTGGTGCTCTATGTCGATGACATATTGCTCATTGGAAACGACATCCCTACCTTGTTTTTGACAAAGGCTTGGTTAAGTGAGTGTTTCGCAATGAAGGACTTAGGCGATGCTTCTTATATCTTGGGGATCAAGATATATAGAGATCATGCCAAGCGGTCTTGGGCTTAAGTCAGAACACCTATATAGACAAAGTGTTGAGAAGATTCTCAAAGCAAAATTCCAAGAAGGGACTGCGACGCATGCGTCATGGCATAAAGTTTAGTAAGAGTCAGTGTGCTGAGACACCTGAAGAGCTAAAAAGAATGAATGAGATCCCATATGCTTTGGCAATAGGGTCCATAATGTATGCCATGATATGCACGAGACCAGATGTCTCGTTCGCCTTAAGCTATACTAGTAGACATCAATCCAAACCCGGTGAGGAACACTGGATTACAGTCAAGGAAATTCTCAAATATTTGAGAAAAACCCATGACGCTTTTCTTGTATATGGGGGAAGGAGTGATGATGATCTAGTCGTCAAAGGATATGTTGACGCTAGTTTCGAGACTTTAAGAGTCAGTTAGGATATGTGTTTACGTTGAACGGTGGAGCATTCAGCTGGAAAAACAAGAAGCAGGACACCATCGCCGACTCTACAACGGAAGCTGAGTATATTGCTGCATCAGAAGCAGCAAAGGAGGCTGTATGGATCAGGATTTTCATGGCTGGGTTAGGTGTAATTCAAAACCCATATAACCCAGTAGACTTATATTGTGACAATTCCGGGGCCATTGCGCAAGCTAAGGAACCCAGAGCACATGACAGATCCAAGCATGTACTCAGGAAGTATCACATCATCCGGGACATAGTTGCTAGAAGTGACATGAAGATCCACTACGTTGCATTTGATGATAACACAGCCGACCCCTTGACCAAAGCTCTTCCTTAAGCAAAACATGATAAAAATATTAGGTCAATGGGATAGACTGGGACTTAAATTGGAACTAGGGTCAAGTGGCTGATCGATAGCGTTTTTGTGTCCTAGTCCAATTGCTAGTAGTCTATAAATGTCTGTGTATATTAATCATCGTTTGTAATAAATAAAACGGCTTTGTATTACTTATGTGTTGAAGTAATATGTTGAGCATGATATGATTTATGACCACTCAAGTAGTAGAACCATAAATCTGTACGGATCACACATAACAAGTCCCTGGTCAAAATACGCTTCAATTGAAGCGACCAGTATGAGGATGGTTCTCAATGATGAAGTTCTGCTTATCATAGGGATGTGGGATCCCGGAACCATATCATATATATCATGAGGTGATTGGTATCGAATGACCCACTTTGAATAGTGTTTCATAGATTAAGCCATCAACATATTCAAATGCAATAGCTTGTCACAATATCCTTAGACCAAGGAGTCTTTGTGATCGCTATGCGGTCGACGTACGGCTTTGACTTGCACCTAACGCTTTCCGTAACTGGATTGCAATAACGGGTATGATTGGGTGGCGGAACGGATTGCATGAGTGACATGAAAGACGGCTAAGGGATTTATCCCTCGTACTACGGTATGGGAAAGATATCCATTTAGGCCACTTGATCGAGAGTGACTGAGAGGAAGTGCATGGCAATGCCAGTGATACGAGTTATCAGTTCTCAGTCGTCTTGCATATCAAGTAACAATGATTGATTAAACAAGGATGACGACTCTATGCCTTGTGATCAATCAGGATGTCTAGAGATAATAGGATAGTGACTTGTAAGCACAAGGTTAAATCGAATCATCGATCATCATGCACCTCGGGTAATCATAATGTCTTACTAGAGACCATTTATGATGGATTGGGCAAAAGAGATCTCTTGCGTCGATCTGCCACGGTGGCATGAGCCTAGAGGGTCACACGCATACAATATGGATAACTTGAGACAAGGAAAGATTGGCGTTTCTTGAGGAGCAAGACATGGCAAAAACTAAGGGTTTTAGGCCATGGGTTCGGTTTTGTGAGAATGATAAGCGAATCGAGAAAACTGAGGTTGTCATCGATATCACGTCGGACTTTGTTTGATAAGTGACGCCAAAGGGTCGGATAATTTTTGGGCACGGCACGCGACCGCATGGGCGAGCCCATTGGGCTCGGCCCATGAGGTCACTAGGCCGGCCCATTGAAGGCCCAACAAAGGCCCAATAAACATGGCTTGGGCGGCCCACTTGGTGGGTCCAAGTGTGGGGGCCACACACCATGCTTAGTTAGTGTTGTTGATTATGATGAAGAGTGATTTGTGGGATTAGGTGATGACTTGCCTTTTAACCTATGCCTTCATCATTTATTACTTTATCAATCAACTTTAAGATATGATGAAATATACAAAATATCACAACACATGAGAAGCTCTCATTCTCTCTCTCTTTTCTAGTGTGGCCGGCCACTCCCCCCCTCTCTCTCTCTCCCTTCCTTTGCTCTCTTGTTCTTCACACTCTAGTTCTAGTAGGCTAAGTGTGTTGGATAAAAAGGATCATCCTCTTGGTGTGGACTTGCTCTAGAGAAGGAGATCATCTTGTTCTTCTTTCTTTATTCAACAAAATAAAATGTAAACTCTTGTGGAATAGTTTTTGCCTTGAGATTTAATGGTTTATGTTCTTGGACAAATTTTGGAGTTTATATTGTTGTTGCTTCCGCTATTTTGATCATCTTGAACACTCCAAAACCCTACAATATGATTGGTGGCATTGTAATCTGTAATGGTTCCTAGCTAGTCACCATCATTAATAATTTGCGAAATGGAAGCTGAGTATTAATCTACTATGGAAGTAGCTAAGGAGGCTGTATGGATTAGAAGTTCACTGTTGGGTTAGACGTACTGCCAAACTCTTCAAAATTGGTGAACTTTGCTTGTGAGAACACCGATGGCCAAGCGACGACTATGAGCCAAGATCACAAAAGTCCAAACAAATACTCAGCAGGATACTTTCTCCTGGAGCAGTATGAAGATCTGTTTCATTGCTATTAAAGATAATACGGCAGACACCTTGACTAAACATAATGGTCATGCAAAGTCTGTGGAATAAACTGTAACTTATATTTGATCTAAGGGTAGATTGGATCTACGGGCAAGTAGGATATTGTTGGAAATGTGCCCTAGCCCAATATACAATTTATGTGTAAATGTTCTATCGTCGTTGCAATAAATATTAATATTGTGTAAATATATTATTATTGTGTTATGATAGTAGTTAAGTGTAATATGATGTATATCATCGAGTATGTCATCACTGATAGTAGAACTATACATCCTTAAAGATAACACTTAACGGGTCCCTGGTCAAGAAAGTTTATCTAAAACGACTACTTTGAGGATGACTCTTGACTGTCACGCTCTACTGATTATTGACAATGGGATTGCCGGAGTAAAATCATAGATACATCTGGGCGATTATATTGGATGACCCGACCTGAGTATGTGGCATAGATCAAGTCATGAGCATGCTCAGTTGTCGTGGTATGACATGTATCCTAAGCACCGGGAGGTCTTTGTCATGACTCTCCTGTCATCAACCGATTTTGACGTACGCACAACGGATATGATTGGCTTATGGAGGGACTGTACTAGGAGTGAAAAGGACAACCGGAAGATTTGTCCCTCATGCGATGGTATGAGAAAGGTATCCATTCAAGCCACTTGATGAGATGGACTAAGGGAAAATGCATGGCCATGCTATTGATATTGGGCATAGGTTCTCAGTCATCTAGTTTGAGGATGAATCTTGATTGTCACGCTCTACTGATCATTGACAATGGGATTGCCAGAGTAAAATCATAGATATCATCTGGGAGATGATATTGGACGACCCGACCTGAGTATGTGGCATAGATCCAGTAATGAGCATGCTTAGTTGTGGTGGTATGACATGTATCCTAACCACCAAGGGGTCTTTGTCAGTAATGTGCAGTCATCAACCGAGTTTAACGAAAGCCCAACGCTAGTCCATAATTGGTTAGCCATAACAGATATGATTGGCTCGAGGAGGGACTGTTGTTAGAGTTATGCCCAGTCCAATATATAAGTGATCTACAGATGTAATGTTTTATCATCTTTCCGAATAAATAAATCGGCATATATTACCAATGTGTTGTAGTAAAATATCGAATGTAATTTGATCTATGTCATTACGTGTGTAACCACTAATAGTAGATCTATAGATCAGAAAGAATTACATTTGATGAGTCCCTGATCATCTAAGCTTCTTTAAGAAACGATCAGTATGAGACCAACTCCTTGTAATCACGCTCTACTGATCATGGCAAAGTATGTGCCGGAATTATATCATAGATATCATCAGGTCGATGATATCGGACAACCCGATTGTGAGTATGCTGCATAGATCTAATCATGAGATACTCACATATCGTAACTTGTCATTATATCCTAAGACCAAGGAGTCTTTGTGGACACTATGTAACGAATACCTAAGTTTGACCTAGTCTAACGTTATCTGTAAAAGGGTAACTATAACGGTTTCGATTGGCTTTGGCATTTATTGCACTAGTGAACTCGAAAGACGTCTGAGGGATTTCTCACTCATACTTTGGTATGAGAAAGATATCCGTTTAGGCCACTTGATGAGTATGACTGAAGAAAGAGCATGGCCATGCAGGTGATACCTTAGTATCAGTTTTCAGTCATCTTAGATATCAAGAAACAGTGATTGATAAATTAGGATGACCATTCTATGCCTATTGATCAATCTGGATATCGGTTTGATAAAAGGACAGTGACATGTACGATAACAGGTTAAGTCGAATAATCGATAATCACGAATGTTAGATAATCATAATGCCTTGCTAGAGGCCACTTATGATGGAAAGGGTAAAATAGTAATTTTACCAGTCTGCCAATTATTCGTGATCCTAGAGGGTCACACGCATTAAGCACGATACATGACAACAATTATGGATGACAATTGAGAACAATTCAGTAGTTTTCTGGCCTAAGGTTATAACCAGACGGTTGAAGAAATCAATTCGAGGAAATTGAACCGTTTTGTCTAAACCGAAATTAGAACTCAAGTTAATGGGTTTAATTTGGGTTTAGTTAAACGGGCTTAAAGCCCATTTAGGGATTTAAGATATGAGTGGGAACAAATGCAAATAAGAGAGTATAAGGGATAGATAATGCAATTTTAATTTTGAAATTCAATTTAATTTCAAATTAAAATCACATAATATCTTCCTTTTATCCTCAATTATTTTTCAGCAACTTCCTCCCTCATTCTCTCCCTCTCTTTGCTGAAAATACTCTCCCTCTCATCCACCATTGTTGTCTAGTTTTCTCTCAAAATTCTAGCAAAATTTGTGAGTGAAAAACCTCTTCGGTTATGGTGCTTGTGTGGACTTGATAGAGAAACACTACACTTGTGTTTTCATCGATTAAAAGAGGTAAATTTCAGATTTATATTTATATATATATATATTGTTGAAATTGCATTAAGATCCTAACTTATTTCGATCACCACGGTTACATAAAGTCCGCTGCATGTTATTCATCGTTTGGAACCCGTGGTGATCTCTTTCTGTGGTATCAGAGGCATGGTTGTTATGTTTATTTCTACATGTTTAAATCTGATATTTTTTATATGTTTATATGTGTTCATCACTTTAGCATGCATGTAATTCAAAATTTTTTTTCAGATTTGATTGATTTTGAAAATTGGAAAATAAATATTTTTTTTTGGGGTGTTTCGGGTTAGCCATGGCTTAGCCATGGCCGACCAGGTCGAGTCCCTTGGTGGACCATGGAATTCCCTAGGGCAGACCATGGTCAGCACCATGGGCTGACGAGGGTCGCCTACGGGCGACCATGGCAGCCCTCGCTGGCGACCGCGGTTTGCCCTTGCGGGCGACCATGGCAGCCCGTGAGGGCCACCATAGTTGCCTCGCGGGCGACCAGGGTCTGCCCTAGGGGCGACCATGGTTGCCCTCACGGGCTACCATGGTCGTTCCCGTGGCCAACCACGGTCAGCCTCGCGGGCGACCTCGGCATCCCTCACGGGACACCGTGGTTGCCTTCACGGGCGACCTTGGTTGAGCCGGTTCGGCTCGACCAGATTCAAGTTGAACAGGTTGGTTCGCGAGGATATTTGTAAACACTAAAAAAAAAAATTTTATTTTCAGATTTGGTTCGGTTTCGATAAACCAGCGAGAACCGGTCCAAAATTCAATTAATCCATTAAACCGTCCGGTTTCGATAACCGAAATTTTTCCACACTTAAGAAAGATAAAATTTGGAAAATTTATTTGTTTGATTAGCATGTTGATTGATAACATGATGTTTTCCACATGATGCTAGCTAAGCCCATTAGATTTGCATTTTAATTTCGGTTTTGCAACCTGCGTGTTGCTTAATTTTGGGTTGTAGTAAATACGGCCTGCGTGTCGTGATTTCTATTTCATTTTATTTATTTTGATTTGTAATCACGAAGACTGACACAAGAATCAAGTCCAGAGGGAGACTCGGATTGGAGGAGGCTCGAAGCTAGTGGGAGTTCACGAGAATGGAGCAAGTTTGGATCTTGAAGACCATGTCTTAAGGATCAGTTTTGCTAGATTCTTAGGAGCTTAAGATGGGCATAGCTATGCACATTTTATCGTTACATTTGTATGTTTGAATGTATGAATCTATGATAGTTTAAATATACAAGTTTATGTATGAATTTGTTATCACCCACATGCAAAGATTAAAATCGGAATTTAATCAGACTCGCATGTAACCTGCTAAGGGATCATCTTTGCATGAATTTGCTATTGATGATTCCAGATTAAGATTGTATCGATATACAATCAGACTTTTATAATTCACTTAAACGCAAATAATTTCAAGTCAAGCGTGATACCATCCAATTTTGGGCACTCAAAAGGGCTTTGACCTTATGGATGTCGGTACGCCTCCGCGTAACATTCATAGAGAAAAAGTCTGGATGAGATGGGTAGTTCTGTGTGGGTGCGTGCGCCTCCGCGTAGTAGTCACATTAGGTTTATCCATAGTTCAAGCTTGGTAGAGTTGTCTACGATTGTCAGCTAGGGCTGACCTAGGGTATCAGTATAGGGTATGCCGTGTACTTTTAGTACAGACCCTAGCTAGGAATTACATAGTTTTGTAAATGGATGTATTCCTACCTTGATGCTCGCAATTGGAGCAGTGAGCCTCCGTTCACTTCAATTGAGGGTATGATAGGATCCTGGTTCAGATTCTAATGTTAGAATTAGACAAGTGTTTTATAACTAAATCTCCAACTTGAATTTTAATTAATTTTACCATGTAGAACAAAAAGGCAAGCACAACACAAAGGAGTAATAGCGCACTGAGAGTCCAGATTGAGGACAGACTCAAGAGCGTGAATTACTCAGATTGGAATAGAAACTTGAGGCTTGAACTCAAGCATGAACGCAAGTAATATATCCTTACCAAGGAACCTCCTGTTGAGCCACCGCAGAACGCCGGTAGGGTACTAAGGATACTTATAAAAGTTCCTTAGTAACCAAATCGACGTGACAAGCATTATGGTGGGCAGTAGGATGCCAGAGTTATAGAAGCAGTTCATGAACGTTTCAGATGACCCTCATACCTGTAAGGCAGAGGTCAAGGAAATGTTCAATGAGAAAGCTCGTGTCGAAAGATATGATACTTTCATAGAACTTAACTCCTGCAAACATAAGGCTGGAGCCCTGTTAGTTCCCGTTTCACGAAGATTTAATGTCTTCAGGAACATCTAACCAGACTCAGTTTTGATGATCAGGTGGAAATGGCAGCAGATTTTATGTTAAAGTCACTTCTAAATACATATAGTGATTTCATAGTAAATTATAATATGCATAACATGGACAAGTCCTTAACAGAGCTTCATGGGATACTTGTGACCACTGAAAAGAACCTCAAGGGCAAGACCAAGGAGGTCCTTATGGTCAACAAGAAGGTCAGCTTCAAGAAAGCTGATCAGGGTAAGGGTAAGGCTCCTGAGCACCTTGCAGGGCAGTTCAGACACCCCAAGCGTCCAAAAGTTCAAGCAGCTCCCAAAGCGGTTGTGAAGATTAAGGACAAAATGGAGGAGATCTGCCATTACTGCAATGAGCCAGGACACAGGAATAAGGGCTTGAAAACAAATACAAGGATCGCGTGAAGAAGAGTAGGTATCCACGTCTTCAGGATCAGATATTTATGTTGGTAATCTTAATCGGTATAACGTAAATAAGAAAAGGCTTAAATCTGAAGATTTAAATCAAGTTATAATTTGACATTGTCATTTAAGGCACATAGGCGAGAAACGCATTTCAACACTTCAGAAGTGTGGACTTTATGTCCGTTTGAATTCACTCAAACTGAAAGATGCAAGTCTTGCCTAATGAACGAGAAACACATTTCAACACTTCACAAGTGTGGACTTTAAGTCTGTTTGAATTCACTCAAACTGAAAGATGCAAGTCTTGCCTAATGAGCGAGAAACACATTTCTACACTTCACAAGTGTGGACTTTTAAGTCCGTTTAAATTCAATCAAACTGAAAGATGCAAGTCTTGCCTAATGGACAAAATGATATAGGCACTTTTCACAGGTTTATGTGAAAGGCGAGTGACTTGTTAAGTCTAATACATTCCGACGTATGTGGACCTATGAGTACTCAGGCCAGAAGAGAGTTGAACTAATACTTGACTCTGGAAACGGCCGCATTCATTTTGAATCGGGCTCCGATGAAGACAACGATAATATACCTTGTGACAGTCATTCTGTCTCCCATTACTATGGATGCGTGCGCCTCCGCGTAGTATTCATTAGGATGCGTGCTGAATAAGGTAATCAGTTCTATTTGGATGCGTGGGCCTCCGCGTAGTAGCCAAATAAGAGCTGGACCAGAGTCATAGAAGGTACACCATATGACACTCATTACGTCTCCTGTTACTGTGGATGCGTGCGCCTCCGCGTAGTATTCATTGGGATGGGAGCGGGATGAGATGGTCAGTTCTATTTGGATGCGTGCGCCTTCGCGTAGTAGCCAAATAAGAAATGGACCATAGTCATATATGGTGTGGGAAACATCCTAATATGTTTTCCATAAAAGATTTGGGTAGCAGAGATGCAGGCATCCAAATTAGACAAATGTGTCTTCGTAAGGTATCCTTAAGAAACTAAGAGATACAACTTCTACATACCCAGCGAGTAAAAAGTCTTTGTTGCTCGAGGAGGGGTATTTTTGGAGAAATATTTTATTTCCAAAATAGGTAGTGGGAGTCCCGTGCATCTCGAAGAAATTCGAGAGGATACGGAACACACTGAAGCAATTCAGGAGCCTGCTATGCAAGATGTAGAAGTACTGGAGCCTCAGATGGTCACCGATGAAGAATGAATCCCTACATAAATTCCAGATGGTCTAAGGAGGTCTGAAAGATCTCGTCATGTTCTAGACAGATATGGCTTCACAGCCACTGAGGGAAATGACGTGATGTTGGTGGATCAGGATGATCCAGAAACCTTCAGACAAGCTTTAACCAGTCCAGACTCCAAGAAAATGGTAGAATGCCATGAGTGAGAAATGAAATCCATGTATTTCAACGAAGTCTGGTGCTTGGTTGATCAAACCCCTGTGATAAAACCCATCGGTTCTGAGTGGGTCTATAGGATCAAGACCGACATGGATGGAAATCCTCAGACCAATAAGGCTAGGATGGTTGGAACAGGTTATCGTCAGATTCAATGCATGGATTATGATGACACCTTTTCACCAGTAGCAATGGTCAGATTGATCCGGATTATTCTTAGCCATAACTATGGCAGATGGATGTCAAAACCCCTTCCGTAGCAGGAACTTACTAGAGGGCGTGTATATCACATGACCTGTGGGTTTTGTAGATCCAAAGAATCCCGGGAAGATATGTAAGCTGCAAAGATCCATTTATGGATTAAAGCAAGCTTCACAGAGTTGGAACATTCGTTTTGATGAAGCTGTAAGGGAACTCGGCTTCATAAAAAAAAAAAAAGTGAGCCTTGCGTACATAAGAAAGCGAGTGGGAGTAATATTGTATTCTTGATATTTATTCATCGGGAATGACATCCCGACCTTGCCACCAAAGCTTGGTTAGGGAAGTACTTATCGATGAAGGAATTAGGTGATGCTACATTTAATGTAGGCATCAGGATCTCTACAGATCATTCCAAAAGGATTTTGGGCCTAAGTTAGAACATGTTGCTAAGTCAGAACATGTACAAAGGTAAAGTGTTGAGAAGATCTCAATGCTTGATTCTAAGAAAGGATACATACCCATGTGTCATGGCATTAAGCTCAACAAGCTCCAGAGTCCTAGTACTCCTGATAAGCTGAGCAGGATGAGTAAGATCCCTTATGCTTAGGCTGTGGGATCCATCATGTGTGCCAGGATGTGCACGAGACTGGAAGTCTCGTTTGCACTCAGCTGTACCAGCAGATTCCAATCTAACCCCGAACAATTAAACTTGATTGCTGTCAAAGGCCATCCTCAAATATTTGAGGAGGATCGAGGATGCATTTTGGTGAATGGGGATGAAGATAGAGAACTCAGCCGCAGCCTAGGCATGAGTAACATGCAAGGTCTATGGGAGTAGATCAGAACTTAAATTGGAACTAGGGGCAAGTGGGAGATTGTCAGAGTTATGCCCCAGTCCAATATATAAGTGATCTACATATGTAATGTTTTATCATCTTTCCGAATAAATAAATCGGCATATATTACTAATGTGTTGTAGTAATATATCGAATGTAATTTGATCTATTTCATTACGTGTGTAACCACTAATAGTAGAACTATAGATCAGAAAGAATTACATTTGATGAGTCCCTGATCAGCTAAGCTTTTTTAAGAAGCGATCAGTATGAGACCAACTCCTTGTGATCACGCTCTACTGATCATGGCAAAGTATGTGCCGGAGTTATATCATAGATATCATCAGGTCGATGATATCGGACAACCCGATTGTGAGTATTCTGCATAGATCCAGTCATGAGATACTCACATATCGTAACTTGTCATTATATCCTAAGACCAAGGAGTCTTTGTGGACACTATGTAACAAATACCTAAGTTTGACCTAGTCTAACGTTATCTGTAAAAGGGTAACTATAACGGCTTCGATTGGCTTTGGCATTTATTGCACTAGTGAACCCGAAAGGCGTCTGAGGGATTTATCACTCATACTTCGGTATGAGAAAGATATCCGTTTAGGCCACTTGATGAGTATGGCTGAAGAAAGAGCATGGCCATGCAGGTGATACCTTAGTATCAGTTTTCAGTCATCTCAGATATTAAGAAACAGTGATTGATAAATTAGGATGACCATTCTATGCCTATTGATCAATCTGAATATCGGTTTGGTAAGAGGACAGTGACATGTACGATAACAGGTTAAGTCGAATAATCGATAATCACGAATATTGGATAATCATAATGTCTTGCTAGAGGCCACTTATGATGGAAAGGGTAAAGTAGTAATTTTACTAGTCTGCCAATTATTCGTGAGCCTAGAGGGTCACACGCATTAAGCACGATACATGACAACAATTATGGATGACAATTGAGAACAATTCAGTAGTTTTTTGGCCTAAGATTTTAACCAGACGGTTAAAGAAATCAATTCGACGAAATTGAGCCGTTTTGTCTAAACCGAAATTAGAACTCAAGTTAATGGGTTTAATTTGGGTTTAGTTAAACGGGCTTAAAGCCCATTTAGGGATTTAAGATATGAGTGGGAACAAATGCAAATAAGAGAGTATAAGGGATAGATAATGCAATTTTAATTTTGAAATTCAATTTAATTTCAAATTAAAATCACATAATATCTTCCTTTTATCCTCAATTATTTTTCAGCAACTTCCTCCCTCATTCTCTCCCTCTCTTTGCTGAAAATACTCTCCCTCTCATCCACCATTGTTGTCTAGTTTTCCCTCAAAATTCTAGTAAAATTTGTGAGTGAAAAACCTCTTCGGTTGTGGTGCTTATGTGGACTTGATACAGAAACACTACACTTGTGTTTTCATCGATTAAAAGAGGTAAATTTCAGATTTATATTTATATATATAACATGTTGAAATTGCATTAAGAACCTAGCTTATTTCGATCACCACGGTTAAATAAAGTCCGTTGCATGATATTCATCGTTTGGAACCTGTGGTGATCTCTTTCAACTGTACGAGGAGTGCAAAGGACAGTCAAAGGATATGTCCCTCATACGATGTGGTATGAGAATGGTATCCGTTCAGGTGGCTTGATGAGATGGACTGAGAGGAAATGCACGACCATGCTAATTATACTAGATATCATTTATGAATCATCTTTGAAATCAAGGAACAGTGATTGATTAGATAAGGATGACGACTCTATGCCTTATGATCAATGTGGATATCTGTGACAAATGGATATGCCATGAAAATAATTTTTTTGAAAAAAAATCAGATCTGCAAAATTTTATTTTTGTAGGGTTTCGGGTCACCGGACAGTGGCTCTAGGGCCACCAGACTGGTGACCGCTCGGGCGGCGCTGTTTGACCGCTGCCGGCCACGACTGTGACTACTAGGTGGCCACGAGACCGTGGCAAGCCCGATTCCACCGGAGCGCCGGCCACTAGGTGGCCAAAGCCACAGATTGGACCACTTGGTGGTCGCGGCCCGTAACGACTCTAGGCTAGATGGGCATTTCAAGCCAGGGTTTCAACCCAATTTGTTTTTGGCCCATGTTCTGGTTAATGGTTGACCACGAACATGGCAGCAAACCCTAAAAAAATTTTAAATTTTAAGATTTGGTTTGGTTTCGGTAAACTGATTTTTAATCTGTCCAGTTTCGATAAACAAATTCTCAAAATTTAGGCAAGATAAAATCGGAAAAACTTCATCATGGTTTGATAACATGCTTGATTGATAACATGTTGTGTGGTGTGATGAACTGCATTGTGCATTAGTTTTACACTGGTTCAATTTACTACTTTGTTTGCAGTCTGTGAACCGCTGGTTTAAGGTTGTAATTTAATTTGCGGTCTGTGTAACCGCTATTTAAATTCAGTTTTATCATTTAATTTATCTGTTCTACGAACCGTGTAATTTTGTAATAACTACCCAAGCCGAGAAGGCTGGAGAACCGGATGGCAGTCTTGGTGGATGGAGAAATCGACTTGGAATTGGTGGGAGTCTTGAAGCCAGTGGGAGACCCCTGAGGATGGATGTCGAGAAGCGCCCAAGTAGATAGTCTTCTTAGGGTTTTTATGTTCATGACACTTAGGGTGACCGTCAGTTCTCATAGACTGGCCCTATGAGAACCGAATTAGATAAGGGCTATATTGTGCACATTTACATTTTTATGTATTGGATATGTATGAATGTATGCTTTAGTTTACTTTACTATTTAAAATGTATGATAAACTATCACCCACATGCAAAGATTCAAATTGAAAATTAAAAACAAATTGCATGTAAATTGGTAATTGAACCATCATTGCATTGGATGTAGTTGATGGTTTAAGAAAGATTATATTGGAACATAAACACAACCTCATTACTAATAATTCAAGCCATGTGAGATACCGTCCAGATCTCAACACTCAACCTAACTCCCAGTCCCATGAATGGGTGTGCTTTCATGTAGCATTTATGGGGATACGGGCTAGATGGATTGAGCAATTTTATATGGGTGCGTGCGAATTCGCATAGTAGCCACATAAGAACTGGGCCATATTTGAGATTTGGTAGACTTGACTACGATTGTCAGACATGTCTGGCCTAGGGTATCAGATAGGGTATGCCGATTACATATGTACATACCCTAGCTAGGAATTACATTGGATGTAATTGGACGGGTGTCCTACCTACATAGCTCGATTGGAGCGGTGAGCCTTCGTTCACGTTAATCGAATGAATTAGGGATACTGGTTCCGATTCTAGGGATTAGAATCGAAAGGTTATGGTTGAATTCAGATCTTCATTTAAATTTAAACATATACTGGTTAAATTTATTTTTCCGTATAGATTTAATGGCACACACCCAAACACATACGAGTAGCTCGTTGAGGGCCTTATTGGATAAGGACAAGCTCAACGGAGTGAATTTTCTGGACTGGGACATAAATTTGAGGATAGTCGTCAAGCATAAGTGCAAGGAATATGTCCTTGATAATGTAATCCCCGAGGAACAGGCAGCGGGTGCACCAAGGGCCGTTAGAGATGCATTCCAACAGCATCTCGGCGACTCCAGTGATGTAGCGTACATAATGTTGGGGTGCATGTAGGGCAACCTCAAAAATCAGTTCATAGAAATCTCTGACAATCCTTATCAGATGATGAATCAGATTAAGGAAATGTGTAAGGAGAAAGCGATGATCGAGAGGTACAACACCTTGAAAGATCTTTATGCCTACAAAATGTCAGCAGGCAGTTCCGTGAGGCTCCATGTACTCAAGCTGAAGGGATATCTCAAGCACCTGACAAGACTAGGTCTTGAGATGGGAAAAGAGATGGCTGTAAAAAATGTTTTGCAATCCCTTCCTCTTTTATACGATAGCTTCATCATGAGCTATAATATGCATGATATGAACAAGACCATCTTAGAGGTACATGGCATGCTTGTAACTGCTAAGAGTGGCATCAAGGGTAAGCAACCCAAGGATGCTCTCATGGTTAACGAGGGGACCAGCTTCAAGAAGGTTGGTGCAAACAATGGCAAGACCCCCATTCAACTGCCAGGAAAGATGAGGATGAATGTTGCTCCCAAACCTCCCAAAGCCCCTATGGGGAAAGGGAAGGCAAAGAAGAAGGCAGCCGCATGCTTCTACTGCAATGAAGTTCGGCATTGGAAGAGGGACTGCAAGAAGTTCCAAAATGATCAGTAGAAGAGTGGAGGGTTCACGTCTTCAGGTATTTTCTTTGTAGAGTTAAATCTCTCCACTTCAGATTCTTGGGTATTGGATACCGGTGCTGAATCTCACATTTGTACTAATGTGTAGGTGCTGGAAAGTAGAAAGGATAATTCCTTATCACTACGGTGAAGTTTGACACATTTTCATGTCACTACGGTGAACTTTTTTAAGTGTCACTTCAATACGGGAAACTATTTGATGTATCTTTTACCCTAACGTCGTTAAAACAGATGAAAAATATACTATTTAACTTTCAAAATTTATTAAATGCCGAAATACTCCTATATTTAAAAAATATATTATATTTTAAACTAAAAAAATTGTGGAATAAATGATAAAAACTGATTTTAATATTATTTTTAAAAAATAAATGAAAAATAAAAAACGTTGTTCAAATTCGTCTTTTATCGAAAAACATTTTTTTAACAAAAGTAATGATATTGAAATCAGTTTTTAATTATTTATTTCATAGAAAATATTTTTTAACAAAAAGTTAAAAATATTTTTTTAGATTTATTTTTAAATTCTAATACAAGGGCAATATGGACATTTCGTATCAAAATGAACTCTGTTAAAAACGGTGACACTTAAAAAAACTTCGTCGTAATGAAGTGACACTTAAAAAAGTTCACCATAGAGACATGAAAATGTTTCAAACTTCACCGTAGTGATCATGAATTATCACAAAGTAGAATGGATCTGGAAGAGACGAGGTAGAACTGAGAGTTGGCAACGGAGTTCGGGTTGGTACATCTGTTGTTGGCTCCATTAGCTTTGTTTTGCTTAGTGGGCTTGTATTTGTATTTTATGATGTTTATTGCGTATCTACATTTAGTAGGAACATTATTTCTATTTCTTTGTTGGCCAAGGATGAATACAATTTTGCTATTGGAAATTAGATTTTCAATATTTATAGCAATAATATTTATTATGGTGGTGCCAATAAAGTTAAATGATTATATATATTGGATATTGAAAACTCTAACACAAGTTCAATATATAATGTTAATACTAAAAGGTTTAAATCCGTCGATTTAAACCAATCTCTAATTTAGCATTGTCTTTTAGGGCACATTAACGAGAAGCGCATATCAGCACTTCATAAGTGTGGACTTTTAAGTCCATTCGAATTCAGTTCGATTGAAAGATGTGAACCTTGTTTGATGGGAAAAATGACAAAGGCTCCCTTCACAAGTAGAGGTGAAAGGGCGGGTGACTTATTAGGCCTAATTTATTCTGATGTATGTGGCCCAATGGGTACACTTTCTAGGAGAGGGTTTAGCTACTTCATCACATTTACTGATGCTTTAAGTAGATTTGGTTATGTCTACTTGATGAGACAGAAGTCTGTAGCCTTTGATAAGTTTAAAGAGTTTAAGACTGAAGTGCAAAACCAGCTAGGGAAAAGTATCAAGGCACTTCGATCAGATCGAGGTGGAGAATACTTATCCCAAGAGTTTATTGATCATCTTGGAGATTGTGGGATCATCTCAAAATGAACTCCGAGCGGAACACCATAGTTAAATGGTGTGTCCAAACAAAGAAATCAAACCCTATTGGATATGGTTCGTTCCATGATGAGTCTCACTGATCTCCCAAACTCATTTTGGGATTATGCCCTAGAAACAGCCGCATTCATTTTGAATCGGGCTCCAACGAAGGCAGTGGAAGGGACACCATTTGAGAAATGGTATGGGTAGAAGCCCATTTTGTCTTTACTAAGGACTTGGGGTTGCAGGCTTATATGAAGCGATTTCTTACAGATAAGCTCGAACCGAAATCTGATAAGTGAATCTTTGTAGGATATCCCAAGGAAATGAGGGGATACTACTTCTACAAATTAAGAGAGAACAAAGGTTTTGTTGCTCGAGGTGGGTGTTTTTTGAATAGGAGTTTTGGTGTAGCAGAAGAGTGCTTCGAAACGAAGCAAATATAAACCCTAACTTTAGGGAGAAAGCGGAATAAATCCAAGTAACTCAAATTGATAATTATGATAATGATGATACTAATCTCTACACAAGCTAAGACTTATATAGGACTAATTCTCCAAAACTAACTCAAACTAGTACACCTAAAATAAAAGAACTAACCAACCAAAACTAACTATAATTAGGAATAATAGAAGTCCTAAATTAATAGGAACCCTAAACTAATACTACTTAGAAGATGGTCTTGCATCAATCTCCTTCTCTTGAAAAAAAACTCGACCTCGAGTTTGCAGGATCCAAAGAGAACTCATCTGGCGGGTGGTATTTGAATATATCAGCAATATTGAAAGTGTTTGAGATATTCATGTGCGCGGGGAGGTCCACTTTATAGGCATTATCACCAATTTTCTGAAGAATGTAGTAAGGGCCTTTCTTCTTGTCTTTGAGCTTGCCATACGTGCCCACAGGAAACCTATGTTTGCGTAAATGCACAATCACTAGTTCCCCTTCTTTAAATATTTCTTCACGTCGGTGTTTGTCCGCAGCTGTTTTGTAGCGAGAGTTGGCATCTTCTAGGGTTTTCTTAACTTTATTGTGAATTCTTTGTGTACGTTCTGCAAATTCTTTGGCGTCCTCACATAAATCTGTAGTAGGTGGGAGACGTGTTAGAGTTATGCCCCAGTCCAATATAAAAGTGATCTACAGATGTAATGTTTTATCATCTTTCCGAATAAATAAATCGGCATATATATCTAATGTGTTGTAGTAATATATCGAATGTAATTTGATCTATGTCATTATGTGTGTAACCACTAATAGTATAACTATAGATCAGAAAGAATTACATTTGATGAGTCCCTGATCAGCTAAGCTTCATTATGAAGCGATCAGTATGAGACTAACTCCTTGTGATCATGCTCTACTGATCATGGCAAAGTGTGGGCCGGAGTTATATCATAGATACCATCAGGTCAATGATATAGGACAACCCGATTATGAGTATGCTGCATAGATCCAGTCATGAGATACTCACAGATCGTTGCTTGTCATTATATCCGAAGACCAAGGAGTCTTTGTGTACACTATGTAACGAATACCTAAGTTTAACCTAGTCTAACGTTATCTGTAAAAGGGTAACTATAACGGCTTCGATTGGCTTTGATATTGATTGCATTAGTGAACTCGAAAGACGTCTGAGGGATTTATCACTCATACTTCGGTATGAGAAAGATATCCGTTTAGGCCACTTGATGAGTATGACTGAAGAAAGAGCACGGCCGTGTAGGTGATACCTTAGTATCAGTTTTCAGTCATTTCAGATATCAAGAAACAGTGATTGATAAATTAGGATGACCATTCTATGCCTGATGATCAATCTGGATATAGGTTCTATAAAAGGACAGTGACATGTATGATAACAGGTTAAGTCAAATAATCGATAATCACGAACATTTTATAATCATAATGTCTTGCTAGAGGCCACTTATGATGGAAAGGGTAAAATAGTAATTTACCCAGTCTGCACATTCTTCGTGAGCCTAGAGGGTCACACGCATTAAGCACGATACATGACAAATAATTATGGATGAGAATTGAGAACGATTCGGTAGTTTTCTGGCCTAAGGTTTTAACCAGACGGTTGAAGAAATCAATTTGAGAAAATTGAACCGTTTTGTCTAAACCGAAATTATAACTCAAATTAATGGGTTTAATTTGGGTTCTAGCTAAATGGGCTTGAAGCCCATTTAGGGATTCAAATGATGAATAGGGAAGATGTGCAAATGGGAGTTTAAGAAGGGTTGATATGCAATTATTAATTTGACCACTTCCCTCTTCTTCCTCCTCCCTTTGGGCTGAATTCTCTCTCTCTCTTCATCCTCGATTGTTGTCAAGCTTCTCTCAAAATATATAGCAAAATTATTGAGTGAAAACCTCTTCGGTTGTGGTGCCTGTGTGGACTTGATAGAGAAACACTATACTTGTGTTTTCATCGATTAGAAAAGGTAACTTTCAGATTTATATTTATACATATAACATGTTGAAATTGCATTAAGATATAAGCATGTTTCGATCACCACGGTTACATAACGTCCGCTGCATGATATTCATTGTTTGGAACCCGTGGTGATCTCTTTCAGTGGTGTCAGAGCCATGGTTTTTATGTATTTTTCTACATGTTTAAATATGGTTTTTTTTTTTAGTTTATATGTGTTCATCACCTTATCATGCATGTAAATCGAAAAAAAAATTTAAGATTTGATTGATTTTGGAAATTGGAAAATATTTTTTTTTGGGGTGTTTCGGGTTAGCCATGGCCGACCAGGTCGAGTCCCTTGGTGGACCATGGAATGCCCTAGGGCAGACCATGGTCAGAACCAAGGGCCGACGAGTGTCGCCTACGGGCGACCATGGCAGCCCTTGCGGGCGACCATGGTCGCTGCCGCGGGCGACCACGGTCTGCCCATGCGGGCGACCATGGCAGCCCGTGAGGGCCACCATGGTTGCCTCGCGGGCGACCAGGGTCTGCCCTAGGGGCGGCCATGGCTGCCCTCGCGGGCTACCATGGTCGTTCCCGTGGCCGACCACGGTCAGCCCCGCGGGCGACCTCGGCAGCCCTCACGGGCAACCGTGGTTGCCTCCGCGGGCGACCTCGGTTGAGCCGGTTCGGCTCGACCAGATTCAAGCTGAACCGGTTGGTTTGCGAGAATATTTGGAAACCCTAAAAATTTAATCTTCAGATTTGGTTCGGTTTCGATAAACCAGCAAGAACCGGTCTAAAATTCAATTAATCGATTAAACCGTCCGGTTTCGATAAACCGGAATTTTTCCACACTTATGGAAGATAAAATTTGGAAAATTTATTTGTTTGATAAGCATGTTTATTGTATACATGATCTTTAATAACATGATGTTTTCCACATGATGCTAGCTAAGGCCAATAGATTTGCATTTTAATTTCGGTTTTGCAACCTGCGTGTTGCTTAATTTTGGGTTGTAGTAAATACGGCCTGCGTGTCGTGATTTGTATTTCATTTTATTTATTTTAATTTTTAATCACGAAGACCGACACAACAATCAAGTCAAGAGGGAGACTCGGATTGGAGGAGGCTCGAAGCCTGTGGGAGTTCACGAGAATGGAGCGAGTTTGGATCTTGAAAACCATGTCTTTAGGATCAGTATTGCTAGATTCTTAGGAACTTAAGATGGGCTTAGCTATGCATATTTTATCGTTAAATTTATATGTTTGAATGTATGATAGTTTAAATATACAAGTTTATGTATGATTTGCTATCACCCACATGCAAAGATTAAAATCAGAATTTAATCAAACTCGCATGTAACCTGCTAAGGGATCATCTTTTCATGGATTTGCAATCGATGGTTCCAGATTAAGATTGTATAGATATGCAATCAGACTTTTATAATTCACTTAAACACAAATAATTACAAGTCAAGCGTGATACCATCAAAGTTTGGGCACTCAAAAGGGCTTTGACCCTATGGATGTCGGTACGCCTCCGCGTAACATTCATAGTGAAAAGGTCTGGATGAGATGGGTAGTTCTGTGTGGGTGCGTGCGCCTCCGCGTAGTAGCCACATTAGTTTTATCCATAGTTCAAGCTTGGTAGACTTGTCTACGATTGTCAGCTAGGGCTGACCTAGGGTATCAATATAGGGTATGCCGTGCACTTTTAGTACAGACCCTAGCTAGGAATTACATGGTTTTGTAAATGGATGTATTCCTACCTTGATGCTCTCAATTGGAGCAGTGAGCCCCCGTTCACGTCAATTGAGGGTATGATAGGATCCTGGTTCAGATTCTAATGTTAGAATCAGACAAGTGTTTTGTAACTTAATCTCCAACTTGTATTTTAATTAATTTTACCATGTAGATCTAAAAGGAAAACACAACACAAAGGATTAATAGCGCACTGAGAGTCCAGATTGAGGACAGACTCAAGGGCGTGAATTACTCAGATTGGAATAGAAACTTGAGGCTTGTACTCAAGCATGAACGCCAGTAGTATATCCTTACCAAGGAACGTCCTGCCGAGCCACCGCTGAACGCCGCTAGGGCACTTAGGATACTTATCAAAGTTTGTTAGTAACCAAATCGACGAGTCATGAATTATGGCGGGCAGTAGGATGCCAGAGTTGCAGAAGCAGTTCAGGAACGTTTCAGATGACCCGCATACCTGTAAGGCAGAGGTCAAGGAAATGCTCAAGGCGAAAGCTCATGTCGAAAGATATGATACTTTCATAGAACTTAACTCCTGCAAACTTAAGGCTGGAGCCCTATTAGTCCCCATGTCACGAAGATTTAATGTCTTCAGGAACATCTAACCAGACTTGGTTTTGATGATCAGGAGGAAATGGCTGCGGTTTTTATGTTGCAGTCACTTCCAGATACATATAGTGATTTCATAGTAAATTACAATATGCATGACATGGACAAGTCCTTAACAGAGCTTCATGGGATGCTTGTGACCGCTGAAAAGAACCTCAAGGGCAAGACCAAGGAGGTCCTTATGGTCAACAAGAAGGTCAACTTCAAGAAAGCTGATCTGGGTAAGGGTAAGGCTCCTGGGCACCTTGCAGGGCAGATCAGACACCCCAAGCGTCCAAAGGTTCAAGCAGCTCCCAAAACTGCTGTGAATTCTAAGGACAAATTGGAGGAGATCTGCTATCACTGCAATGAGCCAGGACACGGGAATAAGGGATTGTAAACAATACAAGGATCATATGAAGAAGAGTAGGTATCCACGTCTTCAGGATCAGATATTTACGTTGGTAAGCTTAACCGCTATAATGTAAATAAGAAAAGGCTTAAATCTAATGATTTAAACCAAGTTATAATCTGGCATTGTCATTTAAGGCACATAGGCGAGAAATGCATTTCAACACTACACAAGTGTGGACTTTAAGTCCATTTGAATTCACTCAAACTGAAAGATGCAAGTCTTGCCTAATGAGCGAGAAACGCAATTCAACACTTCACAAGTGTGGACTTTTTAAGTCCGTTTGAATTCACTCAAACTGAAAGATGCAAGTCTTGCCTAATGAGCGAGAAATGCATTTCTACACTTCACAACTATGGACTTTTAAGTCCGTTTCAATACACTCAAACTGAAAGACGGAAGTTTCGCCTAATGGGCAAAATGACAAAGGCACTTTTCACAGGTTTATGTGAAAGGCTAGTGACTTGTTAAGTCTAATACATTCCGACGTATGTGGACCTATGAGTACTCAGGCCAGAAGACAGCTCAACTTATACTTGACTCTGGAAATGGCCGCATTCATTTTGAATCGGGCTCCGATGAAGACAACGATAGTACACCTTGTGACAGTCTTTCTGACTCTCATTACTATGGATGCGTGCGCCTCCGCGTAGTATTCATTGGGATGCGAGCTGAATAAGGTAATAAGTTCTATTTGGATGCGTGCGCCTTCGCGTAGTAGCCAAATAAGAGCTGGACCAGAGTCACAGAAGGTACACCACATGACACTCATTACGTCTCCCGTTACTGTGGATGCGTCGCCTCCGCGTAGTATTCATTGGGATGGGAGCGGGATGAGATGGTCAGTTCTATTTGGATGCGTGCGCCTTCGCGTAGTAGCTAAATAAGAAATGGGCCATAGTCATATATGGTGTGGAAAACATTTCCCTAAAAGATTTGGGTAGCAGAGATGCAGGCATCCAAATCAGACAAATGTGTCTTTGTAAGGTATCCTTGAGAAACTAAGAGATACAACTTGTACATACCCAGGGAGTACAAAGTCTTTGTTGCTCGAGGAGGGGTATTTTTGGAGAAATATTTTATTTCCAAAATAGCTAGTGGGAGTCCCGTGCATCTCGAAGAAATTCGAGAGGATACGGAACAGCCTGAAGCAATTCAGGAGCCTGCTATGCAAGATGTAGAAGTACTGGAGCCTCAGATGGTCACCGATGAAGAATCAATCCCTACAGAAATTCCAGATGGTCTAAGGAGGTCTGAAAGATCTCGTCATGTTCCAGACAGATATGGCTTCACAGCCACTGAGGGAAATGACGTGATGTTGGTGGATCAGGATGATCCAAAAACCTTCAGACAAGCTTTAACCAGTCCAGACTCTGAAAAATGGTAGAATGCCATGAGTGAGAAAATGAAATCCATGTATTTCAACCAAGTCTGATGCTTGATTGATCAAACCCCTAGGATAAAACCCATCGGTTCTGAGTGGGTCTATAGGATCAAGAACGACATGGATGGAAATCCTCAGACCAATGAGGCTAGGATGGTTGTAAAAGGTTATCGTCAGATTCAATGCATGTATTATGATGACACCTTTTCACCAGTAGCAATGGTCAGATTGATCCGAATTTCAAAACCCCTTCCTTAGCAGGAACTTACTAGATGGCGTGTATATCACACGACCTGTGGGTTTTGTAGATCCAAAGAATCCCGGAAAGATATGTAAGCTACAAAGATCCATTTATGGATTTAAGCAAGCTTCAGGGAGTTGGAACCATCAGTTTGATAAAGCTGTAAGGGAACTCGGCTTCATTAAAAACAAAACTGAGCCTTGCGCACATGAGAAAGCGAGTGGGTGTAATATTGTATTCTTGGTATTTATTCATCGGGAATGACATCCCGACCTTGCCACCGAAGCTTGGTTAGGGAAGTACTTATCGATGAAGGACTTAGGTGATGCTACATTTATTGTAGGCATCAGGATCTCTACAGATCATTCCAAAAGGATTTTGGGCCTAAGTCAGGACATGCTGCTAAGTCAAAACATGTACATAGGTAAAGTGTTGAGAAGATCTCAATGCTTGATTCTAATAAAGAATACATACCCATGCGTTATGGCATTAAGCTCAACAAGCTACAGAGTCCCAGAACTCATGATAAGCTGAGCAGGATGAGTAAGATCACTTATGCTTCGGTTGTGGGATCTATCATGTATGCCAGGATGTGCACGAGACTGGAAGTCTCGTTTGTACTAAGCTGTACCAGCAGATTCCAATCTAACCCCGGCAAATTACACTGGATTAATGTCAAAGGTCATCCTCAAATATTTGAGGAGGACAAAGGATACATTCCCAGTGTGTGGGGATATAAATAGAGAACTAGCAGTCAAAGGACAAGTCGATGCTAGTTTTCAGACATATCCAGATGACTTCCAAATTCTGTCAGGATATATTTTGTGTTGAGTTGTGGCTCTTTCAGCTGGATAAGCTTTAAGCAAGCAAAAATTGCCAACTCTACAACGGAGGCTGAGTATATAGCTGCAACAAAAGCAGCTAAAGAGGCCGTGTGGATTACAAGCTTTCTAATCGGATTAGATGCAACGCCGCGAGCGTCTGATCCGATAAGCTTGTTGTGGGACAACACAGGTGCCGTAGCTATAGCTCAAGAGCCCAGATTCCATAACAGATCCAAACATATACTCAGCAGGCTTCACCTCGTGTGAGTTATCAAATATGATAATATGGCCGATCCCTTGAGAAAGGCTCAGCCGCAGCCTAGCATGAGAAATATGCAGGGTCCATGGGAGTAGATCAGAACTTAAATTGGAACAAGGGCAAGTGGGAGATTGTTAGACTTATGCCCCAGTCCAATATAAAAGTGATCTACAGATGTAATGTTTTATCATCTTTCCGAATAAATAAATCGGCATATATTACTAATGTGTTGTAGTAATATATCGAATGTAATTTGATCTATGTCATTATGTGTGTAACCACTAATAGTAGAACTATAGATCAGAAAGAATTACATTTGATGAGTCCCTGATCAGCTAAGCTTCTTTATGAAGCGATCAGTATGAAACTAACTCCTTGTGATCATGCTCTACTGATCATGGCAAAGTGCGTGCCGGAGTTATATCATAGATACCATCAGGTCGATGATATCGGACAACCCGATCGTGAGTATGCTGCATAGATCCAGTCATGAGATACTCACATATCGTAGCTAGTCATTATATCCTAAGAACAAGGAGTCTTTGTGTACACTATGTAATGAATACCTAATTTTAACCTAGTCTAACGTTATCTGTAAAAGGGTAACTATAACGGCTTCGATTGACTTTGATATTGATTGCACTAGTGAATTTGAAAGGCGTCTAAGGGATTTATCACTCATACTTCGGTATGAGAAAGATATCCGTTTAGGCCACTTGATGAGTATGACTGAAGAAAGAGCACGGCCGTGCAGGTGATACCTTAGTATCAGTTTTCAGTCATCTCAGATATCAAGAAACAGTGATTGATAAATTAGGATGACCATTTTATGCCTATTAATCAATCTGGATATCGGTTTGATAAAAGGACAGTGACATGTACGATAACAGGTTAAGTCGAATAATCGATAATCACGAACATTGGATAATCATAATGTCTTGCTAGAGGCCACTTATGATGGAAAGGGTAAAATAGTAATTTTACCAGTCTGCCAATTGTTCGTGAGCCTAGAGGGTCACACGCATTAAGCACAATACATGACAAATAATTATGGATGAGAATTGAGAACGATTCGGTAGTTTTCTGGCCTAAGGTTTTAACCAGACGGTTGAAGAAATCAATTCGAGGAAATTGAACCGTTTTGTCTAAACCGAAATTATAATTCAAGTTAATGGGTTTAATTTAGGTTCTAGCTAAACGGGCTTGAAGCCCATTTAGGGATTCAAATGATGAATAGGGAAGATGTGCAAATAGGAGTTTAAAAAGGGTAGATATGTAATTATTAATTTGAAATTCAATTTTATTTCAAATTAAAAATTTCAAAATATCTCCCATAATTTTCTCCAACTATTGGTGACCACTTCCCTCTTCTTCCTCCTCCCTTTGGGCTGAATTCTCTCTCTCTCTCTCTCTTCATCCTCCATTGTTGTCAAGCTTCTCTCAAAATTCATAACAAAATTATTGAGTGAAAACCTCTTCGGTTGTGGTGCTTGTGTGGACTTGATAGAGAAACACTATACTTGTGTTTTCATCGATTAGAAAAGGTAACTTTCAGATTTATATTTATATATATAACATGTTGAAATTGCATTAAGATCTAAGCATGTTTCGATCACCACGGTTACATAACGTCCGCTGCATGATATTCATCGATTGGAACTCGTGGTGATCTCTTTCAAGACGGACCAAGTCTAATGTGTGCATTGGGGGACTAGTATACACGATTTCAAAAGGTGTCTTCTTTGTAGAACGATTAGGGACGCTATTGAAAGGAAATTCGATTTGTGGCAAAACTATGTCCCATTGTTTTGGCTTATCACCGGACACAACCCGAATCATGTTTCCAAGAGAACGATTGGCAACCTCTATCTGTCCAATAGTTTGTGGGTGGCTAGTGCTGCTATATTTTATGGATGTGTCGAATCACTTCCACAAGGTTCTCCAAAAATGACTAAGAAACTTTACGTCCCTATGAGAAGTTATCGATCGAGGAACCCCATGTAGACGAACAGCTTCTCGAAAGAATAAATGAGCCACATATGATGCATCAGAGGCTTTCTTATAAGGGAGGAAGTGAACCATCTTAGAAAATCCATCAACCACGACAAATATAGAATCATTACCTCGTTCAGTTCGAGGAAGACCCAAAACGAAGTCCATGGTTAAATCCTGCCAAATTGTCTCAGGGATAGGCAATGGTGTATAAAGACATGTATTTTGAGCTTGTCCTTTTTCCCTTTGACAAACTGGGCAACGTTGTACAAATCGCCCAACATCTCTTTTTAATTGAGGCCAATAATATCTCTCCTCAACCAGATTAATTGTCTTGTCTCTGCCGACATGACTACCTAATCCTCCAACATGTAACTGTAGGGTTTTGGAGCGTTCAAGATCATCGAGATAGCGGAAGCATAATCAAAAACAACTCCAAACCTTGTCCAAGAACATGAACCATTAGATCTCAAGGCAAAATCTATTCCACAAGAAATTTACCTTTTAGTCTTTGTTGAATCAAGAAAGAAGAACTATGTGATCTTCTTCTCTAGAGCAAGTCCACACCAAGAGGATGATCTTCAAGATCCTTCACAAAGAGCCTACTAGAACAATTATGTGAAGAACAAGAGAAAAAGAAGAGAGGAGACCAAGGGGTGGCCGGCCAAGGAGAGAGAAAGTGAGTTATGAGAGAGTGTGAATTAATTCTTCATTTGTCTACTTCATCACCACATAAGGCATGAGTTACTAAATTGACAAATGATGAAAGTATGGGTTAAAGGCAAGTCATTACCCATACCCCTTAAATCACTCACCTCTTAATCAACAACACCAACTAACTGTGGTTAGGGAAGTACTTATCGATGAAGGACTTAGGTGATGCTATTTTTAATGTAGGCATTAGGATCTCTACTAATCATTCCAAAAGGATTTTGGGCCTAAGTCAGAACATGTTGCTAAGTCAGAACATGTACATAGGTAAAGTGTTGAGAAGATTCTCAGTGCTTGATTCTAAGAAAGGATACATACCCACGCGTCATGGCATCAAGCTCAGCAAGCTACAGAGTCCTAGCACTCCTGATAAACTGAGCAGGATGAGTAAGATCCCTTATGCTTCGGCTGTGGGATCCATCAAGACTGGAAGTCTCGGTTGCACTAAGCTCTACCAGCAGATTCCAATCTAACCCCGGCCGATTACACTGGATTGCTGTCAAAGGTCATCCTCAAATATTTGAGGAGGACCAAGGATGCATTCCTAGTGTACGGAGATATAGATAGAGAACTAGCAGTCAAATGACAAGTTGATGCTAGTTTTCACACATATACAGATGACTTCAAAATTCAGTCAAGATATATTTTGTGTGGAGTTGTGGCGCTTTCAGCTGGATAAGCTTTAAGCAAGCCAAAATTGCCAACTCTACAACGGAGGCTGAGCATATAGCTGCAACAAAAGCAGCTAAAGAGGCTGTATGGATTAGAAGCTTTCTGATCGGATTAGATGCAACGCCGCGAGCGTCTGATCCGATAAGCTTGTTGTGGGACAACACAGGTGTCGTAGCTATTGCTCAAGAGCCCAAATCCCACAACATATCCAAACATATACTTAGCAGGCATCACCTCGTGATAGTTATCACATATAGAGGTGATGTGGAGATTAAATGCTATTCGGCAAAATGATAATATGGCCGATCCCTTCACATAGGCTCAATCGTAGTCTAGGCATGAGGAACATGCAGAATCTATGGGAGTAGATCAGAACTTAAATTGGAACCAGGGGCAAGTGGGAGATTGTTAGCGTTATGCCCCAGTCGAATATAAAAGTGATCTACAGATGTAATGTTTTATCATCTTTCCGAATAAATAAATCGGCATATATTACTAATGTGTTGTAGTAATATATCGAATGTAATTTGATCTATATCATTATGTGTGTAATCACTAATAGTAGAACTATAGATAAGAAAGAATTACATTTGATGAGTCCCTGATCAACTAAACTTCTTTATGAAACGATCAATATGAGACTAACTCCTTGTGATCACGCTCTACTGATCATGGCAAAGTATGTGCCGGAGTTATATCGTAGATATCATCAGGTCGATGATATCGGACAACCCGATTGTGAGTATGCTGCATAGATCCAGTCATGAGATACTCACATATCGTAACTTGTCATTATATCCTAAGACCAAGGAGTCTTTGTGTACACTATGTAACGAATACCTAAGTTTGACCTTGTCTAACGTTATCTGTAAAAGGGTAACTATAACGGCTTCGATTGGCTTTGGCATTTATTGCACTAGTGAACTCGAAAGGCGTCTGAGGGATTTATCACTCATACTTCGGTATGAGAAAGATATCCGTTTAGGCCACTTGTGTTAGGTTTGTGCCCTAGTCCAAAATAATTCTTCAATCTACATTGTAACGGACATCATTATTCTACATAATAAAAGGCATAATATTACTAATGTGTTGTAGTAATATATCTAATGTGATTTGATCTATGTCATAATGTGTGTAATCACTTATAATAGAACTATAGATCAGAAAGAGTTGCATTCGATAGAGTCCCTAATCAGCTAAGCTTCTTCTGAAGCGATCAGTATGAGACTAGCTCCTTGTGATCACGCTCTACTGATCATGGCAAAGATGTGCCGGAGTTATATCATAGATATCATCAGGTCGATGATATCGGACAACCCGATTGTGAGTATGCTGCATAGATCCAATCATGAGATACTCACATATTGTAACTTGTCTTTATATCCGAAGACCAAGGAGTCTTTGTGTATACTATGTAACAAATACCTAAGTTTGACCTAGTCTAACGTTATCTGTAAAAGGGTGGCTATAACGGCTTCGATTGGCTTTGGCATTTATTGCACTAGTGAACTCGAAAGGCGTCTAAGGGATTTATCACTCATACTTCGGTATGAGAAAGATATCCGTTTAGGCCACTTGATGAGTATGACCGAAGAAATAGCATGGCCATGCAGGTGACACCTTAGTATCAAGTTTCAGTCATCTCAGATATCAAGAAACAGTGATTGATAAATTAGGATGACCGGTCTATGCCTATTGATCAATCTGGATATTGGTTTGATAAAAGGACAGTGACAAGTACGATAACAGGTTAAGTCGAATAATCGATAATCACGAATATTGGATAATCATAATGTCTTGCTAGAGGCCACTTATGATGGAAAGGGTAAAATAGTAATTTTACCAGTCTGCCAATTATTCGTGACCCTAGAGGGTCACACGCATTAAGCACGATACATGACAATAATTATGGATGAGAATTGAGAACAATTCGGTAGTTTTCTGGCCTAAGGTTTTAACCAGACGGTTGAAGAAATCAATTCGAGGAAATTGAGCCGTTTTGACTAAACCGAAATTTGAACTCAAGTTAATGGGTTTAATTTGGGTTTTAGTTAAACGGGCTTAAAGCCCATTTAGGGATTTAAGACAAGAGAGGGATCAAATGCAAATAAGAAGGAATAAAGGGATCGATAATGCAATTTTCATTTTGAAATTCAATTTAATTTCAAATTAAAAATCACATAATATCTATTTTATTTTATCCTTTGAATTTTTCAGCAACCACCCCTCCTTTCTCTCTCCCTCATTGCCGAAATCTCTCCCTCTCTCTACCTCCATTATTGCTCTTGTTTTCTCTCTAATTTTCTAGCAAAAGATTGAGTGAAAAAACCATTTTCGGTTGTGTGCTTGTGTGGACTTGATAGAGAGGACACTACACTTGTGTTCTTGTCGATTACAAGAGGTAAATATCAGATTTTAATTATGTTTATAACATGTTCAAATCGCATTAAGATCGAGTTTTTACGATCACCACGGTTACAAATTGTCCGCTGCATGATATTCATTGTTTGGAACCCGTGGTGATCTCTTTCAGTGGTATCAGAGGCATGGTTATTATGTTTATTTGTATATGTTTAAATCTGATATTTTTTATGTTTAAATTGGAAAATTAATTTTTTTTTTTTGGGTTTTTCGGGGTTAGCCATGGCTTAGCCATGGCCGACCAGGTCGAGTCCCATGGTGGACCATGGAATGCCCTAGGGCAGACCATGGTTAGCCCCATGGGCCGACGAGGGTCGCCTACGGGCGACCATGGCAGCCCTCGCAGGCGACCACGGTCTGCCCTTGCGGGCGACCATGGCAGCCCGTGAGGGCCACCATGGTTGCCTCGCGGGCGACCAGGGTCTGCCCTAGGGGCGACCATGGCTGCCCTTGCGGGCTACCATGGTCGTTCCCGTGGCCGACCACGGTCAGCCCCGCGGGCGACCTCGGTAGCCCTTACGGGCCACAGTGGTTGCCTCCGCGGGCGACCTTTGGTTGAGCCGGTTCGGCTCGACCAGATTCGAGCAAACCGGTTGGTTCGCAAGGATATTTGGAAACCCTAATGAAATTTAATTTTCAGATTTGGTTCGGTTTCGATAAACCAGCGAGAACTGGTCCAAAATTCAATTAATCGATTAAACCGTCCGGTTTCGATAAACCGGAATTTTTCCACACTTAAGAAAGATAAAATTTGGATAAATTATTTGTTTGATCAGTATGTTGATTGATAACATGATCTTTGATAACATGATGTTTTCCACATGATGCTAGCTAAGCCCATTAAATTTGCATTTTAATTTCGGTTTTGCAACCTGCGTGTTGCTTAATTTTGGGTTGTAGTAAATACGGCCTGCGCGTCGTGATTTGTATTTTATTTAATTTATTTTAATTTGTAATCACGAAGACTGACACAAGAATCAAGTCAAGAAGGAGACTCGGATTGGAGGAGGCTCGAAGCCAGTGGGAGTTCAAAAGAATGGAGCAAGTTTGGATCTTGAAGACCATGTCTTTAGGATCGGTTTTGCTAGATTCTTAGGAACTTTAGATGGGCTTAGCTATGCATATTTTATTGTTACATTTGTATAGTTGAATGTATTAATGTATGATAGTTAAATATACAAGTTTATGTATGATTTGCTATCACCCACATGCAAAGATTAAAATCGGAATTTAATCAGACTCGCATGTAACCTGCTAAGGGATCATCTTTGCATGAATTTGCAATTGATGATTCCAGATTAAGATTGTATCGATATACAATCAGACTTTTATAATTCACTTAAACGCAAATAATTACAAGTCAAGCGTGATACCATGCAAGTTTGGGCACTCAAAAGGGCTTTGACCCTATGGATGTCGGTACGCCTCCGCGTAACATTCATAGAGAAGAAGTCTGGATGAGATGGGTAGTTCTGTGTGGGTGCGTGCGCCTCCACGTAGTAGTCACATTAGTTCTATCCATAGTTCAAGCTTGGTAGACTTGTCTGCGATTGTGAACTAGGGCTGACCTAGGGTATCAGTATAGGGTATGCCACGTACTAACAAGTACAGACCCTAGCCAGGAACTACATGGTCTTGTAGATGGATTTACTCCTACCTTGATGCACTCAATTAGAGCAGTGAGCCTCCGTTCACTTCAATTGAGAGTATGATGGGATCCTGGTTCAGATTCTAAAGTTAGAATCAGAAAGTGTTATATAATTAAATCTCCAACTTCAATTTTAATTAATACTGATTAAAAGTTGTTTACTGTGTAGATATAATATGGCAAACACGAATCACTCTGATAGCGCGCTTAGGTCATTAATCGAGAATGATAAGCTTAACGGCATAAACTTTCTCGTTTGGGACCGGAATTTGAGACTCGTTCTCAAGCATGAACGTAAGGATTATATCCTTACCCAGGAACAAGCACCTACTGAACCAGCACTGAACGCCTCAAGGGCGCTAAGGGATACCTACCAGAAATTCCTTAGCGACCGGATTGACGTGCAGTGCATCATGATGGGCAGTATGGTGCTGGACTTGCAGCAACAGTTCTTGGACATTTCCGACGATCCCAAAGCCTGTATGGCTGAGATCGAGAAAATGTTCAAAGAGAAAGCGCGTGTCGAAAGATACGACACTTTCGTTGAACTGATGTCTTGCAAGCTAAAGGCTGGAGCTCCTGTCAGTTCTCGTGTCCTTAAGATGAAACGTCTTTTGGAACATTTGACCAGACTAGGTCATCCTGTGGACAAGGAAATGTCTGTAGACTTTGTGCTGCATTCACTTCCATAAGCATATCGTGAATTCGTTGGAAATTACAATATGCATGACATGAATAAAACCATGTCACAGCTTCATGGTATGCTCGTGACTGCTGAAAAGAATCTCAAGGGGAAAACCAAGGAGGTTCTTATGGTCAACAAGCAAGTGAGCTTCAAGAAAGCCGGCCTGGGCAAGGGTAAGGCTCCTATGCACCTAGCAGGGAAGATTCGACAACCTAAGGGTCCAGCAGCTCCAAAGGCTATTGAGAATCCTTAGAAGGATGTCGTCTGCTTCTATTGCCAAGGAGTGGGGCTCTGGAAGAAGGATTGCAAGAAACACAAGTTGTTTCTTAAGAAGAGTGGAGCTTCCACATCTTCAGGATCAGGTATATTTGTTATTGAGCTCAATCTCAGTTTATCTACTTCAGATTCTTGGGTACTTGATACTGGTGCAGAATCTCACATTTGTGTTAATGTGCAGGCTCTGGGAAGTAGAAGAGAAGTGAGCAAGGGCGAGGCGGACTTACGAGTTGGCGATGGCAATCAAGTCTCGACAACTACTGTAGGAGATATTAGTCTCAGTTTGCCCAGTGGGCTAGTTTTATTTTTAAATAATGTTCATTGTGTACCTGCGTTTCGTAGAAATATTATTTCAATTTCCTTGCTCGACAAGGAAGGATATCATTTTTCAATTGATAATGGAGTTTTCAGTATTTTCAAGAAAAACATGTTTTATTGCAATGCTTCATTAGTTGGTGGTTTATATATTCTTAATATTCAAAACACTGGCACTAGCTCGATTTATAATATCAGTAACAAAAGGGTTAAATCCGATGATTTAAACCAGACTGTGATATGGCACTGCCGCTTAGGCCATATAGGCTAGAAACGCATCTCAACACTTCACAAGTGTGGGCTTCTAAGTCCGTTTGAATTCACTTCAATTGAGAGATGCGAGTCATGCCTTATGGGCAAAATGACAAAAGCACCTTTTGCCGGTTTAGGTTAAAGGGCGAATGACTTACTAGGTCTCATACATTTCGATGTTTGTGGGCCCATGAGCACTCAGGCCAGAAGAGGTTTTCACTACTTCGTTACATTCACTAATGACTTCAGTAGATATGGGTATGTTTATCTTATGAGGCATAAATCGGAAACCTTTGACAAGTTCAAAGAGTTCCAGAACGAAGCACAGAACCAACTTGGTAAAAGTATAAAGGCGCTTCGATCTGATCGAGGCGGTGAGTACTTGGACCAAGATTTTAACAGTCATTTAAAGGAGTGTGGGATCATCTCTGAATTGACTCCGCCTGGAACACCTCAAATGAATGGTGTATCCGAACAGAGAAATCGGACCTTGCTTGACATGGTTCGATCAATGATGAGTCAGGCTTACCTCCCTATCTCCTTCTGGGGCTATGCCCTAGAAACGGCCGCATTCATATTGAATCGGGCTCCTACAAAGGCAGTGGAAAGCACTTCATACGAAGTATGGAACAGGAAGAAACCCTTATTAGCTTTCCTTAAGATTTGGGGATGCGAAGATTACGTTAAGCGTCTGCTAGGCGATAAGCTCGAACCCAAATCAGACAAATGTGTCTTTGTGGGGTACCCTAAAGAAACAAGGGGGTACTATTTCTACAAACCCAGCGAGAACAAAGTTTTTGTTGCTCGAGGAGGGGTAATTTTGGAAAAGGAATTTATTTTCAAAAGAGCTAGTGGGAGTGCCGTGCATCTTGAAGAAATTCAAGAAGATACGGAGCAACCTACTACGCCGAATGTAGAAATACAGGAGCCAGAAGAGGTCATTGATCAAGAACAATCCCGACACCCATTCCAGATGGTCCAAGAAGGTCTGAGAGATCTCGTCAAGCTCCTCTCAGATATGGCTTCCTAGCCACTGAAGGAAATGACTTGATGTTGGTGGATCAGGATGATCCAGAAACCTACAGACAAGCTTTGGCCAGTCCAGACTCCGAAAAATGGCAGAACGCCATGAATGAGGAAATGAAATCCATGTCAGATAACCATGTCTGGAACTTGGTGGATCAAACCCCTGGGATAAAACCCATCGGCTGCAAATGGGTCTATAAAATTAAGACCGACATGGATGGAAAACCTCAGACCTATAAAGCTATACTGGTTGCAAAAGGTTATCGCCAAATCGAAGGTATCGTTTATGACGAGACTTTTCACCTGTGGCTATGGTCAAATCTATCAGGATCATTCTAGCCATAGCAGCATACTACGACTATGAGATATGGCAGATGGACATCAAAACCGCCTTCCTTAACGGGAACTTAAAAGAGGATGTGTATATGACACAACCCGAGGGTTTTGTTGACCCAGAGAATCCCGGAAAGATTTGTAAGCTGCTTAGATCCATTTATGGATTAAAGCAAGCTTCACGGAGTTGGAACATTCATTTTGATGAAGCCGTAAGGGAATTCGGTTTTATCAAAAACGAAAGTGAGCCTTGCGTATATAAGAAAGCGAGTGGGAGTAAAATAGTATTCCTAGTGCTATATGTCGATGACATACTGATCATCGGGAATGACATCCCAACCCTGCTTGAAGTTAAAGCTTGGTTAGGGAAATGCTTCTCGATGAAGGACTTAGGTGATGCTGCTTTCATTTTGGGCATCAAGATCTACAGAGATCGACCCAAGAGTATATTGGGCCTAAGTCAGAGCACTTACATAGATAAGGTGTTGAGAAGATTCTCAATGCTTGATTCTAAGAAGGGATACCTACCCATGCGACATGGCATTAAGCTTAGCAAAAAACAGAGTCCTAAGACTCCTAATGAGCTAAGCAGAATGAGTAAGATCCCATATGCTTCGGCTGTGGGATCCATCTGTTAGAGTTTTGCCCCAGTCCAATATATAAGTGATCTACAGATGTAATGTTTTATCATCTTTCCGAATAAATAAATCGGCATATATTACTAATGTGTTGTAGTAATATATCGAATGTAATTTGATCTATGTCATTATGTGTGTAACCGCTAATAGTAGAACTATAGATCAGAAAGAATTACATTTGATGAGTCCCTTATCAGCTAAGCTTCTTTAAGAAGCGATCACTATGAGACCAACTCCTTGCGATCACACTCTACTGATCTTGGCAAAGTATGTGCCGGAGTTATATCATAGATGTCATCAGGTCGATGATATCGGACAACCCGATTGTGAGTATGCTGCATAGATTCAGTCATGAGATACTCACATATCGTAACTTGTCATTATATCCTAAGACCAAGGAGTCTTTGTGTACACTATGTAACGAATACCTTAGTTTGACCTAGTCTAACGTTATCTGTAAAAGGGTAGCTATAACGGCTTCGATTGGCTTTGGCATTTATTGCACTAGTGAACTCGAAAGGCGTCGGAGGGATTTATCACTCATACTTCGGTATGAGAGAGATATCCGTTTAGGCCACTTGATGAGTATGACTGAAGAAATAGCATGGCCATGCAGGTGATACCTTAGTATCAGGTTTCAGTCATCTCAGATATCAAGACACAGTGATTGATAAATTAGGATGACCATTCTATGCCTATTGATCAATCTGGATATCGGTTTGATAAAAGGACAGTGACATGTACGATAACAGTTTAAGTCGAATAATCGATAATCACGAATATTGGATAATCATAATGTCTTACTAGAGGCCACTTTTGATGGAAACGGTAAAATAGTAATTTTACCAGTCTGCCAATTATTCGTGAGCCTAGAGGGTCACACGCATTAAGCACGATACATGACAACAGTTATGGATGAGAATTGAGAACAATTCGGTAGTTTTCTGGCCTAAGGTTTTAACCAGACGGTTGAAGAAATCAATTCGAGGAAATTGAGCCGTTTTGACTAAACCGAAATTAGAACTCAAGTTAATGGGTTTAATTTGGGTTTTAGTTAAACGGGATTAAAGCCCATTTAGGGATTTAAGATAAGAGAGGGAACAAATGCAAATAAGAAAGAATAAAGGGATAGATAATGCAATTTTAATTTTGAAATTCAATTTAATTTCAAATTAAAATCACATAATATCTATTCATTTTATCCTTTGATTTTTTTAGCAACCTCTCCCTTTATCTCTCTCCCTCTAATGGCCGAAAATTAGCTCCCTCTCTTCCTCCATTATTGCTCTTGTTTTCTCTCAAAATTTCTAGCAAAAGATTGAGTGAAAAATCATTTTCGGTTGTGGTGCTTGTGTGGACTTGATAGAGAGAACACTACACTTGTGTTTTTGTCGATTACAAGAGGTAAATATCAGATTTATATTTATGTTTATAACATGTTCAAATGGCATTAAGATCTTAGCTTTTTACGATCACCACGGTTACATAAAGTCCGCTGCATGATATTCATCATTTGGAACCCGTGGTGATCTCTTTCACCATCATGTATGCTATGATTTGCACGAGACCAGACGTCTCGTTCGCATTAAGCTGTACCAGCAGATATCAATCTAACCCAGGCCAGGAGCACTAGACTGCTGTCAAGAGTATCCTTAAGTATCTAAGGAGAACTAAAGACGCATTCCTAGTGTATGGTGGGAAGGATGGAGAACTAGCAGTCACAGGATATGTTGATGCTAGCTTTCAGACAGATCCTGATGATTTCAAATCACAAGCACGATTTGTATTCGTGTTAAATGGCGGAGCATTCAGCTGGAAGAGCTTCAAGGAAGCCACAACTGCCGATTCTACAACAGAGGCTGAGTACATAGCTACAGTAGAAGCAGCTAAGGAAGCCGTATGAGTTAGAAACTTTCTAACTAGATTAGATGTAATGCCGCGAGCATCTGATCCGGTAAGCTTGTTGTGTGACACATACAGAGGAAGTATCACATTATCATAGAGTATATTGATAACGGTGATGTGGAGATTGCTTATGTACCGACTGATGACAATGTTGCTGATCCCCTGACAAAGGCTTTACCGCAGCCTAAGCATGAGGCGCACGTGAAGGCTATAGGGGTAGATTGGAACTTAGGTTGGAACTAGGGGCAAGTGGGAGATTCTTAGGTTTGTGCCCTAGTCCAAAATAATTCTTCAATCTATATTGTAACGGACATCATTATTCTACATAATAAAAGGCATAATATTACTAATGTGTTGTAGTAATATATCTAATGTGATTTGATCTATGTCATAATGTGTGTAATCACTTATAGTAGAACTATAGATCAGAAAGAGTTGCATTCGATAGAGTCCCTGATCAGCTAAGCTTCTTCTGAAGCGATCAGTATGAGACTAGCTCCTTGTGATCACGGTCTACTGATCATGGCAAAGATGTGCCGGAGTTATATCATAGATATCATCAGGTCGATGATATCGGACAACCCGATTGTGAGTATGTTGCATAGATCCAGTCATGAGATACTCACATATCGTAACTTGTCATTATATCCTAAGACAAAGGAGTCTTTTTGTACACTATATAACAAATACCTAAGTTTGACCTAGTCTAACGTTATCTGTAAAAGGGTAGATATAACGTCTTCGATTGGCTTTGGCATTTATTGCACTAGTGAACTCGAAAGGCGTCTAAGGGATTTATCACTCATACTTCGGTATGAGAAAGATATCCGTTTAGGCCACTTGATGAGTATGACTGAAGAAATAGCATGGTCATGCAGGTGATACCATAGTATCAGGTTTCGGTCATCTCAGATATCAAGAAACAGTGATTGATATATTAGGATGACCGGTTTATGCCTATTGATCAATCTGGATATCGGTTTGATAAAAGGACAGTGACATGTACGATAACAGGTTAAGTCGAATAATCGATAATCACGAATATTGGATAATCATAATGTCTTGCTAGAGGCCACTTATGATGGAAAGGGTAAAATAGTAATTTTAACAGTCTGCCAATTATTCGTGAGCCTAGAGGGTCACACGCATTAAGCACGATACATGACAATAATTATGGATGAGAATTGAGAACAATTCGGTAGTTTTCTGGCCTAAGGTTTTAACCAGACGGTTGAAGAAATCAATTCGAGGAAATTGAGCCGTTTTGACTAAACCGAAATTAGAACTCAAGTTAATGGGTTTAATTTGGGTTTTAGTTAAACGGGCTTAAAGCCCATTTAGGGATTTAAGATAAGAGAGGGATCAAATGCAAATAAGAAGGAATAAAGGGATAGATAATTCAATTTTTATTTTGAAATTCAATTTAATTTCAAATTAAAAATCACATAATATCTATTTTATTTTATCCTTTGAATTTTTCACCAACCACACCTCCTTTCTCTCTCCCTCATTGCCGAAATCTCTCCCTCTCTCTACCTCCATTATTGCTCTTGTTTTCTCTCTAATTTTCTAGCAAAAGATTGAGTGAAAAAACCATTTTCGGTTGTGTGCTTGTGTGGACTTGATAGAGAGGACAATACGCTTGTGTTCTTGTCGATTACAAGAGGTAAATATCAGATTTTAATTATGTTTATAACATGTTCAAATGGCATTAAGATCAAGTTTTTACGATCACCACGGTTACATATTGTCCGCTGCATGCTATTCATTGTTTGGAACCCGTTGTTATCTCTTTCAACTTGATGAGTATGACTGAAGAAAGAGCATGGCCATGCAGGTGATACCTTAGTATCAGTTTTCAGTCGTCTCAGATATCAAGAAACAGTGATTGATAAATTAGGATGACCATTCTATGCCTATTGATTAATCTGGATATCGGTTTGATAAATGGACAGTGACATGTACGATAGCAGGTTAAGTCGAATAATCGATAATCACGAATATTGGATAATCATAATGTCTTGCTAGAGGCCACTTATGATGGAAAGGGTAAAATAGTAATTTTACCAGTCTGCCAATTATTCGTGAGCCTAGAGGGTCACACGCATTAAGCACGATACATGACAACGATTATGGATGAGAATTGAGAACAATTCAGTAGTTTTCTGGCGTAAGGTTTTAACTAAACGGTTGAAGAAATCAATTCGAGAAAATTGAGCCGTTTTGTCTAAACCGAAATTAGAACTCAAGTTAATGGGTTTTAGTTAAACAGGCTTAAAGCCCATTTAGGGATTTAAGATAAGAGTGGGAATAAATGCAAATAAGAAAGAATAAGGGATAGATAATGCAATTTTAATTTTGAAATTCAATTTAATTTCAAATTAAAATCATATAATATCTTCTCATTATCCTTAATTATTTTTCAGCAACTTCCCCCTCCATCCTCTCTCCCTCATTGCTGAAATTCCTCTCCCTCTCTTCCACCATTGTTGTCTTGTTTTCTCTCAAAATTCTAGCAAATTTGTGAGTGAAAAATCATTTCGGTTGTGGTGCTTGTGTGGACTTGATAGAGAAAACACTACACTTGTGTTTTTGTCGATTACAAGAGGTAAATATCAGATTTATATTTATATTTATAACATGTTCAAATGGCATTAAGATCTAAGCTTATTTCGATCACCACGGTTACATAAAGTCTGCTGCATGATATTCATCGTTTGGAACCCGTGGTGATCTCTTTCACTAACCATGGTGTGTGTGGCCCCCACCCTTGGACCCACCAAGGTGGCCGGCCACTTAGGCTTATTGGGCCTTATTTGGGCCCTTGTTGGGCCGGCTAGGTGACGTCATGGGCCGAGCCCAATGGGCTCACCCATGTGGTCACGTGCCGTGTCCAAAAGTTGTCCGACCCTTTTTGTCGTTACTTATCAAACAAAGTCCGACGCGACATGGACAAAAATCTCAGTTTTCTCGATTCGCTAATTATTCTCTCAAATCAAACCCATGGCTTAAAACCTTCAGTTTCGTCCATGTGTGTGACCCTCTAGGCTCATGCCACCGTTGGCAGATCGGCGCAAGAGATCTCTCTTGCCCGATCCATCATAAGTGGTCTCTAGTAAGACATTATGATTACCCAAGGTGCATGATGATCGATGATTCGATTTAACCTTGTGCGTACAAGTCACTATCCTATTATCTCTAGACATCCCGATTGATCACAAGGCATAGAGTCGTCATTCTTGTTTAATCAATCATTGTTACTTGATATGTGAGATGGCTGAGAACTGATAACCCGTATCACTGGCATGGCCATGCTCTTTCTCTCAGTCACTCTCGATCAAGAGGCCTTAACGGATATCTTTCCTATACTGTAGTACGAGGGATAAATCCGTTAGCCGTCTTTCGTGTCACTCATGCAATCCGTTCCACCACCCAATCATGCCTGTTATTGCAATCCTGTTACGGAAAGCGTTAGGCGCAAGTTAAAGTCGTACGTCGACTGCATAGCGATCACAAAGACTCCTTGGTCTAAGGATTTCGTGACAAGCTATCGGATTTGAATATGTTCATGGCTTAATCTATGAAACACTATTCAAAACGGGTCGTCCGATATGAATCACCTCATGATATCTATGATATGATTTCGGGATCCCACATCCCTATCATAAACAGAACTACATCATTGAGAACCATCCCCATACTGGTCTCTTCGATTGAAGCATATATTGACCAGGGACTCGTTAAGTGTGATCCGTACAGATTTATGGTTCTACTACTTTAGTGGTCATAAATCAAATCATGCTTAACATATTACTTCAACACATAAGTAATACAAAGCCGTTTTATTTATTACAAACGATGATAAATATACATAGACATTTATAGACTACTAGCAATTGGACTACGGCACAAAAATGGTATCAGTAACTCTCGAGTTAAGTATGCACGTAAGGATGATCGAGGAAAATAGAGTCGTGTACCGTAGAACATAAATCCATCCTGGATGAGAAAGTGGGCAACAAACTCATTATTGTGACACTTGTGCCATATACTACCAAAGTCTTCATCATCTGCATAAGTATCTTTTCGAGATTCAAATGCCACTATTTCGGTGCTTATAGTAGCTAGTAAAGAGGCTCGTCGACTTAATGCATCAGCTACTCGATTAGTTTTCCCAGATTGATGTTTGATAACATAATTAAATCTTTGTAGAAAAGTGACCCATCGAGCATGCATTCGATTAGTAGATTTTTGGGAGTAAATATAGCGTAAAGCTTGATGATAAGTGAGTAAGACAAATTCTGTTTGGAACAGGTAGTGTTCCCAATGCTTTAAGGCACGATAGATAGCATAAAATTCGAGCTCGTAGGTAGTCCATTTACGTCGTGGTTCAACAACCTTTTCGCTAAAATACTCTATTGGCCTACCTTCTTGGGACAATATTGCTCCAATACCGATAATTGAAGCATCAAAAGTGACTTTAAATACCTTTTCGAAACTTGGAAGTGCTAGAACCGGTGCTGAGCACAATTTTTCTTTGATTATCTTGAAACTTTCATCCTGACGCTCTCCCCATAAGAACTTCACTCTTTTCATACAATCGGTAATAGTTGCCATTATAGTGCTGAACCCATGAATGAATCGTCGATAGAATGTAGCTAACCCGTGAAAACTTTGAACCTCTCGCACTGTCTTTGGAACCGGCCAGTCTTTAATTGCTCTTACCTTTGATTCATCAACCTGAATTTCATCCTTGCCTACTATGAATCCGAGAAATAGGAGTTGTGGAGTCATGAAACTACACTTTTTGAGATTTAGGTACAATTTGTGAATATCGTCATTCACATCTTCTTCTTGTGAATATTCTTTGTTATCCGTCTCACCTTCTGCCAAGTTTATCGTGTGTCGAGGTTTGGTACAAGTGCTTGAGAGGTGTCCAGGTTGGCCGCAACGAAAACACTTTCAAAGGTTTGGCTGAGCATAAGGGTTGCCTGCAGTTTGTTCTGTCGGTTGATTTCTACCCTGATAGTTTGGCCTACTTGGAGTTCTAACTTCTTTTTGAGCTTGTGTTGAGATTTGAGGGCCCTGAATACCTTTATGGCTAGCATCTCGACTGGTCGAAGCTGTTGACCCCTTAGATTGGTAAGTATCAGATCGTCTAAAGTTACTTGGTGTGCGAAAGGAAACTCGATTTATTTGGTTCTCTACTTTTAATGCTAACTTGACTGCCTCATTTAGAGTCCATACTCCTTAAAGAGCCAATTTGTCTTGGATAGCTAAGTTCAAACCCTCAATGTATCGGGCAGTTAATTGGTCTTTAGTTTCTGGTAAGTTAACTCGAGCATTTAATCGGTAGAATTCCTTTGTGTATTCGTTGACTGCACGATTTGCCTGTCGACAGTTCTGGTACTGCTGATACAAGAATTGTTCATAGTCGGGGGGTAGAAAACGTTGATGTAATAGTTTTTTCATCTTGTGCCAAGTGCAGATGTGTTGCTTGCCTTGCCGGCATCGATTGTTTTGAAGTTGTTCCCACCAGGCAGAAGCTCCTCCTTTTAACTTATAAGCAACTAGCTTCACTTTCCGGTCTTCCACGATATCCAGATAACCAAAAAAATTCTCAACGTTATGAATCCAATCAAGAAAGTCTTCGACATGTAAGCGTCCGTCAAAAGTTGGTAAATCCATCTTCATCTTGAATTCATGATTATTTTGTCCTCTATTACTTCCCTGGACGTTGGCCCGAAAATTATCTTCTTCCTCGGATGAATCATCCTATTCACGTTGTTTCCATTGAGGAGTATTCCTCCGATTTTGTTGACGAACATGTGAAAGTTCACTTATACCGCTGACGTTTGTCGTAGCTAGAGGTTTGTGTTGGATGCCATCTTGTTGTTCATGTACACCCTGCTTTCCTTGTTCGATGAATTGTAGTTGGCGAGTCACACGTTTATTTATTGTGTTGATGCATGGTCGAATGTTTTCCCAAGAGCCATTGTCTTTCTCCTTTTTTCCATCACGTTGTCCATTCCATCCGCCAATTGTGAATGCAACAATTTGATTCTTCAATTTGGTAAGTGCTTGTGTCATATTACGATTTGATTCTTCGATATTGTCGAGTCGTTGCTCGATTTAACCCATCCGTTGTTCGTTGTCGGCGGCTTGGGCTCTACTTGTGCCACCATTAGTCATCCCGTCTGGTCAAATCCGGGCTCTGATACCACTTTGGTGCAGTAGAAGAGTGCTTCGAAACGAAGCAAACATAAACCCTAACTTTAGGGAGAAAACGGAATAAATGCAAGTAACTCAAATTGATAATTATGATAATGATGATCATAATCTCTACACAAGTTAAGACTTATATAGAAGTAATTCTCCAAAACTAAATCAAACTAGTAAACCCAAAACCAAAGAACTAACCAACCAAAACTAACTATAATTAGGAATAATAGGAGTCCTAAATTAATAGGAACCCTAAACTAATACTACTTAGAAGATGGTCCTGCATCAAGTTTGTTTTATAAACAGTCAGTGGGAGGACTGTACATCTTGAAGAAATTCAAGATGGTACAGTTCAACCTGAAGAAATTCAAGAATCACAAAACGATTATGTAGAAGTTGTGGAGCCGTAGCTGATTGTAGCGGCAGAACCAATTCTTGCAGATATTCCTAACGATCCAAGGCGATCTGAAAGGACTAGTCATGCACCTATCAGATACGGGTTTCTCCTATTTGAAGGTGATGATTTGTTCGTAATGGATCATGTTGATCCATCAACCTTTCAGGAAGCCATGGACAGTCTCGACTCTAAGAGATGGCTTGGAGCCTTGAGAGAGGAAATGCAATCCGTGTCAAATAACCAAGTCTGGAACTTGGTTAAAACCAACTGCTGGTGTAAAAGTCATTGGTTGCAAGTGGGTCTTCAAGGTGAAGACTGACATGAACGACAAACCTCAGACCTATAAAGCACGCCTGGTAGCAAAAAAGTTATAAGCAAATTCAGGGAATTGACTATAAGGAAACCTTTTCTCCAGTGGCGATGGTCAAAAGGATCCGTATTCTTCTGGTCATAACTGCATATTACGATTATGACATATGGCATATGGATGTCAAAACCGCTTTCCTTAACGGGAATCTAACTGAGGATGCGTATATGATATAGCCTGAGAGTTTTGTCGATCCGAAGAATAAGGGAAAGATATGTAAACTGCAGAAATCCATTTATGAATTGAAGCAAGCATCACGGAGTTGGAATCTTCGTTTTAATGAATTCGTTAAAGAGTTCGATATTATCTAGAACGAAGATGAACCTTGCGTGTATAAGAAGCCGAATGAGAGTAAGATTGTCTTTCTGGTGCAATATGTCGATGACATATTGCTCCTTGGAAACGACATCCCAACCTTGCAAGAAACAAAAACTTGGTTAGGGAAGTGTTTCACAATGAAGAACTTAGGCGATGTTGCTTATATCTTGGGAATAAAGATACATAGAGATCGTACCAAAAGGGTTTTGGGCCTAAGTCAGAGCACCTATATAGACAAAGTATTGAGAAGGTTCTCAGTGCATAATTCCAAGAAGGGATTCTTACCAATGTGTCATGGCATAAAGCTCAACAAGATCCTATATACTTCGGCTATAGGATCTTTCATGTATGTCATAATATGCACGAGACCAGATGTCTCGTTTGCCCTTAGTTGTACCGGTAAATATCAGTCTAACCTGTAAGCATTTTTGTGCCCTAGTCCAATTGTATTAGTCTGTAAATGTCTGTATATATTAATCGTTTACAATATATAAAATCGACATTATATTACTTATCTGTTGCAGTAATAGGTTAAGTATGTTCAGATATATGTCCACCAAAGTAGTAGAACTATATATCTGTACGGATCACACTTAACGGGTCCCTGGTCAAATATTCTTCAATGAAGCGACCAAGCATGAGGATGATTCTTTATGGTATAGTTATATTTGCCATTGGGATGAAATCCCGGAATCATATCATAGATATCACTTGGGAAGTGATATTGGACGACCAAGTCTGAATGGTGTTCCATAGATACAGTCATGAACACATTCAATTGTGGTAGCTTATCTTCTTATCCTTAGACTAAGGAGTCTTTGTGATCGCTATACAGTAAAGAACCGCGTTTGACTTGTTCCTAACGTTTTCCTTAACAAGACAACCATAACGGACATGATTGACACGGGGACGGACTGTATGAGTGATACGAAAGGCGGCTAAGAAATTTTTCCCTCATACTACGGTATGAGATAAGTATCTATTTAGGCCACTCCATAGAGATTGACTGAAGGGAGAGATGAAGGAATTATTTGAGGGTTCCAGACAATTAATTTCATGCCCATACAAGAAATTTAACCTCAAAGTTCCATGATTAATACGGATCTTGCATGATCATGAATTGATCATGAGATCTAGACTAGATTAAAATTAATTGTTACCTTGAATCAAAAATCTCCTTGTTACTAAATTGGATTTAGTAACCTCTAAAGATCGTCAACACAGGAAGAGCAATCCGGGGATACTTGCAACGAACCTTGCAAGAAGATCGAAGCAAGCAAAACGGACGGAACGGGGCTGGAGGGGGGCCGACCGAAACTGGCTAGGGGAGAGAGAGAGTGACGGCTAGGGTTTGTAAAATAAATCACTTTTTTTCAGATCTGAAAAATTCCCTTTTATAACCCTTATTTGGACTTTAATTAATTAAAGGCCTTAATGGGCTTAAAGCCCAAAACTTTTAATTAATTGTGTAGAGAAGCCCATTCTGGCTAGGCCCAGTTTAGCTAATTTAATTAAATATATTTAATTAGATTATAATTAATTAGTTTTGCTAAATCGTTCTTGATTCCGGTTTAATCCTGAACCAAAATCGGTCTAATCCAGTTTAATCCAAAACCGGATTTTGTCTCTCTCATGATTCCTCCATATGATTCCATCCGTTTTACTCAACCTAAAGTGTGTGACCCTCTAGGCTCACGACACGTCGGCGGAATGGTAAAATTACCATTTTACCCTTTCCATCATGAGTGGCTTCTAGCAAAACATCATGATTACCCAACGCTTGTGATTATCGAGATTTCGACTTAACCTTGTCGTATATGAATCTATCCTTTTATCCTCTTGATATCTTTGAAAACCACGAGGCATAGACAAGTCATCCTCGTTCTATTGTCATGTTTCTTGATTCTGAGTTAACTGAATTATAACTGATACTAAGTATCGTCTGCATGGCCATGCTATTGTATTTCAGTTGTACTCATCAAGTGGCCTAAACTGATATCTGCTCACACGTCCGTATGAGGGATAAATCCTTCAGAGATCCATCTAGTCAACTTATGTAACTCGTGATCAAGCCAATCACAGCCGTTATTGTCACCCTTTTACAGGAGACGTTACACTGAGTCAAACTCGTCACTCATTACATATTGACCTCGATGGTGCTTCGGTCTGAGGATGTGATTTCATGATCCGACATATGAGTATGTGCATGACTGTGTCTATGTAACATACTCATGATTCGGGTTGTCCTATATCACCCCTGACTGGTGATACTATGACCTAACTCTGGCCTCTTACTGGCCATGATCAGTAGAGCGTGATCATTTAGAGTTAGCCTCATACCGATCGCTTCTTATGAAGCTGTTCTGATCGGGGACTGCTTAAGTAAGATTTTATCTGATCTGTAGATCTACTATTATGTGTTGACACATCAATGATACAAATCAAATCATACTCAAGATATTACTACAACACTTAGTAATATGAATGCCGATTTTTATTCAAGTAATAATCTTTATTACAAGATTAGATTGAAAATACATTGTGTTAGGGCACAAATCCCAACAGTCTCCCACTTGCCCTAGACCCAATTGGTATTCCAATCTAAACCCATTCCCCTGACATGTTCCTTATGCTTAGGCTGCGGTAGTGCCTTAGTTAAGGGGTCAGCTAGATTCTCATGCGTTGAAACGTAGCTTATCTCTACTTCGCCTTTATCAACCATCTCTCTGATGATGTGATACTTTCTTTCGACATGCTTGGTCCTGTTGTGAAATCTGGGCTCTTTAGCAAGTGCTATGGCCCCCGTGTTGTCACAACATAAGTTCCCGGGATCAGACGTTCGCGCCAGTAAATCTTATCCACTCAAGAAGCTTCTGACCCACGCCGACTAGCGTCAACATATCCAGTGACGCTCAGTTCTCTTTCTATCCCGCCATACACTAAGAATGCGTCATTTGTTCTCCTCAGATACTTGAGGATACACTTGACGTCAGTCCAGTGATCTTGGCCTGGGTTAAACTGAAATCTGCTGGCACAGCTGAGGGCAAACGATACGTCAGGCCTCGTACAGATCATGGCATACATGATAGATCCCACTGCCGAGGCATACGGGATTCCATTCATTTTCTTAAGCTCAGCAGGTGTTTTAGGACACTGTTTTTTGCTTAGCTTAATGCCATGTCTTACCGGGAGGTTCCCTTTCTTAGAGTCAAGCATTGAGAATCTTCTCAACACCTTATCTATATAGGTGCTCTGACTTAGACCTAATATTCTCTTGGATCGATCTCTGTAGATCCTGATCCCCAGAATGTAAGCGGCCTCTCCTAAGTCCTTCATGGAGAAACACTTTCCTAACCAAGCTTTGGTTGCAAGCAAGGTTGGGACATTATTTCCCATGATTAGTATATCATCGACATACAGCACCAGGAACACTATGTTACTCTCACTGCTCTTCTTGTAGATACAAGGTTCATCTGGATTTCTGATAAACCCGAACTCTTTTACGGCTTCATCGAAGCGTAAGTTCCAACTCCTGGAAGCTTGCTTCAACCCATAAATGGATCGTTGCAGCTTACACACCTTTTCAGGATGTTTAGGATCGACAAAACCTTCTGGCTGGGTCATATAGACATCCTCCTGCAAATTCCCGTTAAGGAATGCGGTTTTGACGTCCATTTGCCATATCTCGTAATCGAAATATGCTGCAATGGCTAACATCATCCGAATTGACTTAATCATAGCTACTGGCGAAAAAGTCTCATCATAGTCCATACATTGGACTTGATGATAACCTTTAGCAACCAGTCTTGCTTTGTAAGTCTGAGGCTTTCCGTCCATATCTGTCTTTAACTTAAATATCCACTTGCAACCTATGGGTTTTATCCCAGGTGTGCTGTCTACTAAGTTCCAGACATGATTGTCTTTCATGGACTTCATTTCCTCATCCATGGCATTCTGCCATTCTTTTGAGTTGGGACTGGCCAAGGCTTGCTGAACTGTTGCGGGATCATCCTGATCTACAACTATCAAGTCATTACCCTCTGTGGCTAAGAAGCCATATCTGACTGGGTTTTGACGAGATCTTTCAGACCTCCTTGGTCCTACAGGAGCTTCTGTTGGAATAGGACTTGGATCATTTACCTCATCGGGTACCTCTAAAATATCTGCAGGCTGTTCTGTATCTTCTCGAATTTCTTCAAGAAGCACAGGACTCCCACTGGGTTTCTTGGATAAGAATTCTCTTTCCAAGAAAACCCCACCTCGAGCAACAAATACTTTGTTTTCCTCGGGCTTGTAGAAGTAGTACCCCATGGTTCCTTTGGGGTACCCTACAAAGACACACTTATCTGCCTTGGGTTCGAGTTTATCGTCAAGCAACCGTTTGACGTAAACGTCGCACCCCCAGATCTTGAGGAAAGACAACTTGGGAGCTTTCCCTTGCCAAGCCTCAAATGGAGTGGTCTCCACTGCCTTTGTAGGTACTCGATTTAATACGAATGTGTTTGTTTCTAGGACATGGCCCCAGAAAGATACTGGAAGGTCGGCGTGACTCATCACGGAACGAACCATGTCTAGCAGGGTTCTGTTCCTCCGTTCGGAAACACCATTCATCTGAGGGGTTCCTGGCGGGGTTAATTCCGAGAGTATACCGTCATCCTTTAGGTGACTGAGAAACTCTTGATCTAAGTACTCGCCACCTCGATCGGAACGAAGTGCCTTTATACTTTTACCAAGCTGGTTTTGTACTTCATTGTGGAATTCTTTGAATTTATCAAAGGACTCTGACTTATGTCTCATTAAATAGACATACCCGTACCTACTGAAATCGTCGGTAAAGGTTATGAAGTATCTGAAACCTCTCCTGGCTTGTGTACTCATGGGCCCACATACGTCTGAATGTATTAGGACCAAGAGATCACTTGCCCTTTCACCTAAGCCGCCAAAAGGCGCTTTTGTCATATTGCCCATAATGCAAGATTCGCATCTCTCGATTGGTGTGAATTCAAACGGGCTTAAGAGCCCACACTTATGAAGTGTCGAGACGCGTTTCTCGCCTATGTGGCCTAGACGACAATGCCACATCACAGTCTGGTTTGAGTCATCCGACTTTAACCTCTTATTTACGTTATAGTTTTGAACTGTAGTTAGTGTTATCAATATTTAAAATATATAATCCACCAACCATAGATGCAGTGCCGTAAACGATATTATTTCTCGATAAAGTATATAAGCCATTGTCTATGGCAAATACAAAACCAAGTTTGTCCAAACTGGACACTGAAATAATATTCCTACAAAACGTAGGTACACATAAGACATCGTCCAAAACTAATATAAGCCCTGTGGGCATCCTAAGACTAACAGAACCGACAGCCGTCGTTGACACCGAACTGTTGTCTCCAACTCTCAGATCCCGCTCGCCTTTCCCAAGGAGCTTCTTACTTTCCAGATCCTACAGATTAACACAAATGTGAGATTCTGCTCCGGTATCAACTACCCATGTGTCTGAGAAAGTAGTGTTGAGATTATACTCAACAACGTAAATACCTGATCCAGGTCCTGAAGGGTGTTCTCCTTTCTGCAAGCTCTTCACATAATCCTTGTGCTGCCTGCAATCCTTCTTCCAATGACCGGGCTGCTGGCAGTAGTAACAGACCACCTCTGAGGTTGAAGTGCTCCCTTCGGTTCTAGGAACCGCTTGGATTCTCGGACCTCTAGGTGCCCTTATCTGCCCAGCTAGGTGCATCGGCGCCTTACCCTTACCTGACACTGCTGGTGCCTTGCCCTTGTTGGAGTGTCCTGGTGAGTTGCCATTAGGCTTGCCAGCTCTTTTGAAACTGACAGCCTTATTGACCATGAGAACCTCAGGGGTTTTGCCCTTGAGATCTTTCTCTGCTGTCACCAACATTCCATGTAGTTCCTTGATGGTCTTTTCCATATTATGGAGATTGTAATTTGTGATCACATCTCCATAAGCCTTTGGAAGCGACATCAGGACTATGTCTGATTTCAGCTGCTCAGTGAACTTATGATCTAGACTGGCCAAGCGGTCAAAGAGCCGCTTCATCTTAAGGACATGTGGGCTAACTGTCTCACCAGCGTTGAGCCTGCTATAAAACAACTCCCTAAGAGTGTCGTATCTTTCGACACGGGCATTCTTCTGGTAGTATATTTTAATTTCCTCCATCATCTCCTGGGGTTCTCCCATGAGATGCATGAACTGGTCCTGGGTTTCATTTTCCATGGACCCGACCATGAGGATGCCAACGTCTTGTCGATCGCTTTTGTATTTTTCATGCGCGTTCTTATCGGCATCGCTGGCATCATCAGCAGGCTCTATTAATGGCTTGTCTGTAAGGATATACTCCTGTCTGTCATACTGAAGTGCAAGCTTCAGGTTCCTCTCCCATTGCAGGAAGTTGGTCCCTGTCAGCCTGTTATTCGACAGAAGAGACTTTAAGGCTTCACTGCCAGAACGTGTTGATTTGGGTAGCGAAGTTGCCATCTAATCTATACATGAAAAAAAATTCGATCAGATTCTTAATTAAGTTGAAGTAAGAGACTCTTGACTATGAACATTTCTGATTCTTGTTTCTGAATCTAAACCAAGATCTCCGCTTACCCAAAACTAAAGTGAGTTAATCTCATCTCCCCAGTTTTGGACATTGGAGTAGGACAGTCCAGTCCCTTCACAATTCCATGTGATTCTTGGCTAGGGCTTATACATTGTGTGTATACGGCATTGCCCTATATCTGATACCCTGGCTCAGATCATCTGAGAATCGCAGCCAAGTCAACCAATTTTCAACGCATGATCCAATCTGCATGGCTACTACGCTAATGCGCACGCACCCATGCAAACTGGTCCATCTTCTATTAGAACCCATTCTCATGGATCCACGTTAATCGTGTCTACCCATGAGTCCGAGAACTAATTGAAGTGATGAAAAGTGGGCAGTATTTAGCATGACTTGAAATTATTTGCCTTTTAAATATTCATTATCACTGACCATAATTTGATCTTAATTTGAATTTATCATCTACAAATCCATGTAGAGATAATTTCAATTCCGGTTTACATGTGCGTGATTGACTGATTATTAATCTTTACACATGTGGGTGATGATCTAATTAACATGAACCTATGAAAATTAAATCACACATCCATCCATACATTCATAAACATAAATGTAAAATTTGCTTTAGCTAGCCCACTAACCCTACTGGAATAAACTAGAACCTATGCTAGGTCTCGTCTTTCCTCATTCCCTTGGACTCCCACTGGCTCCACGCCTCCTCGGGATTACCGTCCTTCTCTTCGGTCCTTCTTGTCTTGGGACTTTGTAATTACATTTAATTTAAATTAAAATAAATGATGTGACGCGCAGGTCACTAATAAATTACAACCCATAAGCAACTCGCAGGTTGCAAACCGAAATTAAATCCTAAATTCGGGCTAACTTAGCAATCATGTTGCAAACACCGTGTTATCAAACAAGCATGTTATCAAGCAAGAATATTAATTCCAATTTTATCTTGATTTAAATCATAAAATACGGTTTATTTAAACCGTTTCTTAAACCGGTTAATTTCTGAATTAAATCGGTTCACGCGATGGTTTATCGAAACCGAACCGGTCTGAAATTTTAATTAATAATTTGCTGAAAAAATTCTGGATTTTTCTGGGTCGGATCTGGCCCAAATCCTACTGGTTTGGGCCGAACCAAAATTGACCCGAGGGCCAATTTTGGTTTGGCCGAAACCCTAGCCGCCAGGCTAGCCGCGCCGTGGCCGACCAGCCCGTGAGGGCTGGCCGTGGCGGGCTGCCTGGCCAGAATCGGTCGGGCCGAGGCCCTCCCCTGGTCGGCCTTCCGGTCTGGCCGATCGGCCCGTGGTTCGGCCGGGGTTAGCCTCTCGGCTAGCCTCGGCCTTCCGCGGGTCTCGATCCCGATCTAGCTCGATCAAAATAATATTTTCAGCAATATTAAAAAATTCCAGCAACTAATTCATTAACCAAAATCATAAAGTTTGCAATTTTTAAATTCACAATACTGAATTAAATTGAAAAAAACTAAATCTAGCCTATCATGCTCAAATACAAAATCATGCATAACCAAGCCTCTGATACCACTGAAGGAATTATTTGAGGGTTCCAGACAATTAATTTCATGCCCATACAAGAAATTTAACCTCAAAGTTCCATGATTAATACGGATCTTGCATGATCATGAATTGATCATGAGATCTAGACTAGATTAAAATTAATTGTTACCTTGAATCAAAAATCTCCTTGTTACTAAAATGGATTTAATAACCTCTAAAGATCGTCCACACAGGAAGAGCAATCCGGGGATACTTGCAACGAACCTTGCTAGAAGATCGAAGCAAGCAAAACGGACGGAACTGGGCTGGAGGGGGGCCGACCGAAACTGGCTAGGGGAGAGAGAGAGTGACGGCTAGGGTTTGTAAAATAAATCAATTTTTTTCAGATCTGAAAATTTCCCTTTTATAACCCTTATTCGGACTTTAATTAATTAAAGGCCTTAATGGGCTTAAAGCCCAAAGCTTTTAATTAATTGTGTAGAGAAGCCCATTCTGGCTAGGCCCAGTTTAGCTAATTTAATTAAATCTATTTAATTAGATTATAATTAATTAGTTTTGCTAAACTGTTCTTGATTCCGGTTTAATCCTGAACCAAAATCGGTCTAATCCGATTTAATCCAAAACCGGATTTTTTCTCTCTCATGATTCCTCCATATGATTCCATCCGTTTTACTCAACCTAAAGTGTGTGACCCTCTAGGCTCACGACATGTCGGCGGACTGGTAAAATTACCATTTTACCCTTTCCATCATGAGTGGCCTCTAGCAAGACATCATGATTACCCAACGCTTGTGATTATCGAGATTTCGACTTAACCTTGTCGTACATGAATCTATCCTTTTATCTTCTTGATATCTTTGACAACCACGAGGCATAGACAAGTCATCCTCGTTCTATTGTCATGTTTCTTCATTATGAGTTAACTGAATTATAACTGATACTAAGTATCGTCTGCATGGCCATGCTATTGTATTTCAGTTGTACTCATCAAGTGGCCTAAACTGATATCTGCTCACACGTCCGTATGAGGGATAAATCCTTCAGAGATCCATCTAGTCAACTTATGTAACTCGTGATCGAGCCAATCACAGCCGTTATTGTAACCCTTTTACAGGAGACGTTAGACTGAGTCAAACTCGTCACTCATTACATATTGACCTCGATGGTCCTTCGGTCTGAGGATGTGATTTCATGATCCGACATATGAGTATGTTCATGACTGTGTCTATGTAACATACTCATGATTCGGATCGTCCTATATCACCCCTGACTGGTGATACTATGACCTAACTCTGGCCCCTTACTGGCCATGATCAGTAGAGCGTGATCATTTAGAGTTAGCCTCATACCGATCGCTTCTTATGAAGCTGTTCTGATCGGGGACTGCTTAAGTAAGATTTTATCTGATCTGTAGATCTACTATTATGTGTTGACACATCAATGATACAAATCAAATCATACTCAAGATATTACTACAACACTTAGTAATATGAATGCCGATTTTTATTCAACTAATAATCTTTATTACAAGATTAGTTTGAAAATACATTGTGCTAGGGCACAAATCCCAACAAGAGAATGGCCATGCCAACGATACGGGTTATCAGTATTCGGTAATCTCACAAATTGAGAAACAGAGATTTATTAAATAAGGGGGATGTCTCTATGCCTTATGATCAATCTAGATACTGGGCGATAAAAGGATAGCGACATGTACTACAAGAGATTAAGTCGATTAGTTCAATTATCATGCACATTGGGTAATCATAATAGTATACTAGAGGTCATTAATGATGGATCGGGTAAAATGGGGTTTTATGCCGATCTACCAACGTGGCATTAGCCTAAAAGGGTCACACCCCAAGGATATGGGTTTTGGGAAATAAGGAAAGGTCGGCAGTTCTTGAGACACGAGACATGGCCAAAACCGGGAGTTTTTGGCCATGGGCTCGTGTAGGTGAGAATGGTTTGCGAATCGAGAAAAACTAAGTTTTATCGTCGATGTCGAATCGGACTTTGTTTGATAATTTCGGAAAAGGGGTCGGATAATAATTGGACGAGGCACGAGATAACATGGCCGAAGCAATTGGGCTTCGGTCCATGAAGCCAAGGTGGACGGACCATTTATTATCCGACCCCATGTTCTCCTCTCCTTACTTCTCATTTGTTCTTCATGTAGGGTTTTGGAGCGTTCTAGATCGTCATCGAGATAGCGGAAGCAATAAAAGATAATCTACTCCAAACCTTGTCCAAGAACATTTAAACCATTAAATCCCAAAGCAAAATCTATTCCACAAGATATTTACCTTTAAGTCTTGTTTGAATCGATAAAGAAGAACGTTCGGATCTTCTTCTCTAAAGCAAGTCCACACCAAGAGAATGATCTTCAAGATCCTTCACTTAATTGCCTGCTAGAACAATTAAATGAAGAACAAGAGAGCAAGATGGAGGAAGAACACCAAGGTGGCCGGCCACAATGAGAGAGAAAGAGAGGTTTTTGTGAGTTTTTTGACTTAATCAATTAATGAAATAATGTCTTGCAATATATCTCATCATCCAACTCACAAGTATGGGTTAAAAGTGATTGGTATGGGCTTAAAGGAGCTTTAACCCATACCCCTTAAATCACTCACCTCTTAATCCACAACTACCAACTAAGCATGGTGTTGTGTGGCCCCCACATTGGCCCCACCAAGTGGGCCGGCCATATGGCCTTATTGGGCCCTTATTGGGCCGGCCATGAGGCTTCATGGGCCGAGCCCAATGGGCCCTCCCGTGTTGTCTCATGCCGCGTCCAAAAGTTTCCCGACCTTTTTGTCGCTACTTATCAAACAAAGTCCGACGCGATATCGACGAAAAACTCAATTTTTCTCGATTCGCTAATTATTCTCTCAAACCGAACCTATGGCACAAAACCTCCAGTTTTGTCCATATACTTCTCCTTAAGAAACATCCATGTTTCCTTGTCTCAAGTTATCCGTCTTGTATGTGTGTGACCCTCTAGGCTCTTGCCACCGTTGGCAGATCGGCGCAAGAATTGCTCTTGCCCGATCCATCATAAGTGGTCTCTAGTAAAACATTATGATTACCCAAGGTGCATGATGATCGATGATTCGACTTAACCTTTGTGCGTACAAGTCACCATCCTTTTATCTCTAGATATCCCGATTGATCACAAGGCATAGAGTCGTCTCCCTTGTTTAATCAATCATTGTTACTTGATATGCGAGATGACTGAGAAATGATAACCCGTATCATTTTGCATGGCCATGCTTTTCTCTCATTCGGTCTCCATCAAGAGGCCTTCTAACGGATATCTTTCCCATACCGTAGTATGAGGGATAAATCCCTTAGCCGTCTTTCGTGTCACTCATGCAACCCGTTCCGCCACCCAATCATGCCCTTCATAGCAATCCTTTTACAGAAAGCGTTTGGCGCAAGTTAAAGCCGTACGTTCATTGCATAGTGATCACAAAGACTCCTTGGTCTAAGGACGTCGTGACGAGCTATCGCATTTGAATATGTTTATGGCTTAATCTATGAAAACACTATTCAATGCGGGTCGTCCGATATCAATCACCTCATGATATCTATGATATGGTTCCAGGATCCCACATCCTTATGACAAGTAGAACTACGTCATTAAGAACCATCCTCATACTGGTCGCTTTCAAGGAAGCATAGGTTGACCAGGGACTTGTTAAGTGTGATCCGTACAGATTTATGGTTCTACTACTTTAGTGGTCATAAATCAGATCATGCTTAACATATTACTTCAACACATAAGTAATATAAAGCCGTTTATATTTATACATCACAAACGATGATATTTGTACATAGACGTTTACAGGCTAATACCAATTGGACTAGGGCACAAATGCTATCAATCTCCCACTTGCCCTTAGCTCCAATCTAAGTCCCAGTCTATACCCATTGACCTAACATGTTTTTCATGTTTATCTTGAGGAAGAGCCTTGGTCAATGGGTCGGCTGTGTTATCATCAGTTGCAACGTATTGGATCTTCACGTCACCTCTAGCAATTATGTCGCGGATGATGTGATACTTTCTGAGTACATGTTTGGATCTGTTATGTGCCCTGGGTTCTTTAGCTTGCGCAATAGCCCCGGTGTTGTCACAATATAAGTCTACTGGGTTAGACGGGTTTTTAATTACACCTAACCCAGCCATGAAACTCCTGATCCATACAGCCTCTTTTGCCGCCTCACATGCGGCAATGTACTCAGCTTCCGTTGTAGAGTCGGCAATGGTATCCTGCTTCTTGCTTTTCCAGCTGAATGCTCCACCGTTCAACATAAACACATATCCCAACTGACTCTTAAAGTCATCGGGGTCTGTCTGAAAACTAGCGTCGACATATCCTTTGACGACGAGATCATCATTTCTGCCCCCGTATACAAGAAAAGCGTCCTTGGTTTTTCTCAAATATTTGAGAATCGCCTTGACAGCCATCCAGTGTGCCTCACCGGGTTTGGATTGATGTCTACTGGTACAGCTTAGGGCAAACGAGACATCCGGTCTCGTGCATATCATGGCATACATTATGGACCCTATAGCCGAAGCATATGGGATCTCATTCATTCTTGCTAGCTCTGCAGGTGTCTCAGCACCCTGCTTCTTGCTAAGCTTTATGCCATGACGCATGGGCAGCAATCCTTTCTTTGAATCTTGCATTGAGAATCGTCTCAACACCTTGTCTATATAAGTGCTTTGACTTAAGCCCAAGACCCGCTTGGCACGGTCTCTATATATCTTGATTCCCAAGATGTAAGAGGCCTCGCCTAAGTCCTTCATTGAGAAACACTCACCTAACCAAGTCTTCGTTAAGAGCAAGGTAGGGACGTCGTTACCAATGAGCAGTATGTCATCAACATAAAGCACTAAAAAGATTATATTGCTCCCACTTGCCTTTTTATACACACAGGGTTCATCATCGTTCTTGACGAAGCCAAACTGTTTTACTACTTCATCAAAACGCTGATTCCAACTCCGAGATGCTTGCTTCAAACCATAGATTGATTTGAGCAACTTGCAAATCTTTCCCTTATTCTTTGGATCCTCAAAACCCTCAGGCTGAGACATATAAACGTCCTCAGCTAACCTCCCGTTGAGGAAGGCGGTTTTGACATCCATTTGCCATATCTCATAGTTGTGATACGCTGCTATGGCAAGAAGAATGCGGATAGATTTGACCATAGCTACTGGAGAAAAGGTCTTTTCATAGTCAATTCCGTGGATTTGTCTATAACCTTTTGCTACCAGTCTCGCTTTATAGGTCTGAGGTTTGCCATCCATGTCAATCTTTATTTTAAAGATCCATTTACACCCTATGACCTTAACATCAGGGGTATGATCTACCAAGTCCCACACTTGATTATCTGACATGGATTGCATTTCTTCCCTCATGGCGTCCAGCCATTTCTCAGAGTCGGTTCCGTCCAAAGCCTCTCGAAAGGTAGCTGGATCATTGTCCACTAGTACTAAACCATCACCTTCAGTTACTAAGAAACCGTATCTGACAGGTGCATGACTTATCCTTTCAGACCGCCTCGGACCGTCCTCATTAACTGTAGCTATTGGTTCTTGCTCAATGACCACTTCTGGCTCTACCTCTTCTAGTGGGTCTTCTCGTGGTTCCCGAGTGACCATCTCATCTAGAACTTCATCAAGATGAACAGCCCTCCCACTGACTGTCTTGGAAATGAACTCTTTTTCCAAGAATGTCCCACCTCGAGCGACAAAAACTTTATTTTCGCTCGGTTTGTAGAAGTAGTATCCTTTTGTTTCTTTTGGATATCCGACGAAAGTGCACTTATCTGATCTCGGTTCGAGCTTGGTTGCAAGCAACCGTTTAACATAAGCCTCGCAACCCCAGATTTTTAGGAAGGACAAAACGGGTTCCTTCCCGTACCATTTTTTGAATGATGTCCCTTCCACTGCTTTCGACGGAGCCCTGTGTATTATGAAAGCGGCCGTTTGCAGAGCATAACCCCAGAAGGAGATCGGGAGATCAGTGAGACTTAACATTGATCGAACCATATCTAACAATGTTCGATTCCTCCGCTCGGACACACCATTAAGTTGCGGTGTTCCTGGCGGAGTCCACTGAGATAGTATTCCACCTTCAGTAAGATAACTAAGAAACTCCTCGGATAAGTATTCTCCACCCCGATCAGAACGGAGTGCCTTGATACTCTTTCCGAGTTGGTTTTCTACTTCAGTCCTAAACTCTTTGAATTTATCAAAAGCTTCGGACTTATGTCTCATGAGATAGACATAACCATATCTACTGAAATCGTCAGTAAATGTGATAAAGTAGCCTAAACCACCTCTGGCATGCGTACTCATTGGTCCACATACGTCTGAATGTATTAGACCTAATAAGTCACCTGCCCTCTCACCTAAACCAGTGAAGGGCGCTTTAGTCATCTTGCCCATTAAACAAGCTTCGCATCTTTCAATCGCTTGAAATTCGAATTGACTTAGAAGTCCGCGCTTATGAAGCGCTGAGATGCGTTTCTCATTTATGTGACCCAGACGACAATGCCAGATTAGAGTTTGGTCTAAATCATTAGTTTTAAACCTCTTAGCATTTATATTATAGAGCATGTTGGATTTCGAGTTTTGCATATTCAATATGTATAATCCTCCAACAGTGTGAGCATTGCCATAATATATGTTGTTGCGCATAATATCAAAAAACCCGTTTTTAATATTGAAATAATAACCTTCTTTCTCTAGAAGAGAAATTGAGATAATATTCCTGCTGAAAGCAGGTACGCAAAAAACATCATTTAGTTCAATTACAAGCCCACTGGGCAAAGCAAGGTTCACAGAACCTACGACAGTTGCGGCAACTCTGGTATTATTCCCAACTCTTAGGTCCACCTCGCTTTCCCCACCATCTCTTCTACTGTGTAACACCTGCACATCGGCACAGATATGAGACTCAGCTCCAGTATCTAGTACCCAGGTATTTATTGTAGAAAGATATAGCTCTAATGGAATACCTGATGAAGTGGCGGCCCCACCGCCCTTCTTCTGATCCTCCTTCAACTGCTGACAGTCTTTCTTCCAATGACCAGGCTTTTGACAATAGAAACAGACCGACTCCTTTGCCTTCCCTTTGCCTTGTACGGGCATGTGAGGTCTAGGAATAAATGGTCGTCTGTTCTTCCCTGCCAGGTGTCTTGGGCCTTTACCCTTGCCACCAACAGCTTTGAAGCTGGGTCCCTTCTTGACCATGAAGACATTTTTGGACGAACTGCCCCTTATGCTCTTCTCGGCAGTTACTAGCATGCTGTGCAACTCCGACGCGGTCTTGTCCATATCATGCATGTGATAGTTCATGACGAACCCACCATATGCATGAGGAAGGGATTGCAGAATAAAATCCGCTGCCATTTCCTTTTCCATAGACATACCGATACTAGTCATATGGTCAAAATGCCCCTTCATTTGTAGGACGTGAGGACCTACGGAGCTGCCTGCTGACATCTTGCAGGCTATGAGTTCTCGGAGAACAGTGTATTTTTCAATACGTACTTTCTCCTTGAACATATCCTTGATCTGTGCAAACATTGCAAACGGATCATGGGATAGCTCCATAAACTGCTTTTGGAGGTCCGCCTCCATGCAGCCCAGCATGACACACGCAACGTCGATAGAGTCGCTAAGGTGTTTCTGGTACGCATCCTTAACGACCCTTGTTGCGTTGGCAGCTGGCTCCTCAGGGATAGCCTTATCAAGGACGTACTCCCTGCGTTCCATTTTTAATACAAGTCGTAAATTTCTGTCCCAGTCTAGATAATTTGTTCCGTTGAGTTTACACTTCTCGAGTATAGTCCTCAATGACAAATTAGACGAATTTATTGAATTACTAGCCATTTCTACACGAAGAAAGTAAATTTAATCAGAATAGTTGAATAAATTTACGAAGATCCGAATTAAACACCAACCATTAGATTCTAAAATTAGAATCTTTAAACCAAGATCCCTTATTCGTCATTTGAAGTGCGCTAAGGCGCACCGCTCCAATTGACTTATTTAGGTAGGACATCCGTCCAATTACAACCCGTGTAACTCTTAGTCAGGGTATGTGTAAAACACACGGCTTACCCTTCCGATGCCCCAGCTCGACCTCAGGCCAAGAATCGTGGTTGAGTCAACCAACTTTCACTAACGAGTTAACTTTGTGCAGATGCTCCGCTAAGGCGCACGACATCCCACAAAGTTTACCATTCCCATCTAGAACCCATTCGATCGATGCTCCGCTAAGGCGCACGACACCGATAAAATGTTTCTACATGGGTGTGAATTAGGGTGGCATCTCACTTGACTCAAATTAACTTGTAATTTGGTTGTGTTTAATAATTCGAAAGTATTTGGTACAATTACGAATCCGTCACCAACAACCCGTGTTGTGATGTTTCTAATTGTATCACATACTATCTTCATTTGAATCCGTCATTTGCAACCCATGCAAAATACGTTTCAAACTTGAACTCATCCATCACAACCCGTGTGGTGATAGTTCACAACGCTTTAAACATGCAAACAATTAAAGTTTGTTTTTAATCTTTGCATGTGAGGTGATCGCTTATAAACTTATAAACTAATCATGCAACCATGCAATTAATTTAAATGATTCAAGCAAGCAACCATAAAGCGTTAAATATGCATTTTATAGCCCATCCTAATCTTAGGAATCTACGAGTCTTCACATCTTCTCGTCTTTCTCATTCGGGCTCCCACTAGCTCTTGGACTTCCTCCAAGACCGTCATCGTGCTCGATTTTCCATCCTTCTCGTCTTTGAGTAATAATTACAATTAATACTCGGTTCGTAGACCGGATAAAAAATAATTACACTTTATGGGCTCGAATAAAAGAATAATTACACGCTAACACTAACGGTATGCAAACCGTGAAAGCGATAAATCTAATGGGCTACTAAAGCATCATACATTTCATCACATCATCCAACATGTTATCACACAAACATGTTATCAAATAATATGCAATAATTCCGGTTTTTCTTTTGCCAAGTTGCTTGGTCGGGTTTATCGAAACTAGACCTTTTCGAAAAACGGTTTATCGAAACCGATCAAATTTTGAAAGTTTTCGAAATATTGGATCGTGGGTTTGTGAAATGGATCAAACACCACACACGAACCAAGTTGGGCCAAGCCAATGGGCCGAGGGCCCATTGGGCCGAGCCCAACCATGCACGGCCCGGTTTGGGCCTTAAAAGGCCCAAACCCGGCTTGCCGCCACTCTCGGCCTCGGCCGAGAGTGGGGACGGGCCCGGTCACCGCCGGCCTCCCCGGCCTCCGGTGACCTCCGTCCGGTACCTCCGATCCGGCTCCCCGAGAGTCTCTTCTCGGACCTGACAAATCCAATAATTTCCGAAAAATTCCAAATTTAATATATTTTTCAAAAGTAACATATTTCATGCAAATATCCCAAAAAGCATTAAAATCATGTTATCAACTTTTGGCATGAAAATAATCACAAAACCGAAATGAATTCAACAAGACAAAGATTAAGAGGGTAACCAACGCTCTGATACCACTGTAGGGTTTTGGAGCGTTCTAGATCGTCATCGAGATAGCGGAAGCAATAAAAGATAATCTACTCCAAACCTTGTCCAAGAACATTTAAACCATTAAATCCCAAAGCAAAATCTATTCCACAAGATATTTACCTTTAAGTCTTGTTTGAATCGATAAAGAAGAACGTTCGGATCTTCTTCTCTAAAGCAAGTCCACACCAAGAGAATGATCTTCAAGATCCTTCACTTAATTGCCTACTAGAACAATTAAATGAAGAACAAGAGAGCAAGATGGAGGAAGAACACCAAGGTGGCCGGCCACAATGAGAGAGAAAGAGAGGTTTTTGTGAGTTTTTTGACTTAATCAATTAATGAAATAATGTCTTGCAATATATCTCATCATCCAACTCACAAGTATGGGTTAAAAGTGATTGGTATGGGCTTAAAGGAGCTTTAACCCATACCCCTTAAATCGACGAAAAACTCAATTTTTCTCGATTCGCTAATTATTCTCTCAAACCGAACCTATGGCACAAAACCTCCAGTTTTGTCCATATACTTCTCCTTAAGAAACATCCATGTTTCCTTGTCTCAAGTTATCCGTCTTGTATGTGTGTGACCCTCTAGGCTCATGCCACCGTTGGCAGATCGGCGCAAGAATTGCTCTTGCCCGATCCATCATAAGTGGTCTCTAGTAAAACATTATGATTACCCAAGGTGCATGATGATCGATGATTCGACTTAACCTTTGTGCGTACAAGTCACCATCCTTTTATCTCTAGATATCCCGATTGATCACAAGGCATAGAGTCGTCTCCCTTGTTTAATCAATCATTGTTACTTGATATGCGAGATGACTGAGAAATGATAACCCGTATCATTTTGCATGGCCATGCTTTTCTCTCATTCGGTCTCCATCAAGAGGCCTTCTAACGGATATCTTTCCCATACCGTAGTATGAGGGATAAATCCCTTAGCCGTCTTTCGTGTCACTCATGCAACCCGTTCCGCCACCCAATCATGCCCTTCATAGCAATCCTTTTATAGAAAGCGTTTGGCGCAAGTTAAAGCCGTACGTTCATTGCATAGTGATCACAAAGACTCCTTGGTCTAAGGACGTCGTGACGAGCTATCGCATTTGAATATGTTTATGGCTTAATCTATGAAAACACTATTCAATGCGGGTCGTCCGATATCAATCACCTCATGATATCTATGATATGGTTCCAGGATCCCACATCCTTATGACAAGTAGAACTACGTCATTAAGAACCATCCTCATACTGGTCGCTTTCAAGGAAGCATAGGTTGACCAGGGACTTGTTAAGTGTGATCCGTACAGATTTATGGTTCTACTACTTTAGTGGTCATAAATCAGATCATGCTTAACATATTACTTCAACACATAAGTAATATAAAGCCGTTTATATTTATACATCACAAACGATGATATTTGTACATAAACGTTTACAGGCTAATACCAATTGGACTAAGGCACAAATGCTATCACTTCACACCAAATTTCTTGTAGATTTTGTGTGTGATGAATCTCTAGCAAGAACTACGTGGATTTGATTCATCGGGGAGGATACGTAGCCGCCTTTCAAGAGGTTCAAGCCCATTCTTTCCATTCTTGGTGTTTCTTGGTGATTCATGCAAGAATTGAAGAAACTGTCCAGTTTTTCCAGTTCCGACGACCAACATGGCGTGAGCGCTAGCTCCCTGATCCGAGCTCCGATCGACCTAAAATTGGCGGCGTTGAAAACATAATTTAAAATGCTACAACGTTTTTGAAAGACATATTTTCTAACAAAGCGCTGGTTTAGGAGTTACAAGGCCGGAAAGATGACGGATCTCCAAAATCTGTTTTTGGACATATTCAAGGTAAAACCCGAAAACTCGATTTCCTAAGGATCTAACATGGTAGTCGATCTTGTGCAGGTTCGGGGCTGTTTATAGGTTGCTTTCACTTCCGTGAACCCGATTTGGATGCCCTGGAACCCAACATAACCTTGGTGAGGAACACTGGACTGCGGTCAACCGGCACAAGTAACATAAAGTAGTTAGACTTCGACCCCGAGTTATCGTACCCAAATGACAGTACACCTATTCAACTTTAAGGACTCGTATCTAATTTTATAGTTAATCCTAGTTGGTCAAATTTTTGATAGGTAAGATGCATAAATGCAGAATATGCAGGGTTAACCAATTAAAAGATAATCAAGTAATCAATCATAGGTTCCGAAGCAATGAATCTGATAAACAACGTCGGAAAATAAAAAAATTAAATTTATGGCTGTTGGTGTTTCTAAATCAGAGCGGTAACGAGAACTCCTATCCTACCAAGAACCCCTCCCGGGTGAATAAAATGACTTTCTCTCCTAAGCAGCCACGCTATCCCTAGTCAACGATTTAACCGGTTGAGAAGTATTGCGATTCGTGAATCCTCTTAACTTTTGGTGTGTGTCACCTATAGTCATTACTACCGTGTTAACCCACCTATCCCTAGTGAGGATTGACACCTGTGTTTCAATTATCATTTCTTTTTACAAACTCCCCTCCATGGTGATATTTGTAAAATTAATCAGTTTATTCGCAATTAAGGGAATGAACCATGAAGTAAAAATTAATTGAAATCACCCTCCCCAGCGCAACAAGCATATTAATTTATTACTTAAATTTCTCTAATTTAATTCATCAGTTCATCACCTCAAATCCCTAATTGAAATAGTTCCTCAGGTTCATAATTGCATCTAGACTAAGGATGATAGAAGTAAGATTAGATAGTACTTGTGATATATACACTAAGTTGTCAATTTAACAATCAAGCATGCATAACAAATTTCAAGATAGAATATAATATACATACTGTACTAGAACATGAATTGGAAATAATTTCATTTAAGAATGTATAATATACAGAAGAGAGGAATTGAGAAAATTAAAACCCGAAATTAATTCTAAATCGAGAGTCGAATACATGTGGTCTAAGTTCCTCTGATTCTCCCCTTCAGCTTGATCACTTGGTCTCTTGAATGGCTCATGGCTACTCCTAGAGTTCTCTGACTTGAAGACGCAGTTCAATTCATTTTTGGAAGTTTAGAATAATAGATAACAATTGATATCTTTCTGAAAGTCGACGAAACCCTTTTCTTGTAAAAAGTTACCAACCCGTCATGGACCGTGGCCAATTCGCTAAGGACTATGGCACCTTCGTGCCTTGGATTTTGCTTTCCACAACTTGGAGTGGTTGACTGCCTGGATGGCCACAGTTAGGCTCTTTCCTCGCAAGTCTCAGGAAGTAATTTGACTCGTTCTGAAGTAAGGGGGGGGGGGGGGGGGGGGGCACGGGTCATGGCCAATTGGCACTTAGTGAATTTTTTAGTAGTTCTAAAGCTCACCACGTGACCGTGGCTTCTATTTGGAAACGTGTGGTCGCCACGGGTCTTCTCCAATTGGTTGCTTCGTTGGGTTTTTTAGGCTCGAAATGATGGTCATGTGGCGGCCCTTCTCTGGTCACATGCCCGTGGCCCTTGGCCTCAATTCAGCCTCGAAAAACTCCCAAAATTGGTCCAAAATGAGTCAAAATCTGTATATTCTTCTGAGAGGGCTCATAGAGTAAAAATACATAGTGAGTGGGTTAACTGCATTTAAGCGGGACAGACAAAATGTGGAAAACTGGGTTGAAAAAGTGATGTTTTGAGCACTTATAAGACTCCCACACTTAGACTTTTCTCGTCTGAGAAAACACAAAGAACAAATAGATCAAGTGCCAGCTTTAAACCACGGGATCACCCGGGTAGAAGGAGTTTGATATCTCCTGAGGGTTTTCAGATCAGACTACCCACAAATCGCTATATAAACAATAAAGTAATACCCATATGAAATAAAGTTTGGACAAACAACTAGTGTATGAAAAATAAGAAACTTTAAAGAAAATACATTCACTTCCCGCTATGAGCAACGTTTGCTTTGGCCACTACCCCCGCTTTATGAAATGGTCTGAGATTCATATGCTAACTTTGAAATACCTTCTCCACTAATTGGAGGGGATCTAATGGATCAAGAGGATCTATAAAGTAGGAATTTTGTTGCTTGCAACGTTGGCTCGGGCTTAGGGTGTGGAAGGATAATCAGAAGAAACTATTAACTGCACATGACTAACTGCTTCTCCTTACGTTTCCCGAATACTCAAGGTTGAGTATTCCCCACATTTCTTCGTTTCTTCTGCCTTTGCCTCTAGCTTTGTAGATCTGGCCAATTTCTTCACTATCACGCATTCGGCTAATTTAGCCAAATTTTTCATATTCCCTCTTTTAGCTTTTGGCTTCTTTGACTTAGCCAAATTCTTCAAACTTTTCCCATAATTTCAAGTGGCTCCTGTTGAATGCTTTTTTTGGTGTTCAGAGTGTCTGCGCTGAAGTTGTGCTTTTGCACTTACCAATTTATGTATAATTTTTTTTTTGTAATCAGCATCAAACACATGTAAGAAGAAAGTGAGCATTAATACAGAAATACATACTTATACCATTTTTAGCAAAAAATGCATCGATCTTCAACAAATGTTTTCTACAAACTCTCGCAACAGTTAGTGAGTCATAGTGCAAGGGTCAAAAGAGTAGATAAATATGAAAGGGCACATTGGCTAAAATTGTTATGGGTTTATTCAAAAACATGCTATTTGGCTCGAATATGTGACTACGGAAAAATCAACATAAGTCAGGAAAATTTTGGCTCAAACGCATCAAGAATGGCCTACAAATTTCTCAACACATTTATCTGTCATTCTATTTCGCATCGAAAGAATTTCGAATTAAATCTAGACTCAATTTATTTTAAAAAGAAGTTTAAGGAACTCGGCTACAACGTTCACAACAATTCATTCTAATATAAATTATAATTTCCCTTATTAAGCATACACTTGTTAAACAATGTTTAGTAGACTATGCAAGAAATTACAATAGACAATATCATTTCATTTTTAAAATCCATTTATTCAAAATCTAATAATAATCCAAGCATACAATTAATATAAATCAGCAGGCAGAAAATAATAATCATCATCAATCATATAAGTAGACAATAATTATACAATCGACATAATAAAAATTCATGCATACTTCAGATATGAAATTTTGATCAGCTAGTCGTGCAAGATGCCACACACAATGTTATGTATGATGTTATAACACCGTGTATGACTTCTTGTGTAGATAACGGAGGACAGTAAATATAAAGCTAAATAAACAATGACACGGCAGATTGTTTACCTAGTTAAGTGCAACGTCACCTACGTCTGGGGGCTCTCAGCCTAGTGGAAAGGTTTCACTTATCAGTAATTCGTCAGAACATACAAGTACATATGATCATCCCTAGATCTATACTTTATGCTACGTTTACACTGTAACCTATCTCAGGGTCTCCCCCTGAATCCAAGACTTCGTCTTGATTCCACTCTTCGAGCAATCGCCTTGCTCTGTCGGTTCAAGTCTTTGTTGAACTTGGTGGTTGCGTGCAGTCTTCCCTCACTTGATCAATAAACCCTCAATCACCTAACTCTCAATAGTTATGGTGATACACAATATCCTTAGCACAATCTACAACCTCTCAGCCGCAAACCTTCACGTCTAAGAGCTTTGTAAATTATTGCTAGGAAACAATAAAAGAACCACACGATTGCTAAGGGGGTTGCCTAAGTTTTTATAGCAATCGAGGAAGAGTACTAACCCTAAAGAGTTTTCTTTTAATCACCGTCTTTCTTCTTTCCATAATTGAAGACGTTCTGGAACTTCTGGTATTTCCTAAATGCAATCGTACTTCCTGCAGAATCTGGACTTTCCTGATTTCCGTCGATTAGGATGTTTGCCGAGATGTCGTCAACAATGTCGCACAAGATGTCGCATATGATGCTTCGACATTCTTTATGACATTTTCTCTAGTTCTTTATAAATAAGCCAATCACGAAAAGTGTCGTAACTACAATCTGCCCCTTTGGCTATTTTTAAGGTCAGCAATCTTCATCTTTTGCTTGTAAATCGATCGGCATTCATTAAGTCTTTGTTCGCATTTCGCGTATCATTGCGTCGCCTTGCGCATCATCGCGCGTATCATCGCGTCGTCACCTTATCTTACTCCCCCTTGCTGGCTCAAAAAGAGCCAAACTTAAACAAATATTTCTAACAACCAGGGTAATACGAAACAAACACAAACTTAACTCATACATATCCTCGATCAGCAGTCGAGAATACATATGAACAGTGTTTAACACAAATACAAATTAGAAGTTGTTCAGTTTTGTACGGAAACCAGAAAGTACTTGAATTCAAATAGAATTGCTGCTGGAACTAGCAGTCTCTTCTTCTGTAGGATCGGTAGAGGCATCTTGAGGAGTGTCTTCAATAGCATTGGGTAGAGAGGTGGAATCATCATTATCTGAGCCTAGAGGAGACATTGATTTTAGCAGGTTGGCACAGTGAGATCTTCGCTGGGAGAGATGATTCAGAGCTGTCTTTAGATTGACGATGTCCTTGTCTAGTATAGCTATCTCTCTTTCAAGCATGATTGCATCCCTGCTGGTGGTCTTGGTTGGAGGGGTGGCACTTGTGGCTCGACTGGTCATCGCCTTGGTCATTTTGGTTTCTGGCCTGACAAGATAAGGAGCATGCTTGCCCTCGAACATTTTATGACTCACCACAATCAGTCCTCCGCGTTTGCCAGGCTTATCAGTTGTCTTCAACACTCCAGGGTGTTGATGTACTAATAACTCAGAGATAAGGGAGGGAAAGGCAATAGGTATCTTCACAGCTAGAGATCTGGCATGTCTAATAAGATGATCAATAACAAACTGCCCAAAATCAAGCGTGGAACCAGTACCTATTTGGAAGATGAGTATCGCCTGCCCTGGTTTGATGGAGGATGCGTGTGTGGAGGGAGCCTAGTTCGCTACTCCAATACAGAATAGGATGGAGTACTTGGATGTGAGGTCTGAGGCTGCCGCGGTGCCATTGGTAGGCCACATTCTGCTTTTGTCTCTAGTAATCTCCTTGAGGACTTTGTTTAGGTCAGGTGGAGGCACAGAACGAACACACTTTCTCCCCATGAAAGTATTGATGATGTCAGAGGAAATGTTGAAGCACAGGCCTCTGACATATACCTTCTCACAATCAGGATCATCTAGAGTCCCAAATCCAGTAGGAAAGTTTGCAATGAATTCTTTGAATAAAAGGGGATAGTGGTTACCAATGTTAGTGACGATCTTCATGAGTTCTGCTTGCTCCAGTAGTTGGACAATGGCTTCTAGTCCCAGTAACTCCGACGACAAGGTCTTCTCGGGATATGCTGTTCTCTGGAACACAAATTCCCATCGTTTCGCACCGTCAGCAGAAATAAACGACACATTGTCGTAAGGAACACTGGGGTTGGTTTTGATCGTCTTCAGGCTTTTTCCCTTCTTTGCAATAACCTCCTCTACATCGTCATCAGTTTCTTCATCAACCAATCTCCTCTTGGAGACAACTTTCTTTCCTTTTTTCTTTGACGGACATCTTCTTCTTCTTCTTGCTGGGGCCTCCAGCATCTTTTACTCCTTCATCTTCTTGGTTTCTTTTAGTTTTCCGACCATCACTGCCAGACTTTCATTCTCTTCTAATACCTTCTTTTTCAGGGATGACAGCACTGTGTGTGCTGTCTTAGTAGCATTTTCTGTAACATCTCCTCTGGCATCTAGAGGTGCTTCTTCTGTGTTTTTTGTGGCGGCACTGTTATCTTTCTCTGCTTCTTCCAGATCGGTGTCCCCGTTTCTTGTCTCTTCTTTCTCAGATTCTTCCTCGACTTCTTCCGAGTCAGCAACTTCTTCTTCTCCTACCACAGCCTCCTTTGTGGCTTCAGGAATGACATCTTTTATACCTTCTTCTTCTCCTTCTCCTTCAGTAATCCGTTCTAACCCATGACTGACCAGGGTCAAGTCAGTCTCTTCCTCTTCAGGATTCATTAGTTCCTCAACCACGCCTTTTTGAGGAGGGTCTTAGTTTTTCAGTAGCGACTCCAACAAGTAACTATTTCTAGAGGTATCGGTGTTTGAAATAATGGAGGAGTCGATACCTGGGACATTTGCTGATACTGGAACAATCTACATGGAAGCATCTCGACTTCCTTGGCCAAGATCAGTCTCTCGCTCTGGCCCTGTCAGATCCGTCATGGAGAATGCAGAGCTTCCGGTTCGGGTCCGTTTGGGGACTCGGGAAAAGACTGGGATCAGTGCTTCTTCTAGAGGATCCCTTTGATTCGGACCCCATGTTTGTTGGTGCTTCGATTGCTGCTCTTGGAGCTTTTTGCCTCGGCCTTCTTAGGTTTGGATTGTCGATTGTCAGTGGCTTTCTTCGGCGCTAGAGTGCTTCTAGTTTTCACCGTGTTTGTGTGAGTAGTGAGGTTTTCGTCACAGGGTTTGAGAGGTGTGGGAGATGAGAGCAAAATGAGAAGAGGCAGACTAGGTTTTTTTTTTTTTTTTGAAAACAAGTTAATTTAAATCAAATCTGTTGGAGACAGAGCGTATCTCGCGACCTTTCCTCTCTTTATATGGGCTTTTGGTATGCTTGGCCCAATGGCATGTGTAGGGATTTTGAACTGGTTCATGAAGAGATACCAACCAACTCCTCTCAACCGTTTTTGCAACTTCTATTGCTCGTTGATGGTGCACAGACCGAGTGACGTCCTGAGGTACTCGAATCTGCTTGCATCTAATGCCTTCGTGAAAATGTCAGCAAGTTGCTTCTCTGTATGGATGTGCTCTAGGATGATCTTCTAGTCTTCGACCAGCTCGCGAATGAAGTGGTGTCTGATGTCAATGTGTTTGGTCTTGCTATGTTGGACATGATTTTTAGAGATGTTGATGGCACTGACATTATCACAATATAAACTCATGGCTTCTTGTCTGACATTGTATTCGACTAACATTTGCTTCATCCATAACATGCGTGCAGCTACTCCCAACAGCAATATACTAAGATTCAGCAGTGGACAAGGCAACACAGTTTTGCTTTTTACTAAACCATGATATGAGGTTATTGCCAAGGAAGAAGCATCCTCCAGATGTGCTCTTCCTATTTGCTGTGTTTCCAGCCCAATCCGCATCACAATACCCCACCAGGGTAGAGGATGTGTCGAATGAGTATAATAAACCCAAGTGTGTAGTCCCAGAGATATATCTTATAATTCTTTTAGCTTGGGATAGATGACTAACCTTGGGATTAGCTTGATACCGTGCACATACTCCTACAAAGTAGGCAATATCTGGTCCGCTGGCAGTAAGGTAGAGAAGACTACCAATAATGCTTCTATATAGGTGTTTGTCGACGACTTCTCCTGGATCATGTTTAGTTAGCTTGATATGTGTAGCTGCAGGTGTCCGTTTATGTGAAGCTTTCTCTAGCCCAAATTTCTTGACAATACTCTTTGCATATTTGCTCTGAGAGATGACGATGCTATCTTTTAGTCGTTTGATTTGGAAGCCTAGGAAATATTTAAGCTCTCCCACCATGCTCATCTCGAATTCTGATTGCATTTGTTGAATGAATTGCTATACCATCTTTCTTGACATCCCTCCAAAGACAATGTCATCGACATATATTTGGGCTATCATCAAATTCCCGTCCTCATTCTTCACAAATAGAGTCTTGTCGACTCCCCCTCTAGTGTAGCCGCTTTGAATCAGAAATTTTGTGAGCCTTTCATACCAGGCCCTTGGTGCTTGTTTCAATCCATAGAGGGCCTTCTTGAGTTTATACACATGATCAGAAGAGTGAGGATCAACAAATCCGTTAGGTTGTGACACATACACTTCTTCGTTGAGATCTCCATTCAGGAAAGCACTTTTGACATCCATCTGGTAAAGCTTAATCTGTATATGGCATGATATCCCTAGTAGGAGTCTGATTGCTTCAAGTCTTGCTACAGGAGCAAAGTTCTCATCGAAGTCGACTCCCTCAATTTGAGTATACCCTTGAGCAACTAACCTTGCTTTGTTGCGAGTGATGTTACCAAGCTCATCAGACTTATTTTTAAAGATCCATTTTGTGCCAATGATATTTTCTTCACTTGGTTTGGACACCAGTTCCCACACCTGGTTCTTCTCAAATTTAATCAGTTCCTCGTGCATAGCATTGACCCAATACTCATCATTGATGGCTTCATTGATATTTTTGGGTTCAGTCTTTGAAACGAAGCATATATTACCTATCACCTCGTTGTAGTTCTCAGGAGTTTTTGAGTGAGTCTGTATGCCTTCATTTAGGTCTCCAATTACTCCAGAGATAGGATGATTAACCTGGATTCTTCGTGAGGGATTCTTATTGTTGATTTCAGGAACTGTCTCATCATTAGTGACATTTGGACTAGCATCATTGTTTTCTGATTTGCTACTAGCATCTTCTCTGACATCCGTAATAGCAATCTTCCTACCATTGTTGGGATAGACTTTGTCTTCGTCTGTCGCATCTTCTGAGGCATCTTCACAGTCATCATCAACAACAACATTGATTGATTCCATCATGGTCTTGGTTCGTTTGTTGAAGACCCGGTACGCGTGACTATTCCTTGAGTAACCAAGGAAGATGCCTTCATCACTCTTTGGATCAAGCTTTCGACGAGGCTCTCTATCAGCCAGAATATAACAAGTGGATCCAAAGATATGGAAGTACTTAACATTGGGCTTTCTCCCCCTCCATATTTCATAATGAGTTACTGACATACCTGGTCGGAGAGTGACTGGATTGTGGATATGGCAAGCAGTGTTAAGTGCTTCTGCCCAAAAGTTAGTTGGTATGTCCTTGGCCAGCATCATAACTTTAGCCATCTCCTGTAGAGTCCTGTTTTTGTGCTCAACAATATCATTCTGTTGGGGAGTGATTGGTGCTGAGAACTCATGAGCTATCCCTTCTGAGTTACAGAATTCTGCAAATTTGCTGTTTTCGAACTCTCGACCATGATCACACTACGAAGACGAATTAATTTGCCAATTGTCTCTCCTTTTTCTCGTTTGACCTGGATGCATAGATTCTTGAAGATCGAGAAGGTGTCTGATTTATCACGAGGGAAGTCAACCCATTTGTATCGTGAGTAATCATCTACACACACAAAGACATAGCGTTTTCCTCCAAGACTATCTACTTGCATTGGCCCCATGAGGTCAACATGTATTAGCTCAAGCACTCGAGAGGTGGTGATATGCTGCAGCTTCTTGTGTGACATCTTAGTTTGCTTTCCAATTTGACATTCTCCGTAGATCTTTCCTTCCACGATTTTCAGGTTTGGAATTCCAGTAATGGCCTGTTCTGAGATTGCCTTCTGCATACTTCTAAGATTTAGATGTCCAAGCTTTCTGTGCCACAGTTTGGTTTCTTCTACTTTGGAGACAAGACACTTAGCCGATTCGATATGTTATTCGGGCGACCAGATGTAACAATTATCCATTGAGCGGACTCCTTGAAGAATAGTGACTTGATCGGAATCTTTTACTATACAGGCTTCTTTAGTGAATTTCACTTCTGAACTCAGATCACAGATCTGGCTGATGCTAATCAGGTTTGCCTTAAGTCCATTAGTTAGGCAAGTAGCTCCTGGATGCTTGAGTACTCCTTTCCCAATGATTCGAGCTCGAATCCCATCTCCAAAAGTAACATAGCAGTTTGTATATAATTTGAGATTGGAAAGAATCCTTCACATTCATGGCATTGAAGTCCTTTCTTCTTGTTGTTTTCTTCTCCACTCTTGTTTGGTCTGTCAAGACTTCCTCCTGTTTGAGCTTTTTGTGGAGCTTTGTTTCTGGCATTTGTTGTGACATTCCGTCCACCCATTCAACTGAATCTTCTCATGACTTTGTTGTAATTTTTTGTGAGAAGGGCCATTGTAGCATCGATATCTTCTTCGCAATCATATTCCTCAGGTTCTGGTTGCTTGTGTGTTGAGCTTTTGAAAGCAACTCCCTTATTCCTTTTGTCGATATTGGGCAGAGATAACTCATAGGTCATTAGAGACCCCATTAGCTCATCGAATTTTAAGATCTTGAGGTCATGAACTTCCTCAATTGCAGTGATCTTCATCTTAAATCTAGGGCTAAGAGCACGCAGGGTTTTTCTAACCAGTTTTTCATCGGACATTAGTTCTCCCAGATAATAGGATTCATTGGCTAGATCACGAATACGAACATTGAATTTTGCAATTGATTTGTCCTCTTTCATGACGAAGGCTTCGAAGTTGGTTGTCACGTATTGCAGTTTTTGTTCTCGAACCTTGGTTGTTCCTTCATATGCAACAGCCAGGATATCCCATGCGGATTTGGCAGTTGTGCATGTGTTGATTAGTCTGAATACGTTTTTGTCAACACCGTTGAAAATAGCATTCAGAGGTCGAGAGTTTCCCAGTGATTCTTCGTCTTAATCATCAGTCCAGTCTTTTTCTGGTTTTGGACCGATAGGGTTACCATCATTGTCACTGAGTTGTGGAGCATTCCAACCATTGATCATAGCCTTCCATGTTTTGTTGTCAAGTGACTTCATGAAGGCACAAATTCGAGCCTTCCAATAGCCGTAGTTGCATCCATATAGAACAGGTGGTCGATTGATGGATCCTCCTTCTTTGGTATTGTCCATATTGATCAAAATATTTGTTTATGGAACTCACCTAAAGTTGTAGGTACCTCCTCTGATACCAATTGAAATTTTGATCAGCTAGTCGTGCAAGATGTCACACACAATGTTATGTATGATGTTATAACACCGTGTATGACTTCTTGTGTAGATAACGCAGGACAGTAAATATAAAGCTAAATAAACAATGACACAACAGATTGTTTACCCAGTTTGGTGCAACGTCACCTACGTCTGGGGGCTCTCAGCCTAGTGGAAAGGTTTCACTTATCAGTAATTCGTCAGAACATACAAGTACATATGATCATCCCTAGATCTATACTTTATGCTACGTTTACACTGTAACCTATCTCAGGGTCTCCCCCTGAATCCAAGACTTCGTCTTGATTCCACTCTTCGAGCAATCGCCTTGCTCTGTCGGTTCATGTCTTTGTTGAACTTGGTGGTTGCGTGCAGTCTTCACTCACGCGATCAATAAACCCTCAATCACCTAACTCTCAATAGTTATGGTGATACACAATATCCTTAGCACAATCTACAACCTGTCAACCGCAAACCTTCACGTCTAAGAGCTTTGTAAATTATTGCTAGGAAACAATAAAAGAACCACACGATTGCTAAGGGGGTTGCCTAAAGGTTTTTTAGGAAGCAATCGAAGATGAGTACTAACCCGAAAGGGTTTTCTTTTAATCACCGTCTTTCTTCTTTCCAGAATTGAAGACGTTCTGGAACTTCTGGTACTTTCTAAACGCAATCGTACTTCCTGCAGAATCTGGAATTTTCTGATTTCCGTCGATCAGGATGTTTGCCGAGATGTCGTCAACAATGTCACACAAGATGTCGGATATGATGCTTCGACATTCTTTATGACATTTTCTCTAGTTCCTTAAAAATAAGTCAATCACCAAAAGCGTCGTAACTACAAGATAAATGAAAGTCATGCAAGAAATTCATGAAATAAATCATCAAATAAAAATATCTAATAAACACAGTACACCCCCATACTTAGGGTGCACTGTTCCAGTGCATCACGAAATAAAAAAGAAAAGAACAGTGTTCAGAAAATTAAAAAGGCTGAAAATAAAGAGATAGAAAGAACAAACCCCAAAACACAATTGATCCAAGCCTATCTTTGCCTCTGTAAGTACTGCTAGCCTCCCGCTCTACTACTGCTATTCCGGTGAAGGAGGATTCGGTAAAATGAAATTGGTGGCGTGTTGATTCTGACGATGGAGATAAAGTTATAAAAAAGAGGGACCACGATGCCACAGAGGATCGCCACGAACCGTGCCAATGGCCACGGTTTTCGGTTTGAATTGCATCATGGGCTAGGTCACGAGGCATGACCCTCTGAAGTGCCACGGTATTTGCCATGGTTCCGTGGCTAATGGCCACGGGTCGTGCCAAATTTTCCTTTATGCTTCTCTATTTCAACCTAACAAATTGTACACTTGTACAATGCTCGTGTTGATAAAAAATTTTGGAAATAATTATCTAGGATAGTATGACATTTTCTTAACGTTGTTAGCTCGACGTTTTAGACGGTTAATCAGGAGGTCGTCTCGGCACATTAAATTTCCATTGTACCCTTCTCTTCATATGTGTTCGTGGGTTGAGGGGGAGAAGTACAATGAAATCTATAATAAAGTTTGAGTCTTGGAAAACTTTCAAATTCAAGGTTAACTTCATTAAATAAATTTGTTTTTGTGTTGTATTTTGATTAGCTCTTTTTCGGCAAGACTTAAATAGGCTAGCACTCATGCAAACTTGACAGTAATTATGTGCCTTGGGATTAGAGTCATTGGTCCCAATAAGCTGAGAGTTCATCTAAGAATAGCAACAACTGGAAAACCCATTACAAGATGTATGCTCGTCATAAATTTTAGAGGTAGAAAGCACTGGTTGAACATACATTCTTGTGTTACTAGACTCAAGAGATGAACTTTCTATGTCATAGTTAATATTAATATCAACATCTTGGATGACATTATCTATAATCAAATCAAAATGAGTTCACAAATAACTTCCCTTTCAAGAGTGTCGTCCATAGTAACTCTTGGATAAGTAATCTTCTTTTTCAGCCAAATGTGTAGATACTACGAGGTTAGAAAACTTACGAGGAGTTTCAAAATTACTACAAATATCAACTTGACCTGCATGAATATGACTACAAGAAGATGGTGGCGTTTGCTTTAATTTGAATTAGCTTTGATCTCGTGAACCATGGGTGACTCTCAATTTCTTGCACTCTTACTTAAGGGTCTAACTTTGTTATCCCCAACTTTCAAAAGTTTATTCCTTTGTTGACCATCAGAATATTGATATTCTTTCCATCAATCTGAAGCATCCCACAAACTTCAACCATGGTCCAGTTCTTATGTGGATGCTCCGCGAAGGCGCATGACATCCATATAAAACTGACCAACATATATAGCCCGCTCTCCAATGAAATGTTACGCTAAGGCGCACCCACCCAAAGGAACGGGAGCTGTATAAGTGTTGATTTTGAGTGGTATCTTACAAGACTTGATATAGGTCTTTTGTATGTTGTAGTTCACTATGAACTCATCATACAGTCTTGTTGCCTTTTGAAGACCTCGTCTTCTATTAACCCAACTGTAAGCATTTTTGTGTCATAGTCCAATTGTATTAGTCTATAAATGTCTACATATATTAATCATCGTTTGCAATATATAAAATCGGAATTATATTACTTATGTGTTAAAGTAATAGGTTAAGTATGATCTGATATATGTCCATCAAAGCAGTAGAACCATATATCTATAGGGATCACACTTAACGGGTCCCTGGTCAAATATGCTTCAATGAAGCGACCAAGTATGAGGATGATTCTTTATGGTATAGTTCTATTTTCCATTGTGAAGGGCTCCCGGAATCAGATCATAGATATCACTCAGGTGAGTGATATTGGCCCACCTGCACTGAATGGTGTTGCATAGATACAGTCATGAACACATTCAATTGTGGTTGCTTGTCGTTGTATCCTTAGACCAAGGAGTCTTTGTGATCGCTATACAATAAAGAACCGCGTTTGACTTGTAGGGTTTTGGAGCGTTCAAGATCATCGAGATAGCGGAAGCATAAACAAAAGAAACTCCAAACCTTGTCCAAGAACATGAACCATTAGATCTAAAGGCAAAATCTATTCCACAAGAAATTTACCTTTTAGTCTTTGTTGAATCAAGAAAGAAGAACTATATGATCTTCTTCTCTAGAGGAAGTCCACACCAAGAGGATGATCTTCAAGATCCTTCACAAAGAGCCTACTAGAACAATTCTGTGAAGAACAAGAGAGCAAGAAGAGAGGAGAGCAAGGGGTGGCCGGCCAAGGAGAGAGAAAGTGAATTGTGAGAGTGTGTGAATTAATTCTTCATTTGTGTACTTCATCAACACATACCCATAAAGGCAAATCATTACCCATACCCCTTAAATCACTAACCTCTTAATCAACAACACCAACTAAGCATGGTGTGTGTGGCCCCCACCCTTAGACCCACCAAGGTGGCCGGCCACTTGGGCTTATTGGGCCTTATTTGAGCCCTTGTTGGGCCGGCTAGGTGACCTCATGGGCCGAGCCCAGTGGGCTCGCCCATGTGGTTGCGTGCCGTGTCCAAAAGTTGTCCGACCCTTTTTTCGTTACTTATCAAACAAAGTCCGACGCGACATCGAATAAAATCTCAGTTTTCTCGATTCACTAATTATTCTCTCAAACCGAACCCATGGCTCAAAACCTTCAGTTTCGTCCATGTATTGCTCCTCAAGAAACGTTAAGGTTTCCTTGTCTCAAGTTATCCGTCTTGTATGTGTGTGACCGTCCACGCTCATGCCGCCGTTGGCAGATCGGAGCAAGAGATCTCTCTTGCCCGATCCATTACAAGTGATCTCTAGCAAGACATTATGATTACCCAAGGTGCATGATGATCGATATTTCGATTTAATCTTGTGCGTACAAGTCACTATCCTATTATCTCTAGACATCCCGATTGATCACAAGGCATAGAGTCGTCATCCTTGTTTAATCAATCATTGTTACTTGATATGTGAGATGGCTGAGAACTGATAACCCGTATCACTGGCATGGCCATGCTCTTTCTTTCAGTCACTCTCGATCAAGATCCTTAACTTAATGCCTACTAGAACAATTAAAAGAAGAACAAGAGAGCAAGAAGAGAGGAGAGCTAGGGGTGGCCGGCCAAGGAGAGAGAGAGAGAGTTGTGAGAGTGAGAATTGTGTAATTAATTATTTGATCTTTCTCTACTTCATCAATCTCATAAGCATGGGTCAAAAGGTGATTGGTATGGGCTTAAAGGTGTCATTGCCCATACCCCTTAAATCACTCACCTCTTAATCAACATTCACTAACTAAGCATGGTGTGTTGTGGCCCCCACCTTTGGGCCCAACAAAGTGGCCGGCCATGTAGGGCTTATTGGGCCCAAAATGGGCCCTTGTTGGGCCGGCCATGTGACCTCATGGGCCGAGCCCAATGGGCTCGCCCATGTGGCCGCGTGCCGTGTCCAAAAGTTGTCCAACCCTTTTTCTCCTTACTTATCAAACAAAGTCCAACGCGACATCGACAAAAATCTTAGTTTTCTCGATTCGCTAATTATTCTCTCAAACCGAACCCATGACCCAAAACCTTCATTTTAGGCCATGTATTGCTCCTCAAGAAACGTTAAGGTTTTCTTGTCTCAAGTTATCCGTCTTGTATGTGTGTGACCGTCCAGGCTCATGCCACCGTTGGCAGATCGGCGCAAGAGATCTCTCTTGTCTGATCCATCATAAGTGGTCTCTAGTAAGACGTTATGATTACCCAAGGTGCATGATGATCGATGATTCGATTTAACCTTATGCGTACAAGTCACTATCCTATTATCGCTAGATAACTCGATTGATCAGAAGGCATAGAATCGTCATCCTTGTTCAATCAATCATTGTTACTTGATATGTGAGATGGCTGAGAACTGATAACCCGTATCACTGGCATGGCCATGCTCTTTCTCTCAGTCACTCTCGATCAAGAGGCCTTAACAAATATCTTTCGCATATCGTAGTATGAGGGATAAATCCCTTAGCCGTCTTTCGTGTCACTCATGCAATCCGTTCCGCCACCCAATCATGTCTATTATTGCAATCCTATTACGGAAAGCGTTAGGCGCAAGTTAAAGTCGCACGTCGATTGCATAGCGATCACAAAGACTCTTTGGTCTAAGGATATCGTGACAAGCTATCGCATTTGAATATGTTTATGGCTTAATCTACGAAACATTATTCAAAGCGGGTCATCCGATATCAATCACCTCATGATATCTGTGATATGGTTTCGGGATCCCACATCCCTATGATAAGCAGAACTACATCATTGAGAACCATCCTCATACTGGTCACTTCAATTGAAGCGTATATTGACCTGGGACTCGTTAAGTGTGATCCGTACAGATTTATGGTTCTAATACTTTAGTGGTCATAAATCAGATCATGCTTAACATATTACTTCAACACATAAGTAATACAAAGCCGTTTTATTTATTACAAACGATGATAAATATACATAGACATTTATAGACTACTAGCAATTGGACTAGGGCAAAAAAAAGCTATCATCTTGCCCGTTATTGCAATCCTGTAACGGAAAGCGTTAGGCGCAAGTTAAAGCCGTAAGTCCACTGCATAGCGATCACAAAGACTCCTTGGTCTAAGGATATCGTGACAAGTTATCGCATTTGAATATGTTCATGGCTTAATCTATGAAACACTATTCAAAGCGGGTCGTCCGATATGAATCATCTCATGATATCTATGATATGATTCCGGGATCCCACATCCCTATGATAAGCCGAACTACATCATTGAGAACCATCCTCATACTGGTCGCTTTGATTGAAGCATATATTAACTAGGGACTCGTTAAGTATGATCCGTACAAATTTATGCTTCTACTACTTTAGTGGTCATATATCAGATCATGCTTAACATAATACTTCAACACATAAGTAATACAAATCCATTTTATTTATTACAAACAATGATAAATATACATAGAAATTTATAGACTACTAGAAATTGGACTAGGGCATAAAAATGCCATCAATCTCCCACTTGCCCCTAGTTCCAATCTAAGTCCCAGTCTATCCCCATTGACCTAACATGTTTATCATGTTTCGCTTGAGTAAGAGCCTTGGTCAAGAGGTCGGCTGTGTTATCATCAGATGCAACGTAGTGGATCTTCACGTCACCTCTAGCAACTATGTCGCGGATGATGTGATACTTCTTCAGTACATGCTTCGATCTGTCATGTGCCATGGGTTCCTTAGTTTGCGCAGTGGCCCCGGTAAGTCAACTGGATTAGATGGGTTTTGAATTACACCTAACCCGGTCATAAAACTCCTGATCCATAAAGCCTCCTTTACTGCGTCCGATGCAACAATATTCTCGGCTTCCGTTGTAGAGTCGGCAATAGTGTCCTGCTCTATCCTTTAACGTAAACACATATCCCAACTGACTTTTAAAGTCATCAGGGTCTGTCTGGAAACTAGCGTCAGCATATCCTTTGACGACTAGATCATCATCATTTCTTCCCCCGTACACAAGAAAAGTGTCTTTGGTTTTCCTCAAATATTTGAGAATTTCCTTGACTGCAATCCAGTGTTCCTCACCAGGTTTGGATTGATGTCTCCTGGTACAGCTTAGGGCAAACGAGACATTCGGTCTCGTACATATCATGGCATACATTATGGACCCTATAGTCGAAGCATATGGGATCTCATTCCTTCTTTTTAGCTCAGCAGGTATCTCAGCACACTGTTTCTTACTAAAGTTTATGTCATGACGCATGGGCAGCAGTCCTTTCTTTGAATTATGCATTGAGAATCTTCTCAGCACTTTGTCTATATAGGTGCTTTGACTCAAGCCCAAGACCCGCTTGGCACGATCTCTATATATCTTGATCCCCAAGATGTAAGAAACCTCGCCTAAGTCCTTCATTGCAAAACACTCACCTAACCAAGCCTTTTTTAAGAGCAAAGTAGGGACATCGTTTCCAATGAGCAATATGTCATCGACATAGAGCACCAAACTGATAGCATTTTGTGCCCTAGTCCAATTGCTACTAGCTTGTAAACGTCTATGTACATTATCATCGTTTGTAATATATATAAAACGGCTTTGTATTACTTATGTGTTGAAATAATATGTTAAGCATGATCTGATTTATGACCACTAAAGTAGTAGAACCATAAATCTGTACGGATCACACTTAACGAGTCCCTAGTCAATATATGCTTCCATAGAAGCGATCAGTATGAGGAAGGTTCTTAATAACGTAGTTCTACTTGTCATTGGGAGGAGGGATCCCGGAATCATATCATAGATATCATGAGGTGATTGATATCGGATGACCCGCATTGAATAGTGTTTTCATAGATTACGCCATGAACATATTCAAATGCGATAGCTTGTCACGATATCCTTAGACCGAGGAGTCTTTGTGATCACTATGCAATGTACGTGCGGCTTTAACTTGCGACTAACCCTTTCCGTAACAGGATTGCAATAACGGGCATGATTTGGTGGCGGAACGGGTTTCATGAATGACACGAAAGACGGCTAAGGGATTTATCCCTCATACTACGGTATGGGAAAGATATCCGTTAAAGGCCTCTTGATCGAGACTGACTGAGAGAAAGAGCATGGCCATGCCGGTGATACGGGTTATTAGTTCTTAGCCATCTCACATATCAAGTAACAATGATTGATTAAACAAGGGTGACGACTCTATGCCTTGTGATCAATCGGGATATCTAGAGATAATAGGATAGTGACTTGTACGCACAAGGTTAAATCGAAATATCAATCGTCATGCACCTTGGGTAATCATAACGTCTTACTAGAGGCCCCTTATGATGGATCGGGCAAGAGCGATCTTTTGCGCCGATCAACCAACGGTGGCATGAGCCTGAAGGGTCACACGCATTCAAGACGGATAACATGAGACAAGGAAACCTTAACATTTCTTGAGGACCAATACATGGAAAAAACTGGAGGTTTTGTGCCATGGGTTTGGTTTGATAGAATAATTAGCGAATCGAGAAAACTGAGTTTTTTCGTCGATGTCGCGTCGGACTTTGTTTGATAAGTAACGACAAAAAGGGTCGGGCGACTTTTTGACACGGCACGAAACCACATGGGAGAGCCCATTGGGCTCGGCCCATGAGGTCTCACGACCGGCCCAAACAAAGGCCCATTTAGGGCCCAATAAGCCCACTTGGCCGGCCACTTTGGTGGGCCCAAAGGTGGGGGCCACACAACACCATGCTAAGTTGGTGATTGTGGATTAAGAGGTGAGTGATTTAAGGGGTATGGGTTAAAGCACCTTTAAGCCCATACCAATCACTTTAGACCCATGCTTATGAGTTGGATGATGAATTGAAATATCTAACATTCATTCATTACACAAATAATCACAACAACTCAAAAAACATCTCTCTCTCTCATAGTGGCCGGCCACCCCAAGCTCTCTCCTCTATCTTGCTCTCTTGTTCTTCATTTAATTGTTCTAGTAGGCAATTAAGTGAAGGATCTTGAAGATCATCTCCTTGGTGTGGACTTACTTTAGAGAAGAAGATCCGAAAGTTCTTCTTTATCGATTCAACAAGACTTAAAGGTAAATATCTTGTGGAATAGATTTTTCCTTGGGATTTAACGGTTTATGTTCTTGGACAAAGGTTTGGAGTACATTTTATTCAACGCTTCTGCTATCTCGATGATCTAGAACGCTCCAAAACCCTACAGTGGTATCAGAGCATGGTTACCCTCTTAATCTTTGTCTTGTTGAACTTGTGTCGGTTTTATGATTATTTGCATGCCACAAATTGTTGATAACATGATTTTAATGCTTTTTGGGATATTTGCAAGAAATATGTTATTTTTGAAAATTTATTGAATTTGGAATTTTTCGGAAATTATTGGATTTGTCGGGTTCGAGAATAGACTCTCGGGGAGCCGGATCGGGGGTACCGGACGGAGGTCACCGGAGGCCAGGGAGGCTCGCGGTGACCGGAGCCATCCCCACTCTTGGCCGAGGCCGAGAGTGGAGGCAAGCTCGGTTTAGGCCTTCCAAGGCCCAAACCGAGCCATGTCATGTTGGGCTCGGCCCAATGGGCTTTCGGCCCATTGGCTTGGCCCGACTTGGTCCGTGCACGGAGTTTGATCCGTGGCACGAACCTGCGATCCGATATTTCGAAAACTTTCAAAATTTATTCGGTTTCGATAAACCGTTTTTCGAAAAGGTCAAGTTTCGATAAACCCGACCGAGCAACTTGGCAAAATTAAAACCAGAATAATTGCATATTATTTGATAGCATGTTTGTGTGATAACATGTTGAAAGAGATCATCACGGGTTCCAAACATTGAAAATCATGCAGCGGACAATATGTAACCGTGGTGATCGTAAAAACTAGATCTTAATGCTATTTGAACATGTTATAAACATAATTAAAATCTGATATTTACCTCTTGAAATCGACAAGAACACAAGCGTAGTGTCCTCTCTATCAAGTCCACACAAGCACACAACCGAAATGGTTTTTCTCTCTAACTTTTTGCTAGAAAATTGAAAGAAAACTTGAGCAATAATGGAGGTAGAGAGAGGAGAGTGTTTTCGGCAATTGAGGGAGAGAGAGAGGGGAGTTGGTTGCTGAAAAATTCCAAGGATAAGATAATAATAGATTATGTGATTTTTAATTTGAAATTAAATTGAATTTCAAAATAACAATTGCATTATCTATCCTTTTAATCCTTCTTATTTGCATTTAACCCCTCTCTAAACTTAAACCCTAAATGGGCTTTAAGCCCATTTAACTAAAACCCAAATTAAACCCATTAAATTGAGTTCTAATTTCGGTTTAGTCAAAACGGCTCAATTTCCTTGAATTGATTTCTTCAACCGTCTGGTTAAAACCTTAGGCCAGAAAACTACCGAATTGTTCTCAACTCTCATCCATAATTATTGTCATGTATTGTGCTTAATGCGCGTGACCCTCTAGGCTCACGAATAATTGGCAGACTGGTAAAATTACCATTTTACCATTTCCATCATAAGTGGCCTCTAGCAAGACATTATGATTATCCAATATTCGTGATTATCGATTATTCGACTTAACCTGTTATGGTACATGTCACTGTCCTTTTATCAAACCGATATCCAGATTGATCAATAGGCATAGAATGGTCATCCTAATTTATCAATCACTGTTTCTTGATATCTGAGATGACTAAAACCTGATACTAAGGTATCCCCTGCGTGGCCATGCTATTTCTTCAGTCATACTCATCAAGTGGCCTAAACGGATATCTTTCTCATACCGAAGTATGAGTGATAAATCCCTCAGACGCCTTTCGAGTTCACTAGTGCAATGAATGCCAAAGCCAATCGAAGCCGTTATAGCTACCCTTTTACAGATAACGTTAGACTAGGTCAAACTTAGGTATTTGATACATAGTGTACACAAAGACTCCTTGGTCTTAGGATATAATGACAAGTTACGATATGTGAGTATCTCATGACTGGATCTATGCAGCATACTCACAATCGGGTTGTCCGATATCATCGACCTGATGATATCTATGATATAACTCCGGCATATCTTTGCCATGATCAGTAGAGCGTGATCACAAGGAGTTAGTCTCATACTGATCGCTTCAGAAGAAGCTTAGCTGATCAGGGACTCTATCGAATGCAACTCTTTCTTATCTATGGTTCTACTGTAAGTGATTACACACATTATGACATAGATCAAATCACATTAGATATATTACTACAACACGTTAGTAATATTATGCCTTTTATTATTTAGAATAATGATGTCCGTTACAATATAGATTGAGGAATTATTTTGGACTAGGGCACAAACCTAACAATCTCCCACTTGCCCCTAGTTCCAATCTAAGTTCCAATCTACCCCCATAGACTTCACGTGCGCCTCATTCTTAGGCTGCGGTAAAGCCTTTTTCAGGGGATCAGCAACATTGTCATCAGTCGGTACATAAGCCATCTCCACATCACCGTTATCTATATACTCTCTAATTATGTGATACTTCCTCTGTGTGTGTTTAGTTTTGTTGTGGAATCTGGGCTCTTGAGCTAATGCTATGGCCCCAGTGTTGTCACACAACAAGCTTACCGGATCAGATGCTCGCGGCATTACATCTAATCCAGTTAGAAAGCTTCTAACCCATACGGCTTCCTTAGCTGCTTCTGCTGCAGCTATGTACTCAGCCTCTATTGTAGAATCGGCAGTTGTGGCTTCCTTAAAGCTCTTCCAGCTGAATGCTCCGCCATTTAACACGAATACAAATCCTGCTTGTGATTTGAAATCATCAGGATCTGTCAGAAAGCTAGCATCAACATATCCTGTGACTGCTAGTTCTCCATCCTTCCCACCATACACTAGGAATGCGTCTTTAGTTCTTCTTAGATACTTTAGGATACTCTTGACAGCGGTCCAGTGCTCCTGGCCTGGGTTAGATTGATATCTGCTGGTATAGCTTAACGCGAACGAGACGTCTGGTCTCGTGCAAATCATAGCATACATGATGGATCCCACAGCCGAAGCATATGGGATCTTACTCATTCTGCTTAGCTCATCAGGAGTCTTAGGACTATGTTGTTTGCTAAGCTTAATGCCATGTCGCATGGGTAAGTATCCCTTCTTAGAATCATGCGTTGAGAATCTTCTCAACACCTTATCTATGTAAGTGCTCTGACTTAGGCCCCATATTCTCTTGGGTCGATCTCTGTAGATCTTGATGCCCAAAATGAAAGCAGCATCACCTAAGTCTTTCATCGAGAAGCATTTCCCTAACCAAGCTTTAACTTCAAGCAGGGTTGGGATGTCATTCCCGATGATCAGTATGTCATCGACATATAGCACTAGGAATACTTTTTTACTCCCACTCTCTTTCTTATATACGCAAGGCTCACTTTCGTTTTTGATAAAATCGAATTTCTTTACAGCTTCATCAAAATGAATGTTCCAACTCCGTGAAGCTTGCTATAATCCATAAATGGATCTAAGCAGCTTACAAATCTTTCCGGGATTTTCTGGATCAACAAAACCCTCGGGCTGTGTCATATATACATCCTCTTTTAAGTTCCCGTTAAGGAAGGCGATTTTGACGTCCATCTGCCATATCTCATAGTCGTAGTATGTTGCTATGGCTAGAATGATCCGGATAGATTTGACCATAGCCACAGGTGAAAAAGTGTTGTCATAATCGATACCTTCGATTTGGCAATAACCTTTCGCAACCAGTCTAGCTTTATAGGTCTGAGGTTTTCCATCCATGTCGGTCTTAATTTTATAGACCCATTTGCAACCGATGGGTTTTATCCCAGGGGTCTGATCCACCAAGTTCCGGACTTGGTTATTTGACATGGATTTCATTTCCTCATTCATGGCGTTCTGCCATTTTTCGGAGTCTGGACTGGCCAAAGCTTGTCTGTAGGTTTCTGGATCATCTTGATCCACCAACTTTAAGTCATTTCCTTCAGTGGCTAGGAAGCCATATCTGATAGGAGCCTGACGAGATCTCTCAGACCTTCTTGGACCATCTAGAATGGGTGTCGGGATTGGTTCTTGATCAATGACCTCTTCTGGCTCCTGTATTTCTACATTCGGCGTAGTGGGTTGCTCCGTATCTTCTTGAATTTCTTCAAGATGCACGGCACTCCCACTTGCTCTTTTGGAAATAAATTCCTTTTCCAAAAATACCCCTCCTTGAGCAACAAAAACTTTGTTCTCGCTGGGTTTGTAGAAATAGTATCCTCTTGTTTCTTTAGGGTACCCCACAAAGACACATTTGTCTGATTTGGGTTCGAGCTTATCGCCTAGCAAACGCTTGACGTAAGCTTCACATCCCCAAATCTTAAGGAAAGCTAATAAGGGTTTCTTCCCGTTCCACACTTCGTATGGAGTGCTTTCCACTGCCTTTGTAGGAGCCCGATTCAATATGAATGCGGCCGTTTCTAGGGCATAGCCCCAGAAGGAGATAGGAAGATCAGCCTGACTCATCATTGAACGAACCATGTCAAGCAAGGTCCGATTTCTCTGTTCGGATACACCATTCATCTGAGGTGTTCCAAGCGGAGTCAATTCAGAGATGATCTCACACTCCTTTAAATGACTGTGAAATTCTTGGTCTAAGTACTCACCGCCTCGGTCAGATAGAAGCGCCTTTATACTTTTTCCAAGCTGGTTCTATCAAAGGTTTCCGACTTATGTCTCATAAGATAAACATACCCATATCTACTGAAGTCATCAGTGAATGTAACGAAGTAGTGAAAACCTCTTCTGGCCTGAGTGCTCATGGGCCCACAAACATCGGAATGTATGAGGCCTAGTAAGTCACTCGCCATTTCACCTAAACCGGCAAAAGGTGCTTTTTTCATTTTGCCCATAAGGCATGACTCGCATCTCTCAATTGAAGTGAATTCAAACGGACTTAGAAGCCCACACTTGTGAAGTGTTGAGATGCGTTTCTGGCCTATATGGCCTAAGCGGCAGTGCCCTATCACAGTCTGGTTTAAATCATCGGATTTAACCCTTTTGTTACTGATATTATAAATCGAGCTAGTGTCAGTGTTTTGAATATTAAGAATATATAAACTACCAACTAATGAAGCATTGCAATAAAACATGTTTTATTGAAAATACTAAAAACTCCATTATCAATTGAAAAATGATATCTTTCCTTGTCAAGCAAGGAAATTGAAATAATATTTCTGCGAAACGCAGGTACACAATGAACATCACTTAAAAATAAAACTAGCCCACTGGGCAAACTGAGACTAATATCTCCTACAGCAGTTGTCGAGACTTGATTGCCATCGCCAACTCGTAGGTCCGCCTCGCCCTTGCTCACTTCTTTTCTACTTCCCAGAGCCTGCACATTAACACAAATGTGAGATTCTGCACCGGTATCAAGTACCCAAGAATCTGAAGTAGATAAACTGAGATTGAGCTCAATAACAAATATACCTGATCCTGAAGACGTGGAAGCTCCACTCTTCTTAAGAAACAACTTGTGTTTCTTGCAATCCTTCTTCCAGTGCCCTAGTCCTTGACAATAGAAGCAGACGACATCCTTCTTCGGATTCTCAACAGCCTTTGGAGCTGCTGGACCCTTAGGTTGTCGAATCTTCCCTGCTAGGTGCATAGGAGCCTTACCCTTGCCCAAGCCGGCTTTCTTGAAGCTCACTTGCTTTTTGTGTTAGGTCCCGGGGCATCCTAATTACGTTCATGGCAGCGGAAGCAACCTATAAACCGCCCCTAACCTGCGCAAGATCGACTACCAAGTTAGATCCTTAGGAAATCGAGTTTTCGGGTTTTACCAGAATCTGCCCGGCAGAAAACCGAGACTTTGAAGCTCTATATCTCGAGCTACAGATGTCCAATTGCTTCGGTTCTTTTTGGAGATTAAACCTCAGCCAATTCCCTACATCTTTTGTGTTTTGCTCTAAACCCAGTTCGGACGAGAAGACCTCCGTCTGGAGCAAAACATTTTTCCCGTCTCGCTGGACAGACTCTGCGGACCAGTCTGCTTCTCGGCCTTGTATCTCCTAAACCAGCGCTCTTTTTGAAAATCAGTATTTCACAAAAGTTGTAGCCCTTGGACTTATCTTTCCAACGCCGCAAGTTTCAGCTTAATCGGAGCTCGGACGAAGCAGCTATGGCTCACGCATTGTCGGTCATCGGAACTGGACAATCTGGACAGTTTCTCCATTTTGCATTTAGTCTTTGTTGAATCGATAAAGAAGAACGTTCGGATCTTCTCCTCTAAAGCAAGTCCACACCAAGGGGATGATCTTGATGTTCCCTCACTTAATTGCCTACTAGAACAATTAAATGAAGAACAAGAGAGCAAAGAGAGAAGAGAGTGTTGTGAGAGTTGTGTGATTCTTGAATTAATGAATGAATGCTAGATATTTCAATTCATCATCCAACAAGCATGGGTCAAAAGTGATTGGTATGGGCTTAAAGGTGCTTTAACCCATACCCCTTAAATCACTCACCTCTTAATCCACAATCACCAACTAAGCATGGTGTTGTGTGGCCCCCACACATGGACCCACCATGTGGGCCGGCCATGAGGTCTTGTTGGGCCCTTAATGGGCCGGCCATGAGGCTTCATGGGCCGAGCCCAATGGGCCCTCCCGTGTTGTCTCATGCCGTGTCCAAAAATCGCCCGACCCTTTTGTCGTCACTTATCAAACAAAGTCCGACGCGATATCGACGAAAAACTCAATTTTTCTCGATTCGCTAATTATTCTCTCAAACCGAACCTATGGCACAAAACCTCCAGTTTTGTCCATATATTACTCCTCAAGAAACATCAATGTTTCCTTGTCTCAAGTTATCCGCCTTGTATGTGTGTGACCCTCTAGGCTCATGTCACCGTTGGCAGATCGGCGCAAAAGATTGCTCTTGCCCGATCCATCATAAGTGGTCTCTAGTAAAACATTATGATTACCCAAGGTGCATGATGATCGATGATTCGACTTAACCTTTGTGCGTACAAGTCACCATCCTGTTATCTCTAGATATCCCGATTGATCACAAGGCATAGAGTCGTCTCCCTTGTTCAATCAATCATTGTTACTTGATATGCGAGATGGCTGAGAACTGATAACCCGTATCATTGGCATGGCCATGCTCTTTCTCTCAGTCAGTCTCCATCAAGAGGCCTTCTAACGGATATCTTTCCCATACTGTAGTATGAGGGATAAATCCCTTAGCCGTCTTTCGTGTCACTCATGCAACCCGTTCCGCCACCCAATCATGCCCTTTATAGCAATCCTTTTACAGAAAGCGTTTGGCGCAAGTTAAAGCCGTACGTTCATTGCATAGTGATCACAAAGACTCCTTGGTCTAAGGATGCCGTGACAAGCTATCGCATTTGAATATGTTTATGGCTTAATCTATGAAAACACTATTCAAAGCGGGTCGTCCGATATCAATCACCTCATGATATCTATGATATGGTTCCAGGATCCCTCATCCCTATGACAAGTAGAACTACTTCATTAAGAACCATCCTCATACTGGTCGCTTCTTAGGAAGCATGTTTTGACCAGGGACTCGTTAAGTGTGATCCGTACAGATTTATGGTTCTACTACTTTAGTGGTCATAATTCAGATCATGCTTAACATATTACTTCAACACATAAGTAATACAAAGCCGTTTTATATATATGTTACAAACGATGATAATGTACATAGACGTTTACAGGCTAATAGCAATTGGACTAGGGCACAAATGCTATCAATCTCCCACTTGCCCCTAGTTCCAATCTAGGTCCCAGTCTATACCCATTGACCTAACATGTTTATCATGTTTTGCTCGTGGAAGAGCCTTGGTCAAGGGGTCGGCTGTGTTATCATCTGTTGCAACGTAGTGGATCTTCACGTCACCTTTTAGCAACAATGTCGCGGATGATGTGATACTTTCTAAGTACATGTTTGGATCTGTCATGTGCCCTGGGTTCCTTAGCTTGCGCAATGGCCCTGGTGTTGTCACACTATAAGTCTACTGGGTTAGATGGGTTTTTAATTACACCTAACCCAGCCATGAAACTCCTGATCCATACAGCCTCTTCTCCCGCTTCGGATGCGGCAATGTACTCAGCTTCGGTCGTAGAGTCGGCAATGGTGTCCTGCTTCTTGCTTTTCAGCTGAAAGCTCCACCGTTCAACATAAACATATAACCCAACTGACTTTTTAAGTCATCGGGGTCTGTCTGGAAAACTAGCGTCAACATATCCTTTGACAACTAGATCATCATTTCTTCCCCCGTATACAAGAAAAGCGTCTTTGGTTTTTCTCAAAATCGAGAATCGCCTTGACGGCAATCCAGTGTTCCTCACCGGGTTCGGACTGATGTCTACTGGTACAGCTTAGGGCAAACGAGACATCCGGTCTCGTACATATCATGGCACACATTATGGACCCTATAGCCGAAGCATATGGGATCTCATTCATTCTTGCTAGCTCTGCAGGTGTCTCAGCACACTACTTCTTGCTTAGCTTTATGCCATGACGCATGGGCAGCAGTCCTTTCTTTGAATCTAGCATCGAGAATCTTCTCAATATTTTGTCTATGTAGGTGCTTTGACTTAAGCCCAAGACCCGCTTGGCACGGTCTCTATATATCTTGATCCCCAAGATGTAAGAGGCCTCGCCTAAGTCCTTCATTGCGAAACACTCACCTAACCAAGTCTTTGTTAAAAGCAAGGTAGGGACGTTGTTTCCAATGAGCAGTATGTCATCAACATAAAGCACCAAGAAGACTACTTTGCTCCCATCTGCCCTTTTATATATACGCAAGGTTCATCATCGTTCTTGATGAAGCCAAACTGTTTCACAACTTCATCAAAACGTTGATTCCAACTCCGAGATGCTTGCTTCAAACCATAAATTGATTTGAGCAACTTGCAAATCTTTCCCTTATTCTTAGGATCCTCAAAACCCTCAGGCTGGGACATATAAACGTCCTCAGCTAACCTCCCGTTGAAGAAGGCGGTTTTGACGTCCATTTGCCATATCTCAAAATTGCTACGGCAAGTAGAATGCGGATAGATTTGACCATAGCTACAGGAGAAAAGGTCTCTTCACAGTCAATTCCGTGGATTTGCCTATAACCTTTTGCTACCAGTCTTGCTTTATAGGTCTGAGGTTTGCCATCCATGTCCATCTTTATATTAAAGATCCATTTACACCCAATGACTTTTACGTCAGGGGTTTGATCCACCAAGTCCCACACTTGATTATCTGACATGGATTGCATTTCTTCCCTCATGGCTTCCAGCCATTTCTAAGAGTCGGTTCCGTCCTTATTAACTGTAGCTATTGGTTCTTGCTCAACGACTACTTTTGGTGGGTCGTCCAGTGGTTCCTGAGTGACCATCTCATCTAGAAATTCATTAAGATGAACAGCCCTCCCACTGACTGTCTTGGAAATAAATTCTTTTTCCAAGAATGTCCCACCTCGATTATGAATGCGGCCGTTTGCAGAGCGTAACCCCAGAAGGAGATCGGGAGATCAGTGAGACTTAACATCGATCGAACCATATCAAACAATGTCCGATTCCTTCACTCGGACACACCATTGAGTTGCGGTGTTCCTGGCGGAGTCCACTGAGATAGTATTCCACTTTCTGTAAGAAACTCTTCGGATAAGTATTCTCCACCCCAATCAGAACGGAGTGCCTTGATACTTTTTCCGAGTTGGTTTTCTACTTCAGTCCTAGACTCCTTGAATTTATCAAAGGCTTTGGACTTATGTCTTATGAGATAGACATAATCATATCTACTGAAATCATCAGTAAACGTGATAAAGTAGCCTAAACCACATATGGCTGGTGTACTCATTTGGTCCACATACGTTTGAATGTATTAGACCTAATAGATCACCTGCCCTCTCACCTAAACCAGTGAAGGGCGTTTCAGTCATCTTGCCCATTAAACAAGCTTCGCATCTATCAATCGTTTGGTATTCGAATTGACTTAGAAGTCCGTGCTTATGAAGCGCTGAGATGCGTTTCTCATTTATGTGACCTAGATGACAATGCCAGATTAGAGTTTGGTCTAAATCATTAGCTTTAAACCTCTTAGGTAGAACAAGGTTAACAGAACCCACGACAGTTGCGGTAACTCTCACGTTGTTCCCAACTCTTAGGTCCACCTCGCTTTCCCCATATCTCTTCTACTATTCTATACTTGTATATCCGTACAGACATGAGACTCAGCTCTAGTGTCTAGTACCCAAGTATTTATCGTAGAAAGATATAGCTCTAATGGAATACCTGATGAAGTAGCGGCCCCACCGCCCTTCATCTGATCCTCCTTCAGCTGCTGACAGTCTTTCTTCCAGTGACCAGGCTTTTGGCAGTAGAAACAGACCGACTCCTTTGCCTTCCCCTTGCCTTTTACGGGCATGGAAGGTTTAGGAACAAATGGTATGATCTTCCTTGCCAGGTGCATTGGGCCTTTACCCTTGCCACCACCAGCTTTGAAGCTGGATCCCTTCATACGTAGGACGTGTGGACCTACGGAGCTGCCTGCTGACATCTTGCAGGCAATGAGTTCTCGGAGAACAGTGTATTTTTCAATACGTACTTTCTCTTTGAACATATCCTTGATCTGTGCAAACATTGCAAACGGATCATGGGATAGCTCCATAAACTGCTTCTGGAGGTTCGCCTCCATGCAGCCCAGCATGACACACGCAACGTCGATAGAGTCGTTAAGGTGTTTCTGGTACGCATCCTTAACGACCCTCGTTGCGTTGGCAGCTGGCTCCACCGGGATAGCCTTATCAAGGACGTACTCCCTGTGTTCCAACTTTAACACAAGTCGTAAATTTCTGTTCCAGTCTAGATAATTTCTCCCGTTGAGTTTACACTTTTCGAGTATAGTCCTCAACGACAAATTAGACGAGTTTGTTGAATTACTAGCCATTTCTACACGAAGAAAGTAAATTTAATCAGAAAAGTTGAATAAATTTACGAAGATCCGAATTAAACACCAACCATAAGATTCTAAGGTTTAGAATCTTAAACCAAGATCCCTTATTCGTCATTTGAAGTACGCTAAGGCGCACCGCTCCAATTGACTTATTTAGGTAGGATGTCCGTCCAATTACAACCCGTGTAACTCTTAGTCAGGGTATGTGCAAAAACACACGGCTTACCCTTCCGATGCCCCAGCTCGACCTCAGGCCAAGAATCGTGGTCGAGTCAACCAACCTTCACTAACGAGTTAACTTTGTGCGGATGCTCCGCTAAGGCGCACGACATCCCACAAAGCTTACCATTCCCATCTAGAACCCATTCGATCGATGCTCCGCTAAGGCGCACGACACCGATAAAATGTTTCTACATGGGTGTGAATTTGGGTGGCATCTCACTTGACTCAAATTAGCTTGTAAATTGGTTGTGCTTAATAATTCGAAAGTATTTGGTACAATTACGAACCCGTCATCAACAACCCGTGTTGTGACGTTTATAATTGTATTACATACTATCTTCATTTGAATCCGTCATTTGCAACCCGTGCAAACACGTTTCAAATTTGAACTCATCAATCACAACCCGTGCGATGATAGTTCACAACGCTTTAAACATGCAAACAATTAAAGTTGATTTTAATCTTTGCATGTGAGGTGATGGCTTATAAACTTATAAGCTAATCATGCAAGCATGTTATTAATTAAATAATTCAAGCAAGCATTCATAAAGCGTTAAATATGCATTTTATAGCCCATCCTAAACTTAGGATTCTACGAGTCTTCACATATTCTCGTCTTTCTTATTCGGGCTCCCACTAGCTCTTGGACTTCCTCCAAGACCGTCATCGTGCTCGATTTTCCATCCTTCTCGTCTTTGAGTAATAATTACAATTAATACTCGGTTCGTAGACCGGATAAAAAATAATTACACTTTATGGGCTCGAATAAAAGAATAATTACACGCTAACACTAACGGTATGCAAACCGTGAAAGCGATAAAATCTAATGGGCTACTAATGCATCATACATTTCATCACATCATCCAACATGTTATCACACAAACATGTTATCAAATAATATGCAATAATTCCGATTTTAATTTTGCCAAGTTGCTTGGTCGGGTTTATCGAAACTAGACCTTTTCGAAAAACGGTTTATCGAAACCGATCAAATTTTGAAATTTTTTTGAAATATTGGATCGCAGGTTCGTGACACGGATCAAACACCACGCACGAACCAAGTCGGGCCAAGCCAATGGGCCGAAGCCCATTGGGCCGAGCCCAACTATGCACGGCCCGGTTTTGGGCCTTGGAAGGCCTAAACCGGCCTTGCCGCCACTCTCGGCCTCGCCCGAGAGTGGGAACGGGCTCGGTCACCGCCGGCCTCCCCGGCCTCCGGTGACCTCCGTTCGGTACCTCCAATCCGGCTCCCCGAGAGTCCCTTCTCGGACCCGACAAATCCAATAATTTCCGAAAAATTCCAAATTCAATATATTTTCAAAAATAACATATTTCATGCAAATATCCCAAAAAGCATTAAAATCATGTTATCAACAATTATGACATTTATATCATTACAAAACCGAAATAACATACAAGGATCTCGGAGTGGTAGACCGGCTCTGATACCATTGTTAGGTCCCGGGGCATCCTAATTACGTTCATGGCAGCGGAAGCAACCTATAAACCGCCCCTAACCTGCGCAAGATCGACTACCAAGTTAGATCCTTAGGAAATCGAGTTTTCGGGTTTTACCAGAATCTGCCCGGCAGAAAACCGAGACTTTGAAGCTCTATATCTCGAGCTACAGATGTCCAATTGCTTCGGTTCTTTTTGGAGATTAAACCTCAGCCAATTCCCTACATCTTTTGTGTTTTGCTCTAAACCCAGTTCGGACGAGAAGACCTCCGTCTGGAGCAAAACATTTTTCCCGTCTCGCTGGACAGACTCTGCGGACCAGTCTGCTTCTCGGCCTTGTATCTCCTAAACCAGCGCTCTTTTTGAAAATCAGTATTTCACAAAAGTTGTAGCCCTTGGACTTATCTTTCCAACGCCGCAAGTTTCAGCTTAATCGGAGCTCGGACGAAGCAGCTATGGCTCACGCATTGTCGGTCATCGGAACTGGACAATCTGGACAGTTTCTCCATTTTGCATTTAGTCTTTGTTGAATCGATAAAGAAGAACGTTCGGATCTTCTCCTCTAAAGCAAGTCCACACCAAGGGGATGATCTTGATGATCCCTCACTTAATTGCCTACTAGAACAATTAAATGAAGAACAAGAGAGCAAAGAGAGAAGAGAGTGTTGTGAGAGTTGTGTGATTCTTGAATTAATGAATGAATGCTAGATATTTCAATTCATCATCCAACAAGCATGGGTCAAAAGTGATTGGTATGGGCTTAAAGGTGCTTTAACCCATACCCCTTAAATCACTCACCTCTTAATCCACAATCACCAACTAAGCATGGTGTTGTGTGGCCCCCACACATGGACCCACCATGTGGGCCGGCCATGAGGTCTTGTTGGGCCCTTAATGGGCCGGCCATGAGGCTTCATGGGCCGAGCCCAATGGGCCCTCCCGTGTTGTCTCATGCCGTGTCCAAAAATCGCCCGACCCTTTTGTCGTCACTTATCAAACAAAGTCCGACGCGATATCGACGAAAAACTCAATTTTTCTCGATTCGCTAATTATTCTCTCAAACCGAACCTATGGCACAAAACCTCCAGTTTTGTCCATATATTACTCCTCAAGAAACATCAATGTTTCCTTGTCTCAAGTTATCCGCCTTGTATGTGTGTGACCCTCTAGGCTCATGTCACCGTTGGCAGATCGGCGCAAAAGATTGCTCTTGCCCGATCCATCATAAGTGGTCTCTAGTAAAACATTATGATTACCCAAGGTGCATGATGATCGATGATTCGACTTAACCTTTGTGCGTACAAGTCACCATCCTGTTATCTCTAGATATCCCGATTGATCACAAGGCATAGAGTCGTCTCCCTTGTTCAATCAATCATTGTTACTTGATATGCGAGATGGCTGAGAACTGATAACCCGTATCATTGGCATGGCCATGCTCTTTCTCTCAGTCAGTCTCCATCAAGAGGCCTTCTAACGGATATCTTTCCCATACTGTAGTATGAGGGATAAATCCCTTAGCCGTCTTTCGTGTCACTCATGCAACCCGTTCCGCCACCCAATCATGCCCTTTATAGCAATCCTTTTACAGAAAGCGTTTGGCGCAAGTTAAAGCCGTACGTTCATTGCATAGTGATCACAAAGACTCCTTGGTCTAAGGATGCCGTGACAAGCTATCGCATTTGAATATGTTTATGGCTTAATCTATGAAAACACTATTCAAAGCGGGTCGTCCGATATCAATCACCTCATGATATCTATGATATGGTTCCAGGATCCCTCATCCCTATGACAAGTAGAACTACTTCATTAAGAACCATCCTCATACTGGTCGCTTCTTAGGAAGCATGTTTTGACCAGGGACTCGTTAAGTGTGATCCGTACAGATTTATGGTTCTACTACTTTAGTGGTCATAATTCAGATCATGCTTAACATATTACTTCAACACATAAGTAATACAAAGCCGTTTTATATATATGTTACAAACGATGATAATGTACATAGACGTTTACAGGCTAATAGCAATTGGACTAGGGCACAAATGCTATCATTTTGACCATAAGAACCTCCTTGGTTTTCCCCTTGAGATTCTTTTCAGCAGTCACGAGCATACCATGAAGCTCTGACATGTTTTTATTCATGTCATGCATATTGTAATTTCCAACGAATTCACGATATGCTTCTGGAAGTGAATGCAGCACAAAGTCTGCAGACATTTCCTTGTCCACAGGATGACCTAGTCTGGTCAAATGTTCCAAAAGACGTTTCATCTTAAGGACATGAGGACTGACAGGAGCTCCAGCCTTTAGCTTGCAAGACATCAGTTCAACGAAAGTGTCGTATCTTTCGACACGCGCTTTCTCTTTGAACATTTTCTCGATCTCAGCCATACAGGCTTTGGGATCGTCGGAAATGTCCAAGAACTGTTGCTGCAAGTCCGGCACTATACTGCCCATCATGATGCATTGCACGTCAATCCGGTCGCTAAGGAATTTCTGGTAGGTATCCCTTAGCGCCCTTGAGGCGTTCAGTGCTGGTTCAGTAGGTGCTTGTTCCTGGGTAAGGATATAATCCTTACGTTCATGCTTGAGAACGAGTCTCAAATTCCGGTCCCAATCGAGAAAGTTTACACCATTAAGCTTATTATTCTCGATTAGTGACCTAAGCGCGCTACCAGAGTGATTCGTGTTTGCCATATTATATCTACACAGTAAACAACTTTTAATTAGTATTAATTAAAATTGAAGTTGGAGATTTAATTATAAAACACTTTCTGATTCTAACTTTAGAATCTGAACCAGGATCCCATCGTACTCTCAATTGAAGTGAACGGAGGCTCACTGCTCCAATTGAGTGCATCAAGGTAGGAGTAAATCCATCTACAAGACCATGTAGTTCCTGGCTAGGGTCTGTACTTGTTAGTACGTGGCATACCCTATACTGATACCCTAGGTCAGCCCTAGCTGACAATCGTAGACAAGTCTACCAAGCTTGAACTATGGATAGAACTAATGTGACTACTATGCGGAGGCGCACGCACCAACACAGAACTACCCATCTCATCCAGACTTCTTCTCTATGAATGTTACATGGAGGCGTACCGACATCCATAGGGTCAAAGCCCTTTTGAGTGCCCAAACTTGGATAGTATCACGCTTGACTTGTAATTATTTGCGTTTAAGTGAATTATAAAAGTCTGATTGTATATCGATACAATCTTAATCTGGAATCATCAATTGCAAATTCATGCAAAGATGATCCCTTAGCAGGTTAAATGCGAGTCTGATTAAATTCCGATTTTAATCTTTGCATGTGGGTGATAGCAAATCATACATAAACTTGTATATTTAAACTGTCATACATTCATACATTCAAATATATAAATGTAACAATAAAATATGCATAGCTAAACCCATCTAAAGTTCCTAAGAATCTAGCAAAACCGATCCTAAAGACATGATCTTCAAGATCCAAACTTGCAACAAACTTTCGAACTCCCACTGGCTTCGATCCTCCTCTAGACTCGATTTTTGTGTCGGTCTTCGTGATTACATATTAAGATAAATTAAATAAAATACAAATCACGACACGCAGGCCGTATTTACTACAACTCAAAATTAAGCAACACGCAGGTTGCAAAACCGAAATTAAAATACAAATCTAATGGGCTTAGCTAGCATCATGTGGAAAACATCATGTTATCAAAGATCATGTTATCAATCAACATGCTGATCAAACAAATAATTTTTCCAAATTTTATCTTTCTTAAGTGTGGAAAAATTCCGGTTTATGAAAACCGGACGGTTTAATCGATTAATTGAATTTTGGACCGGTTCTCGCTGGTTTATCGAAACCGAACCAAATCTGGAAATTAAATTTTATTAGGATTTCCAAATATCCTTGCGAACCAACCGGGTCACACGCAGGTTATAAATCTTGCATTATCTATCCTTTTAATTCTTCTTATTTGCATTTAACCCCTCTCTTATCTTAAACCCTAAATGGGCTTTAAGCCCATTTAACTAAAACCCAAATTAAACCCATTAAATTGAGTTCTAATTTCGGTTTAGTCAAAACGGCTCAATTTCCTCGAATTGATTTCTTCAACCGTCTGGTTAAAACCTTAGGCCAGAAAACTACTAAATTGTTCTCAACTCTCATCCATAATTATTGTCATGTATTGTGCTTAATGCGCGTGACCCTCTAGGCTCACGAATAATTGGCAGACTGGTAAAATTACCATTTTACCCTTTCCATCATAGGTGGCCTCTAGCAAGACATTATGATTATCCAATATTCGTGATTATCGATTATTCGACTTAACCTGTTATCGTACATGTCACTGTCCTCAACATCTTGTGGAATAGATTTTGCTTTGGGATTTAATGGTTTAAATGTTCTTGGACAAGGTTTGGAGTAGATTATCTTTTTATTGCTTCCGCTATCACGATGACGATCTAGAACGCTCCAAAACCCTACAGTGGTATCAGAGCGTTGGTTACCCTCTTAATCTTTGTCTTGTTGAATTTATTTCGGTTTTGTGATTATATGCATGCCAAATGTTGATAACATGGTTTTAATGCTTATTGGGAAATTTGCATGAAATATGTTATTTTTGAAAAATATATTAAATTTGGAATTTTTCGGAAATTATTGGATTTGTTGGGTCCTAGAAGAGACTCTCGGGGAGCCGGATCGGAGGTACCGGACGGAGGTCACCGGAGGCCGGTGAGGCCGGCGGTGACCGGGCCCGTCCCCACTCTTGGCCGAGGCCGAGAGTGGCGGCAAGCCGGGTTTGGGCCTTCCAAGGCCCAAACCGGGCCGTGCATAGTTGGGCTCGGCCCAATGGGCCCTCGGCCCATTGGCTTGGCCCGACTTGGTTTGTGTGTGGTGTTTGATCCATGTCACGAACCCGCGATCCAATATTTCGAAAACTTTCAAAATTTGATCGGTTTCGATAAACCGTTTTTCGAAAAGGTCTAGTTTCGATAAACCCGACCAAGCAACTTGGCAAAATTAAAACCGGAATTATTGCATATTATTTGATAACATGTTTGTGTGATAACATGTTGGATGATGTGATGAAATGTATGATGCATTAGTAGCCCATTAGATTTATCGCTTTCACGGTTTGCATACCGTTAGTGTTAGCGTGTAATTATTCTTTTATTCGAGCCCATAAAGTGTAATTATTTTTTATCCGGTCTACGAACCGAGTATTAATTGTAATTATTACTCAAAGACAAGAAGGATAGAAAATCGAGCACGATGACGGTCTTGGAGGAAGTCCAAGAGCTAGTAGGAGCCCGAATGAGAAAGACGAGAAGATATGAAGACTCGTAGAATCCTAAGATTAGGATGGGCTATAAAATGCATATTTAACGCTTTATAGATGCTAGCTTGAATTATTTAATTAATTGCATGCTTGCATGATTAGTTTATAAGTATATAAGCGATCACCTCACATGCAAAGATTAAAATCAACTTTAATTGTTTGCATGTTTAAAGCGTTGTGCACTATCATCACACGGGTTGTGATGGATGAGTTCAAATTTGAAACGTGTTTGCACGGGTTGCAAATGACGGATTCAAATGAAGATAGTATGTGATACAATTAGAAACGTCACAACACGGGTTGTTGATGAAGGGTTCGTAATTGTGCCAAATACTTTCGAATTATTAAACACAACCAAATTACAAGTTAATTTGAGTCAAGTGAGATGCCACCCAAATTCACACCCATGTAGAAACATTTTATCGGTGTCGTGCGCCTTAGCGGAGCATCGATCGAATGGGTTCTAGATGGGAATGGTAAACTTTGTGGGATGTCGTGCGCCTTAGCGGAGCATCTGCACAAAGTTAACTCGTTAGTGAAAGTTGGTTGACTCAACCACGATTCTTGGCCTGAGGTCGAGCTGGGGCATCGGAAGGGTAAGCCGTGTGTTTTACACATACCCTGACTAAGAGTTACACGGGTTGTAATTGGACAGGATGTCCTACCTAAATAAGTCAATTGGAGCGGTGCGCCTTAGCGCACTTCAAATGACGAATAAGGGATCTTGGTTTAAAGATTCTAAATTTTAGAATCTAATGGTTGGTGTTTAATTCGGATCTTCGTAAATTTATTCAACCATTCTGATTAAATTTACTTTCTTCGTGTAGAAATGGCTAGTAATTCAACGAACTCGTCTAATTTGTCATTGAGGACTATACTCGAGAAATGTAAACTCAACGGGACAAATTATCTAGACTGGGACAGAAATTTACGACTTGTGTTAAAAATGGAACGCAGGGAGTACGTCCTTGATAAGGTTATCCCTGAGGAGCCAGCTGCCAACGCAACGAGGGTCGTTAAGGATGCGTACCAAAAACACCTTAGCGATTCTATCGACGTTGCGTGTGTCATGCTGGGCTGCATGGAGGCGGACCTCCAAAAGCAGTTTATGGAGCTATCCCATGATCCGTTTGCAATGTTAGCACAGATCAAGGATATGTTCAAGGAGAAAGTACGTATTGAAAAATACACTGTTCTCCGAGAACTCATAGCCTGCAAGATGTCAGCAGGCAGCTCCGTAGGTCCTCACGTCCTACAGATGAAGGGGCATTTTGACCATATGACTAGTATCGGTATGTCTATGGAAAAGGAAATGACTGCGGATTTTGTTCTGCAATCCCTTCCTCATGCATATGGTGGGTTCGTCATGAACTATCACATGCATGATATGGACAAGACCGTGTCGGAGTTGCACAGCATGCTAGTAACTGCCGAGAAGAGCATAAAGGGCAGTTCGTCCAAAAATGTCTTCATGGTCAAGAAGGGACCCAGCTTCAAAGCTGTTGGTGGCAAGGGTAAAGGCCCAAGACACCTCGCAGGGAGGAACAGACGACCATTTATTCCTAGACCTCACATGCCCGTACAAGGCCAAGGGAAGGCAAAGGAGTCGGTCTGTTTCTACTGTCAAAAGCCTGGTCATTGGAAGAAAGACTGTCAGCAGCTGAAGGAGGATCAGAAGAAGGGCGGTGGGGCCGCCACTTCATCAGGTATCCCATTAGAGCTATATCTTTCTACAATAAATACCTGGGTACTAGATACTGGAGCTGAGTCTCCTATCTGTGCCAATGTGCAGGTGTTACACAGTAGAAGAGATATGGGGGAAAGCGAGGTGGACCTAAGAGTTGGGAACAATACCAGAGTTGCCGCAACTGCCGTGGGTTCTGTGAACCTTGTTTTGCCCAGTGGGCTTGTAATTGAACTTAATGATGTGTTTTGCGTACCTGTTTTCAACAGGAATATTATCTCAATTTCTCTTCTTGAAATAGAGGGATATTATTTTAATATTAAGAACGGTTTTTTTGATATTATGCGCAACAACATATATTATTGCAATGCTCGCACTGTTGGAGGATTATGCATATTGAATATGCAAAACTCGAAATCCAACATGCTCTATAATGTAAATGCTAAGAGGTTTAAAACTAATGATTTAGACCAAACTCTTATCTGGCATTGTCGTCTAGGTCACATAAATGAGAAACGCATCTCAGCGCTTCATAAGCGCGGACTTCTAAGTCAATTCGAATTCCAAGCGATTGAAAGATGCGAAGCTTGTTTGATGGGCAAGATGACTAAAGCGCCCTTCACTGGTTTAGGTGAGAGGGCAGGTGACTTATTGGGTCTAATACATTCAGACGTATGTGGAGCAATGAGTACGCATGCCAGAGGTGGTTTAGGCTACTTTATCACATTTACTGACGATTTCAGTAGATATGGTTATGTCTATCTCATGAGACATAAGTCCGAAGCTTTTGATAAATTAAAAGAGTTTAGGACTGAAGTAGAAAACCAACTCGGAAAGAGTATCAAGGCACTCCGTTCTGATCGGGGTGGAGAATACTTATCCGAGGAGTTTCTTAGTTATCTTACTGAAGGTGGAATACTATCTCAGTGGACTCCGCCAGGAACACCGCAACTTAATGGTGTGTCCGAACGGAGGAATCGAACATTGTTAGATATGGTTCGATCAATGTTAAGTCTCACTGATCTCCCGATCTCCTTCTGGGGTTATGCTTTGCAAACGGCCGCTTTCATAATAAACAGGGCTCCGTCGAAAGCAGTGGAAGGGACATCATTTGAAAAATGGTACGGGAAGGAACCCGTTTTGTCCTTCCTTAAAATCTGGGGTTGCGAGGCTTATGTTAAAAGATTGCTTGCAACCAAGCTCGAACCAAGATCAGATAAATGCACTTTCGTCGGATATCCAAAAGAAACAAAAGGATACTACTTCTACAAATCGAGCGAAAATAAAGTTTTTGTCGCTCGATGTGGGACGTTCTTGGAAAAAGAGTTCATTTCCAAGACAGTCAGTGGGAGGTCTATTTATCTTGATGAAGTTCTAGATGAGATGGTCACTCAGGAACCACGAGAAGACCCACTAGAAGAGGTAGAGCCAGAAGTGGTCATTGAGCAAGAACCAATAGCTACAGTTAATGAGGACGGTCCGAGGCGCTCTGAAAGGATAAGTCATGCACCTGTTAGATACGGTTTCTTAGTAACTGAAGGTGATGGTTTAGTACTAGTGGACAATGATCCAGCTACCTTTCGAGAGGCTTTGGACGGAACCGACTCTGAGAAATGGCTGGAAGCCATGAGGGAAGAAATGCAATCCATGTCAGATAATCAAGTGTGGGACTTGGTAGATCATACCCCTATTGTTAAGGTCATAGGGTGTAAATGGATCTTTAAAATAAAGATTGACATGGATGGCAAACCTCAGACCTATAAAGCGAGACTGGTAGCAAAAGGTTATAGACAAATCCACGGAATTGACTATGAAGAGACCTTTTCTCCAGTAGCTATGGTCAAATCTATCCGCATTCTTCTTGCCATAGCAGCATATCACAACTATGAGATATGGCAAATGGATGTCAAAACCGCCTTCCTCAACGGGAGGTTAGCTGAGGACGTTTATATGTCTCAGCCTGAGGGTTTTGAGGATCCAAAGAATAAGGGAAAGATTTGCAAGTTGCTCAAATCCATCTATGGTTTGAAGCAAGCATCTCGGAGTTGGAATCAGCGTTTTGATGAAGTAGTAAAACGGTTTGGCTTCGTCAAGAACTATGATGAACCTTGCGTATATAAAAAGGCAAGTGGGAGCAATATAATCTTTTTAGTGCTTTATGTTGATGACATACTGCTCATTGGAAACGACGTCCCTACCTTGCTCTTAACGAAGACTTGGTTAGGTGAGTGTTTCTCAATGAAGGACTTAGGCGAGGCCTCTTACATCTTGGGAATCAAGATATATAGAGACCGTGCCAAGCGGGTCTTGGGCTTAAGTCAAAGCACTTATATAGACAAGGTGTTGAGACGATTCTCAATGCAAGATTCAAAGAAAGGATTGCTGCCCATGCGTCATGGCGTAAAGCTTAGCAAGAAGCAGGGTGCTGAGACACCTGCAGAGCTAGCAAGAATGAATGAGATCCCATATGCTTCGGCTATAGGGTCCATAATGTATGCCATGATATGCACGAGACCGGATGTCTCGTTTGCCCTAAGCTGTACCAGTAGACATCAATCCAAACCCGGTGAGGCACATTGGATCGCTGTCAAGGCGATTCTCAAATATTTGAGAAAAACCAAGGACGCCTTTCTTGTATACGGGGGCAGAAATGATGATCTCGTCGTCAAAGGATATGTCGATGCTAGTTTCCAGACAGACCCCGATGACTTTAAAAGTCAGTTGGGATATGTGTTTATGTTGAACGGTGGAGCATTCAGCTGGAAAAGCAAGAAGCAAGATACCATTGCCGACTCTACAACGGAAGTTGAGTACATTGTCGCATGTGAGGCGGCGAAAGAGGCTGTATGGATCAGGAGTTTCATGGCTGGGTTAGGTGTAATTAAAAACCCGTCTAACCCAGTAGACTTATATTGTGACAACACCGGGGCTATTGCGCAAGCTAAGGAACCCAGGGCACATAACAGATCCAAACATGTACTCAGAAAGTATCACATCATCCGCGACATAGTTGCTAGAGGTGACGTGAAGATCCAATACGTTGCAACTGATGATAACACGGCCGACCCATTGACCAAGGCTCTTCCTCAAGATAAACATGAAAAACATGTTAGGTCAATGGGTATAGACTGGGACTTAGATTGGAACTAAGGGCAAGTGGGAGATTGATAGCATTTGTGCCCTAGTCCAATTGGTATTAGCCTGTAAACGTCTATGTACAAACATCATCGTTTGTAATGTACAAAAATAAATGGCTTTATATTACTTATGTGTTGAAGTAATATGTTAAGCATGATCTGATTTATGACCACTAAAGTAGTAGAACCATAAATCTATACGGATCACACTTAACGAGTCCCTGGTCAACCTATGCTTCCTTGAAAGCGACCAGTATGAGGATGGTTCTTAATGACGTAATTCTACTTGTCATAAGGATGTGGGATCCTGGAACCATATCATAGATATCATGAGGTGATTGATATCGGACGACCCGCATTGAATAGTGTTTTCATAGATTAAGCCATAAACATATTCAGATGCGATAGCTTGTCACGACGTCCTTAGACCAAGGAGTCTTTGTGATCACTGTGCAATGAACGTACGGCTTTAACTTGCGCCAAACGCTTTCTGTAAAAGGATTGCTATGAAGGGCATGATTGGGTGGCGGAACGGGTTGCATGAGTGACACGAAAGACGGCTAAGGGATTTATCCCTCATACTACGGTATGGGAAAGATATTCGTTAGAAGGCCTCTTGATTGAGACTGACTGAGAGGAAAATCATGGCCATGCAAATGATACGGGTTATCAGTCCTCAGTCATCTCGCATATCAAGTAACAATGATTGATTGAACAAGGGAGACGACTCTATGCTTTGAGATCAATCGGGATATCTAGAGATAAAAGGATGGTGACTTGTACGCACAAAGGTTAAGTCGAATCATCGATCATCGTGCACCTTGGGTAATCATAATGTTTTACTAGAGACCACTTATGATGGATCGGGCAAGAGCGAGTCTTGCGCCGATCTGCCAACGGTGGCATGAGCCTAGAGGGTCACACACATACAAGACGGATAACTTGAGACAAGGAAACATGGATGTTTCTTAAGGAGAAGTATATGGACAAAACTGGAGGTTTTGTGCCATAGGTTCGGTTTGAGAGAATAATTAGCGAATCGAGAAAAATTGAGTTTTTCGTCGATATCGTGTCGGACTTTGTTTGATAAGTAACGACAAAAGGTCGGGAAACTTTTGGACGCGGCATGAGACAACACGGGAGGGCCCATTGGGCTCGGCCCATGAAGTCTCATGGCCGGCCCAATAAGGGCCCAATAAGGCCATATGGCCAGCCCACTTGGTGGGGCCATTGTGGGGGCCACACAACACCATGCTTAGTTGGTGGTTGTGGATTAAGAGGTGAGTGATTTAAGGGGTATGGGTTAAAGCACCTTTAAGCCCATACCAATCACTTTAAACCCATACTTGTGAGTTGGATGATGGATTAAATGCAAGACTTTGATTCATTAATCATTTTAATCACAAAACACTCACAAAATCTCTCTCTCTCTCTCTAGTGTGGCCGGCCACCCCTTGTTCTTCTCCTCCATCTTGCTCTCTTGTTCTTCATTTAATTGTTCTAGTAGGCAATTAAGTGAAGGATCTTGAAGATCATCCTCTTGGTGTGGACTTGCTTTAGAGAAGAAGATCCGAACGTTCTTCTTTATCGATTCAAACAAGACTTAAAGGTAAACATCTTGTGGGATAGATTTTGCTTTGGGATTTAATGGTTTAAATGTTCTTGGACAAGGTTTGGAGTAGATTATCTTTTTATTGCTTCCGCTATCACGATGACGATCTAGAACGCTCCAAAACCCTACATGAAACCTGATACTAAGGTATCACCTGCATGGCCATGCTATTTCTTCAGTCATACTCATCAAGTGGCCTAAACGGATATCTTTCTCATACCGAAGTATAAGTGATAAATCCCTCAGACGCCTTTCGAGTTCACTAGTGCAATAAATGCCAAAGCCAATCGAAGCCGTTATAGCTACCCTTTTACATATAACGTTAGACTAGGTCAAACTTAGGTATTTGATACATAGTGTACACAAAGACTCCTTGATCTTAGGATATAATGACAAGTTACGATATGTGAGTATCTCATGACTGGATCTATGCAGCATACTCACAATCGGGTTGTCCGATATCATCGACCTGATGATATCTATGATATAACTCCGGCATATCTTTGCCATGATCAGTAGAGCGTGATCACAAGGAGTTAGTCTCATACTGATCGCTTCAGAAGAAGCTTAGCTGATCAGGGACTCTATCGAATGCAACTCTTTCTGATCTATGGTTCTACTATAAGTGATTACACACATTATGACATAGATCAAATAACATTAGATATATTACTACAACACGTTAGTAATATTATGCCTTTTATTATGTAGAATAATGATGTCCGTTACTATATAGATTGAGGAATTATTTTGGACAAGGGCACAAACCTAACACATGTTGGATGATGTGATGAGATGTATGATGCATTAGTAGCCCATTAGATTTTATCGCTTTCATGGTTTGCATACTGTTAGTGTTAGCGTGTAATTATTCTTTCATTCGAGCCCATAAAGTGTAATTATTTTTTATCCGGTCTACGAACCGACTATTAATTGTAATTACTACTCAAAGACGAGAAGGATGGAAAATCGAGCACAATGACGGTCTTGGAGAAAGTCCAAGAGCTAGTGGGAGCCCGAATGAAAAAGACGAGAAGATGTTGTGACTCGTAGAATCCTAAGATTAGGATGGGATATAAAATGCATATTTAACGCTTTATGTTTGCTTTCTTGTATTATTTAAATGATAAAATGCTTGCATGCTTAGCTTATAAGTTTATAAGCCATCACCACACATGCAAAGATTAAAATCGACTTTAATTGTTCGCATTTTTAAAGCGTTGTGAAACATAATCGCACGGGTTGTGATGGATGAGTTCAAATTTGAAACGTTTTTGCACCGGTTGCAAATGACGTTTCAAATGAAGATAGTATGTGATACAATTAGAAACGTCACCACACGGGTTGTTAATGACGGGTTCGTAATTGTGCCAAATACTTTCGAATTATTAAGCACAACCAATTTACAAGATAATTTGAGTCAAGTGAGATGCCACCCAAATTCACACCCATGTAGAAACATTTTATCGGTGTCATGCGCCTTAGCGGAGCATCGATGGATTGGGTTCTATATGGGAATGGTAAATTTTGTGGGATATCGTGTGCCTTAGCGGAGCATCTGCACAAAGTTAACTCGTTAGTGAAGGTTTGTTGACTCGACCACGATTCTTGGCCTGAGGTCGAGCTGGGGCATCGGAAGGGTAAGCCGTGTGTTCTTGCACATACCCTGACCAAGAGTTACACGGGTTGCAATTGGACGGACGTCCTACCTAAATAAGTCAATTGGAGCGGTGCGCCTTAGCGTACTTTAAATGAAAAATAAGGGATCTTAGTTTAGAGATTCTAAAACTTAGAATCGGATGGTTGGTGTTTAATTTGGATCTTCGTAAATTTATTCAACTTTTCTGATTAATTTTACTTTCTTCGTGTAGAAATGGCTAGTAATTCAACAAACTCATCTAATTATTCATTGAGGACTACACTCGAAAAGTGTAAAATCAACGGGACAAATTATCTGGACTGGGACAAGAATTTACGACTTGTGTTAAAGTTGGAACGCTGGGAGTACGTCCTTGACAAGGCTATCCCAGTGGAGCCAGCTGCCAACTCAACGAGGGTCGTTAAGGATGCTCACCGGAAACACCTTAGCGACTCTATCGATGTTGTGTGTGTCATGTTGGGCTCTCATGGAGGCGGACCTCAAGAAGCAGTTTATGGAGCTATCCCATGATCCGTTTGCAATGTTTGCATAGATCAAGGATATGTTCAAAGAGAAAATACGTATTGAAAAATAAACTATTCTCCGAGAACTCATTGCCTGCAAGATGTCAGCAGGCAGCTCCGTAGGTCCACACGTTCTACGAATGAAGGGACATCTCGATCATATGACTAGTCTCGGAATGACTATGGAGAAAGAGATGGCTGCGGATTTCATTCTGCAATCCCTTCCTCATGCATATGGTGGGTTCGCAATGAACTATCACATGCATGACATGGACAAGACCACGTCGGAGTTGCACATCATGCTAGTGATTGCCGAGAAGAGCATAAGGGGCAGTTCACCCAAAAGTTTTCTTATGGTGAAGAAGGGATCCAGCTTCAAAGCTGGTTGTGGCAAGGGTAAAGCCCCAATGCACCTGGCAGTAAAGATCAGACGACCATTTGTTCCTAGACCTTCCATGGCCGTAAAAGGCAAGGGGAAGGCAAAGGAGTCGGTCTTTTTCTACTGTCAAAAGCCTGGTCATTGGAAGAAAGACTGTCTGCAGCTGAAGGAGGATCAGAAGAAGGGCGGTGGGGCCGCTACTTCATCAGGTATTCCATTATATCTATATCTTTCTACGATAAATACTTGAGTACTAGACACTGGAGCTGAGTCTCATGTTTGTGCGGATATACAAGTGTTGCATAGTAGAAGAGATATGGGGGAAAGCGAGGTGGGCCTAAGAGTTGGGAACAACATCAGAGCTGCCGCAACTGCCATGGGTTCTGTTAACCTTGTTTTGCCTAGTGGGCTTGTAATTGAACTTCATGATGTGTTTTGCATACCTGTTTCAAGCAGGAATATTATTTCAATATCTCTTCTTAAAAAAGAAGGTTATTATTTTAATATTAAGAACGGGTTTTTTAATATTATGCGCAACAACATGTTTTATGGCAATGCTCACGTTGAATAGTGATGAGGGATGAGGGATCCCGGAATCATATCATAGATATCATGAGGTGATTGATATCGGACAACCCGCGTTGAATAGTGTTTTCATAGATTAAGCCATGAACATATTCAAATGTGATAGCTTGTCACGGTATCCTTAGACCGAGGAGTCTTTGTGATCACTATGCAATGTACGTGCGGCTTTAACTTGCGCCTAACGATTTCCGTAACAGGATTGCAATAACGGGCATGATTGGGTGGCGGAACGGGTTGCATAAGTGACACGAAAGACGGCTAAGGGATTTATCCCTCATACTACGATATGGGATAGATATCCGTTACAGGCCTCTTGATCGAGACTGACTGAGAGTAAGAGCATGGCCATGCCGGTGATACGGGTTATCAGTTCTCAGCCATCTCACATATCAAGTAACAATGATTGATTAAACGAGGTGACGACTCTATGCCTTGTGATCAATCGGGATATCTAGAGATAATAGGATAGTGACTTGTGAAATTTTGATCGGCTTAGTCGTGCAAGGTGCCACACACAATGTTACACGGAATGCTGTAACGTTGTGTCTGACTTCTTGCGTAGATAAAGCAGGACAGTAAATAGAAAGCTATAAGTAATGACACAGCAGATTGTTTACACAGTTCGGTGCAACGTCACCTACGTCTTGGGGCTCTCAGCCTAGTGGAAAGATTTCACTTATCAGTAATCCGTCAGAACATACAAGTACCTGTGATCACTCCTAGATCTATACTTTATACTACGTCTTACAGTGCAATCTATCTCAGGGTCTCCCCCTGAATCCAAGAACGTCTTGATTCCACTCTTCGAGCAATCGCCTTGCTCTGTCGTCTTCAAGTCTTCTTCAAGCTTGGTGGTTGCGTGCAGTCTTCAACTCACGACTTCAGTAAACCCTCAATCACCTAACTCTCTATAGTTATGTGATGCACAAAGTCCTAAGCACAATCTGCAATTTCTCAGCCCGCAAACCTTCACGTCTAAGAACCTTGCAAATTGTTGCTAGGAAACAAATAAAGAACCACACAATTGCTAAGGGGGTAGCCTAAGCTTTTATAGCAATCGTGGATGAGTACTAACCCTATAGGGTTTCCTCTTAATCACCGTCTTTCTTCTTTTCAGATTAGGAGTCGTTCTGCACTTTCCTAATCGTTTTCTTGCTGCACTGCCGAATCTGCACTTTCCTGATTTCTGTCGATCAGGATGCTTGCCGAGATGCCGTCAACAATGTCACACAAGATGTTGTAGAAGATGTTTCGACATTCTTTGTAACATGTTTCTTCAGTTCCTTCAAAATTAGCCAATCTCGGAAAAACGTCGTAACTACAATCTCCCCCTTTGGCTATTTTTAAGGACATCATTCTTCGTCGTATTCTTCGTCACATTCTGCGTCGCATTATCTTACTTAAACTTAAACTTAAACTTACTCCCCCTTGCTGGCTCAAAAAGAGCCAAACTATAAACAAAATATTGTAACAAGTCCGGGAAATAAGCAAAATAAATCCAAACATAACTCACACTTGCTCTCGATCAGCTGTCGAGAGAAAGCGTGATACATTGTTCAAAATATTACAAACCATAAAAGTTGTTCAGTAGTTCAGGAGTCAGAGAATTTCATAAAATCTTTCAGATAGAGCTGCTGTTGGAACTTGCAGTCTCTGTAGCTTCTGTGGAGGCTTCTTGGGTAGCATCTTCTGGATCATTTGTGGGATCATCTTCAGAGCCCGGAGGAGACATGGAGTGCAGTAGGTTGGCGCAGTGAGTTCGGCGCTGCGAGAGGTGCTTCAGAGCAGTCTTTAAGTTTGCAATGACCTCATCAAGCACTTCAATTTCTTGTTTGAGCATGACGGCATCCCTGCTGGTAGTCCTTGTGAGAGGGACGGCACTTGTGGCTCTACTGGTCTTTGCCGTGGCTTCCGGCCTGATAAGATCAGGAGCATGCTTCCCTTCAAACAACTTGTGGCTTACCACAATTATTCCTCCTCTTTTTCCCACCTTATCCGACGTTTTCAACACGCCAGGGTGTTGATGTACGAGTAGTTCAGAGATAAGGGATGGAAAGGCTATGGGAATTTTCACAGCAAGAGATCTAGCATGGCGAACAAGATGATCAATCACAAATTGTCCAAAGTCAAGTTTAGATCCAGTACCTATTTGGTAGATAAGAATTGCCAGCTCAGGTTTGATCGATGATGCGTGGGTTGAGGGCACCCAATTCGCAACTCCAATCCGAAAGAGAATGGAGTACTTGGAGGTTAGGTCTGAAGCTGCCACTGTCCCTTTGGATGGCCATGTTCTGCTCTTATCTCTGATGATTTCTCGGAGGACTTTGCTCAGATCGGGTGGTGGCATAGATCGAACCCTCTTCCTTCCCAGGAATTCATTGATGATGTCGGAGGTGATGTCAAAGCGGATGCCTCTGACATATACTTTGTCAAACTCGGGAGCATCTGGGGTACCAAATGTGGTAGGCAAGTTGGCAATGAATTCTTTTACCAGGAGGGGATAGTAGTTGCCAATGTCGGAGACGGTTCTCATCAATTCCGCCTTCTCCAGGAGCTGTATAATGGCCTTTAGTCCAAGCAGCTCCGACGACAATGTCTTCTCTGGGTACGCCGTTCTCTGAAAGACAAACTCCCACCTTTTTGCGCCTTCTGCTGAGTGAAACGACACGTTGTCGTAAGTTACACTTATGGTGTTCGTGGCCGTCTTCAGGGCCTTCTTCTTCCTTTCTTCCTCAGCAGGGACCTCTTCAAGGTCATCATCAGTGGATTCATCTATCAACCTCCTTGTTGCAATTACTTTCTTCCCCTTTTCTTTGACAAGCGATTTTTTCCTTTTGTTGTTGGGACTTCCAGCCTCCTTTCCCTCCTTCCTTTTCCTTGTTTCTTTCAATTTTCCAACCATGACAGCCAAACTTTCAGTTTCTTCTAGAACTTTCTTCTTCAGGGTCGATAGCACTGTGTGTGCTGTCTCAGCAGCTTCTTCCATGACATCTTCTCTGGCTTTCAGAGTGTTTTCTTCTGTGTTGTTGGTGGTGGCATCCTTGTTCTTCTCAGCTTCTTCCAGATCGGTCTCTCCGTTTCTGGTTTCTTCTTTCTCTTCTTCTTCTTCCTCGGCTTCTTCCGAGTCAGCTATTTCTTCCTCTTCTACAACTTTTTCAGTGGCTTTTGGTATGACATATGTTCCTTCTTCTTCTCCTCCTTCTCCTTCCACAATGCGTTCCAGCCCATGACTAACTGGAGTCAAATCCTCCTTTTCTTCTTCCGGACGTATCAGTTCTTTTACCACACCTTCTTGAGGCGGGTCCTGGTTTTCCAGAAGTGATTCTAACAGATCACTGTTTCTAGAAGTATCGGCAAAGAAATCATTACCTGTTGGTGTTGGAACTGTGACGATTTGCATGGAGGCCTCTCGATTTTCCTGGTCAAGATCATTCTCTCTTACTGGCCCAGTTAGGTCAGACATTGAGAAAGCAGCACTTCCGGTCCGGGACTTCTTGGGAACTCGAGTAAAAACTTGTATTGGGGCTTTCTCTGGTGAAGCTTCTTTGGGAATTTCTTCTGACTTCTTCAGGGTTTTTGGCCCTTTGATTCGCACTCCATGCTTGTTTGTCTTCGCTCTGCTGCTTGTGGCGCCTTTTGCTTCAGCTTTCTTTGAAGCGGTGGCTTCCTTTGGGGCTAGTGTGCTTCTAGTTTTCACCATTGTTGTTTGAGAGATTTGCAGAGAGTGAATGGTGAAGGCGATGAGGGCGAGCACAGAGAGTAGGCAGACTAGGTTTTTTGAAAACTAAACGATTCAAATCTTCTTTAGCGTCTGACTGTGTCTTTCCTTCTCTTTTATATGGGCTTTTGATATGCCTGGCCCAATGGCATTCGTTGGTTTTTAGACCGGTTCATGAAGAGGTACCAACACTTCCTCTTAACCGTTTCTGTATCTCCTTTACTGGTTGTTGATGGAACACAGACCAAGTGATGATCTGAGATCCTCAAATCTGCTCGCGTCTAGTGCCTTCGTGAAGATATCAGCTAGTTGCTTCTCTGTTAGGATGTGCTCTAGGATGATCTTCTTGTCTTCGACCAATTCTCTAATGATGTGATGTCTAATATCAATGTGTTTGGTCTTGCTGTGTTGGACAGGATTTTTGGAGATGTTGATAGCACTGACATTATCACAATACACAGTCATGGCATCCTGTCTGATATTGTATTCGACTAACATCTGTTTCATCCAAAGTAGTTGTGTGCAGCTACTCCCAGCAGCAATATACTCCGATTCGGCAGTGGAAAGGGCAACACAGTTTTGTTTCTTACTAAACCATGATATGAGGTTGTTGCCAAGGAAGAAGCATCCTCCAGATGTGCTTTTCCTATCCGATGTGTTCCCAGCCCAATCGGCATCACAATACCCCACCAAGGTAGAGGATGTGTCGAATGAATACAACAAACCCAAGTTTGTAGTCTCAGAGATATATCTAATAATTCTTTTGGCTTGGGATAGATGACTAACCTTAGGATTAGCTTGATATCGTGCACATACTTCGTGAGGGATTCTTGTTTCTGGTTTCAGAAACTACTTCGTTATTGGCGACATCATCTTCGGTTTTGCTGCTAGCATCTTCTCTGACGTCTGGGGTAGCATTATTCCTGACATTGTTGGGAGGATAGGCTCCGTCTTCGTCTGTCGCATCTTCTGAGGCATCTTCGCAGTCATCGTTAACAACAACATTGATTGATTCCATCATGGTCTTGGTTCGTTTGTTGAAGACTCGGTATGCACGACTATTCCTTGAATAGCCAAGGAAGATGCCTTCATCGCTTTTTGGGTCAAGCTTTTGGCGAGGCTCTATATCAGCCAGTATATAACAAGTGGAGCCAAAGATATGGCAAGCAGTGTTAAGTGCTTCTGCCCAGAAGTGAGTTGGTATGTCTTTAGCCAGCATCATAACTCTCGCCATCTCCTGTAGAGTCCTGTTCTTGCGCTCAACAATGCCATTCTGTTGAGGAGTGATTGGCGCTGAGAATTCATGTGCTATCCCTTATGAGTTGCAAAAATCTGCAAACTTGCTATTTTCGAACTCTCGACCATGATCACTACGAAGGCGGATGATTTTGCCAATTGTCTCTCCTTTTTCTCGTTGGACTTGGATGCATAGATTCTTGAAGATCGAGAAGGTGTCTGATTTGTCACGAGGGAAGTCAACCCATGTGTATCGTGAGTAATCATCGACACATACAAAGACATATCGTTTTCCTCCAAGGCTTTCAACTTGCATTGGTCCCATGAGGTCAACATGTATTAGCTCAAGTACTCGAGAGGTGGTGATATACTGAAGCTTCTTGTGTGACATCTTGGTTTGCTTTCCAATCTGACATTCTCCGCAGATCTTTCCTTCTACTATTTTTAGGTTTGGGATTCCGGTGATAGCTTGCTCTGAGATTGCCTTTTGCATACTCCTAAGGTTTAGATGTCCAAGCTTTCGATGCCATAGTTTGATTTCTTTTGCTTTGGAGACAAGGCACTTGGTTGCTTCGGTATGTGTCTTGGGAGACCAGATATAGCAATTGTCTGTCGAGCGGACTCCTTGTAGAATAGTGACCTGATCGATGTTGTTAACTATACATGCTTCTTTAGTGAATTTCACTACTAAATCCTGATCACAGATCTGACTGATGCTAATCAGGTTTGCCTTAAGTCCTTCTACAAGTAATGCTTCAGTCAGACAGGTGGCTTCTGGATGCTTGAGCACTCCTTTTCCAATGATTCGAGCTCGGATCCCATCTCCAAATGTAACAAAGCAGTTTGTATATAATTTAAGATTGGAGAGAATCTCTGGAGTACCTGTCATGTGTCGAGAGCATCCACTGTCGAGATACCAGTCTTTGTTCGTTGAAGCACTTAATGATGTATAAGCAACATTAGCTCGATAGGTCAGGTTCTTAGGTCTCCATTCAAGGTGAGTTGTCTTCGGAGGAGATGGGAGATGCCTTTGATATTTCTGAGCTTGCTTCCTCTTAAGAAGTTGAAAACAAAAAGGTCTGATATGACCTGGTTGACCACAGTAATGACATATCCATTGATATTGATAAGCTGGTCTTCTGTAGCTTTGTTGTCTGTGTGGAGGATGTCTTCTGACAGTTTCTTGACAAGAACAGTTTGTAGACGATGTTATGGCTTTTGTTGTAGGTCGTCCTGTAGGATGAGTTGAGGTATCCTGTTGTTTCTTGTCAGTCAAGGCTTGTTGTGGGACAAACTTTGTCCCTGTTGTTGAGGGGACAGCTTGTGTGTACCCTAGTCCCGTCGTATCTTTGGACTGTTTTCCCACCGATAAAATCTTGTCAAGGCTTTCTGTGCTCGGATTTATCATCTTTACCGATTTAGTCATTAGACTAATTTCTCCATTGAGTCTGGTGATTTCTCGTTTCAGCTCTACGATCGTCTCTAGAAATCTAGATTTGTCGTTGGTAAGACTAATGATCCTTTCGCCTTGTTGATCAAGTATCAGAGTTTCCTTGATCCATCTGGTGTGCAAGCCTTTGTATGCCTCGACTAGTTGTTCCTTAGTCCAATTCTCATTTGGAGTTGGATCATTATTGATGTCGACAGCATTATCAACATTATATGTAGGAGTAGTAGTAGTGAATGCAACAAAGTTGCTTACCTCTTCAGATCCACTATCTTCATTGTCATCATCTGATAGAGTGGCATTGTATCCTCGTTTTTGTTGTTTGAGGAAATTTGGACATTCTCTACGGAGGTGGCCGAATCCTTCACATTCATGACATTGAAGTCCTTTGTTTTTGTTTTCTTCCCCACTCCTGTTTGGTCTGTCAAGACTACCTCCAGCTTGAGCTTTTTGTGGAGCATTATTTCTGGCATTTGCTGTGACATTCCGTCCACCCATTCGACTAAATCTTCTCATGGCTTTGTTGTACCTTTTTATGAGAAGGGCCATTGTAGCCTCGATGTCTTCATCTGAATCCGAATCCTCAGGGTCTGGTTGCTTGTGTGTTGAGCTCTTGAAAGCAACTCCTTTGTTCCTTTTGTCGATGTTGGGTAGAGACAACTCATAGGTCATCAGAGACCCCATCAGTTCATCAAATTTCAAGACCTTGAGGTCATGAACTTCTTCAATTGCCGTGATCTTCATCTTGAACCTAGGACTCAGAGCACGTAGGGTTTTTCTTACCAATTTTTCATCAGACATTGGTTCTCCCAGAGAATAGGATTCATTGGCTAGATCACGAATGCGAACATTGAAATCTGCAATTGATTCATCTTCCTTCATGACGAGGGCTTCGAAGTTGGTAGTCAGGTATTGCAGTTTCTGTTCTCCAACCTTAGTTGTTCCTTCATATGCTACGGCCAAGATGTCCCATGCTGATTTGGCAGTTGTGCATGTGTTGATTAGTCTGAACACGTTCTTGTCAACACCATTGAAGATAGCATTCAGAGCTCGAGAATTTCCCAGTGATTCTTCATCTTCATCATCGGTCCAGTCTTTTTCTGGTTTTGGGCCGATAGGATTACCATCACTGTCACTGAGTTGTGGTGCATTCCAACCATTGAGTACAACCTTCCATGTCTTGTTGTCTAGTGACTTCATGAAGGCACACATTCGAGCCTTCCAATAGCCATAGTTGCTCCCATCTAGAACAGGTGGTCGATTTATGGATCCTCCTTCTCTGGTATTGTCCATCTTTGATCAAAATATTTGTTTAGGAACTCACCTAAAGCTATAGGTGCCCCCTCTGATACCAATTGAAATTTTGATCGGCTTAGTCGTGCAAGATGCCACACACAATGTTACACGGAATGCTGTAACGTTGTGTCTGATTTCTTGCGTAGATAAAGCAGGACAGTAAATAGAAAGCAATAAGTAATGACACAGCAGATTGTTTACCCAGTTCGGTGCAACGTCACCTACGTCTGGGGGCTCTCAGCCTATTGGAAAGATTTAACTTATCAGTAATCCGTCAGAACATACAAGTACCTGTGATCACTCCTAGATCTATACTTTATGCTACGTCTTACAGTGCAATCTATCTCAGGGTCTCCCCCTGAATCCAAGAACGTCTTGATTCCACTCTTCGAGCAATCGCCTTGCTCTGTCGTCTTCAAGTCTTCTTCAAGCTTGGTGGTTGCGTGCAGTCTTCAACTCACGACTTCAGTAAACCCTCAATCACCTAACTCCCTATAGTTATGTGATGCACAAAGTCCTAAGCACAATCTGCAATTTCTCAGCCCGCAAACCTTCACGTCTAAGAACCTTGCAAATTGTTGCTAGGAAACAAATAAAGAACCACACAATTGCTAAGGGGGTAGCCTAAGCTTTTATAGCAATCGTGGATGAGTACTAACCCTATAAGGTTTCCTCTTAATCACCGTCTTTCTTCTTTTCAGATTAGGAGTCGTTCTGCACTTTCCTAATCGTTTTCTTGCTGCACTGCCGAATCTGCACTTTCCTGATTTCTGTCGATCAGGATGCTTGCCGAGATGCCGTCAACAATGTCACACAAGATGTCGTAGAAGATGTTTCGACATTCTTTGTAACATGTTTCTTCAGTTCCTTCAAAATTAGCCAATCTCGGAAAAACGTCGTAACTACAACTTTTACGCACAAGGTTAAGTCGAATCATCGATCGTCATGCATATTGGGTAGTCATAACGTCTTACTAGAGGCCCCTTATGATGGATCGGGCAAGAGCGATCTTTTGCGCCAATCTACCAACGGTGGCATGAGCCTGAAAGGTCACACGCATTCAAGACGGATAACTTGAGACAAGGAAACCTTAACGTTTCTTGAGGAGCAATACATGGACAAAACTACAGGTTTTGTGCCATGGTTTCGGTTTGAGAGAATAATTAGGTTTTGTCCCATGGTTTCGGTTTGAGAGAATAATTAGCAAATCGAGAAAACAAAGTTTTTTCGTCGATGTCGCGTCGGACTTTGTTTGATAAGTAACGAAAGAAAGGGTCGGGCGACTTTTGGAAACGACACGAAACCACATGGGAGAGCCCAATGGGCTCGGCCCATGAGGTCTCATGGCCGGCCCAAACAAGGGCCCATTTAGGGCCCAATAAGCCCACTTGGCCGGCCACTTTGGTGGGCCCAAAGGTGGGGGCCACACAACACCATGCTTAGTTGGTGATTGTGGATTTAGAGGTGAGTGATTTAAGGGGTATGAGTTAAAGCACCTTTAAGCCCATACCAATCACTTTAGAACCATGCTTATGAGTTGGATGATGAATTGAAATATCTAACATTCATTCATTACACAAATAATCACAACAACTCAAAAAACCTCTCTCTCTCTCTCATAGTGGCTGGCCACCCCAAGCTTTCTCCTCTATCTTGCACTCTTGTTCTTCATTTAATTGTTCTAGTAGGCAATTAAGTGAAGGATCTTCAAGATCATCTCCTTGGTGTGGACTTGCTTTAGAGAAGAAGATCCAAAAGTTCTTCTTTATCGATTCAACAAGACTTAAAGGTAAATATCTTGTGGAATAGATTTTGCCTTGGGATTTAACGGTTTATGTTCTTGGACAAAGGTTTGGAGTAGATTTTATTAAACGCTTCCGCTATCTCGATTATCTAGAACGCTCCAAAACCCTACACAAACTTGATTATCTGACATGGATTGCATTTCTTCCGTCATGGCTTCCAGCCATTTCTCAGAGTCGGTTCCATCCATGGCCTCTTGAAATGTAGCTGGATCATTGTCCACTAACACCAAATCATCACCTCCAGTTACTAGGAAACCGTATCTGATAGGTGCATTACTTGTCCTTTTAGACCGCCTTGGACCATCCTCATTAACTGTAGCTATTGGTTCTTGCTCAACGACCACTTCTGGCTCTACTTCTTCTAAGGGGTCGTCTAGTGGTTCCTGAGTGACTATCTCATCTAGAACTTCATCAGGATTAATAGTCCTTCTACTGACTGTCTTGGAAATAAATTCATTTTCCAAGAATATCCCACCTCGGGCGACGAATACTTTTTTTTCGCTTGGTTTGTAGAAGTAGTATCCTTTTGTTTCTTTTTGATATCCGACGAAAGTGCACTTATCTGATCTCGGTTCGAGCTTGGTTGCAAGCAACCGTTTTATAAAAGCCTCGCAACCCAAGATTTTCAGGAAGGACAAAACGGGTTCCTTCCCATAGCATTTCTCGAATGATGTACCTTCCACTGCTTTCGACGGAGCTCTATTTATTATGAACGCGGCCGTTTGTAGAGCGTAACCACTGAAGGAGATCGGGAGATCAGTGTGACTTAACATAGATCGAACCATATCCAACAATGTCCGATTCTTTCGCTCGGACACACCATTGAGGTGCGGTGTTCCTGGCGGAGTCCACTGATATAGAATTCCACTTTCTGTAAGATGACTAAGAAACTCTTCGGATAAGTATTTTCCACCCCGATCAGAACATAGTGCTTTGATACTCTTTCCGAGGTGGTTTTTTACTTCAGTCCTAAACTCCTTGAATTTATCAAAGGCTTCAGACTTATGTCTCATGAGATAAACATAACCACATCTACTGAAATTATCAGTAAATGTAATAAAGTAGCCTAAACCACCTCTGGATGGTGTATTCATTTGTCCACATACGTCTGAATGTATTAGACCCAATAGATCACCTGCCCTCTCACCTATACCGGTGAAGTGCGCTTTAGTCATCTTGCCCATTAAACAAGCCTCTCATCTTTCAATCGTTTGGAATTCGAATTGACTTAAAAGTCCGCGCTTATGAAGCGCTGAGATGCGTTTCTCATTTATGTGACCTAGACGACAATGTCAGATTAGAGTTTGGTCTAAATCATTAGCTTTATACCTCTTAGCATTAATATTAAATAGCATGTTGGATCTCGAGTTTTGCATATTCAATACGTATAAACCTCCAACTGTGTGAGCATTTCCATAAAACATGTTATTGCGCATAAAATTTAAAAAATCCGTTCTTAATATCAAAATAATAACCTTCTTTTTCAAGAAGGGATATTGATACAATATTCCTGCTGAAACCAGGTACGCAAAACACATCAAAAAGTTCTATTACATGATAGCATTTTGGTGCCCTAGTTCGATTTCTAGTAGTCTGTAAATGTCTATGTATATTTATCAGTAAATGTGATAAAGTAGCCTAAACCACCTCTGGCTGGTGTATTCATTTGTCCACATACGTCTGAATGTATTAGACCCAATAGATCACCTGCCCTCTCACCTATACCGGTGAAGTGCGCTTTAGTCATCTTGCCCATCAAACAAGACTCACATCTTTTAATCGTTTGGAATTCGAATTGACTTAGTAGTCCGCGCTTATGAAGCGCTGAGATGCGTTTCTCATTTATGTGACCTAGACGACAATGTCAGATTAGAGTTTGGTCTAAATCATTAGCTTTATACCTTTTAGCATTAATATTAAAGAGCATATTGGATCTCGAGTATTGCATATTTAATACTGTAGGGTTTTGGAGCGTTCTAGATCGTCGGGATAGCGGAAGCAATAAAAGATAATCTACTCCAAACCTTGTCCAAGAACATTTAAACCATTAAATCCCAAAGCAAAATCTATTCCACAAGATGTTTACCTTTAAGTCTTGTTTGAATCGATAAAGAAGAACGTTCGGATCTTCTTCTCTAAAGCTAGTCCACACCAAGAGGATGATCTTCAAGATCCTTCACTTAATTGCCTACTAGAACAATTAAATGAAGAACAAGAGAGCAAGATGATGAAGAGGAGAGGGGTGGCCGGCCACAATGAGAGAGAGAGAGGATTTTTGTGTGTTTTGTGACTTAATGAATTAATGAATTAAAGTCTTGCATTATAATTCATCACCCAACTCACAAGTATGGGTTAAAAGTGATTGGTATGGGCTTAAAGGTGCTTTAACCCATACCCCTTAAATCACTCACCTCTTAATCCACAATCACCAACTAAGCATGGCATTGTGTGGCCCCCACAATGGCCCCACCAAGTGGGCCGGCCATATGGCCTTATTGGGCCGGCCATGAGGCTTCATGGGCCGAGCCCAATGGGCCCTCCCGTGTTGTCTCATGCCGCGTCCAAAAGTTGCCCGACCTTTTTGTCGTTACTTATCAAACAAAGTCCGACGCGATATCGACGAAAAACTCAATTTCTCTCGAGTCGCTAATTATTCTCTCAAACCGAACCTATGGCACAAAACCTCCAGTTTTGTCCATATACTTCTCCTTAAGAAACATCCATGTTTCCTTGTCTCAAGTTATCCGTCTTGTATGTGTGTGACCCTCTAGGCTCATGCCACCGTTGGCAGATCAGCGCAAGACTCGCTCTTGCCCGATCCATCATAAGTGGTCTCTAGTAAAACATTATGATTACCCAAGGTGCACGATGATCGATAATTCGACTTAACCTTTGTGCGTAGAAGTCACCATCCTTTTATCTCTAGATATCCCAATTGATCTCAAGGCATAGAGTCGTCTCCCTTGTTCAATCAATCATCGTTACTTGATATGCGAGATGACTGAGAAATGATAACCTGTATCATTTGCATGGCCATGCTTTTCCTCTCAGTCAGTCTCCATCAAGAGGCCTTCTAACGGATATCTTTCCCATACCGTAGTATGAGGGATAAATCCCTTAGCCGTCTTTCGTGTCACTCATGCAACCCGTTCCGCCACCCAATCATGCCCTTTATAGCAATCCTTTTACAGAAAGCGTTTGGCGCAAGTTAAAGCCGTACGTTCATTGCATAGTGATCACAAAGACTCCTTGGTCTAAGGACGTTGTGACAAGCTATCCATCTGAATATGTTTATGGCTTAATCTATGAAAACACTATTCAATGCGGGTCGTCCGATATCAATCACCTCATGATATCTATGATATGGTTCCAGGATCCCACATCCTTATGACAAGTAGAACTACGTCATTAAGAACCATCCTCATACTGGTCGCTTTTAAGGAAGCATAGGTTGACCAGGGACTCGTTAAGTGTGATCCGTACAGATTTATGGTTCTACTACTTTAGTGGTCATAAATCAGATCATGCTTAACATATTACTTCAACACATAAGTAATATAAAGCCGTTTATATTTATACATTACAAAAGATGATATTTGAACATAGACGTTTACAGGCTAATACCAATTGGACTAGGGCACAAATGCTATCAATCTCCCACTTGCCCTTAGCTCCAATCTAAGTCCCAGTCTATACCCATTGACCTAACATGTTTTTCATGTTTATCTTGAGGAAGAGCCTTGGTCAATGGGTCGGCTGTTTTATCATCAGTTGCAACGTAGTGGATCTTCACGTCACCTCTAGCAATTATGTCGCGGATGATGTGATACTTTCTGAGTACATGTTTGGATCTGTTATGTGCCCTGCGTTCCTTAGCTTGCGCAATAGCAACGGTGTTGTCACAATATAATTCTACTGGGTTAGACGGGTTTTTAATTACACCTAACCCAGCCATGAAACTCCTGATCCATACAGCCTCTTTTGCCGCCTCACATGCGGCAATGTACTCAGCTTCCGTCGTAGAGTCGGCAATGGTATCCTGCTTCTTGCTTTTCCAGCTGAATGCTCCACCGTTCAACATAAACACATATCCCAACTGACTCTTAAAGTCATCGGGGTCTGTCTGGAAACTAGCGTCGGCATATCCTTTGACGACGAGATCATCATTTCTGCTCCCGTATACAAGAAAGGCGTCCTTGGTTTTTCTCAAATATTTGAGAATCGCCTTGACAGCCATCCAGTGTGCCTCACCGGGTTTGGATTGATGTCTACTGGTACAGCTTAGGGCAAACGAGACATCCGGTCTCGTGCATATCATGGCATACATTATGGACCCTATAGCCGAAGCATATGGGATCTCATTCATTCTTGCTAGCTCTGCAGGTGTCTCAGCACCCTGCTTCTTGCTAAGCTTCACGCCATGACGCATGGGCAGCAATCCTTTCTTTGAATCTTGCATTGAGAATCGTCTCAACACCTTGTCTATATAAGTGCTTTGACTTAAGCCCAAGACCCGCTTGGCACGGTCTCTATATATCTTGATCCCAAGATGTAAGAGGCCTCGCCTAAGTCCTTCATTGCGAAACACTCACCTAACCAAGTCTTCGTTAAGAGCAAGGTAGGGACGTCGTTTCCAATGAGCAGTATGTCATCAACATAAAGCACTAAAAAGATTATATTGCTCCCACTTGCCTTTTTATACACGCAAGGTTCATCATCGTTCTTGACGAAGCCAAACCGTTTTACTACTTCATCAAAACGCTGATTCCAACTCCGAGATGCTTGCTTCAAACCATAGATTGATTTGAGCAACTTGCAAATCTTTCCCTTATTCTTTGGATCCTCAAAACCCTCAGGCTGAGACATATAAACGTCCTCAGCTAACCTCCCGTTGAGGAAGGCGGTTTTGACATCCATTTGTCATATCTCATAGTTGTGATATGCTGCTATGGCAAGAAGAATGCGGATAGATTTGACCATAGCTACTGGAGAAAAGGTCTCTTCATAGTCAATTCCGTGGACTTGTCTATAACATTTTGCTACCAGTCTCGCTTTATAGGTTTGAGGTTTTCCATCCATGTCAATCTTTATTTTGAAGATCCATTTATACCCTATGACCTTAACATCAGGGGTATGATCTACCAAGTCCCACACTTGATTATCTGACATGGATTGCATTTCTTCCCTCATGGCTTCCAGCCATTTCTCAGAGTCGGTTCCGTCCAAAACCTCTCGAAAGGTAGCTGGATCATTGTCCACTAGTACTAAACCATCACCTTCAGTTACTAAGAAACTGTATCTGACAGGTGCATGACTTATCTTTTCAGAGCACCTCGGACCGTCCTCATTAACTGCAGCTATTGGTTCTTGCTCAATGACCACTTCTAGCTCTACCTCTTCTAGTGGGTCTTCTCGTGGTTCCCGAGTGACCATCTCATCTAGAACTTCATCAAGATGAATAGCCCTCCCACTGACTGTCTTGGAAATGAACTCTTTTTCCAAGAACGTCCCACCTCGAGCGACAAAAACTTTATTTTCGCTCGGTTTGTAGTAGTATCCTTTTGTTTCTTTTGGATATCCGACGAAAGTGCATTTATCTGATCTTGGTTCGAGCTTGGTTGCAAGCAATCTTTTAACATAAGCCTCGCAACCCCAGATTTTAAGGAAGGACAAAACGGGTTACTTCCCGTACCATTTTTCAAATGATGTCCCTTCCACTGCTTTCGACGGAGCCCTGTTTATTATGAAAGCGGCCGTTTGCAGAGCATAACCCCAGAAGGAGATCGGGAGATCAGTGAGACTTAACATTGATCGAACCATATCTAACAATGTTCGATTCCTCCGTTCGGACACACCATTAAGTTGCGGTGTTCCTGGCGGAGTCCACTGAGATAGTATTCCACCTTCAGTAAGATAACTAAGAAACTCCTCGGATAAGTATTCTCCACCCCGATCAGAACGGAGTGCCTTGATACTCTTTCCGAGTTGGTTTTCTACTTCAGTCCTAAACTCTTTGAATTTATCAAAAGCTTCGAATTTATGTCTCATGAGATAGACATAACCATATCTACTGAAACCGTCAGTAAATGTGATAAAGTAGCCTAAACCACCTCTGGCATGCGTACTCATTGGTCCACATACGTCTGAATGTATTAGACCCAATAAGTCACCTGCCCTCTCACCTAAACCAGTGAAGGGCGCTTTAGTCATCTTGCCCATCAAACAAGCTTCGCATCTTTCAATCGCTTGGAATTCGAATTGACTTAGAAGTCCGCGCTTATGAAGCGCTGAGATGCGTTTCTCATTTATGTGACCTAGACGACAATGCCAGATAAGAGTTTGGTCTAAATCATTAGTTTTAAACCTCTTAGCATTTACATTATAGAGCATGTTGGATTTCGTGTTTTGCATATTCAATATGTATAATCCTCCAACAGTGCGAGCATTGCCATAATATATGTTGTTGCGCATAATATCAAAAAAACCGTTCTTAATATTAAAATAATATCCCTCTATTTCAAGAAGAGAAATTGAGATAATATTCCTGTTGAAAACAGGTACGCAAAACACATCATTAAGTTCAATTACAAGCCCACTGGGCAAAACAAGGTTCACAGAACCCACAGCAGTTGCGGCAACTCTGGTATTGTTCCCAACTCTTAGGTCCACCTCGTTTTCCTTTATATCTCTTCTACTGTGTAACACCTGCACATCAGCACAGACATGAGACTCAGCTCCAGTGTCTAGTACCCAGGTATTTATTGTAGAAAGATATAGCTCTAATGGAATACCTGATGAAGTAGCGGCCCCACCGCCCTTCTTCTGATCCTCCTTCAGCTGCTGACAGTCTTTCTTCCAATGACCAAGCTTTTGACAGTAGAAACAGACCGACTCCTTTGCCTTCCCTTTGCCTTGTACAGGCATGTGAGGTCTAGGAATAAATGGTTGTCTGTTCCTCCCTGCGAGGTGTCTTGGGCCTTTACCCTTGCCACCAACAGCTTTGAAGCTGGGTCCCTTCTTGACCATGAAGACATTTTTGGACGAACTGCCCCTTATGCTCTTCTCGGCAGTTAGTAGCATGCTGTGCAACTCCGACACGGTCTTGTCCATATCATGCATATGATAGTTCATGACGAACCCACCATATGCATGAGGAAGGGATTGCAGAACAAAATCCGCAGCCATTTCCTTTTCCATAGATATACCGATACTAGTCATATGGTCAAAATGCCCCTTTATCTGTAGGACGTGAGGACCTACGGAGCTGCCTGCTGACATCTTGCAGGCTATGAGTTCTCGGAGAACAGTGTATTTTTCAATACTTACTTTCTCCTTGAACATATCCTTGATATGTGCAAACATTGCAAACGGATCATGGGATAGCTCCATAAACTGCTTTTGGAGGTCCGCCTCCATGCAGCCCAGCATGACACACGCAACGTCGATAGAGTCGCTAAGGTGTTTCTGGTACGCATCCTTAACGACCCTCGTTGCGTTGGCAGCTGGCTCCTCAGGGATAGCCTTATCAAGGACGTATCTCCTGCGTTCCATTTTTAACACAAGTCGTAAATTTCTGTCCCAATCTAGATAATTTGTCCCGTTTAGTTTACACTTCTCGAGTATAGTCCTCAATGACAAATTAGACGAGTTTGTTGAATTACTAGCCATTTCTATACGAAGAAAGTAAATTTAATCAGAATAGTTGAATAAATTTACGAAGATCCGAATTAAACACCAACCATTAGATTCTAAAATTTAGAATCTTTAAACCAAGATCCCTTATTCGTCATTTGAAGTACGCTAAGGCGCACCGCTCCAATTGACTTATTTAGGTAGGACATCCGTCCAATTACAACCCGTGTAACTCTTAGTCAGGGTATGTGTAAAACACACGGCTTACCCTTCCGATGCCCCAGCTCGACCTTAGGCCAAGAATCGTGGTTGAGTCAACCAACTTTCACTAACGAATTAACTTTGTGCAGATGCTCCGCTAAGGTGCACGACATCCCACAAAGTTTACCATTCCCATCTAGAACCCATTCGATCGATGCTCCGCTAAGGCGCACGACACCGATAAAATGTTTCTACATGGGTGTGAATTTGGGTGGCATCTCACTTGACTCAAATTAACTTGTAATTTGGTTGTGTTTAATAATTCGAAAGTATTTGGTACAATTACGAACCCGTCATCAACAACCCGTGTTGTGACGTTTCTAATTGTATCACATACTATCTTCATTTGAATCCGTCATTTGCAACCCGTGCAAATACGTTTCAAATTTGAACTCATCCATCACAACCCGTGTGATGATAGTTCACAACGCTTTAAACATGCAAACAATTAAAGTTGATTTTAATCTTTGCATGTGAGGTGATCGCTTATAAACTTATAAACTAATCATGCAAGCATGCAATTAATTAAATAATTCAAGCAAGCATCCATAAAGCGTTAAATATGCATTTTATAGCCCATCCTAATCTTAGGATTCTACGAGTCTTCACATCTTCTCGTCTTTCTCATTCGGGCTCCCACTAGCTCTTGGACTTCCTCCAAGACCGTCATCGTGCTCGATTTTCCATCCTTCTCGTCTTTGAGTAATAATTACAGTTAATACTCGGTTCGTAGACTGGATAAAAAATAATTACACTTTATGGGCTCGAATAAAAGAATAATTACACGCTAACACTAACGGTATGCAAACCGTGAAAGCGATAAATCTAATGAGCTACTAATGCATCATACATTTCATCACATCATCCAACATGTTATCACACAAACATGTTATCAAATAATATGCAATAATTCCGGTTTTAATTTTGCCAAGTTGCTTGGTCGGGTTTATCGAAACTAGACCTTTTCGAAAAACGGTTTATCGAAACCGATTAAATTTTGAAAGTTTTCGAAATATTGGATCGCGGGTTCGTGACATGGATCAAACACCACACACGAACCAAGTCGGGCCAAGCCAATGGGCCGAGGGCCCATTGGGTCGAGCCCAACTATGCACGGCCCGGTTTGGGCCTTGGAAGGCCCAAACCCGGCTTGCCACCACTCTCGGCCTCGGCCAAGAGTGGGGACGGGCCTGGTCACCGCCGGCCTCACCGGCCTCCAGTGACCTCCGTCCGGTACCTCCGATCCGGCTCCCCGAGAGTCTCTTCTCGGACCCGACAAATCCAATAATTTCCGAAAAATTCCAAATTTAATATATTTTTCAAAATTAACATATTTCATGCAAATCTCCCAAAAAGCATTAAAATCATGTTATCAACTTTTGGCATGCGAATAATCACAAAACCGAAATGAATTCAACAAGACAAAGATTAAGAGGGTAACCAACCCTCTAATACCACTCTAGGGTTTTGGAGCGTTCTAGATCGTCAAGATAGCGGAAGCAATAAAAGATAATCTACTCCAAACCTTGTCCAAGAACATTTAAACCATTAAATCCCAAAGCAAAATCTATTCCACAAGATGTTTACCTTTAAGTCTTGTTTGAATCGATAAAGAAGAACGTTCGGATCTTCTTCTCTAAAGCTAGTCCACACCAAGAGGATGATCTTCAAGATCCTTCACTTAATTGCCTACTAGAACAATTAAATGAAGAACAAGAGAGCAAGATGATGAAGAGGAGAGGGGTGGCCGGCCACGATGAGAGCGAGAGAGGATTTTTGTGTGTTTTGTGACTTAATGAATTAATGAATTAAAGTCTTGCATTATAATTCATCACCCAACTCACAAGTATGGGTTAAAAGTGATTGGTATGGGCTTAAAGGTGCTTTAACCCATACCCCTTAAATCACTCACCTCTTAATCCACAATCACCAACTAAGCATGGCATTGTGTGGCCCCCACAATGGCCCCACCAAGTGGGCCGGCCATATGGCCTTATTGGGCCGGCCATGAGGCTTCATGGGCCGAGCCCAATGGGCCCTCCCGTGTTGTCTCATGCCGCGTCCAAAAGTTGCCCGACCTTTTTGTCGTTACTTATCAAACAAAGTCCGACGCGATATCGACGAAAAACTCAATTTCTCTCGATTCGCTAATTATTCTCTCAAACCGAACCTATGGCACAAAACCTCCAGTTTTGTCCATATACTTCTCCTTAAGAAACATCCATGTTTCCTTGTCTCAAGTTATCCATTTTGTATGTGTGTGACCCTCTAGGCTCATGCCACCGTTGGCAGATCAGCGCAAGACTCGCTCTTGCCCGATCCATCATAAGTGGTCTCTAGTAAAACATTATGATTACCCAAGGTGCACGATGATCGATAATTCGACTTAACCTTTGTGCGTACAAGTCACCATCCTTTTATCTCTAGATATCCCAATTGATCTCAAGGCATAGAGTCGTCTCCCTTGTTCAATCAATCATTCTTACTTGATATGCGAGATGACTGAGAAATGATAACCCGTATCATTTGCATGGCCATGCTTTTTCTCTCAGTCAGTCTCCCTCAAGAGGCCTTCTAACGGATATCTTTCCCATACCGTAGTATGAGGGATAAATCCCTTAGCCGTCTTTCGTGTCACTCATGCAACCCGTTCCGCCACCCAATCATGCCCTTTATAGCAATCCTTTTACAGAAAGCGTTTGGCGCAAGTTAAAGCCGTACGTTCATTGCATAGTGATCACAAAGACTCCTTGGTCTAAGGACGTTGTGACAAGCTATCGCATCTGAATATGTTTATGGCTTAATCTATGAAAACACTATTCAATGCGGGTCGTCCGATATCAATCACTTCATGATATCTATGATATGGTTCCAGGATCCCACATCCTTATGACAAGTAGAACTACGTCATTAAGAACCATCCTCATACTGGTCGCTTTTAAGGAAGCATAGGTTGACCAGGGACTCGTTAAGTGTGATCCGTACAGATTTATGGTTCTACTACTTTAGTGGTCATAAATCAGATCATGCTTAACATATTACTTCAACACATAAGTAATATAAAGCCGTTTATATTTATACATTACAAACGATGATATTTGAACATAGACGTTTACAAGCTAATACCAATTGGACTAGGGCACAAATGCTATCAAATACGTATAAACCTCCAACTGTGTGAGCATTTCCATAAAACATGTTATTGCGCATAATATTAAAAAAATCCGTTCTTAATATCAAAATAATAACCTTCTTTTTCAAGAAGGGATATTGATACAATATTCCTGCTGAAAGCAGGTACCCAAAACACATCAAAAAGTTCTATTACATGATATCATTTTTGTGCCCTGGTCCGATTTCTAGTAGTATGTATAATTATCATCGTTTGTAATAATTAAAATGGCTTTGTATTACTTATATGTTGGAGTAATATGTTAAGCATGATCTGATTTATGAAGACTAAAGTAGTAGAACCATAAATCTGTACGGATCACAATTAACGAGTCCCTGGTGAATATACGTTTCAATAGAAGCGACTAGTATGAGGATGGTTCTCAATGACGTAGTTCTACTTGTCATGGGGATGAGGGATCCCAGAATCATATCATAGATATCATGAGGTGATTGATATCGGACGACCCGCTTTGAATAGTGTTTCGTAGATTAAGCCATTAACATATTCAAATGCGATAGCCTGTCACCATATCCTTAGACCAAGGAGTCTTTGTGATCGCTATGCAATGTACTTGGGGCTTTAACTTGCGCCTAACGCTTTCCGTAACAGGATTGTTAAAACGAGCACGATTGGGTGGCGGAACGGATTGCATGAGTGACATGAAAGATGGCTAAGGGATTTATCCCTCGTACTACGGTATGGGAAAGATATCCGTTAAATGCCTCTTGATCGAGAGTGACTGAGAGAAAGAGCATGGCCATGCCAGCTATAAGGGTTATCAATTTTCAGCCATCTCACATATCAAGTAACAATGATTGATTAAAAGAGGATGATGACTCTATGCCTTGTGATCAATCGGGATGTCTAGAGATAATAGGATAGTGACTTGTACGCATAAAGGTTAAATCGAAACGTCGATCCTCATGCACCTTGGGTAATCATAACGTCATACTAAAGACCACTTATGATGGATCAGACAAGAAAGATCTTTTGCGCCGATCTGCCAACGGTGGCATGAGCCTGGAGGGTCACACACATAGAAGACGGATAACTTGAGATAAGGAAACCTTAACGTTTCTTGAGGAGCAATACATGGACAAAACTGAAGGTTTTGTCATAGGTTTGGTACCTTTAAGCCCATACCAATCACCTTTTAGACCCATGCTTATGAGATTGATGAAGTAAAGAAATATCAAGTAATTAATTACACAATTCACACTCTCACATCTCACTTGGACGGAGGTCACCGGAGGCCGGGAGAGGCCGGCGGTGACTGAGGCAAGCTCGGTTTGGGATTTTCTAGGCCCAAACCGAGCCGTGGTGTTGGGCTCGGTCCGACTTGGTTCGTGCACGTTGATTATGTCCGTGGATGAACCCGCGATTCAATATTTCGAAAACTTTTAAATTTGATCGGTTTCGATAAACCGTTTTTCGAAAAGGTCTAGTTTCGATAAACCCGACCAAGCAACTTGGCAAAATTAAAACCGGAATAGTTGCATATTATTTGATAACATGTTTGTGTGATGACATGTTGGATGATGTGATGAGATGTATGATGCATTAGTAGCCTATTAGATTATACCGCTTTCACGGTTTGCATACCGTTAGTGTTAGCGTGTAATTATTCTTTCATTCGAGCCCATAAAGTGTAATTATTTTTTATCCGGTCAACGAATCGAGTATTAATTGTAATTACTACTCAAAGACGAGAAGGGTGGAAGATCGAGCACAATGACAGTCTTGGAGGAAGTCCAAGAGCTAGTGGGAGCCCGAATGAGAAAGACGAGAAGATGTGATGTCTCGTAGAATCCTAAGATTAGGATGGGCTATTGATGCCTATTTAAACGCTTTATGTTTGCTTGCTTGAATTATTTAATTAATTATATGCTTGCATGCTTAGCTTATAAGTTTATAAGCCATCACCTCACATGCAAAGATTAAAATCGATTTTAATTGTTTGCATGTTTAAAGCGTTGTGAACCATCATCGCACGGGTTGTGATGGATTAGTTCGATTTTGAAACGTGTTTGCACGGGTTGCAAATGACGACTTCAAATGAAGGTTGTATATGATACAATTAGAAACGTCACAACACGGGTTGTTGATGACGGGTTCGTAATTGTACCAAGATACTTTCGAATTATTAAACAAAACCAATTCAAAACATAATTTGAGTCAAGTGAGATGCCACCCAAATTCACACCCATGTAGAAACATTTTATCGGTGTCGTGCGCCTTAGCGGAGCATCGATGGAATGGGTTCAATATGGAAATGGTCAATTTTGTAGGATGTCGTGCGCCTTAGCAGAGCATCTGCACAAAGTGAACGCATTAGTGAAGGTTGGTTGACTCGACCACGATTCTTGGCCTGAGGTCGAGCTGGGGCATCGAAAGGGTAAGCCGTGTGCTTTTGCATATACCCTGACCAAGAGTTACACGGCTTTTAATTGGATGGACGTCCTACCCAAATGAGTCAATTGGAGCGGTGCGCCTTAGCGTACTTCAATAGACAAATAAGGGATCTTGGTTTAAAGATTCTAAACCTTAGAATCTAATGTCTGGTGTTTAATTCGGATCTTCGTCAATTTATTCAACTTTTCTGATTAAAATTACTTTCTTCGTGTAGAAATTTCTAGTAATTCAGCAAACTCGTCTAATTTGTCGTTGAGGACTATACTCGAAAAGTGTAAACTCAACGGGACAAATTATCTAGACTAGGACAGGAATTTACGACTTGTGTTAAAGTTGGAACGCAGGGAGTACGTCCTTGATAAGGCTATCCCGGTGGAGCCAGCTGCAAACGCAACGAGGGTCGTTAAGGATGCGTACCAGGAACACCTTAGCGACTCTATCGACGTTGCGTGTGTCATGCTGGGCTGCATGGAGGCGGACCTCTAGAAGCAGTTTATGGAGCTATCCCATGATCCGTTTGCAATGTTTGCACATATCAAGGATATGTTCAAAGAGAAAGTACATATTGAAAAATACACTGTTCTCCGAGAACTCATTGCCTGCAAGATGTCAGCAGGCAGTGTCGTAGGTCTACACGTCCTACGTATGAAGGGACATATCGATCATATGACTAGTCTCGGAATGACTATGGAGAAAGAGATGGCTGTGGATTTCATTTTGCAATCCCTTCCCCATGCATATGGTGGGTTCGCCATGAACTATCACATGCATGACATGGACAAGACCGCATCGGAGTTGCACAGCATGTTGGTGACTGCCGAGAAGAGCATAAGGGTCAGTATGCCCAAAGGTGTTCTAATGGTCAAGAAGGGATCTGGCTTCAATGCTAGTGGTGGTAAGGGCAAAGGCCTAATGCACCAGACGGGGAAGAACATACGACCTTTAATTACTAAACCTTCCATACCCACGAAGGGAAATGGGAAGGCAAAGGAGTCGGTCTGTTTCCACTGCCAAAAGCCTGGTCACTGGAAGAAAGACTGTCAGCAGCTGAAGGAAGATCAGAGGAAGGCCGTTGGGGCCGCTACTTCGTCAGGTATTCCATTAGAGCTAAATCTTTCTACTATAAATGCTTGGGTACTAGACACTGGAGCTGAGTCTCATGTCTGTGCGGATGTGCAGGTGTTGCATAGTAGAAGAGATATGGGGGAAAACGAGGTGGACCTAAGATTTGGGAACAACAGCATGTTTTATGGAAATGCTCACACTGTTGGAGGTTTATACATATTAAATATGCAAAACTCGAGATCCAACATGCTCTATAATGTAAATGCTAAGAGCTTTAAAGCTAATGATTTAGACCAAACTCTAATCTGGCATTGTCGTCTAGGTCACATAAATGAGAAACTCATCGCAGCGTTTCATAAGCGCGAACTGCTAAGTCAATTCGAATTCCAAACGATTGATAGATGCGAAGCTTGTTTAATGGGCAAGATGACTAAAGCGCCCTTCACTGGTTTAGGTGAGAGGGCAGATGATCTATTGAGTATAATACATTCAGACGTATGTGGACCAATGAGTACACCAGCCAAAGGTGGTTTAGGTTACTTTATCACATTTACTGATGATTTCAGTAGATATGGTTATGTCTATCTCATGAGACATAAGTCCAAAGCCTTTGATAAATTCAAGGAGTTTAGGACTGAAGTAGAAAACAAACACGGAAAGAGTATCAAGGCACTCCGTTCTGATCGGGGTGGAGAATACTTATCCGACGAGTTTCTTAGTCATCTTACTAAAAGTTGAATACTATCTCAGTGGACTCTGCCAGGAACACCGCAACTCAATGGTGTGTCCGAGCGAAGGAATCAGACATTATTGGATATGGTTCGATCGATGTTAAGTCACACTGATCTCCCGATCTCCTTCTAGGGTTACGCTCTAAAAATGGCCGCGTTCATAATAAATAGGGTTTCGTCGAAAGTAGTGGAAGGGCATCGTCGCTCGAGGTGGGACATTCTTGGAAAAGGAATTTATTTCCAAGACAGTCAGTGGGAGGACTGTTCATCTTGATGAAGTTTTAGATGAGATAGTCACTCAGGAACCACTAGACGACCCATTGAAAGAAGTAGAGCCAGAAGTGGTCGTTGAGCAAGAACAAATAGCTACAGTTAATGAGGACGGTCCAAGGCAGTCTGAAAGGATAAGTCATGCACCTATCAGATACGGTTTCCTAGTAACTGGAGGTGATGATTTAGTGTTAGTGGACAATGATCCAGCTACCTTTCGGAAGGCCCTTGACAGAACCGACTCTAAGAAATGACTGGAAGCCATGAGGGAAGAAATGCAATCCATGTCAGATAATCAAGTGTGGGACTTGGTGACGTAAAAGTCATTGGGTGTAAATGAATCTTTAAAATAAAGATAGACATGGATGGCAAACCTCATACCTATAAAGCAAGGCTGGTAGCAAAGGGTTATAGGCAAGTCCACGGAAATGACTATGAAGAGACTTTTTCTCCAGTAGCTATGGTCAAATCTATCCGCATTCTACTTGCTGTATCAGCTTATCATAATTATGAGATATGGCAAATGGATGTCAAAACCGCCTTTCTTAATGGGAGGTTAGCTGAGGACGTTTATATATCCCAACCTGAGGGTTTTGAGGATCCTAAGAATAATGGAAAGATTTGCAAATTGCTTAAATCAATTTATGGTTTGAAGCAAGCATCTCGGAGTTGGAATCAGCGTTTTGATGAAGTTGTGAAACAGTTTGGCTTCATCAAGAACGATGATGAACCTTGCGTATATAAAAAGGCAGATGGGAGCAAAGTAGTGTTCTTGGTGCTCTATGTTGATGACATACTGCTCATTGGAAACGACGTCCCTACCTCGCTTTTAACAAAGACTTGGTTAGTTGAGTGTTTCTCAATGAAGGACTTAGGCGAGGCCTCTTACATCTTAAGGGATCAAGATATATAGAGACCGTGCCAAGCGGGTCTTGGGATCAAGATATATAGAGATCAAGACCGTGCCAAGCGGGTCTTGCGTCATGGCATAAAGCTTAACAAGAAGCAGTGTGCTGAGACACCTGCAGAGCTAGCAAGAATGAATGAGATCCCATATGCTTCGGCTATAGGGACCATAATGTATGCCATGATATGTACGAGACCGGATGTCCTGTTTGCCCTAAGTTGTACCAGTAGATATCAATCCAAACCCGGTGAGGAACACTAGATTGCCGTCGAGGCAATTCTCAAATATTTGAGAAAAACCAAAGACGGTTTTCTTGTATACGGGGAAGAAATGATGATCTAGTCGTCTAAAGATATGTCGACGCTAGTTTCCAGACAGACCCCGATGACTTTAAGAGTCAGTTGGGATATGTGTTTACGTTTAATGGTGGAGCATTCAGCTGGAAAAACAAGAAGCAGGATACCATTGCCGACTCTACGACCGAAGGAGAGTTCATTGCTGCATCGGAAGCGGCAAAAGAGGTTGTATGGATCAGGAGTTTCATGGCTGGGTTAGGTGTAATTCAAAACCAATCTAACCCAGTAGACTTATATTGTGACAACACCGGGGCCATTGCGCAAGCTAAGGAACCCAGGGCACATGACAGATCCAAACATGTAATCAGGAAGTATCACATCATCCGCGACATAGTTGCTAGAGGTGACGTGAAGATCCACTACGTTGCATCTGATGATAACACAGCTGACCCCTTGACCAAGGCTCTACCTCAAGCGAAACATGATAAACATGTTAGGTCAATGGGTATAGACTAGGACTTAGATTGGAACTAGGGGCAAGTGAGAGATTGATAGCATTTGTGTGCCCTAGTCCAATTGCTAGTAGTCTGTAAATGTCTATGTATATTTATCATCGTTTGTAATAATTAAAACGGCTTTGTATTACTCATGTGTTGGAGTAATATGTTAAGCATGATCTGATTTATGACCACTAAAGTAGTAGAACCATAAATCTGTACGGATCACACTTAACAAGTCCCTGGTCAATATATGCTTCAATAGAAGCGACCAGTATGAGGATGGTTCTCAATGACGTAGTTCTACTTGTCATAGGGATGAGGGATCCCAGAATCATATCATAGATATCATGAGGTAATTGATATCGGACGACCTGCTTTGAATAGTCTTTCGTAGATTAAGCCATGAACTTATTCAAATGCGATAGCTTGTCACGATATCCTTAGACCAAGGAGTCTTTGTGATCGCTATGCAATGTACGTGTGGCTTTAACTTGCGCCTAACGCTTTCCGTAAATGGATTGCAATAACGGGCATGATCTGGTGGAGGAACGGATTGCATGAGTGACACGAAAGATGGCTAAGGGATTTATCCCTCGTACTACGGTATGGGAAAGATATCCGTTACAGGCCTCTTGATCGAGAGTGACTGAGAGAAAGAGCATGGCCATGCCAGTGATACGGGTTATCAGTTCTCAGCCATCTCACATATCAAGTAATAATGATTGATTAAACAAGGATGACGACTCTATGCCTTGTGATCAATCGGGATGTGTAGAGATAATAGGATAGTGAGTTGTACGCACAAAGGTTAAATCGAATCATCGATCATCATGCACCTTGGGTAATCTTAACTTTTTACTAGAGACCACTTATGATGGATCGGACAAGCGAGATCTCTTGGGCAGATCTGCCAACGGTGGCATGAGCCTGGAGGGTCACACACATACAAGACGGATAACTTGAGAAAAGGAAACCTTAACGTTTCTTGAGGAGCAATACATGGACAAAACTGAAGGTTTTGGGCCATAGGTTCGATATGAGAGAATAATTAGCGAATCGATTTTTTGTCGATGTCGCGTCGGACTTTGTTTGATAAGTAACGACAAAAAGGGTCGGGCGAATTTTGGACACGACACGAAACCACATGGGCGAGCCCAATGGGCTCGGCCCATGAGGTCACATGACCGGCCCGACAAGGGCCCATTTTGGGCCCAATAAGCCCAACATGGCCGGCCACTTTGGTGGGTCCAAAGGTGGGGGCACAACACACCATGCTTAGTTGGTGATTGCTGATTAAAAGGTGAATGATTTATGGGGTATGGGAAATGACACCTTTAAGCCCATACCAATCACCTTTTAGACCCATGCTTATGAGATTGATGAAGTAGAGAAATATAAAGTAATTAATTACATAATTCACACTCTCACCTCTCTCTATCTCTCCTTGTGGCGGTCAACTCCCTTGCCTCCTCTCTTCTTGCTCTCTTGTTCTTCACTTAATTGGTCTAGTAGGCATTAAGTATAGGATCTTGAAGATCATCCCCTTGATGTGGACTTGCTCTAGAGAAGAAGATCACAAAGGTCTTCTTTATCGATTCAACAAAGACTTAAAGGTAAATTTCTTGTGGAATAGATTTTGCCTTGGGATTTAATGGTTCATGTTCTTGGACAAGATTTGGAGTTGCTTTTGTTAAATGCTTCCGCTATCTCACAGCAGTTGCGGCAACACGCACGTTGTTCCCAACTCTTAGGTCCACCTCGTTTTCCCCCACCTCTCTTCTACTACGCAGTACCTGCACATCCGCACAGACTTGAGACTCAGCTCTAGTGTCTAGTACCCCAGCATTTATAGTAGAAAGATTTAGCTCTAATGGAATACCTGACGAAGTAGTGGCCCCACCGCCCTTCTTATGATCTTCCTTCAGCTGCTGACAGTCCTTCTTCCAATGACCAGGCTTTTGGCAGTAGAAACAGACCGACTCCTTTACCTTCCCCTTGCCCTTCATGGGTAGGGAAGGTTTAGAAATAAAAGGTCGTCTGTTCTTCCCTGCCAGGGTCAGTATGCCTTTGCCCTTATCACCACCAGCTTTAAAGCCGGATCCCTTCTTGACAATTAGAACATCTTTAGGTGTACTACCCCTTATGCTCTTCTCGGCAGTCACTAACATGCTGTGCAACTCCGATGCGGTCTTGTCTATGTCATGCATGTGATAGTTCATGACGAACCCACCATATGCATGAGGAAGGGATTGCAGAATAAAATCCGCAACCATCTCCTTTTCCATAGTCATTCATGCGTAGGACGTGTGGACCTACGGAGCTGCCTGCTGACATTTTGCAGGCAATGAGTTCTCGGAGAACAGTGTATTTTTCAATACGTACTTTATCTTTGAACAAATCCTTAATCTGTGCAAACATTGCAAACGTATAATGGGATAGCTCCATAAAATGCTTATGGAGGCCCGACTCCATGCAGCCCAGCATGACACACGCAACGTCGATAGAGTTGCTTAGGTGTTTCTGGTACGCATCCTTAACGACCATCGTTGCGTTGGCAGCTGGCTCCACCGCGATAGCCTTGTCTAGGACGTACTCCCTGCTTTCCACCGGGATAATTTGTTCCATTGAGTTTATACTTATCAAGTATAGTCCTCAATGACAAATTAGACGACTTTGTTGAAGTACGCTAAGGCGCACCGCTCCAGTTGACCCATTTGGGTAGGACGTCCATCCAATTACAACCCGTGTAACTCTTGGTCAGGTTATGTGCAAAAGCACACGGCTTACCCTTCCGATGCCCCAGGCCGAGAATCGTGGTCGAGTCAACCAACCTTCACATATGCATCAGTTTTGTGCAGATGCTCCGCTAAGGCGCACGACATCCCACAAGGTTGACCATTCCATATAGAACACATCCTATCGATGCTCCGCTAAGGTGCACGACACTGAGAGAATGTTTCTACATGGGTGTGAATTTGGGTGGCATCTCATTTGACTCAAATTATGTTGTGATTTGGTTGTGTTTAATAATTCGAAACTATTTTGGTACACTTACGAACACACTTCATATACAATCCGTGGCACACTTCAACCCATGTTGTGACGTTTCTAATTGTATCATATACAATCTTCTTTTGAAGTCATCATTTGCATCCCGTGCAAACACACTTCAAAATTGAACTTATCCATCACAACCCGTGTGATGATTGTTCAGAAAGCTTTAATCATGCATGTTAGAGTTATGCCCCAGTTCAATACATAAGTGATCTACATATGTAATGTTTTATCATCTTTCCGAATAAATGAATCGGCATATATTACTTTATATATGCCGATTCATTTATTCGGAATGAGAAAGACGAGAAGATGTGATGTCTCGTAGAATCTTAACAATAGGATGGGCTATTGATGCATATTTAAACACTTTATGATGTTTGCTTTAATTATTAGATAATTATTGTATGCTTGCATGCTTAGCTTATAAGTTTATAAGCCATCATCTCACATGCAAAGATTAAAATCGATTTTAATTGTTTGCATTGAAAGAGATCACCACGAGTTCCAAACGATGAATATCATGCAGCGGACTTTATGTAACCGTGGTGATCGAAACTTGCTTAGATCTTAATGCCATTTCAACATGTTATAAATATAAATATAAATCTGATATTTACCTCTCTTAATCGATGAAAACACAAGTGTAATGTTTCTCTATCAAATCCACACAAGCACCACAACCGAAGAGATTTTTCACTCACAAATTTGCTAGAATTTTTGAGAGAAAACAAGACAACAATGGTGGAAGAGAGGGAGAGGATTTTCGGCAATGAGGGAGAGAGAATGGAGGGGGAAGTTGCTGAAAAATAATTAAGGATAATGAGAAGATATTATGTGATTTTAATTTGAAATTAAATTGAATTTCAAAATTAAAATTGCATTATCTATCCCTTATACTTTCTTATTTGCATTTGTTCCCATTCATCTCTTGAATTCCTAAATGGGCTTTAAGCCCGTTTAACTAAAACCCAAATTAAACCCATTAACTTGAGATATAATTTCGGTTTAGACAAAATGGTTCAATTTTCTCGAATTGATTTTTTCAACCATCTGGTTAAAACCTTATGCCAGAAAACTACTGAATCGTTCTCAATTTTCATCCATAATTATTTGTCATGTATCGTGCTTAATGCGTGTGACCCTCTAGGCTCACGAACAATTGGCAAACTGGTAAAATTACTATTTGACCCTTTCCATTATAAGTGGCCTCTAGCAAGATATTATGATTACCCAACGTTCATGATTATCGATTATTCGACTAACCTGTTATCGTACATGTCAATATCCTTTTATCAAAGCGATATCCAGATTGATCAATAGGCATAGAATGGTCATCCTAATTTATCAATCATTGTTTCTTGATATCTGAGATGACTGAAAACTGATACTAAGGTATCACCTGCATGGCCATGCTCTTTCTTCAGTCATACTCATCAAGTGGCCTAAACGGATATCTTTCTCATACCAAAGTATGAGTGATAAATCCCTCAGACGCCTTTCGAGTTCACTAGTGCAATAAATGCCAAAGCCAATCGAAGCCGTTATAGTTACCCTTTTACAGATAACGTTAGACTAGGTCAAACTTAGGTATTCGTTACATAGTGTACACAAAGACTCCTTGGTCTTAGGATATAATGTCAAGCTACGATATGTGAGTATCTCATTACTGGATCTATGCAGCATACTCACAATCGGGTCGTCAAATATCATCGACCTGATGATATCTATGATATAACTCCGGCACATACTTTGCAATGATCAGTAGAGCGTGATCACAAGAAGTTGGTTTCATACTGATCGCTTCTTAAAGAAGCTTAGCTGATCAGGGACTCATCAAATGTAGTTCTTTCTGATCTATAGTTCTACTATTAGTGGTTACACACATAATGACATAGATAAAATTACATTCGATATATTACAACAACACATTAGTAATATATGCCGATTTATTTATTCGGAAAGATGATAAAGCATTATATCTGTAGATCACTTATATATTGGACTGGGACATAACTCTAACAAAGGTTTCCTTGTCTCAAGTTATCCGTCTTGTATGTGTGTGACCCTCCAGGCTCATGCCACCGTTGGCAGATCTGCCCAAGAGATCTCGCTTGTCCGATCCATCATAAGTGGTCTCTAGTAAAAAGTTAAGATTACCCAAGGTGCATGATGATCGATGATTCGATTTAACCTTTGTGCGTACAACTCACTATCCTATTATCTCTACACATCCCGATTGATCACAAGGCATAGAGTCGTCATCCTTGTTTAATCAATCATTATTACTTGATATGTGAGATGGCTGAGAACTGATAACCCGTATCACTGGCATGGCCATGCTCTTTCTCTCAGTCACTCTCGATCAAGAGGCCTGTAACGGATATCTTTCCCATACCGTAGTACGAGGGATAAATCCCTTAGCCATCTTTCGTGTCACTCATGCAATCCGTTCCTCCACCAAATCATGCCCGTTATTGCAATCCATTTACGGAAAGCGTTAGGCGCAAGTTAAAGCCACACGTACATTGCATAGCGATCACAAAGACTCCTTGGTCTAAGGATATCGTGACAAGCTATCGCATTTGAATAAGTTCATGGCTTAATCTACGAAAGACTATTCAAAGCAGGTCGTCCGATATCAATTACCTCATGATATCTATGATATGATTCTGGGATCCCTCATCCCTATGACAAGTAGAACTACGTCATTGAGAACCATCCTCATACTGGTCGCTTCTATTGAAGCATATATTGACCAGGGACTTGTTAAGTGTGATCCGTACAGATTTATGGTTCTACTACTTTAGTGGTCATAAATCAGATCATGCTTAACATATTACTCCAACACATGAGTAATACAAAGCCGTTTTAATTATTACAAACGATGATAAATATACATAGACATTTACAGACTACTAGCAATTGGACTAGGGCACACAAATGCTATCAATCTCTCACTTGCCCCTAATTCCAATCTAAGTCCTAGTCTATACCCATTGACCTAACATGTTTATCATGTTTCGCTTGAGGTAGAGCCTTGGTCAAGGGGTCAGCTGTGTTATCATCAGATGCAACGTAGTGGATCTTCACGTCACCTCTAGCAACTATGTCGCGGATGATGTGATACTTCCTGATTACATGTTTGGATCTGTCATGTGCCCTGGGTTCCTTAGCTTGCGCAATGGCCCCGGTGTTGTCACAATATAAGTCTACTGGGTTAGATTGGTTTTGAATTACACCTAACCCAGCCATGAAACTCCTGATCCATACAACCTCTTTTGCCGCTTCCGATGCAGCAATGAACTCTCCTTCGGTCGTAGAGTCGGCAATGGTATCCTGCTTCTTGTTTTTCCAGCTGAATGCTCCACCATTAAACGTAAACACATATCCCAACTGACTCTTAAAGTCATCGGGGTCTGTCTGGAAACTAGCGTCGACATATCTTTAGACGACTAGATCATCATTTCTTCCCCGTATACAAGAAAACCGTCTTTGGTTTTTCTCAAATATTTGAGAATTGCCTCGACGGCAATCTAGTGTTCCTCACCGGGTTTGGATTGATATCTACTGGTACAACTTAGGGCAAACAGGACATCCGGTCTCGTACATATCATGGCATACATTATGGTCCCTATAGCCGAAGCATATGGGATCTCATTCATTCTTGCTAGCTCTGCAGGTGTCTCAGCACACTGCTTCTTGTTAAGCTTTATGCCATGACGCAAGATGTTTCCTTGTCTCAAGTTATCCGTCTTGTATGTGTGTGACCCTCCAGGCTCATGCCACCGTTAGCAGATCGGCGCAAGAGATCTCTCTTGCCCGTTCCATCATATGTGGTCTCTAATAAGACATTAGGATTACCCAAGGTGCATGATGATCGATGATTCGATTTAACCTTGTGCGTACAAGTCACTATCCTATTATCTCTGGACATCCTGATTGATCACAAGGCATAGAGTCGTCATCCTTGTTTAATCAATCATTGTTACTTGATATGTGAGATGGCTGAGAACTGATAACCCGTATCACTGGCATGGCCATGCTCTTTCTCTCAGTCACTCTCGATCAAGAGGCTTTAACAGATATCTTTACCATACCGTAGTACAAGGGATAAATCCCTTTGCCGTATAAACGTGACCCGCTTTGAATAGTGTTTCATAGATTATGCCATGAACATATTCAAATGCGATAGCTTGTCACGATATCCTTAGACCAAGGAGTCCTTGTAACTTCTTAGACTAAGGAGTTACAAATCTTTCCCTTATTCTTTGGATCCTCAAAACCCTCAGGCTGGGACATATAAACGTCCTCATCTAACCTCCCATTAAGGAAAGCGGTTTTCACATCCATTTGCCATATCTCATAATTATGATAAGCTGCTACGGCAAGTAGAATGCGGATAGGTTTGACCATAGCTATTGGAGAAAAGGTTTCCTCTTAGTCAATTCCGGGGACATACCTATAACCTTTTGCTACCAGTCTCGCTTTGTAGGTCTGAGGTTTGCCATCCATGTCTATCTTTATTTTAAAGATCCATTTACACCCTATGACTTTTACGCCAGGGGTTTGATCCACCAAGACCCACACTTGATTATTTGACATGGATTGCATTTCTTCCCTCATGGCTTCCAACCATTTCTCATAGTCGGTTCCGTCCATGGCCTCTCGAAAGGTAGCTGGATCATTGTCAACTAACACCGAATTATAACCTCCAGTTACTAGGAAACCGTATCTGATAGGTGCGTGACTTGTCCTTTCAGATCGCCTTGGACCGTCCTCATTAACTGTAGCTATTGGTTCTTGCTCAATGACCACTTCTGGCTCTACTTCTTTTAAGGGGTCGTCCAGTGGTTCCTGAGTGACTGTCTCATCTAGAACTTCATCAAGATGAATAGTCCGCCCACTGACTGTCTTGGAAATAAATTCCTTTTCCAAGAATATCCCACCTCGGGCGACAAAAACTTTGTTTTCGCTCGGTTTGTAGAAGTTGTATCCTTTTGTTTCTTTTAGATATCCGACGAAAGTGCACTTATCTGATCTCAGTTCGAGCTTGGTTGCAAGCAACCGTTTTACAAAAGCCACGCAACCCCAGATTTTCAGGACAAAACGGGTTCCTTCTCATACCATTTCTCGAATGATGTCCCTTCCACTACTTTCGACGAAGCCCTATTTATTATGAACGCGGCCATTTGTAGAGCGTAACCCCAGAAGGAGATCGGGATATCAGTGTGACTTAACATCGATCGAACCATATCCAACAATGTCCAATTCCTTCGATCGGACACACCATTGAGTTGCGGTGTTCCTGGCGGAGTCCACTGAGATAGTATTCCACTTTCTACAAGATTACTAAGAAACTCTTCGGATAAGTATTCTCCACCCCGATTAGAACGGAGTGCCTTGATACTCTTTCCGAGTTTGTTTTCTACTTCAGTCCTAAACTCCTTGAATTTATCAAAGGCTTCGGACTTATGTCTCATGAGATAGACATAACTATATCTACTGAAATCATCAGTAAATGTGATAAAGTAGCCTAAACCACCTCTTGCTGGTGTACTCATTGGTCCACATGCATATGAATGTATTAGACCCAATAGATCACCTGCCCTCTCTCCTATACCGGGGAAGGGCGCTTTAGTCATCTTGCCCATTAAACAAGCCTCGCATCTTTCAATCGCTTGGAATTCGAATTGACTTAGAAGTCCGCGCTTATGAAGCACTGAGATGCGTTTCTCATTTATGTGACCTAGACGCCAATCCCAGATTAGAGTTTGGTCTAAATCATTAGCTTTAAACCTCTTAGCATTAATATTATAGCGCATGTTGGATCTCGAGTTTTGCATATTTAATATGTATAAACCTCCAACTGTGTGAGCATTTCCATAAAATATGTTATTGCGCATAATATTAAAAAACCTGTTCTTAATATCAAAATAATAACCTTATTTTTCAAGAAGGGATATTGATACAATATTCCCGCTGAAAGCAGGTACACAAAACACATCAAAAAGTTCTATTACAAGCCCACTGGGCAAAACAAGATCAACCGAACCCACAGCTGTTGCGGTAACACGCAAGTTGTACCCAACTCTTAGGCCCACCTCGTTTTCCCCCACCTCTCTTCTACTATGCAGTACCTGCACATCCGCACAGACATGAGACTCAGCTTCAGTGTCTAGTACCCAAGCATTTATAGTAGAAATATTTAGCTCTAATGGAATACCTTACGAAGTAGCGGCCCCACCGCCCTTCTTCTGATCTTCGTTCAGCTGCTGACAGTCCTTCTTCCAATGATCAGTCTTTTGGCAGTAGAAACAGACCGACTTCTTTACCTTCCCCTTGCCCTTCATGGGTATGGAAGGTTTAGAAATAAAAGGTCATTTGTTCTTCCCTGTTAGGTGCATTAGGCCTTTGCCCTTATCACCACCAGCTTTGAAGCCAGATCCCTTCTTGACCATTAGAATACCTTTGGGCGTACTACCCCTTATGCTCTTCTCGGCAATCACTAACTTGCTGTGCAACTCCGATGCGGTCTTGTCTACGTCATGCATACGATAGTTCATGACGAACCCACCATATGCATGAGGAAGGGATCGCAGACTAAAATCCGCAGCCATCTCCTTTTCCATAGTCATTCCGAGACTAGTCATATGATCGAGATGTCCCTTCATGCGTAGGACGTGTGGACCTACGGAACTGCCTGCTGATATTTTGCAGGCAATGAGTTCTCGGAGAACAATGTATTTTTCAATACATACTTTCTCTTTGAAGATATCCTTGATCTGTGCAAACATTGCAAACGGATCATGGGATAGCTCCATAAACTGCTTCTGGAGGTCCGCCTCCATGCAGCCCAGCATGACACACGCAACGTCGATAGAGTCGCTTAGGTGTTTCTGGTACGCATCCTTAATTACGAACCCGTCATCAACAACCCGTGTTGTGACGTTTCTATTTGTATCATATACAATCTTCTTTTGAAGTCGTCATTTACAACCCGTGCCAACACGCTTCAAAATTGAATTCATCCATCACAACCCGTGTGATGATGGTTCACAACGCTTTAATCATGCAAAAAATTAAATTCGATTTTAAACTTCGCATGTGAGGTGATGGCTTATAAACTTATAAGCTAAGCATGCAAGCATACAATAATTATCTAATAATTCAAGCAAGAGTCATAAAGCAGTTCAATATGCATCAATAGCCCATCCTATTGTTAAGATTCTACGAGACATCACATCTTCTCGTCTTTCTCATTCGGGATCCCACTAACTCTTGGACTTCCTCCAAGATCGTCATTGCGCTCGATTTTCCATCATTCTTGACTTTGAGTAGCAATTACAATTAATACTCGGTTTGTAGACCGGAAAAAAAATAATTACACTTTAAGAGGTCGAATGAAAGAATAATTACACGCTAACACAAACGGTATGCAAACCCGTGAAAGCGATAAAATTCTAATGGGCTACTAATGCATCATACATCTCATCACATCATCCAACATGTTATCACACAAACATGTTATCAAATAATATGCAATTATTCTGGTTTTAATTTTGCCAAGTTGCTTGGTCGGGTTTATCGAAACTAGACCTTTTCGAAAAATGGATTATGGAAACCGATCAAGTTTGAAAGTTTTCGAAATATTGGATCGCGGGTTCATGCCACGGACAAAAAAATCAACTTGCACGAACCAAGTCGGGTCCAAACTCAATAGGTGGAAGCCCATTGGGTCGAGCCCAACACCACGGCTCGGTTTGGGCCTAGGAAAGCCCAAACCAAGCTTGCCTCCATTCTTGGCCTTGGCCATGAAGAGGGACGGCCCCGGTCACCGCCGGTCTCCCGTGGCCTCCAGTGACCTCCGTCCAGTACCTCGAATCCAGCTCCCCGAGAGTCCCTTCTCGGACCCGACAAATCCAAAAAGAAACCGGATCAGAGGTACTGGACGGAGGTCACCGGAGGCCGGTAGAGGCCGGCGGTGACCGGGGCCGTCCCTCCTCTCGGCCGAGGCCGAGAAGAGAGGCAAGCTCGGTTTGGGCTTTTCTAGGCCCAAACCGAGCCGTGGTGTTGGGCTCGGCCCAATGGGCTTCGGCCCATTGGGCTTGGCCAACTTGATTCGTTCACGTTGATTATGTCCATGGATGAACCCACGATCCAATATTTTTAAATTCTAAATTTGATCGGTTTTGATAAACCGTTTTTCGAAAAAGGTCTAGTTTCGATAAACCCAACCAAGCAACTTGGCAAAATTAAAACTGAAATAATTGCATATTGTTTGATAATATGTTTGTGTGATAACATGTTGGATTATGTGATGAGATGTATGATGCATTATTAGCCCATTAGATTTTATCGCTTTCACGGTTCGCACACCGTTAGTGTTAGCGTGTAATTATTCTTTCATTCGAGTACATAAAGTGTAATTATTTTTTTATCCGGTCTACGAACCAAGTATTAATCGTAATTACTACTCAAAGATGAGAAGGATGGAAAATCGAGCACAATGACGGTTTAGGAGGAAGTCCAAGGGCTAGTGGGAGCCCGAATGAGAAAGATGAGAAGATATGGTGACTCGTAGAATCCTAAGATTAGGATGGGCTATTGATGCATATTTAAACGCTCTATGTTTGCTTGCTTTTATTATTTAAATAATTATATGCTTCCATGCTTTATAATTATTTAAATCGATTTTAAATGTTTGCATGTTTTAAGCGTTGTGAACCATCATTGCACGGGTTGTGATGGATGAGTTCCATTTTGAAACGTGTTTGCACGGGTTGCAAATGACGAATTCAAAAGAAGCTTGTATATGATACAATTAGAAACGTCACAACACGGGTTGTTGATGATGGGTTCGTAATTGTACCAAGATACTTTTGAATTATAAAACACAACCAAATCACAACATAATTTGAGTCAAGTGAGATGCCACCCATATTCACAACCATGTAGAAACATTTTATCGGTGTCGTGCGCCTTAGCGGAGCATCGATGGAATGGGTTCTATATGGAAATGGTAAAATTTGTGGGATGTCGTGCGCCTTAGCGGAGCATTTGCACAAAGTTAACGCATTAGTGAAGGATGGTTGACTCAGCCACGATTCTTGGCCTGAGGTTGAGCTGAGGCATCGGAAGGGTAAGCCGTGTGTTTTTGCACATACCCTGACCAAGAATTACACGGGTTGAAATTTTATGGACGTCCTACCTAAATGATTCAATTGGAGCGGTGCGCCTTAGCGTACTTCAATTGACAAATAAGTAACAATGATTGATTAAACAAAGATGATGACTCTATGCCTTTTGATCAATCGGGATGTCTAGAGATAATAGGATAGTGACTTGAACGCACAAAGGTTAAATCGAATCATCGATCATCATGCACCTTGGGTAATCATAACGTCTTACTAGAGACCAGTTATGATGGATCGGACAAGAGAGATCTTTTGTGCCGATCTGCCAACGGTGGCATGAGCCTGGAGGGTCACACACATTCAAGACGGATAACTTGAGACAAGGAAACCTTAACGTTTCTTGAGGAGCAGTACATGGATTAAATTGAAGGTTTTGGGCCATAGGTTCGGTATGAGAAAATAATTAGCGAATCTAGAAAACTGAGTTTTTTTCGTCGATGTCGCGTCGCACTTTGTTTGATAAGTAACGACAAAAAGGGTCGGGCCACTTTTGGACACGGCATGAAACCACATGGGCGAGCCCATTGGGCTCGGCTCGCCCATTGGCTCGGCCCATGAGGTGACATAACCGGCCCAAAAAGGGCCCATTTTGGGCCCAATAAGCCTTACATGGCCGGCCACTTTGGTGGGCCCAAAGGTGGGGGCCACAACACACCATGCTTAGTTGGTGAATGTTGATTAAGAGGTGAGTGATTTAAGGGGTATGGGTAAGGACACCTTTAAGCCCATACCAATCACATTTTGACCCATGCTTATGAGATTGATAAAGTAGAGAAAGATCAAATAATTAATTACACAATTCTCACTCTCACATCTCTCATTCTCTCTCCTTGGCCGGCCACCCTTTGCTCTCCTCTCTTCTTGCTCTCTTGTTCTTCATTTAATTGTTCTAGTAGGCATTAAGTGAAGTATCTTGAAAATCATCCCCTTGGTGTGGACTTTCTCTAGAGAAGAAGATCACAAAGTTCTTCTTTATCGATTCAACAAAGACTTAAAGGTAAATTTCTTGTGGAATAGATTTTGCCTTGGGATTTAATGGATCAATATTCTTGGACAAGGTTTGGAGTTGATTTGTTAAATGCTTCCGCTATCTCGATGTTAAAGAAAGCTCCAAAACCCAGCAGTGGTATGAGAGGATGGTTAACCCTCTTAATCTTTGTCTTGTTCAACTTGTTTCGGTTTTATGATTATTTGCATGTCATATTTGTTGATAACATGTTTTTAATGCTTTTTGGGAAAATTGCATGAAAAATGTTATTTTTTAAAATATATTGAATTTGGAATTTTTCGGAAATTATTAGATTTGTCGGGTCCGAGAAGAGACTCTCGGGGAGCTTCGGCCCATTGGCTTGGCCCGACTTGGTTCGTGCACGTTGATTATGTCTGTGGATGAACCCGCGATCTAATATTTCGAAAACTGTTAAATATGATCGGTTTCGATAAACCGTTTTTCATAAAGGTCTAGTTTCGATAAACCCGACCAAGAAACTTGGCAAAATTAAAACTGGAATAATTGCATATTATTAGTAGCCCATTAGATTTTATCGCTTTCACGGTGTGCACACCGTTAGTGTTAGCGTGTATATTGGGCTCGGCCCATGAGGTGACATAGTCGGCCCAACAAGGGCCGATTTTGGGCCCAATAAGCCCTACATGGCTGGCCACTTTGGTGGGCCTAAAGGTGGGGGCCACAACACACCATGCTTAGTTGGTGAATGTTGGTTAAGAGGTGAGTGATTTAAGGGGTATGGGTAAGGACACCTTTAAGCCCATACCAATCACATTTTGACCCATGCTTATGAGATTGATAAAGTAGAGAAAGATCAAATAATTAATTACATAATTCTCACTCTCACATCTCTCATTCTCTCTCCTTGGCTGGCCACCCTTTGCTCTCCTCTCTTTTTGCTCTCTTGTTCTTCATTTAATTGTTCTAGTAGGCATTAAGTGAAGTATCTTGAAAATCATCCCCTTGGTGTGCACTTGCTCTAGAGAAGAAGATCACAAAGTTCTTCTTTATCGATTCAACAAAGACTTAAAGGTAAATTTCTTGTGGAATAGATTTTGCCTTAGGATTTAATGGTTCAATATTCTTGGACAAGGTTTGGAGTTGATTTTTTAAATGCTTCCGCTATCTCGATGTTAAAGAAAGCTCCAAAACCCAACAGTGGTATCAGAGGATGGTTAACCCTCTTAATCTTTGTCTTGTTCAACTTGTTTCGGTTTTATGATTATTTGCATGCCATATTTGTTGATAACATGTTTTTAATGCTTCTTGGGAAAATTGCATGAAAAATGTTATTTTTGAAAATATATTGAATTTGGAATTTTTCGAAAATTATTGGATTTGCCGAGTCCGAGAAGATATTCTCATGGAGCTTCGGCCCATTGGCTTGACCCGACTTGGTTTGTGCACGTGGATTATGTCTGTGGATGAACCCGCGATCCAATATTTCGAAAACTGTTAAATATGATCGGTTTCGATAAACAGTTTTTCATAAAGGTCTAGTTTCGATAAACCCGACCAAGCAACTTGGCAAAATTAAAACCAGAATAATTGCATATTATTAGTAGCCTATTAGATTTTATCGCTTTCACGGTTTGCACACCGTTAGTGTTAGCGTGTAATTATTCTTTCATTCGAGCTCATAAAGTGTAATTATTTTTTATCCGGTCTACGAACCGAGTATTAATTGTAATTACTACTCAAAGACGAGAAGGATGGAAAATCGAGCACAATGACGGTCTTGGAGGAAGTCCAAGAGCTAGTGGGAGCCCGAATGAGAAAGACGGGAAGATATGGTGACTCGTAGAATCCTAAGATTAGGATGGGCTGTTGATGCATATTTAACGCTTTATGTTTGTTTGCTTGAATTATTTAAATAATTACATGCTTGTATGCTTACCATATAAGTTTATAAGCCATCACCTCACATGCAAAGATTAAAATCGATTTTAATTGTTTGCATGTTTAAAGCGTTGTGAACCATCATCTCACGGGTTGTGATGGATGGGTTCAATTTGGAAACGTGTTTGCACGTGTTGCAAATGACGACTTCAAAAGAATATTGTATATGATACAATTAGAAACGTCACAACACGAGTTGTTGATGACGGGTTCGTAATTGTACCAAGATACTTTTGAATTACTAAACACAACCAATCACAACATAATTTGAGTCAAGTGAGATGCCACCCAAATTCACACCCATGTAGAAACATTTTATCGGTGTCGTGCGCCTTAGTAGATCATCGATGGAATGGGTTCTATATGGAAATGGTAAATTTTGTGGGATGTCGTGTGCCTTAGCGGAGCATCTGCACAAAGTTAACGCATTAGTGAAGGTTGGTTGACTCGACCACGATTCTTGGCCTGAGGTCGAGCTGGGGCATCGGAAGGGTAAGCCGTGTGTTTTTGCACATACAATGACCAAGAGTTACATGGGTTGTAATTGGATGGACGTCCTACCTAAATGAGTCAATTGGAGCGGTGCGCCTTAGCGTACTTCAAATGAAAAATAAGGGATCTTGGTTTAAAGATTCTAAACCTTAGAATCGGATGGTTGGTGTTTAATTCGGATCTTTGTAAATTTATTCAACTTTTCTGATTAAATTTACTTTCTTCGTGTAGAAATGGCTAGTAATTCAACACACTAGTCTAATTTTTCGTTGAGGACTATACTTGAAAAGTGTAAACTTAATGGGACACATTATCTGGACTGGGACAGAAATTTACGACTTGTGTTAAAGTTGGAATGCAGGGAGTACGTCCTTGACAAGGCTATCCTGGTGGAGCCAGCTGCCAATGCAACAAGGGTCGTTAAGGATGCGTACCAGAAACACCTTAGCGACTCTATCGACGTTGCGTTTGTCATGCTGGGTTGCATGGAGGTGGACCACCAGAAGTAGTTTATGGAGCTATCCCGTGATCTGTTTGCAAAGTTTGCACAGATCAAGGATATGTTCAAAGAGAAAGTACGTATTGAAAAATAAACTGTTCTTTGAGAACTCATTGCCTGCAAGATGTGAGCAGGCAGCTCCGTAGGTCCACACGTCCTACGTATGAAGGGACATCTCGATCATATGACTAGTCTCGGAATGATTATGGAGAAAGAGATGGCTGCGGATTTCATTCTGCAATCCCTTCCTCATGCATATGGTGGGTTCGCCATGAACTATCACATGCATGACATAGACAAGACCGCGTCGGAGTTGCACAGCATGTTGGTAACTGTCGAGAAGAGCATAAGGGGTAGTACGCCCAAAAGTGTTCTAATGGACAAGAAGGGATCCGGCTTCAAAGCTGGTGGTGATAAGGGCAAAGGCCCAATGCACCAGACGGGGAAGAATAGATGACCTTTCATCACTAAACCTTCCATGCCCATGAAGGGAAATGGGAAGGCAAAAGAGTCGATCTGTTTCTACTGCCAAAACCCTGGTCAATGGAAGAAAGACTGTCAGCAGCTGAAGGATGATTAAAGGAAGGGCGGTGGGGCCGCTACTTCGTCATGTATTCCATTAGAGCTAAATCTTTCTACTATAAATGCTTGGGTACTAGACACTGGAGCTAAGTCTCATGTTCGTGCGGATGTGCAGGTGTTGCATAGTAGAAGAGATATGGGGGAAAACGAGGTGGTCCTAAGAGTTGGGAACAACGTGAGAGTTACCGCAACTGTCGTGGGTTCTGTTAACCTTGTTTTGCCCAATGGGCTTGTAATTGAACTTTCAGATGAGTTTTGCGTACCTGCTTTCAGCAGGAATATTATATCAATATCTCTTCTTGAAAAGGAAGGTTATTATTTTGATATTAAGAACGAGTTTTTTAATATTATGCGCAACAACATGTTTTATGGAAATGCTCACACTATTGGAGGTTTATACATATTAAATATGCAAAACTCAAGATCCAACATGCTCTATAATATTAATGCTAAGCGGTTTAAAGCTAATGATTTAGACCAAACACTAATCTGGCATTGTCGTCTAGGTCACATAAATGAGAAACGCATCTCAGCGCTTCATAAGCGCGAACTTCTAAGTCAATTCGAGTTCCAAACGATTGATAGATGCGAAGCTTGTTTAATGGGCAAGATGACTAAAGCGCCCTTCACTGGTTTAGGTGAGAGGGCAGATGATCTATTGGGTCTAATACATTCAGACGTATGTGGACCAATGAGTACACCAGCCAGAGGTGGTTTAGGCTACTTTATCACATTTACTGATGATTTCAGTAGATATGGTTATGTCTCTCTCATGAGACATAAGTCCGAAGCTTTTGATCGGGGCGGAGAATACTTATCCGAGGAGTTTCTTAGTCATCTTACTAATGTGTTGTAGTAATATATCTAATGTGAATTGATCTAAGTCATAATGTGTGTAACCACTTATAGTAGAACTATAGATCAGAAAGAATTGCATTCGATAATGTCCCTGATCAGCTAAGCTTCTTCTGAAGCGATATTTATGAGACTAACTCCTTGCGATCACGCTCTACTGATCATGGCAAAGTATGTGCCGAAGTTATATCTTATATACCATCAGGTCGATGATATCGGACAACCCGATTGTGAGTATGCTGCATAGATCCAGTCATGAGATACTCACATATAGTAACTTGTCATTATATCCTAAGACCAAGCAGTCTTTGTGTACACTATGTAACGAATACCTAAGTTTGACCTAGTCTAACGTTATCTATAAAACGGTAGCCATAACGGCTTCGATTGGCTTTGGCATTTATTGCACTAGTGAACTCGAAAGGCGTCTGAGGGATTTATCACTCATACTTCAATATGAGAAAGATATCCGTTTAGGCCACTTGATGAGTATGAATGAAGAAAGAGCACGGCCGTGCAGGTGATACCTTAGTATCAGTTTTCAGTCATCTCAGATATCAAGAAACAGTGATTGATAAATTAGGATGACCATTCTATGCCTATTGATCAATTTGGATATCGGTTTTATAAAAGGATAGTGACATGTACGATAACAGGTTAAGTCGAATAATCGATAATCACGAATATTGGATAATCATAATGTCTTGCTAGAGGCCACTTATGATGGAAAGGGTAAAATAGTAATTTTACCAGTCTGCCAATTATTCGTGAGCCTAGACGGTCACACGCATTAAGCACGATACATGACAAAAATTATGGATGACAATTGAGAACAATTCAGTAGTTTTCTGGCCTAAAGTTTTAACCAGACGGTTGAAGAAATCAATTCGAGGAAATTGAGCCGTTTTGTCTAAACCGAAATTAGAACTCAAGTTAATGGGTTTAATTCGGGTTTTAGTTAAACGGGCTTAAAGCCCATTTAGGGATTTAAGTTATGAGTGGGAACAAATGCAAATAAGAGATTATAAAGGATAGATAATGCAATTTTAATTTGAAATTCAATTAATTTTCAAATTAAAATCACATAATATCTTCCATTATCCTCAATTATTTTTCAGCAACTTCCTCCCTCATTCTCTCCCCCTCATTGCCGAAAATCCTCTCCCTCTCATCCTCCATTGTTTTCAAGTTTCTCTCAAAAAATTAATAGCAAAATTATTGAGTGAAAACCTCTTCGGTTGTGGTGCTTGTGTGGACTTGATAGAGAAACACTATACTTGTGTTTTCATCGATTAGAAGAGGTAACTTTCAGATTTATATTTATATATATATAACATGTTGAAATTGCATTAAGATCATAGCTTGCATCGATCACCACGGTTACATAACGTCGGTTGCATGATATTTATCGATTGGAACCCGTGGTGATCTCTTTCAGTTTCCAGACAGACCCCGATGACTTTAACAGTTGGGATATGTGTTTACGTTGAACGGTGGAGCCTTAAGCTGGAAAAGCAAGAAGTAGGACACCTTTGCCGAATCTACCACCGAAGCTGAGTACATTGCTGCATCGGAAGCGGCAAAAGAGGCTGTATGGATCAGGAGTTTCATGGCTGGGTTAGGTGTAATTCAAAACCCATCTAACCCAATAGACTTATATTGTGAAAACACCAGGGCCATTGCGCAAGCTAAGGAACCCAGGGCACATGACAGATTCAAACATGTACTCAAGAAGTATCACATCATCCGCGACATTGTTGCTAGAGGTGACGTGAAGATCCACTACGTTGCATCTGATGATAACACAGCCGACCCCTTGACCAAGGCTCTTCCTCAAGAGAAACATGATAAACATGTTAGGTCAATGGGTATAGACTGGGACTTAAATTGGAACTAGCGGCAAGTGGGAGATTGATAGCATATTTTTCCCCTAGTCCAATTGCTAGTAGTCTGTAAATGTCTATGTATAATTATCATCGTTTGTAATAAATAAAACGATTTTGTATTACTTATGTGTTGAAGTAATATGTTAAGCATGATCTGATTGATGACCACTAAAGTAGTAGAACCATAAATCTGTACGGATCACACTTAACGAGTCCCTGGTCAATATACGCTTCAATAGAAAAGACCAGTATGAGAAAAGACCAGTGTTTGTGATTGCTATGCAATGTACGTGTGGCTTTAACTTGCGCCTAACGCTTTCCATAATAGGATTGCAATAACGGGCATGATTGGATGGCAGAACGGATTGCATGAGTGACACGAAAGACGGCTAAGGAATTTATCCTTCGTACTACGGTATGGGAAAGATATCCGTTAAAGGCCCCTTGATCGAGACTGACTGAGAGAAAGAGCATGTCCATGCCAGTGATACATGATAGCATTTTTGTGCCCTGGTCCAATTGCTAGTAGTCTGTAAATGTCTATGTATAACTATCATCGTTTGTAATAAATAAAACGGCTTTGTATTACTTATGTGTTGAAGTAATATGTTAAGCATGATCTGATTTATGACCACTAAAGTAGTAGAACCATAAATCTGTACGGATCACACTTAACGAGTCCCTGGTAAATATACGCTTCAATAGAAACGACCAGTATGAGGATGGTTCTCAATGACGTATTCTACTTGTCATAGGGATGAGGGATCCCGGAATCATATCATAAATATCATGAGGTGATTTATATCGGACAACCCACTTTGAATAGTGTGTCATAGATCAAGCCATGAACATATTCAAATGCGATAGCTTGTCATGATATCCTTAGACCAAGGAGTCTTTGTGATCGCTATGCAATGTACGTGCGCCTTTAACTTGCTCCTAACGCTTTCCGTAACAGGATTGCAATAACGGGCATGATTGGGTGGCGGAACGGATTGCATGAGTGACACGAAAGACGGCCAAGGGATTTATCCCTTGTACTACGGTATGAGAAAGATATCCGTTAAAGGCCTCTTGATTGAGAATGACTAAGAGAAAGAGCATGGCCATGCCAGTGATACGGGTTATCAGTTCTTACACATCTCACATATCAAGTAACAATGATTGATTAAACAAGGATGATGACTCTATGCCTTGTGATCAATTGGGATATCTAGAGATAATAGGATAGTGACTTGAACGCACAAAGGTTAAATCGAATCATCGATCATCATGCACCTTGGGTAATCATAACGTCTTACTAGAGACCACTTATGATGGATCGGAAAAGAGAGATCTTTTGTGCCGATATTCCAACGGTGGCATGAGCTTGGAGGGTCACACACATTCAAGACGGATAACTTGAGACAAGGAAACCTTAACGTTTCTTGAGGAGCAATACATGGACAAAACTGAAGGTTTTGGGCCACAGGTTCGGTATGAGAGAATAATTAGCGAATCGAGAAAACTGAGATTTTTCGTCGATATCACGTAGGACTTTGTTTGATTAGTAACGACAAAAAGGGTCGGGCGAATTTTGGACACGACACAAAACCACATGGGCGAGCCCATTGGGCTCTGCCCATGAGGTGACATGGCCGGCCCAACAAGGGCTCATTTTGGGCCCAATAAGCCCTACATGGCCGACCACTTTGGTGGGCCCAAAGGTAGGGGCCACAACACACAATGCTTAGTTGGTGAATGTTGATTAAGACGTGAGTGATTTAAGGGGTATGGGTAATGACACCTTTATGCCCATACCAATCACCTTTTGACCCATGCTTATGAGATTGATGAAGTAGAGAAATATCAAATAATTAATTACACAATTCTCATCTCACAACTCTCTCTCTCTCTCCTTGGCCGACAACCCCTAGCTCTCCTCTCTTCTTGCTCTCTTGTTCTTCATTTAATTGTTCTAGTAGGCATTAATTGTAGGATCTTGAAGATCATCCCCTTGCTGTGGACTTGCTCTAGAGAAGAAGATCACAAAGTTCTTCTTTATCGATTCAACAAAGACTTAAAGGTAAATTTCTTGTGGAATAGATTTTGCCTTGGGATTTATTGGTTCAATGTTCTTGGACAAGGTTTGGAGTTGATTTGTTAAATGCTTCCGTTATCTCGATGTTAAAGAACGCTCCTTAACCCTACAGTGTATCAGAGCATGGTTAACCCTCTTAATCTTTGTCTTGTTGAACTTGTTTCGGTTTTATGATTATTTGCATGTCATATTTGTTGATAACATGTTTTTAACGCTTTTTTGGAACATTACATGAAAAATATTTTTTTTGGAAAATATATTGAATTTTAATTGATTTTAATTGTTTGCATGTTTAAAGTGTTGTGAACCATCATCGCACGGGTTGTGATGGATGTGTTCAATTTTGAAACGTGTTTGCACGGCTTGCAAATGACGACTTCAAAAGAAGATTGTATATGATACAATTAGATACGTCACAATAGGAGTTGTTGATGACGGGTTCGTAATTGAACCAAGATACTTTCGAATTATTAAACACAACCAAATAACAACATAATTTGAGTCAAGTGAGATGCCACCCAAATTCACACCCATGTAGAAACATTTTATCGGTGTCGTGCACCTTAGCGGAGGATCGATGGAATGGGTTCTATATGGAAATGGTAAATTTTGTGGGATGTCGTGCGCCTTAGCGGAGCATCTGCACAAAGTTAATGCGTTAGTGAAGGTTGGTTGACTCGACCACGATTCTTGGCCTGAGGTCGAGCTGGGCCATCCGAAGGGCAAGCCGTGTGCTTTTGCACATACCCTGACCAGGAGTTACACGGGTTGTAATTGGATGGACGTCCTACCTAAATGAGTCAACTGGAGCGGTGTGCCTTAGCGTACTTCAATTGACAAATAAGGGATCTTGGTTTAAAGATTCTAAACCTTAGAATCGGATGGTTGGTGTTTAATTCGGATCATCGTAAATTTCTTCAACTTTTTTGATTAAATTTACTTTCTTCGTGTAGAAATGGCTAGTAATTCAACAAACTCGTCTAATTTGTCGTTGAGGACTATACTTGAAAAGTGTAAACTCAATGGGACAAATTATCTGGACTGGGACATCAATTTACGACTTGTGTAAAAGTTGGAACGCATGGAGTACGTCCTTGACAAGGCTATCCCGGTGGAGCCAGCTGCCAACGCAACGAGGGTCGTCAAGGATGCGTACTAGAAACACCTTAGCGACTCTATAGACGTCGTGTGTGTCATGTTGGGCTGCATGGAGGCGGACCTCTAGAAGCAGTTTATGGAGCTATCCCATGATTCGTTTGCATTGTTTGCACAGATCAATGATATGTTCATACAAAAAGTACGTATTGAAAAATACACTGTTCTCCGAGAACTCATTGCCTGCAAGATGTCAGCGGGCAGCTCCGTAGGTCCACACGTCCTACGTATGAAGGGACATCTCGATCATGTGACTAGTCTTGGAATGAATATGGAGAAAGAGATGGCTACAGATTTCATTCTGCAATCCCTTCCTGATGCATATGGTGGGTTCGCCATGAACTATCACATGCATGACATGGACAAGATCGCATCGGAGTTGCACAACATGTTAATAACTGCCGAGAAGAGCATAAGGGGCAGTACGCCCAAAAGTGTTATAATGGTCAAAATGGGATCCGACTTCAAAGCTGGTGGTGGTAAGGGCAAAGGCCCAATGCACCAGACGGGGAAGAACAGACGACCTTTCATCACTAAACCTTCCGTGCCCATGAAGGGAAATGGGAAGGCAAAAGAGTCGGTCTGTTTCTACTGCCAAAAGCCTGGTCACTGGAAGAAAGACCGTAACAGTTGAAGGATGATCAGAGGAAGGGCGGTGTGGCCGCTACTTCGTCAGGTATTCCATTAGAGCTAAATCTTTCTATTATAAATGCTTGGGTACTAAACACTGGAGCTGAGTCTTATGTCAGTGCGGATGTGCAGGTGTTGCATAGTAGACGACATAAGGGGGAAAACGAGGTGGACCTAAGAGTTGGGAACAACGTGAGAGTTACCGCAACTGCCGTGGGTTCTGTTAACCTTGTTTTGCCCAGTGGGCTTGTAATTTAACTTTCTGATGTGTTTTGCATACCTGCTTTCAGCAGGAATATTATAACAATATCTCTTCTTGGAAAAGAAGGTTATTATTTTGATATTAAGAACGGGTTTTTTAATATTATGCGCAACAACATGTTTTATGGAAATGCTCACACTGTTGGAGGTTTATACATATTGAATATGCAAAACTCGAGATCCAACATGCTCAATGATTTAGACCAAACTTTAATCTGGCATTGTCGTCTAGGTCACATAAATGAGAAACGCATCTCAGCGCTTCATAAGCGCGGACTTCTAAGTCAATTCAAATTCCAAACAATTGGTAGATGCGAAGGTTGTTTAATGGGACATAAGTCCGAAGCCTTTGATAAATTCTTGGAGTCTAGGACTGAAGTAGAAAACCAACTCGGAAAGAGTATCAAGGCACTCCGTTCTGATCGGGGTGGAGAATACTTATCCAAGGAGTTTCTTAGTCATCTTACTGAAAGTGGAATACTATCTCAGTGGACTCCGCCAGGAACACCGCAACTCAATGGTGTGTCCGAGCGAAGGAATCACACATTGTTGGATATGGTTCGATCGATGTTAAGTCTCACTGATCTCCTGATCTCCTTCTGGGGTTACGCTCTGCAAACGGCCGCTTTCATAATAAACAGAGCTCCGTCAAAAGCAGTGGAAGGGACATCATTCGAGAAATGGTACGGGAAGGAACCCATTTTGTCCTTCCTAAAAATCTAGGGTTGCGAGGCTTTTGTAAAACATTTGCTTGCAACCAAGCTTGAACCGAGATCAGATAAGTGCACTTTCGTCGGATATCCAAAAGAAACAAAAGGATACTACTTCTACAAACCGAGAGAAAATAAAGTTTTTGTCGCTCGAGATGGGACATTCTTGGAAAAGGAATTTATTTCCAAGACAGTGAGTGGGAGGGCTATTCATCTTGATGAAGTTCTAGATGAGATAGGCACTCGGGAACCACTAGACGACCCACAGGAAAAAGTAGAGCTAGAAGTGGTAGTTGAGCAAGAACCAATAGCTACAGTTAATGAAGACGGTCCAAGGCGGTCTGAAAGGATAAGTCATGCACCTATCAGATACGGTTTCCTAGTAACTAGAGGTGATGATTTAGTGTTAGTGGAAATGTGGGACTTAGTGGATCAAACCCCTGACGTAAAATTCATTGGGTGTAAATGGATTTTTAAAATAAAGATAGACATGGATGGCAAACCTCAGACCTATAAAGCAAGACTGGTAGCAAAAGGTTATAGGCAAGTCCACGGAATTGACTATGAAGAGACCTTTTCTCCAGTAGCTATGGTCAAATCTATCCGCATTCTACTTGCCGTAGCAGCGTATCATAACTATGAGATATGGAAAATGGACCTCAAAACCGCCTTCCTCAACGGGAGGTTAGCTGAGGACGTTTATATGTCCCAGCCTGAGGGTTTTGAGGATCCTAAGAATAAGGGAAAGATTTGCAAGTTGCTAAAATCAATTTATGGTGTGAAGAAAGCATCTCTGAGTTGGAATGAGCGTTTTGATGAAGTTGTGAAACAGTTTGGCTTCATCAAGAACGATGATGAACCTTGCGTATATAAAAAGGCAGATGGGAGCAAAGTAGTCTTCTTGGTGCTCTATGTTGATCACATATTGCTCATTGGAAACGATGTCCCTACCTTGCTCTTAACAAAGACTTGGTTAGGTGAGTGTTTCGCAATGAAGGACTTAGGCGAGGCCTCTTACATCTTGGGGATCAAGATATATAGAGACCGTGCCAAGCGGGTCTTGGGCTAAAGTCAAAGCACCTATATAGACAAAGTGCTGAGAAGAAAGGACTGCTGCCCATGCGCCGTGGCATAAAGCTTAGCAAGAAGCAGTGTGCTGAGACACCTGCAGCGCTAGCAAGAATGAATGAGATCCCATATTCTTCGGCTAAAGGGTCCATAATGTATTCCATGACATATACGAGACCGGATGTCTCGTTTGCCCTAAGTAGTACCAGTAGACATCATCCATACCCGGTGAGGAACACTGGATTGCCGTCAAGGCAGTTTTTAAATATTTGAGAAAAACCAGAGACGCTTTTCTTAAATACGGGGGAAGAAATGATGATCTCGTCGTCAAAGGATATGTCGACGCTAGTTTCCAGACAGACCCTGCTGACTTTAAGAGTCAGTTGGGATATGTGTTTACGTTGAACGGTGGAGCATTCAGCTGGAAAAGCAAGAAGGAGGACAACATTGCCGACTATACGACCGAAGCTGAGTACATTGCTGCATCGGATGCGGCAAAAGAGGCTGTATGGATCAGGAGTTTCATGGCTGTGTTAGTTGTAATTCAAAACCCATCTAACCCAGTAAACTTATATCATGACAACACCGGGGACATTGCGCAAGCTAAGGAACCCAGGGCACATGACAGATCCAAACATGTACTCAGGAAGTATCACATCATCCGCGAGATTGTTGCTATAGGTCACGTGAAGATCCACTACGTTGTATCTGATGATAACACAGCCGACCCCTTAACCAAGGCCCTTCCTCAAGCGAAACATGATAAACATGTTAGGTCAATGGGTATAGACTGGGACTTTGATTGGAACTAGGGGCAAATGGGAGATTGATAGCATTTTTGTGCCCTAGTCCAATTGCTAGTAGTATGTAAATGTCTATGTATAATTATCATCATTTGTAATAAATAAAACCGCTTTGTATTACTTATGTGTTGAAGTAATATGTCAAACATGATCTGATTTATGACCGTTAAAGTAGTAGAACCATAAATCTGTACGGATCACACTTAACGAGTCCCTAGTCAATATACACTTCAATAGAAGCGACCAGTATGAGGATGGTTCTCAATGACGTAGTTCTACTTGTCATAGGGATGAGGGATCCCAGAATCATATCATAGATATCATGAGGTGATTGATATCGGACGACCCACTTTGAATAGTGTTTCATAGATCAAGCCATGAACATATTCAAATGCAATAGCTTGTCACGATATCCTTAGACCAAGGAGTCTTTGTGATCGCTATGCAATGTACGTGCAGCTTTAACTTGCGCCTAACGCTTTCCGTAACAGGATTGCAATAATGGGCATGATTGGATGGCGGAACGGATTGCATGAGTAACACGAAAGATGGCTAAGGGATTTATCCCTCGTACTACGGTATGGGAAAGATATCCGTTAAAGGCCTCTTGATCGAGAATGACTGAGAGAAAGAGCATGGCCATGCCAGTGATACGGGTTATCAGTTCTCAGCCATCTCACATATCAAGTAACAATGATTGATAAAACAAGGATGACGACTCTATGCCTTGTGATCAATCGGGATATCTAGATATATTAGGATAGTGACTTGAACGCACAAAGGTTAAATTGAATCATCGATCATCATGCACCTTGGATAATCATAACGTCTTACTAGAGACCACTTATGATAGATCGGACAAGAGAGATCTTTTGTGCCAATCTGCCAACGGTGGCATGAGCCTGGATGGTCACGCACATTCAAGATTGATAACTTGAGACAAGGAAACCTTAACATTTCTTGAGGAGCAATACATGGACAAAACTTAAAGTTTTGGGCCATAGGTACGGTATGAGAGAATAATTAGCGAATCGAGAAAATTGAGTTTTTTCGTCGATGTTGCGTCGGACTTTGTTTGATAAGTAACGACAAAAAGGGTCGGGTGACTTTTGGACACGGCACGAAACCACATGGGCAAGCCCATTGGGCTCGGCCCATGAGGTGACATGGTCGGCCCAACAAGGGCCCATTTTGGGCCCAATAAGCCCTACATGGCCGGCCACTTTGGTGGGCCCAAAGGTGGGGGCCACAACACACCATGCTTAGTTGGTGATTGTTGATTAAAAGGTGAATGATTTATGGGGTATGGAAAATGACACCTTTAAGCCCATACCAATCGCCTTTTAGGGGTATGGGTAATGACACCTTTAAGCCTATACCAATCACCTTTTGACCAATGCTTATGAGGTTGATGAAGTAGAGAAATAGAAAGAGAATTAATTACACAAGACACTCTCACATCTCTCTCTCTCTCTCCTTGGCCGGCCGCCCCTTTGCTCTCCTCTCTTCTTGCTCTCTTGTTCTTCACTTAATTGTTCTAGTAGGCATTAAGTGAAGGATCTTGAAGATCATCCCCTTGGTGTGGACTTGCTCTAGAGAAGAAGATCACAAAGTTCTTCTTTATCGATTCAACAAAGACTTAAAGGTAAATTTCTTGTGAAATAAATTTTTCCTTGGGATTTAATGGTTCAAAGTTTTTGGACAAGGTTTGGAGTTGATTTGTTTAAATGTTTCCACTATCTCGATGTTAAAGAACGCTCCAAAACCCTACATGTAGAGTTTTGGAGCGTTCAATATCATCGAGATAGCGGAAGCATAAAAAAAAGCAACTCCAAACTTTGTCCAAGAACATGAACCATTAGATCTCACGGAAAAATCTATTCCACAAGAAATTTTCCTTTTAGTCCTTGTTGAATCAAGAAAGAAGAACTATGTGATCTTCTTCTCTAGACCAAGTCCACACCAAGAGGATAATCTTTAAGATCCTTCACAAAGAGCAATAAGAGAGGAGAGTAAGGGGTGGCCGGCCAAGGAGAGAGAAAGTGAGTTGTGAGAGTGTGTGAATTAATTTTTCATTTGTCTGAAAGAGATCACCACGGGTTCGAAAGATTGAAAATCATGCAGCGGACAATATGTAACCATGGTGATCGATAAAAACTTGATCTTAATGCTATTAGAACATGTTATAAACATAATTAAAATCTGGTGTTTACCTCTTGTAATCGACAAGAACACAAGCGTAGTGTCCTCTCTATCAAGTCCACACAAGCACACAACCGAAATGGTTTTTCTCTCTAACTTTTTGCTAGAAAATTGAAAGAAAACTTGAGCAATAATGGAGGTAGAGAGAGGAGAGAGTTTTCGGGAATTGAGGGAGAGAGAGAGGGGAGTTGGTTGCTGAAAAATTCAAAGGATAAGATAAATAAGATATTATGTAATTTTTAATTTGAAATTAAATTGAATTTCAAAATAAAAATTGCATTATCTATCCCTTTAATCCTTCTTATTGCAATAGGTTGCTCCGTATCTTCTTGAATTTCTTCAAGATGCACGGCACTCCCACTAGCTCTTTTGGAAATAAATTCCTTTTCCAAAAATACCCCTCCTCGAGCAACAAAAACTTTGTTCTCGCTGGGTTTGTAGAAATAGTACCCCTTGTTTCTTTAGGGTACCCTACAAAGACACATTTGTCTGATTTTGGTTCGAGCTCATCGCCTAGCAAACGTTTGACGTAAGCTTTACATCCCCAAATCTTAAGGAAAGCTAATAAGGGTTTCTTCCTGTTCCATACTTCGTATGGAGTGCTTTCCACTGCCTTTGTAGGAGCCCGATTCAATATGGATGCGGCCGTTTCTAGGGCATAGCCCCAGAAGGAGATAGGAAGATCAACCTGACTCATCATTGATCGAACCATGTCAAGCAAGGTTCGATTTCTCCGTTCGGATACACCATTCATTTGAGGTGTTCCGGGCGGAGTCAATTCAGAGATGATCCCACACTCCTTTAAATGACTGTGAAAATCTTGATCTAAGTACTCACTGCCTCGGTCAAATCGAAACGCCTTTATACTTTTACCAAGCTGGTTCTGTGCTTCGTTCTGGAACTCTTTGAACTTGTCAAAGGTTTCCGACTTATGCCTCATAAGATAAACATACCCATATCTACTAAAGTCATCAGTGAATGTAACGAAGTAGTGAAAACCTCTTCTGGTCTGAGTGCTCATGGGCCCACAAACATCGGAATGTATGAGGCCTAGTAAGTCACTCGCCCTTTCACCTAAACCGGCAAAAGGTGCTTTTGTCATTTTGCCCATAAGGCATGACTCGCATCTCTCAATTGAAGTGAATTCAAACGGACTTAGAAGCCCACACTTGTGAAGTGTTGAGATGCGTTTCTGGCCTATATGGCCTAAGCGGCAGTGCCATAACACAGTCTGGTTTAAATCATCGGATTTAACCCTTTTTTTACTGATATTATAAATCGAGCTAGTGTCAGTGTTTTGAATATTAAGAATATATAAACCACCAACTAATGAAGCATTGCAATAAAACATGTTTTTCTTGAAAATACTGAAAACTCCATTATCAATTGAAAAATGATATCCTTCATTGTCGAGCAAGGAAATAGAAATAATATTTCTGCGAAACGCAGGTACACAATGAACATTATTTAAAAATAAAACTAGCCCACTGGGCAAACTGAGACTAATATCTCCTACAACAGTTGTCGAGACATGATTGCCATCGCCAACTCGTAGGTCCGCCTCGCCCTTGCTCACTTCTCTTCTACTTCCTAGATCCTGCACATTAACACAAATGTGAGATTCTGCACCGGTATCAAGTACCCAAGAATCTGAAGTAGATAAACTGAGATTGAGCTCAATAACAAATATACCTGATCCTGAAGACGTGAAAGCTCCACTCTTCTTAAGAAACAACTAGTGTTTCTTGCAATCCTTCTTCCAGTGCCCCAGTCCTTGGCAATAGAAGCAGACGACATCCTTCTTAGGATTCTCAACAGCCTTTGGAGCTGCTGGACCCTTAGGTTGTCGAATCTTCCCTGCTAAGTGCATAGGAGCCTTAACCTTGCCCAGGCCGGCTTTTTTGAAGCTCACTTGCTTGTTGACCATAAGAACCTCCTTGGTTTTCCCCTTCAGATTCTTTTCAGTAGTCACGAGCATACCATGAAGCTCTGACATGGTTTTATTCATGTCATGCACATTGTAATTTCCAACGAATTCACGATATGCTTCTGGAAGTGAATGCAGCACAAAGTCTGCAGACATTTCCTTGTCCACAGGATGACCTAGTCTGGTCAAATGTTCCAAAAGACGCTTCATCTTAAGGACATGAGGACTAACAGGAGCTCCAGCCTTTAGTTTGCAAGACATCAGTTCAACGAAAGTGTCGTATCTTTCGACACGCGCTTTCTCTTTGAACATTTTATCGATCTCAGCCATACAGGCTTTGGGATCGTCGGAAATGTCCAAGAACTGTTGCTGCAAGTCCGGCACCATACTGCCCATCATGATGCACTGCACGTCAATCCGGTCGCTAAGGAATTTCTGGTAGGTATCCCTTAGCGCCCTTGAGGCGTTCAGTGCCGATTCAGTAGGTGCTTGATCCTGGGTAAGGATATAATCCTTACGTTCAAGTTTGAGAACGAGTCTCAAATTCCGGTCCCAATCGAGAAAGTTTACGCCTTTAAGCTTATCATTCTCGATTAGTGACCTAAGCGCGCTACCAGAGTGATTCGTGTTTGCCATATTATATCTACACAGTAAACAACTTTTAATCAGTATTAATTCAAATTGAAGTTGGAGATTTAATTATAAAACACTTTATGATTCTAACTTTAGAATCTGAACCAGGATCCGATCATACTCTCAATTGAAGTGAATGGAGGCTCACTGCTCCAATTGAGTGCATCAAGGTAGGAGTAAATCCATCTACAAGACCATGTAGTTCCTGGCTAGGGTCTGTACTTGTTAGTACGTGGCATACCCTATAGTGATACCCTAGGTCAGCCCTAGCTGACAATCGTAGACAAGTCTACCAAGCTTGAACTATGGATAGAACTAATGTGACTACTACGTGGAGGCGCACGCACCCACACAGAACTACCCATCTCATCCAGACTTCTTCTCTATGAATGTTACGCGGAGGCGTACCGACATCCATAGGGTTAAAGCCCTTTTGAGTGCACAAACTTGTATGGTATCACGCTTGACTTGTAATTATTTGCGTTTAAGTGAATTATAAAAGTCTGATTGTATATCAATACAGTCTTAATCTGGAATCATCAATTGCAAATTCATGCAAAGATGATCCCTTAGCAGGTTACATGCGAGTCTGATTAAATTCCGATTTTAATCTTTGCATGTGGGTGATAGCAAATCATACATAAACTTGTATATTTAAACTATCATACATTCATACATTCAAATATACAAATGTAAAAATAAAATACGCATAGCTAAGCCCGTCTAAAGTTCCTAAGAATCTAGCAAAACCGATCCTAAAGACATGGTCTTCAAGATCCATACTTTCTCCATTCTTTTGAACTCCCACTGGCTTCGAGCCTCCTCCAATCCGAGTCTCCTTCTTGACTTGATTCTTGTGTCGGTCTTCGTGATTACAAATTCAAATAAATTAAATAAAATACAAATCACGACACGCAGGCCGTATTTACTACAACCCAAAATTAAGCAACACGCAGGTTGCAAAACCGAAATTAAATTGCAAATCTAATGGGCTTAGCTAGCATCATGTGGAAAACATCATGTTATCAATCAACATGCTGATCAAACAAATAATTTTTTCAATTTTTATCTTTCTTAAGTGTGGAAAAATTCCGGTTTATCGAAACCGGACGGTTTAATCGATTAATTTAATTTTGGACCGGTTCTCGCTGGTTTATCGAAATTGAACCAAATCTGAAAATTAAATTTTATTAGGGTTTCCAAATATCCTTGCGAACCAACCGGTTCGCTCGAATCTGGTCGAGCCGAACTGGCTCAACCGAAGGTCGCCCACGGAGGCAACCACGGTGGCCCGTGAGGGCTACTGAGGTTGCCCGCGGGGCTGACCGTGGTCGGCCACGGGAACGACCATGGTAGCCCACGAGGGCAGCCATGGTCGCCCCTAGGGCAGACCCTAGTCGCCCGCGAGGCAACCATGGTGGCCCTCACGGGCTGCCATGGTCGCCTGTAGGCGACCCTCGTCGTCCCATGGTGCTGACCGTGGTCTGCCCTAGGGCATTCCATGGTCCACCATGGGACTCGACCTGGTCGGTCATGGCTAAGCCATGGCTAACCCCGAAAAACCCAAAAAAAAATTAATTAATTTTCCAATTTCCAAAATCAATCAAATCTGAAAAATTTTTTGATTTACATGCATGCTAATGATGAAGAACACATATAAACATAAAAAAATCAGATTTAAACATATACAAATAAACATAATAACCATCCTCTGATACCACTGAAAGAGATCACCACGGGTTCCAAACAATGAATATCATGCAGCGGACTATATGTAACCGTGGTGATCGTGGAAAACTTGATCTTAATGCTATTAGAACTTGTTATAAACATAATTAAAATCTGGTGTTTACCTCTTGTAATCAACAAGAACACAAGCGTAGTGTCCTCTCTATCAAGTCCACACAAGCACACAACCGAAATGATTTTTCTCTCTAACTTTCTGCTAGAAAATTGAAAGAAAACTTGAGAAATAATGGAGGTAGAGAGAGGAGAGAGATTTCGGCAATTGAGGGAGAGAGAGAGGGGAGTTGGTTGCTGAAAAATTCAAAGGATAAGATAAATAAGATATTATGTAATTTTTAATTTGAAATTAAATTGAATTTCAAAATAAAAATTGCATTATCTATCCCTTTAATCCTTCTTATTTGCATTTGACCCCTTTCTTATCTTAAACTCTAAATGGTCTTTAAGCCCATTTAACTAAAACCCAAATTAAACCCATTAACTTGAGTTCTAATTTCGGTTTAGTCAAAACGGCTCAATTTTCTCGAATTGATTTCTTCAACCGTCTGGTTAAAACCTGATAGCATTTGTGCCCTAGTCCAATTGCTATTAGCCTGTAAATGTCTATGTACAATATCATCATTTGTAATATATATATAAAAACGGCTTTGTATTACTTATGTGTTGAAGTAATATGTTAAGCATGATCTGATTTATGACCACTAAAGTAGTAGAACCATAAATCTGTACGGATCACACTTAATGAGTCCCTGGTCAACCTATGCTTCCTTAAAGCGACCAGTATGAGGATGGTTCTTAATGACGTAGTTCTACTTGTCATAGGGATGAGGGATCCTGGTTTCATATCATAGATATCATGAAGTGATTGATATCGGACGACCCGCTTTGAATAGTGTTTTCATAGATTAAGCCATGAACATATTCAAATGTGATAGCTTGTCACGACATCCTTAGACCAAGGAGTCTTTGTGATCACTATGCAATGAACGTGCTGCTTTAACTTGCGCCAAACGCTTTCTGTGATAGGATTGCTATAAAGGGCATGATTGGGTGGCGGAACGGGTTGCATGAGTGACACGAAAGACGGCTAAGGGATTTATCCCTCATACTACAGTATGGGAAAGATATCCGTTAAAAGGGCCTCTTGATGGAGACTGACTGAGAGTAAAAGCATGGCCATGTAAATGATACGGGTTATCAGTTCTCAGCCATCTCACATATCAAGTAACAATGATTGATTAAACAAGGGTGACGACTCTATGCCTTGTGATCGATCGGGATATCTAGAGATAATAGGATGGTGACTTGTACGCACAAGGTTAAGTCGAAACATCGATCGTCATGCACCTCGGGTAATCATAATGTCTTACTAGAGACCACTTATGATGGATCGGGCAAGAGAGATCTTTTGCGCCGATCTGCCAACGGTGGCATGAGCCTAGAGGGTCACATACATTCAAGACGGATAACTTGAGACAAGGAAACATTGACGTTTCTTGAGGAGCAATACATGGACAAAACTGGAGGTTTTGTGCCATAGTTTCGGTTTGAGAGAATAATAAGCAAATCGAGAAAACTGAGTTTTTTCGTCGATATCGCGTCTGACTTTGTTTGATAAGCGACGACAAAAGGGTCAGCGACTTTTGGACACGGCATGAGACAACACGGGAGGGCCCATTGGGCTCGGCCCATGAAGCCTCATGGCCGGCCCAATAAGGGCCCAACAAGACCTCTTGGCCGGCCCACATGGTGGGTCCATGTGTGGGGGCCACACAACACCATGCTTAGTTGGTGATTGTGGATTAAGAGGTGAGTGATTTAAGGGGTATGGGTTAAAGCACCTCTAAGCCCATACCAATCACTTTTAACCCATACTTGTGAGTTGGATGATGAATTCAAATACTAGACATTAATTCATTAATCTAAATATCACAAAAACTCACACTCTCTCTCTCTCTTCTAGCTTGGCCGGCCACCCCTCATCCTCCTCTTGTTCTTGCTCTCTTGTTCTTCATTTAATTGTTCTAGTAGGCAATTAAGTGAGGGATCATCAAGATCATCCCCATGGTGTGGACTTGCATTAGAGAAGAAGATCCGAACGTTCTTCTTTATCGATTCATACAAGACTTAAAGGTAAATATCTTGTGGAATAGATTTTGCTTTGGGATTTTATGGTTTATGTTCTTGGACAAGGTTTGGAGTAGATTTTCTTATATTGCTTCCGCTATCTCGACGATCTAGAACGCTCCAAAACCCTACAGTGGTATCAGAGCGTGGTTACCCTCTTAATCTGTCTTGTTGAATTGTTGCATGCCAAATTGTTTGCATGCCAAATTGTTGATAACATGATTTTAATGCTTTTTGGGATATTTGCATGAAATATGTTATTTATTAAAATATATTGAATTTGGAATTTTTCGAAAATTATTGGATTTGTCGGGTCCGAGAAAAGACTCTCGGGGAGCCGGATCAGAGGTACCGGACGGAGGTCACCGGAGGCCGGCGAGGCCGGCGGTGACCGGGCCCGTCCCCACTCTAGGCCGAGGCCGAGAGTGGCGGCAAGCCGGGTTTGGGCCTTCCAAGGCCCAAACCGGGCCATGTATAGTTGGGCTCGGCCCATTGGCTTGGCCCGACTTGGTTCGTGCGTGGTGTTTGATCCGTGTCACGAACCTGCGATCCAATATTTCGAAAACTTTCAAAATTTAATTGGTTTCGATAAACCGTTTTTCGAAAAGGTCTAGTTTCGATAAACCCGACCAAGCAACTTGGCAAAATTAAACCGGAATTATTGCATATTATTTGATAACATGTTTGTGTGATAACATGTTGGATGATGTGATGAGATGTATGATGCATTAGTAGCCCATTAGATTTTATCGCTTTCACGGTTTGCATACCGTTAGTGCTAGCGTGTAATTATTCTTTTATTCGAGCCCATAAAGTGTAATTATTTTTTATCCGGTCTACGAACCGAGTTTAATTGTAATTATTACTCAAAGACGAGAAGGATGGAAAATCGAGCACAATGACGGTCTTGGAGGAAGTCCAAGAGCTAGTGGGAGCCCGAATGAGAAAGACAAGAATATGTGAAGACTCGTAGAATCCTAAGTTTAGGATGGGCTATAAAATGCATATTTAACGCTTTATGAATGCTTGCTTGAATTATTTAATTAATTACATGCTTGCATGATTAGCTTATAAGTTTATAAGCCATCACCTCACATGCAAAGATTAAAATCGACTTTAATTGTTTGCATGTTTAAAGCGTTGTGAACTGTCATCGCACGGGTTGTGATGGATGAGTTCAAATTTGAAACGTGTTTGCACGGGTTGCAATCGACGGTTTCAAATGAAGATAGTATGTGATACAATTAGAAACGCCACAACACGGGTTGTTGATGACGGATTCGTAATTGTGCCAAATACTTTCGAATTATTAAGCACAGCCAATTTACAAGCGAATTTGAGTCAAGTGAGATGCCACCCAAATTCACACCCATGTAGAAACATTTTATCGGTGTCGGGGTGGAGAATACTTATCTGAGGAGTTTCTTAGTCATCTTATTGAAAGTGGAATACTATCTCAGTGGAGTCCGCCAGGAACACCGCAACTCAATGGTGTGTCCGAGCGAAGAATCGGACATTGTTGGATATGGTTCGATCGATGTTAAGTCTCACTGATCTCCCGATCTCTTTCTGGGGTTACGCTCTGCAAACGGCCGCATTCATAATAAACAGGATTCCGTCGAAAGCAGTTGAAGGGACATCATTCGAGAAATGGTACGGGAAGGAACCCATTTTGTCCTTCCTAAAAATCTGGGGTTGCGAGGCTTATGTAAAACGGTTGCTTGAAACCAAGCTCGAACCGAGATCAAATAAGAGCATCTTCGTCGGATATCCAAAAGAAACAAAAGGATACTACTTCTACAAATCGAGCGAAAATAAATTTTTTGTAGCTCGAGGTGGGATATTCTTGGAAAAGGAATTTATTTCCAAGACAGTCAGTGGGAGGGCTGTTCATCTTGATGAATTTCTAGATGAGATAGTCACTCGGGAACCACTGGACGACCCACTGGAAGAAGTAGAGCCAGAAGTGGTCGTTGAGCAAGAACCAATAGCTACAGTTAATGAGGACGGTCCAAGGCGGTCTGAAAGGATAAGTCATGCACCTATCAGATGCAGTTTCCTAGTAACTGGAGGTGATGATTTAGTGTTAGTGGACAATGATCAAGCTACCTTTCGAGAGGCCTTGGACGGAACCGACTTTGAGAAATGGCTGGAAGCCATGAGGGAAGAAATGCAATCCATGTCAGATAATCAAGTGTGGGACTTGGTGGATCAAACCCCTGACGTAAAAGTCATTGGGTGTAAATGGAATACTTATCCGAGGAGTTTCTTAGTTATCTTACTGAGTGTGGAATACTATCTCAGTGGACTCCGCCAGGAACACCGCAACTTAATGGTGTGTCCGAGCGGAGGAATCGGACATTGTTGGATATGGTTCGATCGATGTTAAGTCTCACTGATCTCCCGATCTCCTTCTGGGGTTATGCTCTGCAAACGGCCGCATTCATAATAAACAGGGCTCCGTCGAAAGCCGTGGAAGGGACATCATTCGAGAAATGGTACGGGAAGGAACCCGTTTTGTCCTTCCTAAAAATCTGGGGTTGCGAGGCTTATGTAAAACGGTTGCTTGCAACCAAGCTCGAACCGAGATCAGATAAATGCACTTTCGTCGGATATCCAAAAGAAACAAAAGGATACTAATTCTACAAACCGAGCGAAAATAAAGTTTTTGTCGCTCGAGGTGGGACATTCTTGGAAAAAGAGTTCATTTCCAAGACAGTCATTGGGAGGGCTGTTCATCTTGATGAAGTTCTAGATGAGATGGTCACTCGGGAACCACTAGACAACCTACTAGAAGAAGTAGAGCCAGAAGTGGTCGTTGAGCAAGAACCAATAGCTACAGTTAATGAGGACGGTCCGAGGCGGTCTGAAAGGATAAGTCATGCACCTGTCAGATACGGTTTCTTAGTAACTGAAGGTGATGGTTTAGTATTAGTGGACAATGATCCAGCTACCTTTCGAGAGGCCTTGGACGGAACCGACTCTGAGAAATAGCTAGAAGCCATGAGGGAAGAAATGCAATCCATGTCAGATAATCAAGTGTGGGACTTGGTGGATCATACCCCTGACGTAAAAGTCATTGGGTGTAAATGGATCTTTAAAATAAAGATAGACATGGATGGCAAACCTCAGACCTATAAAGCAAGACTGGTAGCAAAAGGTTATAGGCAAATCCACGGAATTGACTATGAAGAGACCTTTTCTCCAGTAGCTATGGTCAAATCTATCCGCATTCTACTTGCCGTAGCAGCGTATCACAACTATGAGATATGACAAATGGATGTCAAAACCGCCTTCCTCAACGGGAGGTTAGCTGAGGACGTTTATAGGTCGCAGCCTGAGGGTTTTGAGGATCCGAAGAATAAGGGAAAGATTTGCAAGTTGCTCAAATCAATCTATAGTTTGAAGCAAGCATCTCGGAGTTGGAATCAGCGTTTTGATGAAGTAGTGAAACAGTTTGGCTTCGTCAAAAACGATGATGAACCCTGCGTGTATAAAAAGGCAAATGGGAGCAATGTAGTCTTCTTGGTGCTTTATGTTGATGACATACTACTCATTGGAAACGACGTCCCTATCTTGCTCTTAACAAAGACTTGAAGGACTTAGGTGAGGCCTCTTACATCTTGGGGATCAAGATATATAGAGACCGTGCCAAGCGGGTCTTGGGCTTAAGTCAAAGCACCTACATAGACAAAGTGTTGAGACGATTCTTAATGCAAGATTCAAAGAAAGGATTGCTGCCCATGCATCATGGCCTGAAGCTTACCAAGAAGCAGTGTGCTGAGACACCTGAAGAGCTAGCAAGAATGAATGAGATCCCATATGCTTCGTCTATAGGGTCCATAATGTATGCCATGATATGTACGACACCGGATGTCTCGTTTGCCCTAAGCTGTACCAGTAGACATCAATCCAAACCCGGTGAGGCACATTGGATGGCCGTCAATGCGATTCTCAAATATTTGAGAAAAACCAAAGACGCCTTTCTTGTATACGGAGGGGGGGGGGGGAAATGATGATCTAGTCGTCAAAGGATATGTCGACGCTAGTTTCCTGACAGACCCCGATGACTTTAAGAGTCAGTTGGGATATGTGTTTACGTTGAACGGTGGAGCATTCAGCTGGAAAAGCAAGAAGCAGGACACCATTGTCGACTCTACGACCGAAGCTGAGTATGGATCAGGAGTTTCATGGCTGGGTTAGGTGTAATTAAAAACCCATCTAACCCAGTAGACTTATATTGTGACAACACCGGGGCCATTGCGCAAGCTAAAGAACCCAGGGCACAAGACAGATCCAAACATGTACTCAGAAAGTATCACATCATCCGCGACATAGTTGCTAGAGGTGACGTGAAGATCCACTACGTTGCAACTGATGATAACACAGCCGACCCCTTGACCAAGGCTCTTCCACAAGCAAAACATGACAAAGGCAAGTGGGAGATTCATAGCATTTGTGCCCTAGTCCAATTGCTATTAGCCTGTAAATGTCTATGTACAATATCATCGTTTGTAATATATATATAAAAACGGCTTTGTATTACTTATGTGTTGAAGTAATATGTTAAGCAAGATCTGATTTATGACCACTAAAGTAGTAGAACCATAAATCTGTACGGATCACACTTAACGAGTCCCTGGTCAACCTATGCTTCCTTAAAGCGACCAGTATGAGGATGGTTCTTAATGACGTAGTTCTACTTGTCATAGGGATGAGGGATCCTGGAATCATATCATAGATATCATGAGGTGATTGATATCGGACGACCCGCTTTGAATAGTGTTTTCATAGATTAAGCGATGAACATATTCAAATGCGATAGCTTGTCACGACATCCTTAGACCAAGGAGTCTTTGTGATCACTATGCAATGAACGTGCGGCTTTAACTTGCGCCAAACGCTTTCTGTGATAGGATTACTATAAAGGGCATGATTGGGTGGCGGAACGGGTTACATGAGTGACACGAAAGACGGCTAAGGGATTTATCCCTCATACTACAGTATGGGAAAGATATCCGTTAAAAGGGCCTCTTGATGGAGACTGACTGAGAGTAAAAGCATGGCCATGCAAATGATACGGGTTATCAGTTCTCAGCCATCTCACATATCAAGTAACAATGATTGATTAAACAAGGGTGACGACTCTATGCCTTGTGATCGATCGGGATATCTAGAGATAATAGGATGGTGACTTGTACGCACAAGGTTAAGTCGAATCATCGATCGTCATGCACCTTGGGTAATCATAATGTCTTACTAGAGACCACTTATGATGGATTGGGCAAGAGAGATCTTTTGTGCCGATCTGCCAACGGTGGCATGAGCCTAGAGGGTCACACACATTCAAGACGGATAACTTGAGACAAGGAAACATTGACGTTTCTTAAGGAGCAATACATGGACAAAACTGGAGGTTTTGTGCCATAGGTTTGGTTTGAGAGAATAATTAGCGAATCGAGAAAACTGAGTTTTTTCGTCGATATCGCGTCGGACTTTGTTTGATAAGCGACGACAAAAGGGTCGGGCGACTTTTGGACACGACATGAGACAACACGGGAGGGCCCATTGGGCTTGGCCCATGAAGCCTCATGGCCGGCCCAATAAGGGCCCAACAAGACCTCTTGGCCGGCCCACATGGTGGGTCCATGTGTGGGGGCCACACAACACCATGCTTAGTTGGTGATTGTGGATTAAGAGGTGAGTGATTTAAGGGGTATGGGTTAAAGCACCTCTAAGCCCATACCAATCACTTTTAAGCCATACTTGTGAGTTGGATGATGAATTCAAATACTAGACATTAATTCATTAATCTAAATATCACAAAAACTCACACTCTCTCTCTCTCTTCTAGCTTGGCCGGCCACCCCTCATCCTCCTCTTGTTCTTGCTCTCTTGTTCTTCATTTAATTGTTCTAGAAGGCAATTAAGTGAGGAATCATCAAGATCATCCCCTTGGTGTAGACTTGCTTTAGAGAAAAAGATCCGAACGTTCTTCTTTATCGATTCATACAAGACTTAAAGGTAAATATCTTGTGGAATAGATTTTGCTTTGGGATTTAATGGTTTATGTTCTTGGACAAGGTTTGGAGTAGATTTTCTTATATTGCTTCCGCTATCTCGACGATCTTGAACGCTCCAAAACCCTACAAAACCCTAGGCCAGAAAACTACCGAATTGTTCTCAATTCTCATCCATAATTATTGTCATGTATCGTGCTTAATGCGTGTGACCCTCTAGGCTCACGAATAATTGGCAGACTGGTAAAATTACCATTTTACCCTTTCCATCATAAGTGGCCTCTAGCAAGACATTATGATTATCCAATATTCGTGATTATCGATTATTCGACTTAACTTGTTATCGTACATGTCACTGTCCTTTTATCAAACCGATATCCAGATTGATCAATAGGCATAGAACGGTCATCCTAATTTATCAATCACTGTTTCTTGATATCTGAGATGACTGAAACCTGATACTAAGGTATCACCTGCATGGCCATGCTATTTCTTTAGTCATACTCATCAAGTGGCCTAAACGGATATCTTTCTCATACCGAAGTATGAGTGATAAATCCCTCAGACGCCTTTCGAGTTTACTAGTGCAATAAATGCCGAAGCCAATCGAAGCCGTTATAGCTACCCTTTTACAAATAACGTTAGACTAGGTCAAACTTAGGTATTTGTTACATAGTGTACACAAAGACTCCTTGGTCTTAGGATATAATGACAAGTTACGATATGTGAGTATCTAATGACTCGATCTATGCAGCATACTCACAATCGGGTTGTCCAATATCATCGACCTGATGATATCTATGATATAACTCCGGCACATCTTTGCCATGATCAGTAGAGCGTGATCACAAGGAGTTAGTTTCATACTGATCGCTTCAGAAGAAGCTTAGCTGATCAGGGACTCTATCGAATGCAACTCTTTATGATCTATAGTTCTACTATAAGTGATTACACACGTTATGACATAGATCAAATCACATTAGATATATTACAACAACACATTAGTAATATTATGCCTTTTATTATGTAGAATAATGATGTCCGTTACAATATAGATTGAAGAATTATTTTGGACTAGGGCACAAACCTAACATTGTCTACTTCATCAACACATAAGGCATGGGTTACTAAAGTGACAAATGATGAAAGAATGGGTTAAAGGCAAGTCATTACCCATACCCCTTGAATCACTCACCTCTTAATCAACAACACCAACTAAGCATGGTGTGGGTAGCCCCCACCCTTGGACCCACCAAGGTGGCCGGCCACTTGGGCTTATTGGGCCTTATTTGGGCCCTTGTTGGGACGGCTAGGTGACCTCATGGGCTGAGCCCAATGGGCTCGCCCATGTGGTCGCGTGTCATTTCCAAAAGTTGTCCGACCCTTTTTGACGTTACTTATCAAACAAAGTCCGACGCGACATTGACGAAAATATCAGTTTTCTCGATTCGCTAATTATTCTCTCAAACCGAACCCATGGCTCAAAACCTTCAGTTTCGTCCATGTATTGCTCCTCAAGAAATGTTAAGGTTTCCTTGTCTCAAGTTATACGTCTTGTATGTGTGTGACCCTCCAGGCTCATGCGAACGTTGGCAGATCGGCACAAGAGATCTCTCTTGCCCGATCCATCATAAGTGGTCTCTAGTAAGAAATTATGATTACCCAAGGTGCATGATGATCGATGATTCAATTTAACCTTGTGCGTACAAGTCACTATTCTATTATCTCTAGACATCCCGATTGATCACAAGGCATAGAGTCGCCATCCTTGTTTAATCAATCATTTTTACTTGATATGTGAGATGGCTGAGAAATGATAACCCGTATCACTGGCATGGCCATGCTCTTTTTCTCAGTCACTCTCGATCAAGAGGCCTTAACGGATATCTTTCCCATACCGTAGTACGAGGGATAAATCCCTTAGTCGTCTTTTGATGTCACTCATGCAATCCGTTCCGCCACCCAATCATGCCCGTTATTGCAATCCTCTTACGGATGATATGGAAAAGGCCATCCCGAAGTTAGATGGAATGCTTGTAACGGGTGAGAAGAACATCAAGGGCTCATGTGGCAAGGATGTTCTAATGGTCAAGAAGGGATCTAGCTTCAAAGCTGGAGGTGATAAGGGTAACGCCCCTATGCATGCGGCAGCAAAGATGAGACTGGCTCGGGTTCCTAAAACCTCCTAAAGTCAGGGAGACTAAAAGGAAAGGGAATCAGTCTGCTTCTACTGCCAACAACCCGGTCATTAGAAAGGAGACTGCAAGAAGTTTTAGGATGATCTAAAGAAGGGTGGTGGATCCACGCCTTCCGGTATTCTCGTTATTGAGCTTAAATTTCTACTTCGGATTCATGAGTATTTATACCGGGCATGAATCTGTACGGATGAACAGAAACTCGAAAGTAGAAGACATTATGGGAAACACGAGGTGGACTTAAGAGTTGGGAACAGAATCAGGGTTGCCACTGTAGGCTCCATTATTCTTGTTTTTTCCAGTAGACTTGTATTAGTACTTCATAATGTGTATTACATACTTATGAAAGTTCTAAGAAAGTCGGCAGTTTATACATATTGAATATGAAAACTTAAGCTCATAATATAACATTAATACTAAAAGGTTTAAATCTGATGTTTTAAACAAAACTCTTATATGGCACTGTCATTTGGGTCGCATAAATGAGAAGCGCGATTCAGCACTTCACAAGTGCAGACTTTTAAGTCCATTCGAATTCTATTCGATGAAGGGTGCGAGGCTTGTTTGATGGGAAAAATGAGTAAAGCGTCTTTCATCGGCAGAGGTGAAAAGGCGGGTGACCTATTGGGCCTAATACGCAACATGATGTATGTAGGTCAATGAGTTCACTAGCCATGAGTTGTTTAAGTTACTTTATCACTTTTACTGCCGATTGCGGTAGATTTGAGTATGTCTATTCAATAAGACATAAATCTGACACTTTTGATAAATTCTAAAAGTTCAAGACTGAACAAAACCAGCTCGGGAAAAGTATTCGGGCACTTCGATTATATCAAATTGCAGAATACTTGTCCAAAGAGTTTCATGATCATCTTGAGGGATATGGGATCTTACCATAATGGACTCTGCCAGGAACACCGCAACAGGATGGTGTGTCCAAAGGCTGGAATCGAACATTATGGAATATGGTTAATTCTGAGTCACTCTAATCTCCCAAATCTATTTCTGGGGTTATGCTATAGAAACAGCCGCATTTATCGGGCTCTAACAAAGACAGTGGGAGTGGGAGGGACACCATTCAGGAATATGGTATGGGAAACATCCCAATTTGTCCTTCCACGAGATTTAGGGTTGCGAAGCATTTGTGAAGCGTTAGATCAGGATGTCCAAGACTTCGGGATGGATATCTTCTGATTTGAGCGTCAGCGTCTTAGGTCGCGACATATGGAGGGACATCATTCCACCATATAAAATAGCCAACATCCGTAGGAACCACAATCTCCCCCTTTGGCTATTTTTGGGGCGAGCACTCCTTACTTCACGTGTCCTGGAGAGAGCGTTTTAAATCCATTAGCTCATTGTTGGGTTCCGGGGCATCCTAATCACGTTCATAACAGCAGAAGCAACCTATAAACCGCCCCTAACTTGCGAAAGATCGACTACCAAGTTAGATTCTAGGAAATCGAGTTTTTCGGATTTTACCAGAATTTGCGCAGTAGAAAACCGAGACTTTGAAGCTCTATATCTCGAGCTACAGATCTCAAATTACTTTGGTTCTTTTTATAGATTAAACCTCAGCCAATTCTCTACATCTCTTGTGTTTTGCTCCGAACCCAGTTCGGACGAGAAGACCTCCGTCTGGAGAAATACATTTTTCCCATCTCGCTGGACAGACTCTGCGGACCAGTCAGGTTCTCGGCCTTGTATCTCCCAAACCAGAGCTCTTTTAGAAAATCAGTATTTCACAAAAGTTGTAGCGCTTTGACTTCTCTTTCTAACGACGCTAGTTTCAGGTTCATAGGAGCTCGGACGAAGAGGCTATGGCTCACGCAATGTCGGTCGCCGGAAATGGACAATCTGGACAGTTTCTACATTTTTGCTTTTAGTCTTTGTTGAATCAAGAAAGAAGAACTATATGATCTTCTTCTCTAGAGCAAGTCCACACCAAGAGGATAATCCTTAAAATCCTTCACTTAAAGCCTACTAGACCAATTAAGTGAAGAACAAGAGAGCAAGAACAGAGAGCAAGAGGAGATGGCCGGCCAAGAGAGAGAAAGTGAGGTTGTGAGTGCGAGCTGTTTCTTCATTTGTCTACTTCATCAACACATAAGGCATGGGTTACTAAAGTTACAAATGATGAAAGCATGCGTTAAAGGCAAGTCATTGCCCATACCCCTTGAATCACTCACCTCTTAATCAACAACACCAACTAAGCATGCTGTGTGTGGCCCCCACCCTTGGACTCACCAAGGTGGCCGGCTACTTGGGCTTATTGGGCCTTATTTGGGCCCTTGTTGTGCCGGCTAGGCGACCTCATGGGCCGAGCCCAATGGGCTCGCCCATGTGGTCGCGTGCCGTGTCCAAAAAGTTGTCCAACCCTTTTTGTCGTTACTTATCAAACAAAGTCCGACGCGACATCGACGAAAATCTCAGTTTTCTCGATTCGCTAATTATTCTCTAAAACCGAACCCATGGCCGAAAACCTTCAGTTTTGTCCAAGTATTGCTCCTCAAGAAACGTTAAGGTTTCCTTCTCACAAATTATCTGTCTTGTATGTGTGTGACCCTCCAAGCTTATGCCACCGTTGGCAGATCGGCGCAAAAGATCTCTCTTGCCCGATCCATCATAAGTGATCTCTAGTAAAACATTATGATTACCCAAGGTGCATGATGATCGATGATTCGATTTAACCTTGTGCGTACAAGTCACTTTCCTATTATCTCTAGACATCTCGATTGATCACAAGGCATAGAATCGTCATCCTTGTTTAATCAATCATTGTGACTTGATATGTGAGATGGCTTAGAATTGATAACCCGTATCACTTGCATGGCCATGCTCTTTCTCTCAGTCATTCTCGATCAAGAGGCCTTTAAGGGATATCTTTCCCATACCGTAGTACGAGAGATAAATCCCTTAGCCGTCTTTCATGTCACTCATGCAATCCGTACATTGCATAGAGATCACAAAGACTTCTTGGTTTAAGGATATCGTGACAATCTATTGCATTTGAATATGTTCATGGCTTAATATACGAAACACTATTCAAAGCGGGTCATCCGATATCAATCACCTGATGATATCTATGATATGATTCCGGGGTCCCACATCCCTATAACAAGCAGAGCAACATCATTGAGAACCATACTCATACTGGTCGCTTCAATTGAAGCGTATATTGACCAGGGACTCGTTAAGTGTGATCCGTACAGATTTATGTTTCTACTACTGTAGTGGTCATAAATCAGATCATGCTTAACATACTACTTCAACACATAAGTAATACAAAGCCGTTTTATTCATTACGAACGATGACAAACTATTACAGAAATTTACAGTACCATCCCGAATACCATCAAGATGTACATTCCTCCCACTGTTTTCGTCAGAGCCCGATTCAAAATGAATGCGCCTATTTCTAGAGCATAACCCTAGAATGAGTTTGGGAGATCAGAGTAACTCTGATAATATCTCACTTCTCACAAGATGAAACTCTATGGACAAGTATTCTCCAGCTCGATCCGACACGAAGCGTTTTAATACTTTTCCCGAGTTGGTTTTGTACTTCAGTCTTAAGCTCTCTAAATTTATCAAAAGCATCCGACTTATGTCTTATTGAATAGACATAATCAAGTCTACTGTAATCAATAGTAAGATTTATGAAGTAGCGAAAACCACTCCAAGCAAGTGAACTCATTGGCCCATACACATTTCCGCTGTATCAGGCCCAATAGGTTACCCGCCCTTTCACCTTTCTCGATGGAGGGCGCTCCAGTCATTTTTCCCATCAAACAAGCCTCGCACATTTTCCCCCGAATGGAATTCAAATGGACTTAGAAGTCCGCACTTGTAAAGTGCTGAAATGCACTTTCTCATTTATGCAACCTAAACGACAGTGCCATATTAGAGCTTGGTTTAAATCATCGGATTTAAACCTCTTAGCGATAACGTTATATTATGAGCTTAAGTTTTCATATTCAATATGTGTAAACCACCGACTTTATTCGAACTTACAAAAGTGAAATTCTGAATCGTAGCCAAGTTAGGAAGTCAAACACAAAGTCTTTGACTTGTGTATCGACTTCTTGTGGAAACCGTAAGCAAAGTAATAGACAGATAATAATCACGACACCAGAGATGATTACCCAGTTCGGTGACTCCGCACCTACGTCTGGGGGCACTTTGCCAGTTGAAAGGTTTTTCACTATCAGGTAGTCAATAGTACAACTTCAAGCCCAACTAGCTATCACACAAGCTATTGTCCTAAGCTACTATAGATCTCACCGTGAATCGCCTCGACCAAGAGCCTCTCCCCCTGTCTTTGAGATTCCCTCAATTCCACCCTTCGAGCAAGCTCATATGCTCGGTGTCGTTGTCTTCTTAGATGGAGTTGTGAGTCTTCAGTCACAAACAAAAAACCCTAACCGATCCAAACACTTAGTCTTCGCGACTCAAGGTTTGATCGGAGCAAAGGTCCGTTCTAGCGAATATTCATCAGCCTCTCAACACGCCGATGGTGCACGGTTAAGAGCTCTGAGAAATCTTGCAAGTGTTAGAACAAGAACGGATGACTGCTAATGGGAAGCCAAGGGCTTTTTATAGCAGCTCACATTCCTAATCCTTCTCGGATCAAGAACAGGAAAGTCAGGCAAGTTGTTGCCGCCTTCCACGACAGCTGGAAGTCGTCTTGCCTGTTCTGACTTCCTGATGAAATCAGGCAAGTCTAGTTGCCGCCTTAGTTGCCTCTTTTCGCTGACGTGTAACTACCAGCTGGAAGTCGTTTTGACTTGTCGACGTCACTCTCTTGCGCTCCAAGTCTTTGTGGCGCCTTTTTTCCTTCGCTCCAAGCTTCGTTGAAATAGGAAAGCTTCAGACTTTCCTAATCCGCGGCTCGTAACAAGTCGCTCCACATGTCATGTAACATGTTGCTCGACTTCTTACTTTTGCGCTAAAAAATCATGCCAACTATTATGTCATCTTGTGGCAGTTACGCACAGCAAGTGACTTCTCTTGTGGCAGTTACGCACAACAAGTGATGTGACTTCTTTACTCCAAGCAGGCTCATCGTCGTCACCTTGAGGCAGTTACGCACACAGCAAGTTTCGTGACTTCCGATGAGACTTTCTTATGCGGCTTCTAGTTTATCTTCTGGAACAACTTCTGGAGCTTAACTTCTTGAGCGGCTTCTAGAGCGGCGACTTCTATGTACATCTTTCGGCGCGACTTCTGGCGTAACTTCTGGCGTACATCTTTCGGCGCGACTTCTGGCGTCGTATCACATTTATCTCCCCCTGTTTGTCGAAAAATATTGCCAAAGGCAATCTCATAACCTAGATTTGTCTAAACAGTAGGGTAAAAGTGAAATAGCTCACACCTTGAGCAAATAAACGGCTCAAACATGAGCACAAATCCAGCTCAATCAAGAGTAATTATCCCAAAAAAATAGTCACAGTGTACGGAAAGTAACTCGGACAAACCCCGAGAATTTAAAAGTGTGTGTGGACAAAGTTATCATATCAAATTTCAGAGAATTACTAAAACGACGTGGAGTCGTTATCTTCTTCTTCAGCAGGAACATCAGCAGTAGCAGCAGCATCAGTAGATCGGAGGTCTTCCAGAAGGACTTCACATGCGACTTTGCGAGTTGAGAGCGTGGCAATTGACTTCTCCAGATCAGCAATCACTTCCACCAATTCTTCCTGCATCCTAGCGCCAATTGGTCCTGAGGGACGAGAGCTTGATCCAGCTCCTAGAGTTTTGGCCATAGGAAGTCCAAGATCCTTCAACTGCTGCCCTTTAAAGTTCTTGAGATTGATGGCTAGAGGCAGTGGCTTTTTACCCGGAATATCCAATTCTCGAACAATGTTGGGACATTGTTGGAGAAGGATACCGGTGATTAGAGAAGGAAACCCGATCGGAAGTTCGATTGCACATGATTTGTCGTGCTTAACTAGATGGTCAATAATATAAGCGCCAAAATCAATAGGAGACATCGTACCTATTTGGTAGATGAGTTTTGCCAGCTCTGTTTTGATGCTTGACCCATGCGTAGAGGGTGCCCAGTTAGCCAGACCGATGCGGTAGAGTATAGAATATTTTGCTGTGAGCTCTGTCGCCGCAATGGTGTCCTTGACTGGCCAGCCCTTCCTCCGTCCTCCGGTTATTTTGACCGCTATTTTGTCAAAGTGCGGGACTTCCGGAGGGACTTCTGGGTCATCTCTGCCAAGATAGGTGTTGATGGTAGAGGCAGAGATTTCAAAGCATTCCCCCCAAACAAATACCTTTCGGTATTCAGCATCTTCGGGTTCATCAAACTCGCTTGACAGGTTCACAACGAACTCCTTGACCAAAGTTGGGTAGAATGGCCCAATATTGATGACCGTGTTGGTCAGGCCAGCTCTACGGATAAGCTCTACGACCGCATTTATCCCTTGTGCTTCAGTGGAGAGTTCTCTTTCTGGATAAATTTTCCGTTGATAGACATACTGCCACTTGACGGCATTGTCTACAGAATGGAAAGAGACGTTGTCTGTGGGTGCCTTCGGTACATACTTGGGGAGCTTCTGCCCTCCCAATGTTTTCTTCACCCGAGGTAGCACAATCAGGGTGTCTTCTTCTTCTGATTCTTTTTCTTCAGGGATAGAGGTTGCTACTGTGGTTACTGACTTCTTTCTTGACTTCTTCGGCTGTTTGGACGCTGAAGCTTCTCCCTTTTCTGCTGCTTTTCTTTTTGGGGTCAATCCTCTCTGAGCTTGAGTTTCTTTTTCTTCATCAACCAACCTTCGGGTTGGTAGCTTCCTTCTTTCAGCCCTTTTGGGCACAGCTTCTTCCTTTTCCATGTTTTCAATATTGACACTTTCTTTGGCAGGTTCCTCTAGAAGTTGAGTGACTTCTGGAATGGCTTCAGGATTTTCATCACGCCCTGACTCACTGTTTGGGGGGACATGGGAACTTTCTTCCTTTTGCAAGTCCTCGTCTAGAGGCGACTTCTCTGGTATGTGTGTCGATTTAGAGAGGCTAGGTTGGTCCTCGGAGCCAGTGCCGTGGACTTTAGGAATAAGGGTTTCTAAACCCTTTACAGGCAGGCTTTCTTCAATATTTTCTTCAGAGGGGATAGTAGATTTACCTCGTGTTGGAGTCGGAGTCGAGAGAGAAGTTTCTTCTTCGATGTTTGCAGAAGCAGCTAGAGCGTCGTCTTTCTCAGCGACGGGAATTGTGTCTTCTGGCGTGACAGATGGGGGCGAGCTTGTTTCATCCTGTGGTGCTGCCGCAGTTTCCCATAAGCTTCTTCCTCCTCGGATCCTTACTCCATGCTTGGTTCTAGTCGATTTGGAGGCAGATAATTTCTTGGCAATGACTTTTGCCCTCATCTTTGCTCGAAGAACTTTTGAAGCAGATGGTATTCTACCGCTGCGAGTACCAACCATTTAGCTAGGATTTTGCACTTTGTGGGGGTAAGCAAATTTTTGTCTGAGCTTTTTGATCTGAGAAGGTGCAGAGTCTGTGGAAGTTGAACAAAATGATTTTTGATAGGTGGATTGTCAGATCGTAATCATTCAAAATTCAAAAAGACTAACGGGCTTCTGATGTAACGATTTGGGCCTGGCTTGATTTTGTGGACCCTGTTAGGTCCTGTTCGAGAGAAAGAGTAAAATCAACCAAAAGCTCTTCCTCTTCTTGCTTGACTTCTGACTATTCTAGACAGCAAAGTCCGAGGGTCGACCTCAGACTTTCAAACCTTTTGGCATCCAACGCCTTTGTAAATATGTCTGCGACTTGTTTCTCGGTGGGTAGGTATTCGAGCTTTATTTTCTTGTCTTCTACAAGCTCTCTAATAAAGTGGTGCCTGATGTCAATATGCTTTGTCTTGCTATGCTGCACTGGGTTCTTCGAGATGTTGATTACACTGATGTTGTCACAGAACAAAGTCATGACTTCTTGCTTGACTCCATATTCTGCCAACATTTGTTTCATCCAAAGAAGCTGAGTACAGCTACTTCCAGCTGCGATATATTCGAACTCAGCAGTAGACAAAGCAATACAATTTTGCTTTTTGCTGAACCACGATACAAGATTTTTCCCCAGGTATAAACAACCTCCAGAGGTGCTTCTTCGATCTGGTGTGCTTCCCGCCCAGTCAGCATCACAATATCCAACCAGAGTAGGAGAGGTATCAAAGGAATATAGTAAACCCAATTCAGAGGTTCCTGAGATGTACCTTATGATCCTCTTTGCATGAGCCAAGTGACTGACTTTTGGATTGGCTTGATATCTAGCACAGACTCCCACAGAATAAGCAATGTCGGGTCGACTTGCTTTCAAATAGAGGAGACTTCCTATTATGCTTCGATAAAGACTTTGATCAACTGGTTCTCCCATCTCGTCCTTCGTGCACTTGTCATGTGTGGCAATAGGAGTCCTCTTGTGCGAAGCCTTTTCTAACCTGAACTTCTTGACAATGTTCTTTGCGTATTTGCTCTGGGAGATAAATATTCCATCTGACATCTGCTTGATCTGGAAGCCTAGGAAGTATGTGAGCTCACCGACCATACTCATCTCAAATTCAGACTGCATGTGTTGAACGAAGCGTTTCACCATCTTGTCTGACTTCCCTCCAAATACAATGTCGTCGACATATATTTGAGCTATCATGATGTCCTTTCCTTCCTTCTTCACAAAGAGAGTTTTGTCTACTCCCCCTCGAATATAGCCATTCTGTACAAGGAATTGGGTAAGACGTTCATACCATGCTCGTGGAGCTTTTTTGAGACCGTAGAGAGCTTTCTTTAGCTTGTAGACATGGTGCGGAGAGTCATGGTCTTCGAATCCCTTTGGTTGGGCTGCATAGACTTCTTCATTTAGATTTCCATTAAGGAAAGCACTCTTTACATCCATCTGATAGAGTTTGAAGCGCAGATGACATGCGATGCCGAGAAGAAGTCGTATGGCTTCCAGTCTGGCTACCGGAGCAAAGGTTTCTTCAAAGTCATCTCCTTCGACTTGTGTGTACCCTTGAGCCACCAGTCTCGCTTTGTTTCGAGTGATGTTTCCTTGTTTGTCAGATTTGTTTTTGAATATCCATTTTGTCCCGATGACATTGACATTGTCAGGTTTGGGTACAAGTTCCCAGACTTCATTCCTTGCAAACTGAACCAATTCTTCTTGCATCGCGCAGACCCAGTATTCATCATTGATGGCCTCTTGTATATTCTTTGGCTCAATTTTGGAAATAAAGCACATGTTACCTATCAGTTCTTGGCGGTCAAGAGATGCTTTTTGTCGAGTCCGAACTCCCTCATTAATGTCTCCAATCACATCCCTGGGTGGATGATACTTCTGAATTCTTCTTGACAAAGCTCTTTGCCTTGTAGGAGTTGCCTCTTCATCCGGGATGATTTGGCTTTCGTCTTCAGACTCTTTGTTGTGCTCATCGTTCTTGACCTCTGGTCTGACTTCTGGTCTGACATCCGGTCTGGCTTCTCTTCTGACCTCTGGTCTGATTTCTCCTAAGAGATTCAGGACTTCTTCGTCCTCGTCACTTGTTTGCTCGTTATTGTCATCATCAATTACGACATTGATGGATTCCATGATAGTCCGGGTGCGTTTGTTGAATACACGAAAAGCCTGACTATTTCTGGAGTATCCGAGGAAGATGCCTTCTTCGCTTTTAGGATCCAATTTGCGTCGCGGTTCCCTATCTGCTAGTATGTAGCAGACTGATCCAAACACATGGAAGTATTTGACATTCGGCTTTCTCCCCCTCCATATTTCATAAAGAGTGAACGAAGTTCCAGGGCGGAGAGTCACTCTATTATGAATATGGCATGCCGTATTCAAAGCTTCAGCCCAGAAGTGTTGCGGGATGTCTTTGGCTAACATCATGACTCTTGCCATCTCTTGAAGAGTGCGATTCTTTCTTTCAACGATTCCGTTTTGCTGAGGAGTGATGGGAGCAGAAAATTCGTGGGCAACTCCTTCAGCATCGCAAAAGTTTGCGAAGCTGATGTTTTCAAACTCCTTTCTATGATCGCTCCGAAGTCGAACGACTTTCCCAATAACTTCTCCCTTTTCTCGTTGAACTCTTCGACATAAGGCTTCAAAGACTGACAAGGTATCTGACTTCTCTCGAATGAAATCTACCCATGTGTACCTTGAGAAGTCGTCTACACATACAAATATGTACTTCTTCCCTCCTAGACTTTCTACTTGCATGGGTCCCATAAGGTCAACATGAAGAAGTTCTAGAACACGAGAAGTAGTAAGATGTTGTACCTTCTTGTGTGACGTCTTGACTTGTTTCCCAATTTGGCATTCTCCACAGATTTTTCCTTCAATGATCTTGATGTTGGGAACTCCAATGATCGACCATAGATAACAGTTGTCAAGGGACCTGTGGCCTATCATGACTTCCTTTTGTTGTTCGTCTTTGACCGAGCACTTGTCGCGAGTGAAGTGGACATCCAGATTTAAATCACATATTTGGCTTATGCTGATGAGGTTTGCTGTGAGGCCTTCTACTAGCAGAGCTATTTTCAGACACGGAGAGTTGGGAAGATTGAGTTTTCCTTTCCCGAGCACTCTAGCTTTTACACCATCTCCAAAAGTGACGAAGCTGTTTGTGCATGGTGTTAAAGTTACCAAGAAAGAGCTATTACCCGTCATATGTCGAGAGGATCCACTATCGAAGTACCAATCGTTGCTGGTTGAGGCCTTTAAAGCGGTGTACGCGATGTTAGCTTGATAGTTGACCTCTTTGACTCGCCATTCCTTCCGAGGTTGGCTTTTCTTGATGGTGGTCCTTTTCTTGACCGAGATCTTCCCATATAGCTGATAGCAGAAGGGTCGAATATGTCCTCTTTGTCCACAGTGATGACAAACCCAGTTATGTCTTTCGTTCTGGATTTTTGACGCGGCCAGGGTAGAAGGCTTTTTGGTCGCTTGGTCAGCCGTGAAGTTAGGAGACTTCTGGCGAGACTTCTGGGGGACAGAATTCTAAGGAACGAAGATGGTGTGTGATGATGAGGCTTCTTTCGAATATCGAAGACCTTCCATATTTCTTGATGGTTTCTCGATCGAAAGTATTTGGTCTAGAGTATCAGTACTTGGATTCATCATCTTTACAGACTTGGTGACCTACTCTAACTCACCTTTTAGTCGAGCAACTTCCTTTTTGAGATCAATAGTCGTCTGAAGAAGTCTGGACTTGTCTTCATTAAGAGTAAGAATGAGAGCATTCTGTTTTTCGATTACCTGAGAGTCTTCAAGCCACTTGACATACCATTCGTTGTAAGCGTTGTTGAGAGTCTCATCGGATAGCTCATCATCAGAGTCATACTTCTTTGAGCTTTCAGCTGGTTGATCTATTGTGGAGGAAGTGAAAGCCACATAGTTACTTGTATGCTCAAGGTCACTGTCTTCCTCATCTTCATCGTCAGTTAGAGAGGCAATGAATCCCTTCTTCTGTTTCTTTAGGAAGTTGGGACATTCTCTCTGCATATGTCCATACCCCTCACATTCAAAACACTGAGCTCCTTTACCTGATCGTTCTCCTCGCCCTCCATCGTTGGTTGTGTTTTCGAGCTTCTGAAACTTGTGTAGTGGCTTGTCTCTGATTTCTCGGGTGACTTTTCTTCTTGTCATCTGGCCAAATCTTTTCATGACTCTGTTGTAGTTTTTGGTCAACATGGCGATAGTTTCCTCGATGTCACTATCCGACTCAGAGTGTGTTGAGTTCTTTTGATTAGAACTTTTGAAAGCCACACCTTTGTGTTTCTTCTCAATAGAAGGTAGGGAGAGCTCGAAAGTCATCAGTGAGCCCATGAGTTCATCAAACTTTAGTGTCTTCAGGTCATGGACTTCTTCGATGGCGGTGATCTTCATCTTGAATCTGGGACTTAGGGCTCTTAGTGTTTTTCTGACCAAGTCCTCATCGGTCATAGGCTTGCCAAGTGAATATGATTCATTGGCCAGATCCTTGATGCGCACATTAAACTCCGCAATAGTCTCGTCGTCATTCATGGTCAGAGCTTCGAAGTTGGTCGTGAGGTACTGTAACTTCTGCTCTTTGACTTTTGAAGTACCTTCGTAAGCAACCGCAAGTGTGTCCCAGGAAATTTTGGCACTTGTGCATGTGTTGATGAGTCGAAACACATTCTTGTCTACTCCGTTAAAGATAGCATTGAGTGCACGAGAATTACCTAGGGCGGCTTCCACTCCTTTTCTGGTTTGATGCTGGTTTGATTTCCATGAGCATCAGCATAGTAAGGTTCTTCCAATCCATTGATGATAGACTTCCAGGTTTTGCTGTCTAGGGACTTCAGGAAAGCACACATCCGTGCTTTCCAATATCCATGGTTTGTTCCGTCGAGTACCGGCGGACGATTGACAAATCCTCCTTCCTTTGAATCCATATTAGCTACTCAGATTTGCAGGAAAATCACCTAAGAGATGAAGGTGCCTCCTCTGATACCAAATGAAATTCTGAATCGTAGCCAAGTCAGGAAGTCAAACACAAAGTCTTTGACTTGTGTATCGACTTCTTGTGGAAACCGTAAGCAAAGTAATAGACAGATAATAATCACGACACCAGAGATGATTACCCAGTTCGGTGACTCCGCACCTACGTCTGGGGGCACTTTGCCAGTGGAAAGGTTTTTCACTATCAGGTAGTCAATAGTACAACTTCAAGCCCAACTAGCTATCACACAAGCTATTGTCCTAAGCTACTATAGATCTCACCGTGAATCGCCTCGACCAAGAGCCTCTCCCCCTGTCTTTGAGATTCCCTTAATTCCACCCTTCGTGCAAGCTCCTATGCTCAGTGTCGTTGTATTCTTGGACGGAATTGTGAGTCTTCAATCACAAACAAAAAACCCTAACCGATCCAAACACTTAGTCTTCGCGACTCAAGGTTTGATCGGAGCAAAGGTCCGTTCTAGCGAATATTCATCAGCCTCTCAACACGCCGATGGTGCACGGTTAAGAGCTCTGAGAAATTTTGCAAGTGTTAGAACAAGAACGGATGACTGCTAATTGGAAGCCAAGGGCTTTTTATAGCAGCTCACATTCCTAATCCTTCTCGGATCAGGAACAGGAAAGTCAGGCAAGTTGTTGCCGCCTTCCACGACAGCTGGAAGTCGTCTTGCCTGTTCTGACTTCCTGATGAAATCAGGCAAGTCTAGTTGCCGCCTTAGTTGCCTCTTTTCGCTGACGTGTAACTACCAGCTGGAAGTCGTTTTGACTTGTCGACGTCATTCTCTTGCGCTCCAAGTCTTTGTGGCGCCTTTTTTCCTTCGCTCCAAGCTTCGTTGAAATAGGAAAGCTTCAGACTTTCCTAATTTGCAGCTCGTAACAAGTCGCTCCACATGTCATGTAACATGTTGCTCGACTTCTTACTTTTGCGCTAAAAAATCATGCCAACTATTAAACGTAGCAACAAAAAGTATGTAATACACATTATGAAGTACTAATACAAGTCTACTGGCCAAAGCAAGAGTAATGGAGCCTACAACAGTTGCGGCAACCCTTATTCTGTTCCCAACTCTTAGGTCCACCTCGTGTTTCCCATAATCTCTTCTACTTTCCAGTTTCTGTTCATCCGTATAGATTCATGCCCGGTATAAATACTCATGAATTAGAAGTAGAAAGATTAAACTCAATAACGAGAATACCAGAAGGCGTGGATCCACCACCCTTCTTTAGATCATCCTGGAACTTCTTGCAGTCTCTTTTCCAATGACCAGACTGTTGGCAGTAGAAGCAGACTGATTCCCTTTCCTTTTAGCCTCCCTTACTTTAGGAGGTTTAGGAACCCGAGCCAGTCTCATTTTTACCGCCGCGTGCATAGGGGCTTTACCTTTGTCACCTCTAGCTTTGATGCTAGATCCCTTTCTGACCATTAGAACATCCCTTGGTATAAGCTTGACGTTCTTCTTAGCCGTTACATGCTTTCATTGCAACTCTGAGATGATCTTTTCCAAATTATGCATATTGTAGTTCATAAAGAACCCAACATAAGCACGAGGAAGGGATTGCAGAACTAAGTCTACAATGCCATCTCCTGTCCCATCCCAAGACTTGGTCTTGTCAGGTGTTCGAGATGTCCCTTCAACTTTTAGGACGTGAGGACTAACAAAGCCGCCTGCTGACATTTTGCAGGAGAGGAATTCTTTGAGAATTTCGAATCTTTCGATCCGAGCCCTCTCCTTGAACATAACCCTTATCTGTGCCATCATGGCACAAGGGTCCTCGAACAGTTCCATAAACTGCTAAGGTGCACAACATCACATACGCCACATTCCCATAATCACTAAGGTTCTTCCTGAATGCATCCTTAACATCCCTTATGGCGTTAAGTGTTGGTTCCCCAGGGATAGCCTGGTCAAGGACGTACTCCCTGCGTTCCAACTTTAACACAAGTCGTCAATTTCTGTCCCAGTCTAGATAATTTGTTCCATTGATCTTACACTTATCAAGTATAGCCCTCAATGATAAATTAGACGAGTTTGTTGAATTACTAGCCATTTTCTACACGAAGAAAGTAAATTTAATCAGAAATGATGAATAAATTTACGAAGATCCGATATAAACACCAACCATCCGATTCTAAGGTTTAGAATCCTTAAACCAAGATCCCTTATTTGTCAATTGAAGTACGCTAAGGCGCACCGCTCCATTTGGTTGTGTTTAATAATTCGAAAGTATCTTGGTACAATTACGAACCCGTCATCAACAACCCGTGTTGTGACGTTTCTAATTGTATCATATACAATCTTCGTTTGAAGTCGTCATTTTCAACCCGTGCAAACACGTTTCAAAATCGAACTCATCCATCACAACCCGTGCGATGATGGTTCACAACGCTTTAAATATGCAAACAAGTACACTCGATTTTAATCTTTGCATGTGAGGTGATGGCTTATAGACTTATAAGCTAAGCATGCAAGCATACAATTATTTCTAATAATTAAAGCAAGCAAGCATAAAGCGTTTAAACATGCACCAATAGCCCATCCTATTCTTAAGATTCTACGAGACATCACATCTTCTCATCTTTCTCATTCGGGATCCCACTAGCTCTTGGACTTCCTCCAAGACCGTCATTGTGCTCGATTTTCCATCCTTCTCGTCTTTGAGTAGTAATTACAATTAATACTCGGTTCGTAGACCGGATAAAAAATAATTACACTTTATGGGCTCGAATGAAAGAATAATTACACACTAACACTAACGGTGTGCAAACCGTGAAAGCGATAAAATCTAATGGGCTACTAATGCATCATACATCTCATCACATCATCCAACATGTTATCACAAAAACATGTTATCAAATAATATGCAATTATTCCGGTTTTAATTTTTGCCAAGTTGCTTGGTCGGGTTTATCGAAACTAGACCTTTTCGAAAAATGGTTTATCGAAACCGATCAAATTTAAAAGTTTTCAAAATATTGGATCGAGGGTTCATCCACGGACATAATCAACGTGCACGAACCAAGTCGGGCCCACGCTCAATGGGCCGAAGCCCATTGGGCCGAGCCCAACACCACGGCTCGGTTTGGGCCTAGAAAAGCCCAAACCGAGCTTGCCTCTCTTCTCGGCCTTGGCCAAGAAAGGGGACGGCCCCGGTCACCGCTGGCCTCCCCCGGCCTCCGGTGACCTCCGTCCGGTACCTCCGATCCGGCTCCCCGAGAGTCTATTCTCGGACCCGACAAATCCAATAAAAATCCGAAAAATTCCAAATTCAATATATTTTTCAAAAATAAAGTATTTCATGCAATGTACCCAAAAATCTTTAAAAACTTGTTATCAACAAATATGGCATGCAAATCACGATAAAACCGAAAAATCAAACAAGGATCTGGTAGTGGTAGACCGGCTCTGATACCACTGTTGGGTTCTGGGGCATCCTAATCACGTTCATGGCAGCGGAAGCAACCTATAAACCGCCCCTAACCTACGCAAGATCGACTACCAAGTTAGATCCTTAGGAAATCGAGTTTTTGAATTTTACCAGAATCTGCCCAACAAAAAAAAGAGACTTTAAAGCTCCATATCTCGAGCTACAGATCTCCAATTACTTCGGTTCTTTTTGGAGATTAAACCTCGGCCAATTCTCTACATCTTTTGTGTTTTGCTCCGAACCCAGTTCGGACGAGAAGACTTCCGTCTAGAGCAAAACATTTTTCCCATCCCGCTGGACAGACTCTGCGGACCAGTCAGTTTCTCGGCCTTGTATCTCCCAAACCAGAGCTCTTCTGGGAAATAAATATTTCACAAAAGTGGTAGCGTTTGACTTAACTTTCTAACGCCGCCAGTTTCAGGTCAATCGGAGCTCGGACGAAGCGGCTATGGCTCACGCAATGTCAGTCGCCGGAACTGGACAATCTGGATAGTTTCTCCATTTTTGCTTTTAGTCTTTGTTGAATCAAGAAAGAAGAACTATATGATCTTCTTCTCTAGAGAAAGTCCAAACCAAGAGGATGATCCTTAAGATCCTTCACTTAAAGCCTACTAGAACAATTAAGTGAAGAACAAGAGAGCAAGAAGAGAGAGCAAGAGGAGATGGCCGGCCAAAAGAGAGAGAAAGTGAGGTTGTGAGTGTGAGTTGTTTCTTCATTTGTCTACTTCATCAACACATAAGGCATGGGTTACTAAAGTGACAAATGATGAAAGCATGGGTTAAAGGCAAGTCATTGCCCATACCCCTTAAATCACTCACCTCTTAATCAACAACACCAACTAAGCATGGTGTGTGTGGCCCCCACCCTTGGACCCACCAAGGTGGCCGGCCACTTGGGCTTACTGGGCCTTATTTGGGCCCTTTTTGGGCCGGCTAGGTGACCCTATGGGCCAAGCCCAATGGGCTCGCCCATGTGGTCGCGTGCCGTGTCTAAAAAGTTGTCCGACCATTTTTGTCGTTACTTATCAAACAAAGTCCGACACGACATCGACGAGAATCTCATTTTTCTCGATTCGCTAATTATTCTCTCAAACCGAACCCATTGCCCAAAACCTTCAGTTTTGTCCCAGTATTGCTCCTCAAGAAACGTTAAGGTTTCCTTGTCTCAAGTTATCCGTCTTGTATGTGTGTGACCCTCCAGGCTCATGCCACCGTTGGCAGATCGGCGCAAGAGATCTCTCTTGCCCGATCCATCATAAGTGGTCTCTAGTAAGACATTATGATTACCCAAGGTGCATGATGATCGATGATTCGATTTAACCTTATGCGTACAAGTCACTATCCTATTATCTCTAGACATCCCAATTGATCACAAGGCATAGAATTGTCATCCTTGTTTAATCAATCATTGTTACTTGATATGTGAGATGGATGAGAATTGATAACCCGTATCACTTGCATGGCCATGCTGTTTCTCTCAGTCATTCTTGATCAAGAGGCCTTTAACGGATATCTTTCCCATACCGTACTACGAGGGATAAATCCCTTAGCCGTCTTTCGTGTCACTCATGCAATCCGTTCCGCCACCCAATCATGCCCGTTATTGCAATCATGTTATGGAAAGCGTTAGGCGCAAGTTAAAGCCGCACGTACATTGCATAGCGATCACAAAGACTCCTTGGTCTAAGGATATCGTGACAAGCTATCGCATTTGAATATGTTCATGGCTTAATCTATGAAACACTATTTAAAGCGGGTCGTCCGATATCAATCACCTGATGATATCTATGATATGATTCCGGGATCCCACATCCCTATGACAAGCAGAACTACATCATTGAGAACCATCCTCATACTGGTCGCTTCAATTGAAGCGTATATTGACCAGGGACTCGTTAAGTGTGATCCATACAGATTTATGGTTCTACTACTTTAGTGGTTATAAATCAGATCATGCTTAACATATTACTTCAACACATAAGTAATACAAATCCGTTTTATTCATTACAAACGATGAAAAACTATTACAGACATTTACAGACTATTCCAATTGGAAGCTAGGGCAGAAATGCCATCACTCAGACCAAATGATGTCTGAGACATATGGTTAGACATGATACTCCATAAGATGTCAAAACATAAAACACGACCAATGATATATTGTAAGGAGCTCCATCTTGGTAATTTCTTCAGTGAGCTCCATCTTGGTGGCGTTTTCCCTTGTCATTCTTTACGTGAAGCTAGTCTCCACTAGCCCTTACTCCCCCTGATTGCCTCAAAAATATGCCAAGAAGGCATATGCAATCGAAAACAAGTATGCTCCTAGAGCAGAGTATAATCTTGAAGCAAAGACGTAACCTTCCCAAAAGTACCAAGGCTTCAACAATAGCCTTACAACTGTTCTACTCGGACATCCCCCCGACGTAAATATGTTCGATACAGTCATCCAAAAAAAATAAATTGTTCGAGTGCAAAGTTTAGAAACATAGTAACCAATTTATATGTTGGTGGAACTAGATTCCTCATCATGTTCTTCATCAGCAGAGTCTTCCTCCACAGGTGCATCTTCAACTTTCTGCTTTCTCTTCCTGTCTTGCAAGAGATCCTGGAGGACTCCTTCCCAGATGGTCTTTCTGGACTACATAGTGTCGATCGTTGCCTCCAAGAACTTTTTCTCCTCGCGCAGCTCTGTCACAACATCTTTTTGGACATCAGAGGGTCCAGATGCTTTCTTTGACATTCCACCAGAAGGATGTCCAATGTCCGGGACATGTGATCCTTCCAAGAGCTTTGGACTGAATGACAGAGGACCAGGTTTCTTTCCTACTGCATCAGTGCATCAGAGCAGCTTGGGTCTCTATCAGGTATATCAGTTTGGCAAGCTCGGTAGTAATGCTCGAGCCATGTGTGGAGGGCGCCCAATTTGCGATGCCTATTCGGAAGAGTACAGAGTATTTTGCAGTGAGAACTGAAGAAGATAGCTTGCCCTTGGTAGGCCAGATTCTCTATGTACCCCATATATCTCCTAAACAACTTTGTTCAATGATGTGACATCATCTGAGACATCCGGAGTGTCTCTTCCCAAGTAGTTGTTAACAACCTCTTTTGTGAAGATGCATGACGTTCCTCAGACACACACTTTTCTATACTCCGAACTGGAGGGTATGTCAAAAGTAGGAGATATGTTAACTATGAATTCTTAAACTAGCAGTGGGTAGTACGTACCAATGTTGGAGACGCTCAATAGGAGCCCAGGATCTGTAATAAGTTCTATTATCTCCTCCATCTTCAAGGCACTTGATGACAACTCCCTTTCTGGAATGACTTTCCTCATTACAACAAACTTTCATTTTAGAGCTGACTCCGCATGATGGATTGAGATGTTATATATCTTTGCGGGCAGAAAATTTCTCGGGAGCTTCTGTCCTCTGATATACATAGGCTCAATAGGAGCCCTTTCTACAACTTGTACTTCTTCTTCATTCAAGGCAGGTTCATCAACAAGATGCTTGGACTTCTATGGCGACATTGTTTTGGGAGGACTGGCTGTCTTGTCAGCTTTTCTCTTCCTTTCACTCTTTCCAGCAGACTTCTTTGCAACGATGCCTTTCCTTCTCTTGGTGGGACTCTTCTTTATAGATGTAACAGCCTCAATAGGCTTCTTTCTCTTGGACTTGGACTTGACAACAGTGTCTTTCTTGGAGACCTCAGCCTCTTCCTCTTTAGCGGATTCACCAGACTTCTTAGAGTCTTCGATATCTTGCCTCAGATCGGCAAGTACAGTGGCTACAGATATACTTGGGCCAGACTTTTCAGCTTCTTCAGCAGGAACATCGTCCTGCACACCTTGCTTCTCAATGTTAGGAACATCTTTTCCAGCATCTTTCTCCTCATTGTCTTGTGTGAATGTCTGGACATCATCACAGACCTTCTCAGAAACTTGACTTCCTTCAGCACTAATGTTTACGACCTTTTCATTACCCATGGTACTACCAACTTCCTTCATGGTATCTGGTGGAACAACAACACTTTCTTCTTGGGTGCCTTCAGCACTGTTCAGAGACTGATCTGGGTCTTCCTCAACTTCTCTTGATGGTTCGGCTTCTTGTGAGTTTTCAGTATGATGAACCCTAGCTTCTTCAGGCAGGAACATTGTTTGTAGAGGAATGGCTTCCACAACTTCACCAGGGACTATAATATTTTCCAACCCGTCTAATCTTATGGGCGGAGTAGAAGTGATACCAACATTTGAATCGAAAATTTTGGAATCAGGGTTACCTGACGTAGACGAAGTTGGAGCCGCCTCTTCTTCAATGATACTTGCTCCGACAATGGGAGCCTCTGAAGGTTTAGCAATAGCAGTTCCTATTTTAGTTTATTTCGGGGTCTCTTCTCTGGCCTTTCCTTTCTTTTTCTCTCCTTTCTTCTTCCCAGAAATCGATCGTGAGGGAGACATGGATTTCAGGTGCAGTGGCTTCTTCCTGGAAAAGTTAGCCGCTAACCTACCACTTCGTGTGCCCACCATTGTTGAGTTGAAGAGAGCTTGTGAGCGAGAGAGAGAGAGAGAGAGAGAGAGAGAGAGAGAGAGCAAGAAGAGAGGGTTGCGAATCCTTTTTGGAAAGTGAAAGGTTAGAGAGACAAGACTAAGCAGTTGTGAAAGTATACCCTTTTGAAATAGTGGGACCGAAAAATAGGGAATAAAATAAACGGTATATTGGTGAGGTAAGCACTTTCCTTTTTCCTTCTTGAGCGGGCTTAGAAACATCGTCGGGCCCATCATGTGGTGTGCATGTTAACTCTCATGATCCACACCATTCTTTCCTCGGCTTTAAGTCTTAGACGCCATCTCGATCATACAATGTCCTAATGATGACCTTAGACTTTCGAATCGAGCAGTGTCAAGGGCCTTAGTGAAAATATCAGCCAACTATCTTTCAGTGGGAATGTACTCCAGTTGAATTATCCCGTCTTCCACAAGATCTCTTATAAAGTGATGACGAATGTGTATATGCTTCATCTTGTTGTGCTGAACCGGATTCTTGGATATGTTTATGGCACTGACATTGGCACAGAACAATGTCATGACATCTTGCTGGACATCATACACTAACAACATTTGCTTCATCCAAAGTAGTTGAGTGCAACTACTTCTAGCAGTTATATATTCTGATTCAGCTGTAGATAGGGCCATACAGTTTTGTTTCTTGCTGAACCATGAGATTAGGTTATTGCCCAAGTTAAAGCATCCACCTGAAGTGCTTCTTCGATTGGTGGTGCTCCCAGCCCAATCAACATCACAATACCCAACAAGATTAGACGTTGTATCAAAAGAGTACAGTAACCCCAAATTTAACGTTCCAGCAACATACCTCAAGATTCTCTTGGCTTGAGAAAGATGACTCACCTTTAGGTCTGCCTGATGTCTGGCACATACTCCGACGTCGTATGTTATGTCAGGACGACTTGCTGTGAGATATAACAGACTTCCTATGATTCTCCTGTATAGGCTGTGGTCTACTGACTTTCCATTCTCATATTTAGACATCTTTGTGGTTGTGGCAATGGGTGTCCGTTTGTGAGATACCTTTTCAAGACCGAATTTCTTTACCAGATTCATAGCATATTTTCCTTGAGAGATGAAGATCCCATTCTTCATTTCCTTGATTTGGAATCCCAGAAAATAGCTAAGTTCACCCTCTATGCTAATCTCGAATTCACACTGCATGTGACTCACAAAGTGTTCCACCATCTTGGTAGACATCCCTCCGAAAACGATGTCTTCAACATAGATTTGAGCAATCATGATGTCCTTACCTTCCTTCTTGAGAAACATTGTCCGATCTACTCCCCCTCTGCCATAACCATTTTGTATTAGAAAAAGTGTTAGTTGTTTATACCAGGCTCGAGGAGCTTGTTTAAGGCCATGGAGGGTTTTCTTGAGCTTGTAGACATCATCTAGTGCATGTGGATCGACAAATCCCTTAGGTTGAGCCACGTAGACTTCAGTTAATTCACCATTTAAGAACACACTCTTCGCATCCATTTGATATAGCTTGAACTTGAGATGACATACAATTCCCATCAGTAGTTGAATAGCCTCTAGTCTAGCTATAGGGGCGAAGGTTTCTTCGAAATGTACTCCTTCTTCTTGAGTATACCCTTGAGCCACTAATCTTGATTTGTTCCGAGAGATGTGTCCAAGTTTGTCTATCTTGTTCTTAAAGATCCATTTCGTTCCTATCACATTTATGTTTTCTTGTTTTGGCACCAGTTCCCAGACTTCATTCCTTTTGAACTGTCCAAGCTCTTTTTGCATGGCATTCACCAGTACTAATCATTGATTGCCTCTTCGACATTCTTAGGTTCCACCTTTGAGACGAAGGAGACATTTCCGATCATTTGACGATAATTGACATGAGCCTTTTGTCTGGTTCGGACTCCATCTACAAGTTGCCCTATTACTTCTTGTACGAGGTGGTCCTTTTGAACCCTTTTGGAGGGAATTCTGTGTTCCGGAGCAGTCGTTGGAACATCATCAGATGCATTGTCGCTTCCTGTGTCTGCGACTTCTCCTGACCCATTATCAGGCACTTGTGTTTTGACATCCTGTGTCTCGACATCTTGCGAGACATGTGGCACGGTAGCTTCTTCACCTTCGATGTTTTCAAAGATATGGTCAGTGTCATTTATGACCACATTGATGGATTGCATAACCTTTTTCATGCGATTGTTGAAGACTCGATATGCTCTGCTATTTCTGGAATATCCCAGAAAGATCACTTCGTCACTTTTCGGATCGAATTTTCGACGATGGTCCCTGTCTGCTAAGATATAACATGTGGAGCCAAAAACACGAAAGTATTTGAGGTTGGGCTTTCTCCCCCTTCATATTTCACACGAGGTAGTGTTTGTACCTGGTCGTATACTAACACAGTTGATAATATGGAAAGCGGTGTTTATCGCTTCAGCCCAAAAGTGTGTAGGAAGATTTTTGGCGAGTATCATAACTCTGGCCATCTCTTGTACTGTTATATTCTTCCTTTCAACGATTCCATTTTGTTGAGGAGTTATAGGAGCCGAGAATTCATGTGCGATTCCCTCCTCATCACAAAAATTAGAGAAACTACTGTTCTCGAACTCAGTACCATGGTCACTGCATAGTCTGACAATCTTTCCTATGTTCTTGACGAATTCTATTGCATAACCCTTTGAAAACATAAAACGTGTCAGAATTTTCATGAATAAATTCAACCCATGTGTACATGGAGTAGTCATCAATACAAACAAGAACGTATTTTTTTCCACCCAGACTCTCTGTTTGCATTGACCCCATCAGGTCTACATGAAGAAGTTCAAGTACTCTGGATGTCGTACAAAGTTGCAGCCTCTTGTGGGACGTCTTTACTTGCTTCCCTACTTGACATTCTCCACAGATACGTTCTTTGATTATCTTGATATGAGGAACACCAGTGATAGCTTCTTTCGTTATGACTTTCTTCATGCTTTTAAAGTTTAGATGACCAAGACGTTGGTGGCATAAATGAGCTTCATCTGCTTTGGTGAACATGCATGAAGTATCAACATTGTTTGATGAGGATGTCCAGAGATAACAGTTATCTCTTGATCGACTTCCTTGCATCAGTTCGACCTTGTTTGTCGTAATCACCGAGCATTTGTTACAAGTAAAGTTAACAATCAAATCAAGGTCACATAACTGACTAGTATTCAAGAGATTAGCCTTAAGTCCTTCCACGAGAAGTGCTTCTTTTAGGCAATCAATCCTAGGAAGTTTAAGTTGACCTTTCTCGATGACCCTAGCCTTGACACAGTCAACAAATGTGACATGTTCAACAAAGCAAGGTTTAAGATTGATTAGTAAGCTTTTGTCACATGTCATATGCCTTGAACATCCACTGTCCAAATACCAAACTTTTCTAGATGAAGCAGTTAGAGTGGTATAAGCAGTGTTAGCTTTGTACGATACATCTTTTACCTTCCACACCTACTTGGGAGTTCTCTTGCGTTGAGCGAGTTTGGCTTGAGTAGATGTCTCTTTGTGCAGGTGGAAGTAGTAAGGGCGAATATGACCCCTTTGTCCACAGTTGTGACATGTCCATTGGTTTTGTTGGCGAGGAATCAACTAGGGTAGAACAACCCTTTGAGTTTGTCTGGGAGCTGTTACAGCACGAGAATGTTACTGAAAATGTTTGATTTCTTGAGGTTGTTGATACCGTCTCCAGACAGGTCTTTGTCTAGCATGTTGTAGCTTATAAGTTTGAGGAGCATGTTGCGTCTGATGATATCATTGAGCTTGTACAGCCTCACATGACAAAGACAATAGAATAGGCAGAGGTCGTTTGTCTTGTTGAGGAACAAAGATTGTTTTAGATGTGCTGGCTTCTGAGGAATATCCTAGTCCCTGCATGTTCTTGGCCGATTTTCCCATGAAGAGGAGAGCGTCCAACATATCAGTGCTGGGATTCATCATCTTCACATTCTTTGTCATTACTTCCTTCTTTAAATTGACTACAGTTTCAAGTAACCTAGTCTTGTCCTCCGAGAGAGTTAGAATCATATCTCTTTGCTTCTCGAGGACTTTGGATTCCTCTATGTATTGGGTGAATAGTTTATCATAGGCACTGCTCATTACTTCATCTGGCAGAATGTGCAGTAAAAGCCACGTAGTTACTTATCTGTTCTTCTTCACCGTCTTCTCCTTCTCCGTCAGACATGGAGGCTGTTAGGTTTGTGCCCTAGTCCAAAATAATTCTTCAATCTATATTGTAACGGACATCATTATTCTACATAATAAAAGGCATAATATTACTAATGTGTTGTAGTAATATATATATAATGTGATTTGGTCTATGTCATAATGTGTGTAATCACTTATAGTAGAAGTATAGATCAGAAAGAGTTACATTCGATAGAGTCCCTGATCAGCTAAGCTTCTTCTGAAGCGATCAGTATGAGACTAACTCCTTATGATCACGCTCTACTGATCATGGCAAAGTTTGTGCCGGAGTTATATCATAGATATCATCAGGTCGATGATATCGGACAACCCGATTGTGAGTATGCTGCATAGATCCAGTCATGAGATACTCACATATCGTAACTTGTCATTATATCCTAAGACCAAGGAGTCTTTGTGTACACTATGTAACGAATACCTAAGTTTGACCTAGTCTAACGTTATCTGTAAAAGGGTAGCTATAACGGCTTCGATTGGCTTCGGCATTTATTGCACTAGTGAACTCGAAAGGCGTCTGAGGGATTTATAACTCATACTTCGGTATGAGAAAGATATCCGTTTAGGACACTTGATGAGTATGACTGAAGAAAGAGCATGGCCATGCAGGTGATACCTTAGTATCCGTTTTCAGTCATCTCAGATATCAAGAAACAGTGATTGATAAATTAGGATGACCATTCTATGCCTATTGATCAATCTGGATATCGGTTTGATAAAAGGACAGTGACATGTACGATAACAGCTTAAGTCGAATAATCGATAATCACGAATATTGGATAATCATAATGTCTTGCTAAAGGCCACTTATGATGGAAAGGGTAAAATAGTAATTTTACCAGTCTGCCAATTATTCGTGAGCCTAGAGGGTCACACGCATTAAGCACGATACATGACAACAATTATGGATGAGAATTGAGAACAATTCAGTAGTTTTCTGGCCTAAGGTTTTAACCAGACGGTTGAAGAAATCAATTCGAGGAAATTGATCCGTTTCGACTAAACCGAAATTAGAACTCAAGTTAATGGGTTTAATTTGGGTTTTAGTTAAACGGGCTTAAAGCCCATTTAGGGATTTAAGATAAGAGAGGGAACAAATGCAAATAAGAAAGAATAAAGGGATAGATAATGCAATTTTAATTTTGAAATTCAATTTAATTTCAAATTAAAATCACATAATATCTAGTCATTTATCCTTGATTTTTTTAGCAACTTCCCCCTCCTTTCTCTCTCCCTCATTGCCGAAAATTGTCCCTCTCTCTTCCTCCATTGTTGTCTTGTTTTCTCTCAAAAATTCTAGCAAATTATTGAGTGAAAAATCATTTCGATTGTGCTGCTTGTGTGGACTTGACAGAGAGAACACTACACTTGTGTTTTTGTCGATTACAAGAGGTAAATATCATATTTATATTTATGTTTATAACATGTTCAAATGGCATTAAGATCCTAGCTAGTTTCGATCTCCACGGTTACATAAAGTCCGCTGCATGATATTCATCGTTTGGAACCCGTGGTGATCTCTTTCAGTGGTATCAAGAGGCATGGTTGTTATGTTTATTTGTACAAGTTTAAATATGATAATTTTTATGTTTATATATGTTCTTCATCATTAGCATGCATGTAAATCGAAAAAAAAATTTCAGATTTGATTGATATTGGAAATTGGAAAAATAATTTTTTTTTTGGGGTTTTTCGGGTTAGTCATGGCTTAACCATGGCCGACCAGGTCGAGTCCCTTGGTGGACCATGGAATGCCTTAGGGCAGACCATGGTCAGCACCATGGGCCGACGAGGGTCGCCTACAGGCGACCATGGCAGCCCTCGCGGGCGACCATGGTCGCTGCCGCGGGCGACCACGGACTGCCCTTGCGGGCGACCATGGCAGCCCGTGAGGGCCACCATGGTTGCCTCGCAGGCGACCAAGGTCTGCCCTAGGGGCGACCGTGGCTGCCCTCGCGAGCTATCATGGTCGTTCCCGTGGCCGACCACGGTCAGCCCCGCGGGCGACCTCGGCAGCCCTCACGGGCCACCGTGGTTGCCTCCGCGGGCGACTTCGGTTGAGCCGGTTCGGCTTGACCAGATTCGAGCTGAACCGGTTGGTTCGCGAGGATATTTGGAAACCCTAAAAAAATTTAAATTTTCAGATTTGGTTCGGTTTCGATAAACCAGCGAGAACCGGTTCAAAATTCAATTAATTGATTAAATCGTCCGGTTTCGATAAACCAGAATTTTTCCATACTTAAGAAAGATAAAATTTGAAAAAATTACTTGTTTAATCAGCATATTGATTGATAATATGATCTTTGATCACATGATGTTTTCCACATGATGCTAGCTAAGCCCATAAGATTTGCATTTTAATTTCGGTTTTGCAACCTGCGTGTTGCTTAATTTTGGGTTGTAGTAAATACGGCCTGCGTGTCGTGATTTGTATTTTATTTAATTTATTTTAATATGTAATCACGAAGACTGACACAAGAATCAAGTCAAGAGGGAGACTCGGATTTTAGGAGGCTCGAAGCCAGTGGGAGTTCAAAAGAATGGAGCAAGTTTGGACCTTGAAGACCATGTCTTTAGGGTCGGTTTTGCTAGATTCTTAGGAACTTAAGATGGTCTTAGCTATGCATATTTTATCGTTACATTTGTATGTTTGAATGTATGAATGTACGATAGTTTAAATATACAAGTTTATGTATGATTTGCTATCACCCACATGCAAAGATTAAAATCGCAATTTAATCAGACTCGCATGTAACCTGCTAAGGGATCATCTTTGCATGAATTTGCAAATGATGATTCCAGATTAAGATTGTATCGATATACAATCAGACTTTTATAATTCACTTAAACGCAAATAATTACAAGTCAAGCGTGATACCATCCAAGTTTGGGCACTCAAAAGGGCTTTGACCCTATGGATGTCGGTACGGCTCCGCGTAACATTCATAGAGAAAAGGTCTGGATGAGATGGGTAGTTCTTTGTGGGTGCGTGCGCCTCCGCGTAGTAGTCACATTAGTTCTATCCATAGTTCAAGCTTGGTAGACTTGTCTACGATTGTCAGCTAGGGCTGACCTAGGGTATCAGTATAGGGTATGCCACGTACTAACAAGTACAGACCCTAGTCACGTACTAACAAGTACAGACCCTAGCCACGTATGACTCGTTCTCAAGCATGAACATAAGGATTATATCCTTACCCAGGAACAAGCACCTAGTGAACCAGCACTGAACGCCTCAAGGGCGCTAAGGGATACCTACCAGAAATTCCTTAGCGACCGGATCAACGTACAGTGCATCATGATGGGCAGTATGGTGCCTGACTTGCAGAAACAGTTCTTGGACATTTCCGAAGATCCCAAAGCCTGTATGGCTGAGATCAAGAAAATGTTCAAAGAGAAAGAGCGTGTCGAAAGATACGACACTTTCGTTGAACTGATGTCTTGCAAGCTAAAGGCTGGAGCTCCTGTCAGTTCTCGTGTCCTTAAGATGAAACGTCTTTTGGAACATTTGACCAGACTAGGTCATCCTGTGGACAAGGAAATGTCTGCAGACTTTGTGCTGCATTCACTTCCAGAAGCATATCGTGAATTCGTTGGAAATTACAATATGCATGACATGAATAAAACCGTGTCAGAGCTTCATGGTATGCTCGTGACTGCTAAAAAGAATCTCAAGGGGAAAACCAAGGAGGTTCTTATGGTCAACAAGCAAGTGAGCTTCAAGAAAGCCAGCCTGGGCAAGGGTAAGGCTCCTGTGCACCTAGCAGGGAAAATTCGACAACCTAAGGGTCCAGCATCTCCAAAAGCTGTTGAGAATCCTAAGAAGGATGTCATCTGCTTCTATTGCCAAGGACTGGGGCACTGGAAGAAGGATTGCAAGAAACACAAGTTGTTTCTTAAGAAGAGTGGAGTTTCCACATCTTCAGGATCAGGTATTTTTGTTATTGAGCTCAATCTCAGTTTATCTACTTCACATTCTTGGGTACTTGATACCGGTGCAGAATCTCACATTTGTGTTAATGTGCAGGCTCTGGGAAGTAGAAGAGAAGTGAGCAAGGGCGAGGCGGACCTACGAGTTGGCGATGGCAATCAAGTCTCGACAACTGCTGTAGGAGATATTAGTCTCAGTTTGCCCAGTGGGCTGGTTTTATTTTTAAATAATGTTCATTGTGTACCTGCGTTTCGCAGAAATATTATTTCTATTTCCTTGCTAGACAAGGAATGATTTTATTTTTCTATTGATAATGAAATTTTCAATATTTTCAAGAAAAACATGTTTTATTGCAATGCTTCATTACTTGGTGGTTTATATATTCTTAATATTCAAAACGCTGACACTAGCTCGATTTATAATATCAGTAACAAAAGGGTTAAATCCGATGATTTAAACCAGACTGTGATATGGCACTGCCGTTTAGGCCATATAGGCCAGAAACGCAACTCAACACTTCACAAGTGTGGGCTTCTAAGTCCGTTTGAATTCACTTAAATTGAGAGATGCGAGTCATGCCTTATGGGCAAAATGACAAAAGCAACTTTTTCCGGTTTAGGTGAAAGGGCGTGTGACTTACTAGGTCTCATACATTCCGATTTTTGTGGGCCCATGAGCACTCAGGCCAGAAGAGGTTTTCACTACTTCGTTACATTCATTGATGATTTCAGTAGATATGGGTATGTTTATCTTATAAGACATAAATCAGAAACCTTTGACAAGTTCAAAGAGTTCCAGAACGAAGCACAGAACCAGCTTGGTAAAAGTATAAAGGCGCTTTGTTCTGACCGAGGCGGTGAGTACTTAGACCAAGATTTTCACAGTCATTTAAAGGAGTGTGGGATCATCTCTGAATTGACTCCGTCTGGAACACCTCAAATGAATGGTGTATCCAAACGGAGAAATCGGACCTTGCTTGACATGGTTCGATCAATGATGAGTCAGGCTGACCTCCTTATCTCCTTCTGGGGCTATGCCCTAGAAACGGCCGCATTCATATTGAATCGGGCTCCTACAAAGGCAGTGGAAAGCACTCCATACGAAGTATAGAATGGGATGAAACCCTTATTAGCTTTCCTTAATATTTGGGGATGCGAAGCTTATGTCAAGCGTCTGCTAGGCGATAAGCTCGAACCCAAATCAGACAAATGTGTCTTTGTGGGGTACCCTAAAGTTTTTGTTGCTCGACGAGGGGTATTTTTGGAAAAGGAATTTATTTCCAAAAGAGCTAGTGGGAGTGCCGTGCATCTTGAAGAAATTCAAGAAGATATGGAACAACCTACTACGCTGAATGTAGAAATACAGGAGCCAGAAGAGGTCATTGATCAAGAAACAATCCCGACACCCATTCCAGATGGTCCAAGAAGGTCTAAGAGATCTCGTCAAGCTCCTATCAGATATGGCTTCCTAGCCACTGAAGGAAATGACTTGATGTTGGTGGATCAGGATGATCCAGAAACCTACAGACAAGCTTTGGCCAGTCCAGACTCCGAAAAATGGCAGAACGCCATGAATGAGGAAATGAAATCCATGTCAGATAACCAAGTCTGGAACTTGGTGGATCAAACCTCTGGGATAAAACCCATCGGTTGCAAATGGGTCTATATAATTAAGACCGACATGGATGGAAAACCTCAGACCTATAAAGCTAGACTGGTTGCGAAAGGTTATCTCCAAATCGAAGGTATCGATTATGACGAGACTTTTTCACCTGTGACTATGGTCAAATCTATCCGGATCATTCTAGCCATAGCAGCATACTACGACTATGAGATATGGCAGATGGACGTCAAAACCGCCTTCCTTAACAGGAACTTAAAAGAGGATGTGTATATGACACAGCCCGAGGGTTTTGTTGATCCAGAGAATCCTGGAAAGATTTGTAAGGTGCTTAGGTCCATTTATGGATTAAAGCAAGCTTCACGGAGTTGGAATATTCGTTTTGATGAAGCCGTAAGGGAATTCGGTTTTATCAAAAACGAAAGTGAGCCTTGCGTATATAAGAAAGCGAGTGGGAGTAAAATAGTATTCCTAGTCCTGTATGTCGATGACATACTGATCATCGGGAATGACATCCCAACCCTGCTTGAAGTTAAAGCTTGGTTAGGGAAATCCTTCTCGATGAAGAACTTAGGTGATGCTGCTTTCATTTTGGGCATCAAGATCTACAGAGATCGACCCAAGAAAATATTGGGCCTAAGTCAAAGCACTTACATAGATAAAGTGTTGAGAAGATTCTCAATGCTTGATTCTAAGAAGGGATACCTACCCATGCGGCATGACATTAAGCTTAGCAAACAACAGAGTCCTAATACTCCTGATGAGCTAAGCAAAATGAGTAAGATCCCATATGCTTCGGCTATGGGATCCATCATGTATACTATGATTTGCACGAGACCAGACGTCTCGTTCGCGTTAAGCTGTACCAGCAGATATCAATCTAACCCAGGCCAGGAGCACTGGACTGCTGTCAAGAGTATCTTTAAGTATCTAAGGAGAACTAAGGACGCATTCCTAGTGTATGGTGGGAAGGATGGAGAACTAGCAGTCAAAGGATATGTTGATGCTAGCTTTCAGACAGATCCTGATGATTTCAAATCACAAGCAAGATTTGTATTCGTGTTAAATGGCTGAGCATTCAGCTGGAAGAGCTTCAAGGAAGCCACAACTGCCGATTCTACAACAGAGGCTGAATACATAGCTGCAGCAGAAGCAGCTAAGGAAGCCGTATGGGTTAGAAGCTTTCTAACCGGATTAGATGTAATGCCGCGAGCATCTGATCCGGTAAGCTTGTTGTGTGACAACACTAGGGCCATAGCATTAGCTCAAGAGCCTAGATTCCACAACAGAACTAAACACATACAGAGGAAGTATCACATTATAGAAGAATATATTGATAACGGTGACGTGGAGATTGCTTATGTACCGACTGATGACAATGTTGCTGATCCCCTGACAAAGGCTTTACCGCAGCCTAAGCATGAGGCACACGTGAAGTCTATGGGGGTAGATTGGAACTCAGGTTGGAACTAGGGGCAAGTGGGAGATTCTTAGGTTTGTGCCCTAGTCCAAAATAATTCTTCAACCTATATTGTAACGGACATCATTATTCTAAATAATAGGCATAATATTACTAATGTGTTGTAGTAATATATCTAATGTGATTTGATCTATGTCATAATGTGTGTAATCACTTATAGTAGAACTATAGATCAGAAAGAGTTGCATTTGATAGAATCCCTGATCAGCTAAGCTTCTTTTGAAGCGATCAGTATGAGACTAACACCTTGTGATCACGCTCTACTAATCATGGAAAAGATGTGCCGGTGTTATATCATAGATATCATCAGGTCGATGATATCGGACAACCCGATTGTGAGTATGCTGCATAGATCCAGTCATGAGATACTCACATATCGTAACTTGTCATTATATCCTAAGACCAAGGAGTCTTTGTGTACACCATGTAACAAATACCTAAGTTTGACCTAGTCTATACTTATCTGTAAAAGGGTAGCTATAACGGCTTCGATTGGCTTTGGCATTTATTGCACTAGTGAACTCGAAAGGCGTCTGAGGGATTTATCACTCATATTTCGGTATGAGAAAGATATCCGTTTAGGCCACTTGATGAGTATGACTGAAGAAATAGCATGGCCATGCAGGTGATACCTTAGTATCAATTTTCAGTCATCTCAGATATCAAGAAACAGTGATTGATAAATTAGGATGACCGTTCTATACCTATTGATCAATCTGGATATCGGTTTGATAGAAGGACAGTGACATGTACGATAACAGGTTAAGTCGAATAATCGATAATCACAAATATTGGATAATCATAATGTCTTGCTAGAGGCCACTTATGATGGAAAGGGTAAAATAGTAATTTTACCAGTCTGCCAATTATTCGTGAGCCTAGAGGGTCACACGCATTAAGCACGATACATAACAATAATTATGGATGAGAATTGAGAAAAATTCGGTAGTTTTCTGGCCTAAGGTTTTAACCAGACGGTTGAAGAAATCAATTCGAGGCAATTGAGCCGTTTTGACTAAACCGAAATTAGAACTCAAGTTAATGGGTTTAATTTGTGTTTTAGTTAAACGGGCTTAAAGCCCATTTAGGGATTTAAGATAAGAGAGGGATCAAATGAAAATAAGAAAGAATAAAGGGATAGATAATGCAATTTTTATTTTGAAATTCAATTTAATTTCAAATTAAAAATCACATAATATCTATTCAATTATCCTTGAATTTTTCAGTAACTTCCCCTCCTTTCTCTCTCCCTCATTGCCGAAACCTCTCCCTCTCTCTACCTCCATTATTGCTCTTGTTTTCTCTCAAAATTTTTAGCAAAAATATTGATTGAAAAATCATTTCGGTTGTGGTGCCTGTGTGGACTTGATAGAGAGAACACTACACTTGTGTTTTTGTCGATTACAAGAGGTAAATATCAGATTTATATTCATGTTTATAACATGTTCAAATGGCATCAAGATTTTAGCTTTTCACGATCATCACGGTTACATAAAGTCCGCTGCATGATATTCATCGTTTGGAACCCGTGGTGATCTCTTTCACTTCCAGATGCATATCGTGAATTTTTTTGGAAATTACAATATGCATGACATGAATAAGACCGTGACAGAGCTTCATGGTATGCTCGTGACTGCTAAAAAGAATCTCAAGGGGAAAACCAAGGAGGTTCTTATGGTCAACAAGCAAGTGACCTTCAAGAAAGCCAGCCTGGGCAAGGGTAAGGCTCCTATGCACCTAGCAGGGAAGATTCGACAACCTAAGGGTCCAGCTGCTCCAAAAGCTGTTGAGAATTTTAAGAAGGATGTCATCTGCTTCTATTGCCAAGGACTGGGGCACTGGAAGAAGGATTGCAAGAAACACAAGTTGTTTCTTAAGAAGAGTGGAGCTTCCACATCTTTAGGATCAGGTATTTTTGTTATTGAGGTCAATCTCAGTTTATCTACTTCAGATTCTTGGGTACTTGATACCGGTGCAGAATCTCACATTTGTGTTAATGTGCAGGCTCTGGGAAGTAGAAGAGAAGTGAGCAAGGGCGAGGCAGACCTACGAGTTGATGATGGTAATCAAGTCTCGACAACTGCTGTAGGAGATATTAGTCTCAGTTTGCCCAGTGGGCTGGTTTTGTTTTTAAATAATATTCATTGTGTACCTGCGTTTTGCAGAAATATTATTTCTATTTCCTTGCTAGAGAAGGAAGGATATCATTTTTCTATTGATAATGGAATTTTCAATATTTTCAAGAAAAACATGTTTTATTGCAATGCTTCATTAGTTGGTGGTTTATATATTCTTAATATTCAAAATGCTGACACTAGCTCGATTTATAATATCAGTAACAAAAGGGTTAAATCCGATGATTTAAACCAGACTGTGATATGGCACTGCCGTTTAGGCCATATAGGCCAGAAACGCATGTCAACACTTCAATTGAATTCACTTCAATTGATATATGGGAGTCATGCCTTATGGGCAAAATGACAAAAGCACATTTTTCCGGTTTCGGTGAAAGGGCGAGTGACTTACTAGGTCTCATACATTCCGATGTTTGTGGGCCCATGAGCACTCAGGCCAGAAGAGGTTTTCACTACTTCGTTACATTCACTTATGACTTCAGTAGATATGGGTATTGAAATTCTGATCCGCTAGTCGTGCAAGATGCCACAAACAATGTCACAAAGAATGCTATAACGTTGTGTCTTACTTCTTGTGTAGATAATGCAGGACAGTAAATATAAAGCTATAAGTAATGACACAGCAGATTGTTTACCCAGTTCGGTGCAACGTCACCTACGTCTGGGGGCTCTCAACCTAGTGGAAAGATTTCACTTATCAGTAATCCGTCAGAACATACAAGTACATGTGATCACCCTAGATCTATACTTTATGCTACGTCTTACAGTGCAATCTATCTCAGGGTCTCCCCCTGAATCCAAGAACGTCTTGATTCCACTCTTCGAGGAATCGCCTTGCTCTGTTGTCTTCAAGTCTTCTTCAAGCTTGGTGGTTGCGTGCAGTCTTCAACTCACGACTTCAGTAAACCCTCAATCACCTAACTCTCTATAGTTATGTGATACACAACATCCTAAGCTCAATCTGCAATTTCTCAGCCCGCAAACCTTCACGTCTAAGAACCTTGCAAATTGTTGCTAGGAAACAAATAAAGAACCACACGATTGCTAAGGGGGTAGCCTAAGCTTTTATAGCAATCGTGTATGAGTACTAACCCTACAGGGTTTCCTCTTAATCGTCGTCTTTCTCCTTTTCAGATTAGGAGTCGTTCTGCACTTTCCTAATCGTTTTCTTGCTTCACTGCCGAAACTGCACTTTCCTGATTTCTGTCGATCAGGATGCTTGCCGAGATGCCGTCAACAATGTCACACAAGATGTCGTAGAAGATGCTTCGACATTCTTTGTAACATGTTTCTTCAGTTCCTTCAAAATCAGCCAATCTCTAAAAACGTCGTAACTACAATCTCCCCCTTTGGCTATTTTTAAGGACAGCATTCTTCGTCGCATTCTGCGTTGCATTCGTCGTCTCGTCGATCGGCAGTGTCGTCGCGCGTATCGTCGCATCTTGCGTCTTTGCGTGTCTCTTTGTCGTCGCGTCGTCGTCGTCTCTATCTTTCTTGTATCATCGCGCGCGTCGTCGTCGTCTCTATCTTTCTTGTATCATCGCGCGCGCGTATATATATATCTATCTTACTCCCCCTTGTTGGCTCAAAAAGAGCCAAAACTTAAACAAATATTGTAACAAATCCGGGAAATAAGCAAAATAAACCCAAACATAACACACACTTGCTCTCAATCAGCTGTCGAGAGTAAGCGTGATACATTGTTCACAAAATATTACAGACATAAAAGTTGTTCAGTAGTTCAAGAGTCAGAGAATTTCATAAAAAAATTTTAAATAGAGCTGCTGTTGGAACTTGCAGTATCTGTTGCTTCTGTGGAGGCTTCTTGGGTAGCTTCTTTTGGATCATTTGTGTTATCATCTTGAGAGCCTGGAGGAGACATGGCGCAGTGAGTTCGGCGCTGCGAAAGGTGCTTTAGAGCATTCTTTAAGTTTGCAATGTCCTCATCAAGCACAGCAATTTCTCGTTCGAGCATGACGACATCCCTGCTGGTAGTCCTTGTGAGAGGGACGGCACTTGTGGCTCTACTGGTCTTTGCCGTGGCTTCCGGCCTGACAAGATCAGGAGCATGCTTCCCTTCAAACAACTTGTGGCTTACGACAATCTGTCCTCCTCTTTTGCCCACCTTATCCGATGGTTTCAACACTCCAGGGTGTTGATATACAAGTAATTCAGAGATAAGGGATGGAAAGGCTATGGGGATTTTCACAGCAAGAGATCTAGCATGGCGAACAAGATGATCAATCACAAATTGTCCAAAGTCAAGTTTAGATCCAGTACCTATTTGGTAGATCAGGATTGCCAGCTCAGGTTTGATAGATGATGCGTGGGTCGAGGGCGCCCAATTTGCAACTCCAATCCGAAAGAGAATGGAGTACCTGGAAGTCAGATCTGATGCAGCCACGGTGCCTTTGGATGGCCATGTTCTGCTTTTATCTCTGGTGATTTCACGGAGGACTTTGCTTAGATCAGGTGGTGGCACAGATCGAACCCTCTTCCTTCCCAGGAAGTCATTGATAATGTCAGAGGAGATGTCAAAGCGAATGCCTCTGACATATACCTTATCAAACTCTGGAGCATCTGGGGTACCAAACGTGGTAGGCAAATTTGCAATGAATTCCTTAACCAGGAGGGGATAGTGATTACCGATGTTGGAGACGATTCTCATTAGTTCTGCCTTTTCCAGGAGCTGTATAATGGCCTCTAGCCCACGCAGCTCCGACGACAGTGTCTTCTCTGGGTATGCCGTTCTCTGAAATACAAACTCCCACCTCTTTGCTCCTTCTGCTGAGTGAAACGACACATTGTCGTAAGTTACACTCATGGTGTTCTTGGCCGTCTTCAGGGCCTTCTTCTTCTTTCCTTCCTCAGCAGGGACCTCTTCAATGTCATCATCAGTTGGTTCATCCATCAAACTCCTTGTCGCGATCACCTTCTTCCCCTTTCCTTTGACATGCAGCTTTTTCTTTTTGTTGCTGGGACGTCCAGCCTCCTTGTCCTCCTTCCTTTTCCTTGTTTCTTTCAATTTTCCAACCATAACAGCCAAACTTTCAGTTTCTTCTAGAACTTTTTTCTTCAGGGTCGATAGCACTGTGTGTGCCGTCTCAGCAGCTTCTTCCATGACATCTTCTCTGGCATCCAGAGGGTTTTCTTCTGTGTTGTTGGTGGTAGTATCCTTGTTCTTCTCAGCTTCTTCCAGATCGGTCTCTCCGTTTCTGGTTTCTTCTTTCTCTTCTTCTTCCTCGGCTTCTTCCGAGTCAGCTATTTCTTCTTCTTCTACAACTTTTTCAGTGGCTTTTGGTATGACATCTGTTCCTTCTTCTTCTCCCCCTTCTCCTTCCGCAATGCATTCCAATCCATGACTGATAGGAGTCAGATCCTCCTTTTCTTCTTCCGGACGTATCAGTTCTTCTACCACACCTTCTTGAGGTGGGTCCTGGTTTTCCAGCAGTGATTCTAACAAATCACTGTTTCTGGAGGTATCGGCAGAGAAATCGTTACCTGTTAGTGTTGGAACTGCGACGATTTGCATGGAGGCTTCTCGATTTTCCTGGCCAAGATCATTCTCTCTTTCTGGCCCAGTTAGGTCAGACATTGAGAAAGCAGCGCTTCCGGTCCGGGACTTCTTGGGAACTCGAGTAAAAACTGGTATTGGGGCTTTCTCTGGTGAAGCCTATTTGAGAATTTCTTCTGACTTCTTCAGGGTTTTTGGCCCTTTGATTCGCACTCCATGCTTGTTTGTTTTTGCTCTACTGCTTCTGGAGCCTTTAGGTTCAGCTTTCTTTGAATCGGTGGCTTCCTTTGGGGCTACTGTGCTTCTAGTTTTCACCATTGTTGTTTGAGAGATTTGCAGAGAGTGAATGGTGAAGGAGATGAGAGCGAGCACAGAGAGGAGGCAGACTAGGTTTTTGAAAACGATTCAAATCTTCTTAGCGTCTGAGCGTATCTTTCCTTTTCTTTTATATGGGCTTTTGATATGCTTGGCCCAATGACATTCGTTGGAATTTAGACCGGTTCATGAAGAGGTACCAACAACTCCCCTCAACCGTTTCTGCAACTTCTTATTGTTCACTGATGGTGCACAGACCGAGTGATGATCTAAGATCCTCGAATCTGCTTGCATCTAATGCTTTTGTGAAAATATCAGCAAGTTGCTTTTCTGTGGGAATGTGCTCTAGGATGGTCTTCTTGTCTTCGACCAATTCTTGAATGAAGTGATGTCTAATATCAATGTGTTTGGTCTTGCTGTGTTGGACAGGGTTTTTGGAGATGTTGATAGCACTGACATTATCACAATATAAAGTCATGGCATCCTGTCTGACATTGTATTCGGCTAACATCTGTTTCATCCAAAGTAGTTGTGTGCAGCTACTCCCAGCAGCAATATACTCCGATTCGGCAGTGGAAAGGGCAACACAGTTTTGCTTCTTACTAAACCGTGATATGAGGTTGTTGCCAAGGAAGAAGCATCCTCCAGATGTGCTTTTCCTATCCGATGTATTTCCAGCCCAATCGGCATCGCAATACCCCACCAAGGCAGAGGATGTGTCGAATGAGTATAATAGACCCGAGTCTGTAGTACCAGAGATATATCTAATTATTCTTTTGGCTTGGGATAGATGACTAACCTTAGGATTGGCTTGATATCGTGCACATACTCCGACAGAGTAGGCAATATCTGGTCGACTTGCGGTGAGGTAGAGAAGACTACCGATGATGCTCCTGTATAGGTGTTGGTCGACGGCTTCTCCTGGATCATCTTTAGTTAGCTTGACATGTGTAGCTGCTGGTGTCCTTTTATGTGAGGCTTTCTCTAGCCCAAACTTCTTGACAATATTCTTCGCATATTTGCTCTGAGATACGAAGATGCTATCCTTTTGTTGTTTGATTTGGAAGCCTAGAAAATAAGTAAGCTCTCCCACCATGCTCATCTCGAATTCTGATTGCATCTGTTGAATAAATGTCTCTACCATCTTGCTTGAAATCCCTCCAAAAACAATGTCATCAACATAGATTTGAGCTATCATTAGATTCCCGTCTTCGTTCTTCACAAATAGGGTCTTGTTGACTCCCCCTCTAGTGTAGCCGCTTTGGACGAGGAATTTTGTGAGCCTTTCATACCAAGCCCTTGGTGCTTGTTTTAACCCATAAAGAGCTTTCTTGAGTTTATACACATGATCAGGATAGTGAGGATCCACAAATCCTTTAGGTTGTGACACATATACTTCTTCTTTGAGGTCCCCATTCAAGAATGCACTTTTGACATCCATCTGGTAGAGCTTTATCCGTAGATGGCATGATATCCCTAGTAAGAGACGGATTGCTTCAAGTCTTGCCACAGGAGCAAATGTCTCATCGAAGTCGACACCCTCAATTTGAGTATACCCTTGAGCAACTAACCTTGCTTTGTTGCGAGTGATGTTGCCAAGCTCATCGGATTTGTTCTTGAAGATCCATTTGGTGCCTATGATGTTTCCTTTACTTGGTTTGGGCACCAGTTCCCATACCTGATTTTTCTCAAATTGAATCAGCTCTTCTTGCATAGCATTGACCCAATACTCATCATTGATGGCTTCATTGATGTTTTTGGGTTCTGTCTTTGAGGCGAAGCAAATATTTCCTATCATCTCGTTATAATCTTTAGGAGTTTTTGACCGAGTCCGTACGCCTTCATTCAGGTTTCCAATAACTCCAGAGATAGGATAGTTAGTCTGGACTCTTCGTGAGGGATTCTTATTGCTGGTTTCAGGAACTACTTCGTCATTGGCGACATCATCTTCTGTTTTGTTGCTAGCATCTTCTCTGACATCTGGAGTAGCATTCTTCCTGACATTGTTGGGTGGATAGGCTCTGTCTTCGTCCGTCGCATCTTCGCAGTCATCATCAACAACAACATTGATTGATTCCATCATGGTCATGGTTCGTTTGTTGAAGACTCGGTATGCGCGACTATTCCTTGAATAGCCAAGGAAGATGCCTTCATCGCTTTTTGGGTCAAGCTTTCGACGAGGCTCTCTATCAGCCAGTATATAACAAGTGGAGCCAAAGATATGAAAGTACTTAACATTGGGCTTTCTCCCCCTCCATATTTCATAATGAGTTACTGACATACCTGGTCGGAGAGTGACTCGATTGTGGATATGGCAAGCAGTGTTAAGTGCTTCTGCCCAGAAGTTAGTTGGTATGTCTCTAGCTAGCATCATAACTCTCGCCATCTCCTGTAGAGTCATGTTCTTGCGCTCAACAATGCCATTCTGTTGGGGAGTGATTGGCACTGAGAATTCATGTGCTATCCCTTCTGAGTTGCAGAAATCTGCAAACTTGCTGTTTTTGAACTCTCGTCCATGATCACTACGAAGGCGGATGATTTTGCCAATTGTCTCTCCTTTTTCTCGTTGGACTTGGATGCATAGATTCTTGAAGATTGAGAAGGTGTCTGATTTGTCACGAGGGAAGTCCACCCAAGTGTATCGTGAGTAATCATCTATGCATACAAAGACATATCGTTTTCCTCCAAGGCTTTCGACTTGCATTGGCCCCATGAGGTCAACATGTATCAACTCAAGTACCCGAGAGGTGGTGATATGCTGTAGCTTCTTGTGTGACATCTTGGTTTGCTTACCAATCTGACATTCTCCACAGATCTTTCCTTCTACTATTTTCAGGTTTGGAATACCTGTGATTGCCTGCTCTGAGATTGCCTTTTGCATGCTTCTAAGATTTAGATGTCCAAGCTTTCGGTGCCATAGTTTGGTTTCTTTTGCTTTGGAGACAATGCACTTGGTTGCTTCGATATGTGTCTCGGGAGACCAGATATAGCAATTGTCCGTTGAGCGAACTCCTTGTAGAATAGTGATTTGATTAAGGTCTTTAACTATACAGGCTTCCTTCGTGAATTTCACTTCTGAATCCTGATCACAAATTTGACTGATGCTAATCAAGTTTGCTTTAAGTCCTTCTACAAGTAATGCTTCAGTCAGGCAGGTGGCTCCTGGATGCTTAAGTACTCCTTTTCCGAAAATTCGAGCTCGAATCCCATCTCCAAACGTAACAAAGCAGTTTGTATATAGTTTAAGATCAGAGAGAAAATCTGGAGTACCTTTCATGTGTCGAGAGCATCCACTGTCGAGATACCAGTCCTTGTTTGTTGAAGCACTTAAGGATGTATATGCAACATTAGCTCGATAGACCAGGTTCTTAGGTCTCCATTCAAGGCGGGATGTCTTTGGAGGAGATGAGCGATGCCTTTGATATTTCTTTTGTTGTAGCTGAGCTTGCTTCCTCTCAAGAAGTTGAAAACAAAAAGGTCTGATGTGACCTGGTTGACCACAGTAATGACATATCCATTGATATTGATAAGCTGATCTTCTGTAGCTTTGTTGTCTGCGTGGAGGATGTCTTCTGGCTGTTACTTGACAAGAACAGGTTGTATGCGATGTTATGGCTTTTGTTGTAGGTCGTCCTGTAGGATGTGTTGGGGCATCCAGTAGTTTCTTGTCAGCCATGGCTTTTTGTGGGATAAACTTTGTCCCTGCTGTTGAGGGGACAGCATGTGTGTATCCTAGTCCCGTCGTATCTTTGGATTTTTTTCCCACTGATAAAATCTTGTCAAGGCTTTAAGTGCTCGGATTCATCATCTTTACCGATTTAGTCATGAGACTAATTTCTCCATTAAGTCTGGTGATCTCTCGTTTCAGCTCCATGATCGTCTCTAGAAATCTTGACTTGTCGCTGGTAAGACTAATGATCCTTTCGCCTTGTTGATCAAGTATCAGAGTTTCCTTGATCCATCTGGTATGCAAGCCTTTATATGCCTCGACTAGTTGGTCTTTAGTCCAATTCTCATTTGGAGTTGGATCATCATTGATGTCGACAGTATTATCAACATTACATGTAGGAGTAGTAGTAGTGAATGCAACAAAGTTGCTTACCTCTTCTGATCCACTATCTTCATTATCATCATCTGATAGGGTGGCATTGTATCCTCGTTTTTGTTGTTTGAGGAAATTTGGACATTCTCTACGGAGGTGGCCGAATCCTTCACATTCATGACATTGAAGTCCTTTGTTTTTGTTTTCTTCCCCACTCCTGTTTGGTCTGTCAAGACTACCTCCAATTTGAGCTTTTTGTGGAGCTTTGTTTCTGGCATTTGTTGTGACATTCCGTCCACCCATTCGACTAAATCTTCTCATGGCTTTGTTGTAATTTTTTGTGAGAAGGGCCATTGTAGCCTCGATGTCTTCATCAGAATCCGAATCCTCAGGATCTGGTTGCTTGTGTGTTGAGCTTTTGAAAGCAACTCCTTTGTTCCTTTTGTCGATGTTGGGTAGAGACAACTCATAGGTCATTAGAGACCCCATCAGTTCATCAAATTTCAAGACCTTGAGGTCATGAACTTCTTCAATTGCTGTGATCTTCATCTTGAACCTGGGGCTAAGAGCACGTAGGGTTTTTCTTACCAATTTTTCATCAGACATTGGTTCTCCCAGAGAATAGGATTCATTGGCTAGATCACGAATGCGAACATTGAAATCTGCAATTGATTCGTCTTCCTTCATGATGAGGGCTTCGAAGTTGGTAGTCAGGTATTGCAGTTTTTGTTCTCGAACCTTAGTTGTTCCTTCATATGCTACGGCCAGGATGTCCCATGCTGATTTAGCAGTTGTGCATGTGTTGATTAGTCTGAACACGTTCTTGTCAACACCATTGAAGATAGCATTCAGAGCTCGAGAATTTCCCAGTGATTCTTCATCTTCATCATCGGTCCAGTCTTTTTCTGGTTTTGGTCCGATAGGATTGCCATCACTGTCACTGAGTTGTGGTGCATTCCAACCATTGAGTACAGCCTTCCATGTCTTGTTGTCTAGTGACTTCATGAAGGCATACATTCGAGCCTTCCAATAGCCATAGTTGCTTCCATCTAGAACAGGTGGTCGATTTATGGATCCTCCTTCTCTCGTATTGTCCATCTTTGATCAAAATATTTGTTTTAGGAACTCACCTAAAGCTATTGGTGCCCCCTCTGATACCAATTGAAATTCTGATCAGCTAGTCGTGCAAGATGTCACACACAATGTTACACAGAATGCTATAACGTTGTGTCTGACTTCTTGCGTAGATAATGCAGGACAGTAAATATAAAGCTATAAGTAATGACACAGCAGATTGTTTACCCAGTTCGGTGCAACGTCACCTACGTCTAGGGGCTCTCAGCCTAGTGGAAAGATTTCACTTATCAGTAACCCGTCAGAACATACAAGTACCTGTGATCACCCTAGATCTATACTTTATGCTACGTCTTACAGTGCAATCTATCTGAGGGTCTCCCCCTGAATCCAAGAACGTCTTGATTCCACTCTTCGAGCAATCGCCTTGCTCTGTTGTCTTCAAGTCTTCTTCAAGCTTGGTGGTTGCGTGCAGTCTTCAACTCACGACTTCAGTAAACCCTCAATCACCTAACTCTCTATAGTTATGTGATACACAACATCCTAAGCTCAATCTGCAATTTCTCAGCCCGCAAACCTTCACGTCTAAGAACCTTGCAAATTGTTGCTAGGAAACAAATAAAGAACCACACGATTGCTAAGGGGGTAGCCTAAGCTTTTATAGCAATCGTGGATGAGTACTAACCCTAAAGGGTTTCCTCTTAATCGCCGTCTTTCTCCTTTTTAGATTAGGAGTCGTTCTGCACTTTCCTAATCGTTTTCTTGCTTCACTGCCGAAACTGCACTTTCCTGATTTCTGTCGATCAGGATGCTTGCCGAGATGCCGTCAACAATGTCACACAAGATGTCGTAGAAGATGCTTCGACATTGTCGTAGAAGATGCTTCGACATTCTTTGTAACATGTTTCTTCAGATCCTTCAAAATCAGCCAATCTCTAAAAACGTCGTAACTACAGGTATGTTTATCTTATGAGACATAAATCGGAAACCTTTGACAAGTTCAAAGAGTTCCAGAACGAAGCACAGAACCAGCTTGGTAAAAGCATAAAGGCGCTTCGATCTGACCGAGGCGGTGAGTACTTGGACCAAGATTTTCACAGTCATTTAAAGGAGTGTGGGATCATCTCTGAATTGACTCCGCCTGGAACACCTCAAATGAATGGTGTATCCGAACGGAGAAATCAGACCTTGCTTTACATGGTTCGATCAATGATGAGTCAGGTTGACCTCCCTATCTCCTTCTGGGGCTGTGCCCTATAAACGGCCGCATTCTCATTGAATCGGGCTCCTACAAAGGCAGTGGAAAGCACTTCATACGAAATATGGAACGGGAAGAAACCCTTATTAGCTTTCCTTATGATTTGGGGATGCGAAGCTTACGTCAAGCGTCTGCTAGGCGATAAGCTCGAACCCAAATCAGAGAAATGTGTCTTTGTGGGGTACCCTAAAGAAACAAGGGGGTACTATTTCTACAAACCCAGCGAGAACAAAGTTTTTGTTGCTCGAGGAGGGGTATTTTTGGAAAAGGAATTTATTTCCAAAAGAGCTAGTGGGAATGCCGTGCATCTTGAAGAAATTCAAGAAGATACGGAGCAACCTACCACGCCGAATGTAGAAATACAGGAGCCAGAAGAGGTCATTGATCAAGAACCAATCCTGACACCCATTCCAGATGGTCCAAGAAGGTCTGAGAGGTCTCGTCAAGCTCCTATCAGATATGGCTTCCTAGCCATTGAAGGAAATGACTTGATGTTGGTGGATCAGGATGATCCAGAAACCTACAGACAAGTTTTGGCCAGTCCAGACTCTGAAAAATGGCAGAACGCCATGAATGAGGAAATGAAATCCATGTCAGATAACCAAGTCTGGAACTTGGTGGATCAAACCCCTGGGATAAAACTCATTGGTTGCAAATGGGTCTATAAAATTAAGACCGACATGGATGGAAAACCTCAGACCTATAAAGCTAGACTGGTTGCGAAAGGTTATCGCCAAATCGAAGGTATCGATTATGACGAGACTTTTTCACCTGTGACTATGGTCAAATCTATCCGGATCATTCTAGCCATAGCAGCATACTACGACTATGAGATATGGCAGATGGACGTCAAAACCGCCTTCCTTAACGGGAACTTAAAAGAGGATGTGTATATGACACAGCCCGAGGGTTTTGTTGATCTAGAGAATCCCGGAAAGATTTGTAAGCTGCTTAGGTCCATTTATGGATTAAAGCAAGCTTCACGGAATTGGAACATTCGTTTTGATGAAGCCGTAAGGGAATTCGGTTTTATCAAAAACGAAAGTGAGCCTTGCGTATATAAGAAAGCGAGTGGGAGTAAAATAGTATTCCTAGTCCTGTATGTCGATGACATACTGATCATCGGGAATGACATCCCAACCCTGCTTGAAGTTAAAGCTTGGTTAGGGAAATGCTTCTCGATGAAGGACTTAGGTGATGCTGCTTTCATTTTGGGCATCAAGATCTACAGAGATCGACCTAAGAGAATATTGGGCCTAAGTCAGAGAAGTTACATAGATAAGGTGTTGAGAAGATTCTCAATGCTTGATTCTAAGAAGGGATACCTACCCATGCGGCGTGACATTAAGCTTAGCAAACAACAGAGTCCTAAGACTCCTGATGAGCTATGCAAAATGAGTAAGATCCCATATGCTTCGGCTGTGGGATCCATCATGTATGCTATGATTTGCACGAGACCAGACGTCTCGTTCGCGTTAAGCTGTACCAGCAGACATCAATCTAACCCAGGCCAGGAGCACTGGACTGCTGTCAAGAGTATCCTTAAGTATCTAAGGAGAACGAAAGACGCATTCCTAGCGTATGGTGGGAAGGATGGAGAACTAGCAGTCAAAGGATACGTTGATGCTAGCTTTCAGACAGATCCTGATGATTTCAAATCACAAGCAGGATTTGTATTCGTGTTAAATGGCGGAGCATTCAGCTGGAAGAGCTTCAAGGAAGCCACAATTGCCGATTCTACAACAGAGGCTGACTACATAGCTGCAGCAGAAGCAGCTAAGGAAGCCGTATGGGTTAGAAGCTTTCTAACCGGGTTAGATGTAATGCCGCGAGCATCTGATCCGGTAAGCTTGTTGTGTGACAACACTAGGGCCATAGCATTAGCTCAAGAGCCTAGATTCCACAACAGAACTAAACACATACAGAGGAAGTATCACATTATCAGAGAATATATTGATAACGGTGATGTGGAGATTGCTTATGTACCAACTAATGACAATGTTCCTGATCCCCTGACAAAGGCTTTACCGCAGCCTAAGCAGGAGGCGCACGTGAAGTCTATGGGGGTAGATTGGAACTTAGGTTGGAACTGGGACAAGTGGGAGATTGTTAGGTTTGTGCCCTAGTCCAAACTAATTCTTCAATCTATATTGTAACGGACATCATTATTCTACATAATAAAAGGCATAATATTACTAATGTGTTGTAGTAATATGTCTAATATGATTTGATCTATGTCATAATGTGTGTAATCACTTATCGTAGAACTGTAGATCAGAAATAGTTACATTCGATAGAGTCCCTGATCATCTAAGCTTCTTCTAAATCGATCAGTATGAGACTAACTCATTGTGATCACGCTCTACTGATAATGGCAAAGTTTGTGCCGGAGTTATATCATAGATATCATCAGGTCGATGATATCGAACAACCCGATTGTGAGTATGCTGCATAGATCCAGTCATGAGATACTCACATATCGTAACTTGTCATTATATCCTAACACTAAGGAGTCTTTGTGTACACTATGTAACGAATACCTAAGTTTGACCTAGTCTAACGTTATCTGTAAAAGGGTAGCTATAACGGCTTCGATTGGCTTTGGCATTTATTGCACTAGTGAACTCGAAAGGCGTCTGAGGGATTTATCACTCATACTTCGGTATGAGAAAGATATCCGTTTAGGCCACTTGATGAGTATGACTGAAGAAAGAGCATGGCCATGCAGGTGATGCCTTAGTATTAGTTTTCAGTCATCTCAGATATCAAGAAACAGTGATTGATAAATTAGGATGACCATTCTATGCCTATTGATCAATCTGGATATCGGTTTGATAAAAGGACAGTGACATGTACGATAACAGGTTAAGTCGAATAATCGATAATCACGAATATTGGATAATCATAATGTCTTGCTAGAGGCCACTTATGATGGAAAGGGTAAAATAGTAATTTTACCAGTCTGCCAATTATTCGTGAGTCTAGAGGGTCACACGCATGAAGCACGATACATGACAACAATTATGGATGAGAATTGAGAACAATTCAGTAGTTTTCTGGCCTAAGGTTTTAACCAGACGGTTGAAGAAATCAATTCGAGGAAATTGAGCTGTTTCGACTAAACCGAAATTAGAACTCAAGTTAATGGGTTTAATTTGGGTTTTAGTTAAACGGGCTTAAAGCCCATTTAGGGATTTAAGATAAGAGAGGGAACAAATGCAAATAAGAAAGAATAAAGGGATAGATAATGCAATTTTAATTTTGAAATTCAATTTAATTTCAAATTAAAATCACATCATATCTACTCATTTATCCTTGATTTTTTAGCAACTTCCCCCTCCTTTCTCTCTCCCTCATTGACGAAAATTCTCCCTCTCTCTTCCTCCATTGTTGTCTTGTTTTCTCTCAAATATTCTAGCAAATTATTAAGTGAAAATAATTTCGGTTGTGGTGCTTGTGTAGACTTGATAGAGAGAACACTACACTTGTGTTTTTGTTGATTACAAGAGGTAAATATCATATTTATATTTATGTTTATAACATGTTCAAATGGCATTAAGATCCTAGCTAGTTTCGATCACCACGGTTACATAAAGTCCGCTGCATGATATTCATCGTTTGGAACCCGTGGTGATCTCTTTCAGAGGCTTTGTAACCCTTCTTTCGTTTCTTAGGAAGTTTGGGCATTCTTTCTGGATGTGGCCATAGCCTTCACATTCATGGCATTGGATGCCTCTTCCTTTACCTGTTCCATCAGATCTTCTCGCTTCTTTGAGGGTGGCGACATCCTTCTGGAACTTGTTTGGCACATTATCTTTTAAGATTCTGATAGACATGTTTCCATGCTCCTTTCGAGAATCTTTTCATGATCCGGTTGTAATTTTTTACCATTAAAGCAAGAGCTTCATCAATATCATCATCAGATTCAGAATCTACCTGATCTAGAGAGGGAACCGTTGAGCTTGTGAAGGCAAGTCCTTTGAGTTTTCTGTCTGGAGTGGGAAGCAAGAGTTCAAAAGTCATTAAGGAACCCATTAGTTCATCAAATAGAAGAGTTTTCAGATCGTTCATTTCTTTTACGGCAATCGACTTCATCTTGAACCTTGGACTAAGGGATCGAAGTGTTTTTCGGACCAGATCTTCATCTGTCATGGGTTTTCCCAGCGAATATGATTCATTTGCCAAGTCTCTAATCCAAACATTGAAGTCGTTGATTGTCTCATCATCTTTCATGGATAATGCTTTAAAGTGTGTCGTGATGTATTGAAGTTTTTGCCCTCGAACTTTGGTCGTCCCTTCATACGCTGTGGCCAAAATTTCCCAAACATCTTTTGCTACAAAACATATGTTGATCAACCTGAACACATTCTGATCAACTGCATTAAAAATGACATTGAGTGCACAAGAATTACCTAGGGCAACAAAGTCTTCTGCATCAGTCCATTCATTTTCTGCCTTGATGTGAAAGACGTTTTCATCATAAGTAATGGTTGGATCTTTCCATCCATTGATCACTGATTTCCAGGCTTTGTGATCCAGCGTCTTGAGAAATGCAGTCATACGGGCCTTCCAATACCCATAATTTGACCCATCTAGCACAGGAGATCGGTTGACGGAATCTCCTTCTCTGGATCCAGACATGACTTAATACCAGAATTTGACAAACAGAAACACACCTAGTGAACTAAGATGCCTCCTCTGATACCAATTGAAATTATGGTTAAACGCAAGATGTCTCGTATGATGTTGAGACTAAGTGTGAGACATCTTGCCGGTGCAAAGTCAATAAAAGAAACAACGAACAGAAAGTAAACGACACAAGAGTTGGCTACCAAGTTCGCTGCAACATCACTTACGTCTAAGGGCATTCTGCTAGTGAACAAGTTCCACTATAGGTAATCAATCACACATACAAAGCTTTACGATTATTAGTGTGAACTTAGCCCAAGGTCTCCCCATGTCTTCGAGCCTCCAACTCGAGTCCACTCTTAAAATTGATCCCACAATTCTGTGTCCTCCTTTGTCGTTGTCTTCAAAGGTTTGCACACAGCTTCATTGGTGCGGGTTCGTTCAAATCAACCAAACAATGTCTCTGTGAATCTTTGTTTAGAACACACAAGCTATGATCTTACCTACAACATACAGCTCCTTAATACGCCGTCCAACACGTTCAAGGACACTGTATATTATCAACCAAGATATAGCTACACAGCACCACCTTCTACCAGATGGAACGATCACCTATTTGTAGAAGATGTGACGAGATTCTTGTTAGGGTTTCCTATACGATCTCATACGCGCCTTGCCGATTCCATCTCTCCCATGTTTCCTTTTGCTGCTGCACAGTCGATACGGAAATATTCTCTCTGATATGCGGAGATCTTCTAATTAACGAAACTCCAGAAAGTCTTCTGGCAAGATGTTAGATCGGGATGTCCAAGACTTCGGGATGGATATCTTTTGATTTGAGCGTCGGCGTTTTAGATCGCGACATGTGGATGGACATCATTCCACCATATAAAATAGACAACATCCGTAGGAACCACAACAATAGATCTGGATGATATTTCAGAGGATGTAGTTTCTCGCGAACCACTAGAAAGCCCTATAGAAGAGTTGGAGCCAGAGCGGGTAGTAGAGCAGGAACCACCCACTACAATTCTTCAGGAAGGTCTAAGGCAATATGCATGGACCAGTCGTCCACTTGTGAGATACGGAATTTGTGTGACTCAAGGTGACAAGCTGGTATTGGTGGATCAAGTTGATAAACCACCACCTTTCGAGAAGCCGTGGACGGTACAAATTCTGAGACAAGGCTGGATGCCATGTAGCTTAATTGGAATCTAAGTTTTGATAAAGCTGATAATTAGTTCGACTTTATCAAGATTGAAGATGGGTCTTGCGTTTACAAGAAGGCGGATGGAAGTAAGATAGTCTTTCCCAATGAAGGACTTAGGCGATGCTGCTTACATCTTGGGATCAAGATATATAGAGGTCGCACCAAGTGGGTCTTGGGTTTAAGTCGCATCATCTATGTGAACAAGTTATTGAGTAGGTTCTTAAAGCTTGATTCCAAGAAAGAATTCTTACCCATCCGTTATGGCATAAAACTTAACAAGACTCAGTGTCCGGTGACAGCCGATGAGCGGGAAAAGGATGGATGGAATTCCATACGCTTTAGCTATTGGATCCATCATATATGCCATGACATGTACGAGATTAGACGTCTCATTTGCCATAAGATGTACCAGTAGGCATCAACCCAACCCCGGTGAGGAACATTGGATTGCAGTCAAGGCAATCCTTAAATACTTGAGGAGAACCAAGGATGCTTTTCTTGTTAATAGGGAAGGAATGATGATGAGCTAGTCAACGAAGGCTTTATTGATGCTAGTTTCCAAACAGATCCTGATGACTATCAAAGTCAGTCTGGATATGTGTTCGTGTTGAATGGTAAAGCTTTCAGCTAGTAAAGCATGAAGCATGACGGTAAAGCTTTCAGCTAGTAAAGCATGAAGCATGACACCACTGCCGATTATACAGAGGAGGCTGAGTACATCGCTGCCTCAGAAGCAGCAAGGAAGGCTGTATGGATCAGGTGCTTCATAACTGGGTTAGGCGTAATGCCAAACGCGTCTAATCCAGTAGACTTATTTTGTGACAACACAGGGGCCATTACATATGCTAATGAGCCTACAACACATAAAAAATCCAAATATGTACCCAGAAAATATCACCTGATACAAAATATCGTTGAGAGGGGTGATGTGAAGATCACTTACGTTGCATCAGATGATAACACAAGCGACCCTTTGACCAAGGCTCTTCCTCAACCTGAGCATGTGAGGTCAATGGTTATAGACTGGGGCTTAGATTGGAACTTGGGGTAATTGGGAGATTGTAAGCATTTTTGTGCTCTAGTCCAATTGTATTAGTCTGTAAATGCCTGCATACATTAATCATCGTTTGCAATATATAAAATCGGTATTATATTATTTATGTGTTGAAGTAATAGGTTAAGTATGATCTGATATATGTCCATCAAAGTAGTAGAACCATATATCTGTATGGATCACACTTAACAGGTCCCTGGTCAAATATGCTTTAGTTAAGCGACCAAGTATGAGGATGATTCTTAATGGTATAGTTCTATTTGCCATTGGGAAGGGCTCCCGGAATCAGATCATAGATATTACTCGGGAGAGTGATATTGGACGACCCGCACTGAAAGGTGTTACATAGATACAGTCATGAACACATTTAATTGTGCTAGCTTGTTGTCGTATCCTTAGACCAAGGAGTCTTTGCGATCGCTATACAAAAAAGAACTGCGTTTGACTTGCTCCTAACGTTGTCCGTAACAAGACTACCATAACCGACATGATTGGCATGGGGACGAATTGTATGAGTGATACGAAAGGCGGCTAAGGGATTTATCCCTCATACTACAATATGAGATAGGTATCTGTTTAGGCTACTCGATAGAGATTAACTGAAGGGAGAGCATTGCAATGCCAACGATACAGCTTATTAGTATTCAGTAATCTCACAGATCAAAAAACAGAGATTGATTAAATAAGGGTGACTTCTCTATGACTTATGATCAATCTAGATACCGGGCGATAAAGTGATAGCGACATGTACTACATGAGGTTGAATCGAATTATCGATCATCATGCACGTCGGGTAATCATAACGTCTTACTAGAGGCCACTTATGATGGATCGGGTAAAATGGAATTTTACACCAATCCACCGACGTCGGCATGAGCCTAGAGGGTCACACACATAGGATATGGATTATGAGAGACAAGGAAAGATCGGCGATACTCGAGAGAGATGAATGGGAAAAACTGGATGTTTTGGGCCTTGGATATGTGTAATTGAATGTGACATGCGAATCGAGAAAGACTAAATCTTTGGTCGATGTCGCGTCGGACTTTGTACGATAAGTTCGGGGTTAAGTTGGACGCGGCACCGGACCTCATGTCCGAAGCATTGGGCTTCGTGCCACGAGGCCATAGTGTCCGGCCCAACCAAGGCCCAATAGTGGAGCAAAGGGTGGGTCCCTTTCTCCACTAACTTTGGTTAAGTGGATGATGACTAGATACACACTATCCTAATCCATGTTGGGTAAGTGTGATTAAAGGTGGCCACCCAATGACCATCATCATCTTCCCTTAACCCAACACACGTCAATTCACAAACACATTAACCAACACAACAACAAAATATCAAGAAGTTGGCTCTTCTCTCTCTCCTCTAGGTGAGTTCGGCCGAACACCTCCACCTCCCCTCTCTCTTGCTCTCTCTTCTATCTATTATGGTAGAAGAGTGTAGGATCCTTAGTGATCATCCTATCCGTGTGGACTTGGCTAGAGTTGAAGATCTGAAGCGTTCTTCAAACCGATTCGAACAAACCGAAGGTAAACTTGTGATATCGGTTTTTCCTTGGGATTAAATGGTTTGATGTTCTTGGATAGTTCTTGGGGTTTATATATGTTGCTTCCGCTGCCATATGAGCTCTTGATAGCCCCAAAGTTCCTACACCAACACTATCTAACCCACATCAATAGAGTATTTAGAGTGTTTTATGAATGCATCTCTAAAAGCTCTACGGCGTTAGAAGCTTGCTTATTGGGGATTATGTTGGTCAAGGAAAAATTCTTTCTTTATTTTCTTTCATAATCACTCTCAAGTTTTGTACCAGTATAGAGACCTCATCCTTACAAAGGATACATCTATGTGATTTGATGTGTGTTTTGATTTGCATTACGAAAAATTTATCATTAATATTACTTAATGTGTTTGAAGATTTAATGTTCATAGGAAAGAGAGGTGATGGAATCTGTATTTTAGTTAAAAAAACGGTTCCTTTTCGTGGTCTCTTGTTTTGCGGATAAGCTCAGTTGACATGAAAATGTCATCTCTTTATCCCTTTCTTGATGAGAATCGACTTATTCTTTTGGCACTTCTGGTTCGTCGAGTATCTCTCCACCTCGAGGGGTGATAGACTTTGGCTGTTCTTGCGGGTTCAGTCTTGTATTCAACATAGAGATCATCAACCCAATCTGTCCTTTTAGCTCTCTCATGTTGGCGTCTCGTTTCTTCATGTATGCCAGCATCTGCTCCTTGAAAATTTGGAGTTCAGGAGGTGGCTTCTAAATTTGATGCTTCGGGTAATTTGACGATGAGTCCTAGGACCTCTCTTGGGTCAATGCTTCTAACCGGGCCACTAGCCTCACTAAATTGGTTGTCTTTGTGACTTCCATATCATCCAGACTTAGACACGACCATCCTCAACTGCAAGCAAAATAAGAAATTAAACTAATAATGCAAATATTTTTTTATAAGTTTTAACAAATAAAATAAAATGCAAAAAATATAAATATATATATTATTATTATTATTTTTAAGGGTGACTAAGTCTCAACCGAAAGTTAAATTATGTAAGTGTTAAAATTAAATAACAGTTGTCCCCGACAACGACACCAAAAAACTTGATGCGCCAAAAACTCGACACTCAAAACAATGCGTCCCCAAAATATCCACACACGTCTGAAACTTCGGTCCAACCGTTCGTTTTTGTGAGATTCACACAACGCGTGACATGTGAGATGCGCGAACTATGTACTTAAGTCAGGTGCAATTTCGAATTTTTGCGTAGCAGAGCGTACTGTTTAGCTTCTTATTCGGAGTGTAATGTTCTACATTTGGAGTGTTAAGTCGTTGTTGAACATCTCACTCCCAATGTTGAACTTTACACTCTCAATGTTGGACATTACACTCTGAATATTGAATATTACACTTCCACTGTTGACATTACACTCCTACGGTTGACATTACACTCTCAATGTTGAACATTACACTTCCACTGTTTACATTACACTCCAACGGTTGACATTACACTCCCAATGACAAAGTTGAACAGTAGGCTCTGTTGCACAAAAATACGGAATCGCCCTCACTTAAGTGCACAATGCGCGACATTACATTCTCAATATTGGACATGACACTTCCACGTGTCACGCGTTATTTGAATCGCGGGAAAAGCAACAGACATAATGCGTTCGCTCTGTTCAGACATATAGAGGATTTGTAGTGGAGTGTGCCGTTATATATATAGATGATATTAAATTTTATTTTTATTATCATTAGGTATTCAAATTAGTTTAGGAAAATAATTGTAATCCAACAAAATTGTAATCTATATTAAATTTGTTTGTTGAATTAAAAAATATTTTAAATCATAAATTCTAGAAAATAGAATAATACTCATTCTTGTGAAAGGGGACGTCACGTGGCACATGTGGGGATTTTTCTTTTACATATATATATATTTAAATAATTATTATTTTTTGGCACAAAATGTTATACTATACAAAATAATTAAATAATAATTTAAAATATAATTATTATTAGGGATAATGAGACTTTGTTACACCTAACTATAGCGAAATGACACTTTCATACCCTAACTATTTTTGTCTCTTTTTTAGTACCCTACCAAACTTTTTGTGACAAACTATGCTAAAATGACTAAAATACCCCTAAATTAAGAAATCAAAATAAAACTTGTCCAATATGATTTATCAAACCAGATTTGAAATGGTTCAAATTTAATTTTATATTTTCAGGCATAATTATATTTGCATCTTAAGTACAAATCAAATTGAATCAGAGATAAAAGAAATTGAACCAATTCAATTTGTACTTTCTTACACCAAGGGTAGTTTAGGTATTTTAGACATTTTAGAGGTAGGTTGTCACATAAAATTGTTAGGGTACTAAAAAAGAGAGAAAAATAGTCAGGGTATGAAAGTGTCATTTCGCTATAGTTAGGTGTATCAAAGTGTCATTATCCCTTATTATAAATATGTATCATGAGTAACTGCTTATTATATAATTAAATTAATTTAAAATAGAATTATGATAAATATGTATTATAAGTAATGTTTAGTCTTTAACAAAAACTGGTTGGTTACCATAATCAACAACTATAAAATTATTTTGACAAAACGAACAACTATAAAATTATTATAATATTAATCAACTGCTAATTTATTAATAGCGGAAAAAATATCCACTTAAATAAATCACAGTTGTCCACCACTCTCTGCATTTAACGCACACTAATTGGTTTGGTGTCATAACACTAAAAGGAATCCTTTTGTTTCAGTGACCAACACAGCACATTAGTCGCTCTTCAAGAGAAGATCTGCTACCGGGCTGGTCAGGTGAGTCGCTGAACTGTGTTTGGCGACCAAGTACGGAGACCTGGTCGCTTATAATTTATATGGTGACCAACTTGAAGGACTCGCTTGCCTTTGTACATTTTGGTGTAGTGATTCGCATCACAAATTATTTGCATTTATATTTTAAAAATACAACATTACATATCAAACAAAAAGCAGCAAAACTACTAGAAATGAGATTTTCTTGATCATTAACCAACACCGCAAAACTGCAAACGAGGCATCAAATAAGGAAAATTCCACAAAATTCAGGAAAATCATTTTCCATATTTCTAGTGACTTATCCCATAAAAAAAGTTTAACTCACAAACATTTTCAATCCGACAACCACTGGAGTAATAAAAAGCCCTCTGTATAAACTATTTTTTGAGATGCCAAACAATTTGAATAAAAACCATAAATCACATAGCCGTAATAAATCAGACACCAAATAAACCAAAACAGAAAAAATCAATTTAAAACAATTATGGTAAATCATGTCAGGCCAGCAAAAATAGCAAATCAAGTGGCTCACGCACTGGGAGATGTGTGAAATTTTGGCCGAAATTGATCGCTTTGGTGATGGGTACCGAGTTTCAAGTGATAGCATTTTTGTGCCCTAGTCCAATTGCTAGTAGTCTATAAATGTCTATATATATTAATCATCGTTTGTAATAAATAAAACGTCTTTGTATTACTTATGTGTTGAAGTAATATGTTGAGCATGATCTGATTTATGACCACTAAAGTAGTAGAACCATAAATCTGTACGGATCACAGTTAACAAATCCCTGGTCAATATACGCTTCAATCGAAGCGACCAGTATGAGAATGGTTCTCAATGAATAGAGATGTGGGATCCCGGAATCATATTATAAATATCATGAGGTGATTGATATCGGACGACCCGCTTTGAATAGTGTTTCATAGATTAAGCTATGAACATATTCAAATACGATAGCTTGTCACGATATCCTTAGACCAAGGAGTCTTTGTGATCGCTATGCGGTCGACGTACGACTTTGACTTGCGCCTAACGCTTTCCGTAACAGGATTGCAATAACGGGAATGATTAGGTGGCGGAACGGATTGCATGAGTGACATGAAAGACGGCCAAGGGATTTATCCCTCGTACTACGGTATGGGAAAGATATCCGTTTAGGCCACTTGATCGAGAGTAACTGAGAGAAAGAGCATGGCCATACCAGTGATACGGGTTATCACTTCTCAGTCGTCTCACATATCAAGTAACAATGATTGATTAAACAAGGATGACGACTCTATGCCTTGTGATCAATCGGGATGTCTAGAGATAATAGGATAGTGACTTGTACGCACAAGGTTAAATCGAATCATCGATCATCATGCACCTTGGGTAATCATAATGTCTTACTACAGACCACTTATGATGGATCGGGCAAGAGAGATCTCTTACGCCAATTTGCAAACGGTGGCATGAGCCTGGAGGGTCACACACATACAATATGGATAATTTGAGACAAGAAAACATTGGCGTTTCTTGAGGAGCAAGACATGGCCAAAACTGAGGGTTTTAGGCCATGGGTTCGGTTTTGTGAGAATGATTAGCGAATCGAGAAAACTGAGTTTTTCGTCGATGTCGCGTCGGATTTCGTTTGATAAGTGATGACCCATTGGGCGTCGGAATTTTTGGACACGGCACGCGACCGCATGGGCGAACCCATTGGGCTCGGCCCATGAGGTCACCAAGTCGGCCCAACAAAGGCCCAACAAGGCCCAATAAGCCTCTTATGGCCGGCCATATTGGTGGGTCCAAGTGTGGGGGCCACACGCCATGCTTAGTTGGTGTTGTTTATTGAGAGGAGAGTGATTTAAGTTGATTAGGTGATGACTTGCCTTTAACCCATGCGTTCATCATTTGTTACTTTAATCAATCATGTTTACCCAAGGTGAAGAAGTAGACAAATATCATATTAATTCTCACTCTCTCACTCTCTCACTCACTACACTTGGCCGGCCACAACCCCCTCTCTACTCTCTTTGCTCTCTTGTTCTTCACACATTAGTTCTAGTAGGCTAAGTGTGTTGGATCATAAGGATCATCCTCTTGGTGTGGACTTGCTCTAGAGAAGAAGATCATCTTGTTAGGTTTGTGCCCTAGTCCAAATTAATTCTTCAATCTATATTGTAACAGACATCATTATTCTACATAATAAAAGGCATAATATTACTAATGTGTTGTAGTAATATATCTAATGTGATTTGATCTATGTCATAATGTGTGTAATCACTTATAGTAGAACTATAGATCAGAAAGAGTTGCATTCGATAGAGTCCCTGATCAGCTAAGCTTCTTCTGAAGCGATCAGTATGAGACTAACTCCTTATGATCACGCTCTACTGATCATGGCAAAGATGTGCTGGAGTTATATCATAGATATCATCAGGTCGATGATATCGGACAACCCGATTGTGAGTATGCTGCATAGATCCAGTCATGAGATACTCACATATCGTAACTTGTCATTATATCCTAAGGCCAAGGAGTCGTTGTGTACACTATGTAACAAATACCTAAGTTTGACCTAGTCTAACGTTATCAGTAAAAGGATAGCTATAACGGCTTCGATTGGCTTTGGCATTTATTGCACTAGTGAACTCAAAAGACGTCTGAGGGATGTATCACTCATACTTCGGTATGAGAAAGATATCCGTTTAGGCCACTTGATGAGTATGACTGAAGAAAGAGCATGGCCATGCAGGTGATACCTTAGTATCAGTTTTCAGTCATCTCAGATATCAAGAAACAGTGATTGATAAATTAGGATGACCATTCTATGCCTATTGATCAATCTGGATATCGGTTTGATAAAAGGACAGTGACATGTACGATAACAGGTTAAGTCGAATAATCGATAATCACGAATATTGGATAATCATAATGTCTTGCTAGAGGCCACTTATGATGGAAAGGGTAAAATAGTTATTTTACCAGTCTACCAATTATTCGTGAGCCTAGAGGGTCACATGCATTAAGCACAATACATGACAATAATTATGGATGAGAATTGAGAACAATTCGGTAGTTTTTTGGCCTAAGGTTTTAACCAGACGGTTGAAGAAATCAACTCGAGGAAATTGAGCCGTTTTGACTAAACCGAAATTAGAACTCAAGTTAATGGGTTTAATTTGTGTTTTAGTTAAACGGGCTTAAAGCCCATTTAGGGATTTAAGATAAGAGTGGGATCAAATGAAAATAAGAAAGAATAAAGGGATAGATAATGCAATTTTTATTTTGAAATTCAATTTAATTTCAAATTAAAAATCACATAATATCTGTTGGGTTTTTCGGGTTAGCCATGGCTGACCAGGTCGAGTCCCTTGGTGGACCATGGAATGCCCTAGGGCAGACCATGGTCAGCACCATGGGCCGACGAGGGTCGCCTACGGGCGACCATGGCAGCCCTCGCGGGCGACCATGGCTGCCCTCGCGGGCTACCACGGCCAGCCCCACGGGCGACCTCGGCAGCCCTCACGGGCCACCGTGGTTGCCTCCGCCGGCAACCTTCGATTGAGCCGGTTCGGCTAGACCAGATTCGAGCCGAACCGGTTGGTTTACAAGGATATTTGGAAACCCTAATAAAATTTAATTTTCAGATTTGGTTCGGTTTCGATAAACCAGCGAGAACCGGTCCAAAATTCAATTAATCGATTAAACCGTCCGGTTTCGATAAACCGGAATTTTTCCACACTTAAGAAAGATAAAATTTGGAAAATTTATTTGTTTGATCAGCATGTTGATTGATAACATGATCTTTGATAACATGATGTTTTCCACATGATGCTAGCTAAGCCCATTAGATTTGCATTTTAATTTCGGTTTTGCAACCTGCGTGTTGCTTAATTTTGGGTTGTAGTAAATACGGCCTGCGTGTCGTGATTTGTATTTTATTTAATTTATTTTAATATGTAATCACGAAGACCGACACAAGAATCAAGTCAAGAGGGAGACTCGGATTGGAGGAGGCTCGAAGCTAGTGGGAATTCAAAAGAATGGAGCAAGTTTGGATCTTGAAGACCATGTCTTTAGGATCGGTTTTGCTAGATTCTTAGGAACTTTAGATGGGCTTAGCTATGCATATTTTATTGTTACATTTGTATATTTGAATGTATGAATGTATGATAGTTTAAATATACAAGTTTATGTGTGATTTGCTATCACCCACATGCAAAGATTAAAATCGGAATTTAATCAGACTCGCATGTAACCTGCTAAGGGATCATCTTTACATGAATTTGCAATTGATGATTCCAGATTAAGATTGTATCGATATACAATCAGACTTTTATAATTCACTTAAACGCAAATAATTACAAGTCAAGCGTGATACCATCCAAGTTTGGGCACTCAAAAGGGCTTTGACCCTATGGATGTCGGTACGGCTCCGCGTAACATTCATAGAGAAGAAGTCTGGATGAGATGGGTAGTTCTGTGTGGGTGCGTGCGCCTCTGCGTTGTAGTCACATTAGTTCTATCCATAGTTCAAGCTTGGTAGACTTGTCTACGATTGTAAGCTAGGGCTGACCTAGGGTATCAGTATAGGGTATGCCACGTACTAACAAGTACAGACCCTAGCCAGGAACTACATGGTCTTGTAGATGGATTCACTCCTACCTTGATGCACTCAATTGGAGCAGTGAGCCTCCGTTCACTTCAATTGAGAGTATGATGGGATCCTAGTTCAGATTCTAAAGTTAGAATCAGAAAGTGTTTTATAATTAAATCTCCAACTTCGATTTTAATTAATACTGATTAAAAGTTGTTTACTGTGTTGATATAATATGACAAACACGAATCATTCTGGTAGCAGCGCGCTTAGGTCACTAATCGAGAATGATAAGCTTAACGGCGTAAACTTTCTCGATTGGGACCGGAATTTGAGACTCGTTCTCAAGCATGAACGTAAGGATTATATCCTTACCCAGGAAGAAGCACCTACTAAACCAGCACTGAACGCTTCAAGGGTGCTAAGGGATACCTACCAGAAATTCCTTAGCGACCGGATTGACGTGCAGTGCATCATGATGGGCAGTATGGTGCCTGACTTGCAGCAACAGTTCTTGGACATTTCCGACGATCCCAAAGCCTGTACGGCTGAGATCGAGAAAATGTTCAAAGAGAAAGCGCGTGTCGAAAGATACGACACTTTCGTTGAACTGATGTCTTGCAAGCTAAAGGCTGGAGCTCCTGTCAGTCCTCATGTCCTTAAGATGAAACGTCTTTTGGAACATTTGACCAGACTAGGTCATCCTGTGGACAAGGAAATGTCTGCAGACTTTGTGCTGCATTCACTTCCAGAAGCATATCGTGAATTCGTTGGAAATTACAATATGCATGACATGAATAAAACCGTGTCAGAGATTCATGGTATGCTTGTGACTGCTGAAAAGAATCTCAAGGGGAAAACCAAGGAGGTTCTTATGGTCAACAAGCAAGTGAGCTTCAAGAAAGCCAGCCTGGGCAAGGGTAAGGCTCCTATGCACCTAGCAGGGAAGATTCGACAACCTAAGGGTCCAGCAGCTCCAAAGGCTGTTGAGAATCCTAAGAAGGATGTCGTCTGCATCTATTGCCAAGGACTGAGGCACTGGAAGAAGGATTGCAAGAAACACAAGTTGTTTCTTAAGAAGAGTGGAGCTTCCACATCTTCAAGATCAGGTATATTTGTTATTGAGCTCAATCTCAGTTTATCTACTTCAGATTCTTGGGTAATTGATACCGGTGCAGAATCTCACATTTGTGTTAATGTGCAAGCTCTGGGAAGTAGAAGAGAAGTGAGCAAGGGCGAGGCGGACCTACGAGTTGGCGATGGCAATCAAGTCTCGACAACTGCTGTAGGAGATATTAGTCTCAGTTTGCCCAGTGGGCTGGTTTTATTTTTAAATAATGTTCATTGTGTACCTGCGTTTTGCAGAAATATTATTTCAATTTCCTTGCTCGACAAGGAAGGATATCATTTTTCAATTGATAATGGTATTTTCAGTATTTTCAAGAAAAACATGTTTTATTGCAATGCTTCATTAGTTGGTGGCTTATATATTCTTAATATTCAAAACACTGGCACTAGCTCAATTTATAATATAAGTAACAAAAGGGTTAAATCCGATGATTTAAACCAGACTGTGATATGGCACTGCCGCTTAGGCCATATAGGCCAGAAACGCATCTCAACACTTCACAAGTGTGGGATTCTAAGTCCGTTTGAATTCACTTCAATTGAGAGATGCGAGTCATGCCTTATGGGCAAAATGACAAAAGCACCTTTTCCCGGTTTAGGTGAAAGGGCGAGTGACTTACTAGGTCTCATACATTCCGATGTTTGTGGGCCCATGAGCACTCAGGCCAGAAGAGGTTTTCACTACTTCGTTACATTCACTGATGACTTCAGTAGATATGGGTATGTTTATCTTATGAGACATAAGTCGGAAACCTTTGACAAGTTCAAAGAGTTCCAGAACGAAGCACAGAACCAGCTTGGTAAAAGTATAAAGGCGCTTCGATCTGACCGAGGCGGTGAGTACTTAGACCAAGATTTTCACAGTCATTTAAAGGAGTGTGGTATCTTCTCTGAATTGACTCCGCCTGGAACACCTCAAATGAATGGTGTATCCGAACGGAGAAATCGGACCTTGCTTGACATGGTTCGATCAATGATGAGTCAGGCTGATCTTCCTATCTCCTTCTGGGGTGATGCCCTAGAAACGGCCGCATTCATATTGAATCGGGCTCCTACAAAGGCAGTGGAAAGCACTCCATATGAAGTATGGAACGGGAAGAAACCCTTATTAGCTTTCCTTAAGATTTGGGGATGTGAAGCTTACGTCAAGCGTTTGCTTGGCGATAAGCTCGAACCCAAATAAAAAAAATGTGTCTTTAAGGGGTACCCCAGAGAAACAAGAGGGTACTATTTCTACAAACCCAGCGAGAACAAAGTTTTTGTTTCTCGAGGAGGGGTATTTTTGGAAAAAGAATTTATTTCCAAAAGAGCTAGTGGGAGTGCCGTGCATCTTGAAGAAATTCAAGAAGATACGGAACAACTCACTACACCGAATGTAGAAATACATGAGCCAGAAGAGGTCATTGATCAAGAACCAATCCCGACACCCATTCCAGATGGTCCAAGAAGGTCTGAGAGATCACGTCAAGCTCCTATCAGATATGGCTTCCTAGCCACTGAAGGAAATGACTTGATGTTGGTGGATCAGGATGATCCAGAAACCTACAGACAAGCTTTGGCCAGTCCAGACTCCGAAAAATGGCAGAACGCCATGAATGAGGAAATGAAATCCATGTCAGATAACCAAGTCTGGGACTTGGTGGATCAAACCCCTGGGATAAAACCCATCGGTTGCAAATGGGTCTATAAAATTAAGACCGACATGGATGGAAAACCTCAGACCTATAAAGCTAGACTAGTTGCGAAAGGTTATCGCCAAATCGAAGGTATCGATTATGACGAGACTTTTTCACCTGTGGCTATGGTCAAATCTATCCGGATCATTCTAGCCATAGCAGCATACTACGACTATGAGATATGGCAGATGGACGTCAAAACCGCCTTCCTTTACGGGAACTTAAAAGAGGATGTGTATATGACACAGCCCGAGGGTTTTGTTGATCTAGAGAATCCCGGAAAGATTTGTAAGCTGCTTAGATCCATTTATGGATTAAAGCAAGCTTCACGGAGTTGGAACATTCGTTTTGATGAAGCCATAAGGGAATTCGGTTTTATCAAAAACGAAAGTGAGCATTGCGTATATAAGAAAGCGAGTAGGAGTAAAATAGTATTCCTAGTGCTATATGTCGATGACATACTGATCATCGGGAATGACATCCCAACCCTGCTTGAAGTTAAAGCTTGGTTAGGGAAATGCTTCTCGATGAAGGACTTAGGTGATGCTGCTTTCATTTTGGGCATCAAGATCTACAGAAATCGACCCAAGAGAATATTGGGACTAAGTCAGAGCACTTACATAGATAAGGTGTTGAGAAGATTCTCAATGCTTGATTCTAAGAAGGGATACTTGCCCATGCGACATGGCATTAAGCTTAGCAAACAACAGAGTCCTAAGACTCCTGATGAGCTAAGCAGAATGAGTAAAATCCCATATGCTTCGGCTGTGGGATCCATCATGTATGCTATGATTTGCACGAGACCAGACGTCTCGTTCGCATTAAGCTGTACCAGCAGATATCAATCTAACCCAGTCCAGGAGCACTGGACTGCTGTCAAGAGTATCCTTAAGTATCTAAGGAGAACTAAAGACGCATTCCTAGTGTATGGTGGGAAGGATGGAGAACTAGCAGTCACAGGATATGTTGATGCTAGCTTTCAAACAGATCCTGATGATTTCAAATCACAAGCAGGATTTGTATTCGTGTTAAATGGAGGAGCATTCAGCTGGAAGAGCTTCAAGGAAGCCACAACTGCCGATTCTACAACAGAGGTTGAATACATAGCTGCAGCAGAAGCAGCTAAGGAAGCCGTATGGGTTAGAAGCTTTCTAACCGGATTAGATGTAATGCCGCGAGCATCTGATCCGGTAAGCTTGTTGTGTGACAACACTGGGGCCATAGCATTAGCTTAAGAGCCTAGATTCCACAACAGAACTAAACACATAGAGAGGAAGTATCACATTATAAGAGAGTATATTGATAACGGTGATGTGGAGATTGCTTATGTACCGACTGATGACAATGTTGCTGATCCCCTGATAAAGGCTTTACCGCATCCTAAGCATGAGGCGCACGTGAAGTTTATGGGGGTAGATTGGAACTTAGGTCGGAACTAGGGGCAAGTGGGAGATTGTTAGGTTTGTGCTCTAGTCCAAAATAATTCTTCAATCTATATTGTAACGGGCATCATTATTCTACATAATAAAAGGCATAATATTACTAATGTGTTGTAGTAATATATCTAATGTGATTTGATCTATGTCATAATGTGTGTAATCACTTATAGTAGAACTATAGATCAGAAAGAGTTGCATTCGATAGAGTCCTTGATCAGCTAAGCTTCTTCTGAAGCGATCAGTATGAGACTAACTCCTTGTGATCACGCTCTACTTATCATGGCAAAGATGTGCTGGAGTTATATCATAGATATAATCAGGTCGATGATATCGGACAACCCGATTGTGAGTATGCTGCATAGATCCAGTCATGAGATACTCACATATCGTAACTTGTCATTATATCCTAAGACCAAGTAGTCTTTGTGTACACTATATAACAAATACCTTAGTTTGACCTAGTACAACGTTATCTGTAAAAGGGTAGCTATAACGGCTTCGATTGGCTTTGGCATTTATTGCACTAGTGAACTCAAAAGACGTCTGAGGGATGTATCACTCATACTTCGGTATGAGAAAGATATCCGTTTAGGCCACTTGATGAGTATGACTGAAGAAAGAGCATGGCCATGCAGGTGATACCTTAGTATCAGTTTTCAGTCATCTCAGATATCAAGAAACAGTGATTGATAAATTAGGATGACCATTCTATGCCTATTGATCAATCTGGATATCGGTTTGATAAAAGGACAGTGACATGTACGATAACAGGTTAAGTCGAATAATCGATAATCACGAATATTGGATAATCATAATGTCTTGCTAGAGGCCACTTATGATGGAAATGGTAAAATAGTAATTTTACCAGTCTGCCAATTATTCGTGAGCCTAGAGGGTCACACGCATTAAGCACAATACATGACAATAATTATGGATGAGAATTGAGAACAATTCGGTAGCTTTCTGGCCTAAGATTTTAACCAGACGGTTGAAGAAATCAATTCGAGGAAATTGAGCCGTTTTGACTAAACCGAAATTAGAACTCAAGTTAATGGGTTTAATTTGTGTTTTAGTTAAACGGGCTTAAAGCCCATTTAGGGATTTAAGATAAGAGAGGGATCAAATGAAAATAAGAAAGAATAAAGGGATAGATAATGCAATTTTTATTTTGAAATCAATTTAATATCAAATTAAAAATCACATAATATCTATTTCATTTTATCCTTGAATTTTTCAGCAACCTCCCCTCCTTTCTCTCTCCCTCATTGCCGAAATCTCTCACTCTCTCTACCTCCATTATTGCTCTTGTTTTCTCTCTAATTTTCTAGCAAAAAGATTGACTGAAAAACCATTTTCGGTTGTGTGCTTGTATGGATTTGATAGAGAGAACACTACACTTGTGTTCTTGTCGATTACAAGAGGTATATATCAGATCTTTAATTATGTTTAGAACATGTTCAAATGGCATTAAGATCAAGCTTTTCACGATCACCACAGTTACATAAAGTCCGCTGCATGATATTCATTGTTTGGAACCCGTGGTGATCTCTTTCACATCTTGTTCTTCTTTCTTGATTCAACAAAACTAAAAGATAAACTCTTGTGGAATAGATTTTGCCTTGAGATTTAATGGTTCATGTTCTTGGACAGTTTTTGTAGTTCTTATTTTTTATGCTTCGCTATCTCGATAATCTTGAACGCTCCAAATCCCTACAAAGATGAGGACGAAAAAAGAATTTCTGGCCAGATGAAATAATTTTATCCAAAAACATATGAACGAATTGCAAATGAATATGCATATTCAAATTGTTGAATTTATAGACCTTAAATGCGAAATTACTCAATGGTCTCCATGTTTGTATGAAAAAATCAGTGCATCTCTTCGGGTAATGAAAAAATTGAAAATAACCAAAAATAAAATTGGGAAGCTAGAACGAATAAATAAAATCAAAATGAAACTTGAAAGGAAGAAAAAAACATAAATTGGGGGTTGAGGAAGAGGATTCGGCACAGAGAGAAATATGGACAGTTTGAACGCAGATATTAGCATAGATTCGGCGATTCGCGTATACTAGCTTAGCATGGTGTTTAGGGTTACAATATTTTGGGACTTTTTATTGTAAAAATGGGCCTAAACTATTTAAGTTATAAACTTACAAAAGGGTTAAAGCTCGGTCAGTCTAAAGTAGTCGCATGAGCTGCTTTTGAGGCTATTTGGAGCAGAAAATAGTCTGGGAGAAGACTCAAGATCAAGCTAAGAGGAAAATGAGCAAAAATGGAGAGACAGAAGAGACTCACAACAGCAAGAGTCACGACACCCTATCTTGACTTGCTGAGTCGTAAGTATGAGTTAGTAGAGAAGTAGAGCTTGCAGGAGAATCAAGTCACTACAGCTCGAGTAACGATACCTAGTCGTGACTCTCGAGTCGTGAGTTGCAGGACACCAGACCAAGTGTTCAAGTTTTAGGAGTCAGAGCAATGACACACATAGTCACAACACCCAATCATGACTACGTAGCCGTGAGTTGCAGAAGTTGGCGAGTGAAGAAGTCATGAGACGCTAAGACAAGTAACGACATCATGTCGTGACATTCTCCTATCATTGGTTGAGGTAGACAAGGAGATTAGATCGACGGAGTTACGACATCTACTCACGACACACTAATGTTATATCTGGACAGTTTTCTTCGAGAATGTAGGAAGAGAAGTCACGACACTCACAAGTCATGACACCTTGTCGTGATTCGCGTAGAAGCTCCAATTCTGCTAAATTTCATGAAAAGACTCGTTAACCCCTTTCCGGCAGGACCTTTTCTCCTACCCGGCGGCACCAATGTGCCGCCTTCCTAGAGTTCTAAATAAGTAGTGGAATGAAGATTTTTCTCACCAAGGTTTTCACTCCTCATCCTAACAAACTAAAAATTAGACAATCATCAATTATTCTACCAACATGACAACTATTTACAATCACGTCACTTAATTAGTATACATTTCCGTCGGCGAGAAAGACGATTACACACTTCCTTGTCTTATTAATACCCTACCACCGAAGAATGCAAAAAGATATCACATTTCCACCATTTCCAGTAATTATTTGATCTATCCTAACCATAATACTGCAAATATAACTGTTATCTTAAATATAAAAAGTTGTATATAAATTTGTTAAACAGAAAAATTCCCTACTTTGGGAGACACATATATAAGATAAGCAGATTCTTTTCTTAAGCTGATTAACTTCACATATATTAACAACATATGTACTAAGGAATTAATTAATTAGAGACAATGAGAAAAGAATATAACATAAAGAAGCAGGGAGCAACAACCATAGATCTATGTACACAAATATTCAATTACTCTACTTTACCAATTGGAGCCAATCAAGGTAGAATAAAAGAAACCTACATCTGAAACCAAACTCAACTACTTTTCTGTTTTATAATCCTTTCAATTTGCTACTTTATAAAAAGGTCGTCAAGTTATTGAATTACGTAATAAATCTTTTTAGTTAATTATAGACTTATTAGCATAAGATAACACTGAGCAATTGAGACGTCTTGTTGAGAATATTTCGTCCTGCGTAAAAAGAATTTGAAAATAAATAGGTGTATAAAGAATATGAAAAGAAACTCAACCAATAAGATTAACCTTATCATTATAAAAATCAATCCGATATATGACCATTTACCATTTTACCTGGTATATATCAAAGCCTAATTTAAGTTTGTGCTTGTGGGTGAGAGAATATTTAGTTCCACACATGGATATATCTGAATCAAGATATATATGCAGAGAATAAAACTAGAAGTCACTACAAGAGTTTTGCTACACACATGGACGAGAAGTGCGGACAATGCGCCACCCGCAAGAATGACAATGGGGCAGGTTTGAGGCGAATTTAACAATCCTCGTCCCCATTATTGTTAGAATTGTAAGAGTTTGTGTCCTAATTCAAGTTTTTTCTATGTAATCATCTTCTATTATGCAATAAAGAGACATTTCAATTATTATTGTGTTGTAATAATGAGTCAAGCGATAATTTCATCTAAAGTCATTGAGTGTGTCATCACTAATAGTAGAATCTTTTGATATTATGAAATCAAGCTTGAGGGACCCCTAATCGAAAGCTTATTCAGAAGCGACTATCGTGAGAATGACTTATGATCAAGTTCTGCTAATCATGGGTAATGAGATTACCAAAGTCATATCACGGATATCATCTAAAAGATGGTATTGGATAACCCGACTTGAAGTATGGCGCATAGATGAAGTCACCAACGCATACTCCATCGTCATTTGATCACGGTCTTAAGACCATGGAGCGAGAGGTTCACATGCACATCACTCCATGAGTTTGACATGCCCTAACGCTACCTGTAACAGGGTAGTCATAACGAACATCGTTGGCTCTTGGACGGATGTAGTGGGAGTGCATGTTGCATCCGAAGGGATTTGTTTCCCCATGGTGAGACGTGGTGAAGGGTATAGTTATGGGCCCCTTGATAAGTATGACTGAGGAAGTGTCCGCCCGCACCAGTTATATTTCAGTCATCTCTAGATCAAGGAACTCGATTGAATCGATGAGGATGACATCTCTATTCCTCATCTCGATCGTATACGTCTTAAAGCAAACAAAGGGTTAGTGACACAGGTGACAGAGGAGATATCGAACTGATTGATACCTCATGGACATTGAGTAGTCACTATGTCTTACTAGAGGCCACTGGTGATGGATCGGGTGAAATGATGGATTGGGTGAGCCGATATGCCAATGGCACACGGGCCTACAGAGTCACACGCCATAAGCAAGAACCGAAGCAACTCGATGGGACTTTAGTGGTTCAAGACAGGTTAAGTGTGGATTAGGAATGTTGACCACATGTGGGGTTTCGATCAATACCTACGGGATGTGGAGCGATACACGGCACATGTGGGGTGTCGATCGCCACCTTGGTGGTGTCGATCGACAGTCAGACACGGGTGGTGTCGATCGACACCCCTGTCTGACGGGTTCAAAACCCTAGGCGTCACCCAAAGCCAATAAATAGATGTCTTAGGGTGAGAGCCTCTTGATGCCTTTAGTAACATTATCTATTCACCCTAAAACCTCTCTAGCACTTGCATTGGGAGTTAGGGAATCGAGTGAGGAGAGGGTTCTACGGTTATCTAGTAGCCGTCTGGAGAATCTACGATTCAAGAGGTTCGAGTTCACGTGTGTGTGCATTTGTAGAGGATGGGTCCGAGGGCACGTCTTGGTTCGTACTCGAGACGTAGTCATCTTGCCTACAAGAGGTAGGATTTCTTGATTGCTAGTAGTCTTGTATCATATTGATTCATCTAGTGTTTGCAAGAGATCCTTGCAAGGGATTTCCCAGTTAAAATTCCTATTTCTGCTGTGCACAGATCACGGGAATCCCCAACAATAGTATTAGAACCTAGGTAGCTCTCTAGATAAATCAATCTTGCATGACTTTGTGGTAAAAATGCATGCTTGATGATTTGTGATTCTTGTTATACTTGTATGATGCATGAATCTCTACTTCTTTCTTGATTTGGCCAAGTGACAAGATAAAAATCTCTACTTGATCGTTTTTCGAATAAAGACGGGATTTTTATTTGTGCTTGTGTGTTATTTCGGCTTAGGATTGGTGTACTCGGTCCACCGAATCATTTTTGGGGGTTAGGACTCGACCCGAATGAAATCAGGTCGGGAATAGAACTCGAGAAACCCGAAAATCCAATCTGGTCGGGGATGTTAGAGTTGTGCCCTAGTCAATGTAATAAGTTATCTACATGAAATGTTTTATCATCCTTTTGAATAAATCAAATGCATTGTATTACTAATGTGTTGTAGTAATATATTAGATGTAATTTGATCTATATCATTATATGTGTCATCACTAATAGTAGAACTGTAGATCAGAAAGAATTACATTTAATGAGTCCCTGGTCAGTTAAGCTTTATTAGAAGCGACCAGTATGAGGTTAACTCTTTATGATCACGCTCTACTGAACATGTCAAGGCGAGTGCCGAAGTTAGATCATAGATATCATTAGGGAATGATATTGGACGATCGGATGGTGAGTATGTAGCATAGATGTTGTCATGAACATACTCACATATCGTAGTTTGTCATTGTATTCTTAGACCGAGGAGTCTTTGTGATCACTATATAATAAGTATCTAAGTTTGACCCAGTCTAACGCTACCTGTAAAATGGGAGTTATAAGGGCTCTGATTGGTTTAGATATAAGTTACATGAGCGAACTCAAAAGACGGCTAAAGGATATATCCCTCATACTCTGGTATGAGAATGATATCTGTTTAGGCCACTTGATGAGTATGACTGAAAGAGATTGCATCTCCATGCGGTAGATACTTAGTATCAGTTTTCAGTCGTCTCAGATATCAAGAAAGAGTGATCGATAAATAAGGATGACGGTTCTATGCCTTATGATCAATCAAGATATCAGGTGATAAAATGATAGTGACATGGACGATAGAGGTTAAATCGAGTCATCGGTATTCATGGACGTCGGGTAATTATAATTTCTTGCTAGAGGCCACTTAGGATGGAAGAGCAAAATGGCAATTTTGTTAGTCTACCAACAGGTCGTGAGCCGAAAGGGTCACACACTTTAAGAAAGGTATATAGCAAAAGGGACTCTAAAATTTAGTAGACGGGAAGTATGAGAATCGAGAGAATTTCGTGATTTCCGTCCTAGGTTTTAAACCAGATGGTTGAGAAAATCGGTTGAAGAGGATTGAGTCGATTTAGCTAAACCATTTAATTAGAACCCAATATAAATGGGTTTAATTAAATAGGCTTGAAACCCATTCTTAATTATATTATAATTATAATTATAATTATATTTAGAAGGATAATTAAAGTTTCGAAATAAAAAATCAAGTGATTAATTTTATTTCAAAATTCTAATTAATTTCCCCATAATTGTCATCCCCTTCCTCTCAAGCTGTCATCCCCTATCTCTTTCTCTTCTACCATTCTTCATTTACTTCTTCTTCACAAAATACTAGTGAAATTGGGTGAAGAACTCTTGGGTAAGAAGAAACCTTGCTTGTGTGGATCTAATAGAGAGTGCAAAAGGTTTTTGTGCTTGGTGATTTGGTTAAGAACAAGGTAATTTTCATATTGTTCTTCATTTTCTATTCGATGATATTTTTATCACATGATTATCTTTCAAGTTCTAATTGATTTCAAGGTTAATATCTCTTCCGTTGCATAAAATTAACTTTGATTGGAACTCATGGAAACCTTTCAGTGGTATCAAAGGCTGGGTTGATATGTGATATTCATTTTGAGCGTGTGAGGATTAATTTTAAATCCTAAGAATATTCATATGTGTTCTTCGGTATATGAATGAAATGATTATGAAAAAATCAGATTTTTTTAAGTTCATTTTGATGCTGAAAAAAATTAATTTTTTGGGCTGTTTTGGGTTAGCCATGGTTAACTAGGGTCGAGCATGGGCCGATCCTTGGCCCATGTCGCGTCCTGGGGAATTTCCAAAACATTCTGATTTTTCAGACCCGGTCCAGTTTCAATAACCGGGGGTAAGCCGGTTCAATTTCGACTGACCAATTTAAACCTTCCGGTTTCGATAAACCGTTTTTCCCACATTTAAGCAATATAAAATTTGGAATTAATTTTGTTGTTTGATAACATATTGTTTGGTAACATGATGTTTGACAACATAATTGATTTCAACATGATGTGTAGCCAAGCCTGTCAAGATTTCGATTTATTTTGCAACCTACGTAATTGCTTTTGGATTGTAATTTAAATTACGGCCTGCTTGTTGTTGTAATTTTTGTAATTTCATTTTTATCAATGTAATTATGAAGACCGATGCAAGAAGAAGTCAAGATGAAGAATGGAGTTTCAAATGAGGCTTGAAGCCAGTGGGAGTCTTTAGGTTTCAGACGAAGAAGCGAGCACAAAACTGAAGACTTAGTCTTTAGGTTATGTATTTTAAACTATCACCCACATGTGGAAGATAAAAACCGGAATTTAATCATATTTGCATGTAAATGGACTTGGAATCATCTTTGCATCGATATGTAGTTGATGATTCCAATTAAGATTGTATCGATATACAATCATAGAGCACTAAACATTTAATTCACAATTAATTACAAGTCGAGCAAGATACAAATGTCAACACTCAGAAGCATTCAAACTTGTGAGTGGGTGGGCATACGCGTAGCATTCGTATGGGAAAAGGGTCGTATGAGTTGGATAATTTAATACGGATGCGTGCGCCTACGCGTAGTAGCCATATTGAACTAGGTCATAGTTGAGTTTTGGTAGACTTGTCTACGATTGTCGGCTAGATATGACCTAGGATATCAGGATAGAGTATGTCGTGTACATTTCATGTACAAACCCTAGCCAGGAGTGACATGGACTTGTAATTGGATGAGTTATCCTACCTTGGTACCATAGGTTGGAGCGGTGAACCTACGTTCACTTCAATCGAGGGTATGCGAGGATCCTGGTTTAGATTCTAAAGTTTAGAATCAGACAAGTGTTTTAAATCTCAATCTCCAACTTTAATTTTAAACAGAAACTGATTAAAATTTATTTTACCGTGTAAATATAATGGAAAACACAACACACTCTGGCAACAGCGTACTAAGGTCTCTAATCGAGCAAGATAAGATTAACGACATTAACTTTCTCGATTGGGACAGGAACTTGAGACTTGTACTTAAGCATGAACGTAAGGATTATATCCTTACCCAGGACCCACCTGCTGAGCCAACACTGAACGCCACTAGGGCACTAAAAGATGCTTACCAAAAGTTACTTAGCGACCGGATTGAAGTGTAGTGCATCGTGATGGGCAGCATGGTGCCTGACTTGCAGAAATAGTTCATGGACATTTCAGATGATTCTAAGGTCTTAATGGCAGAGGTCAAAGAAATGTTCAAAGAGAAAGCGTGCGTCGAAAGATATGACACTTTGACTGAACTGATGTCATGTAAGCTCAAGGTTGGAGCTCCGATTAGTCCCCATGTCTTGAAGATGAAACGTCTTCTGAAGCACCTGACCAGACTCGGTCATGCTACTAAGAAGGAAATGGCTGCAGACTTTGTGCTGCATTCACTTCCAGATACATATCGTGATTTCATTGTAGATTACAATATGCATGACATGGATAAGACTGTGATAGAGCTCCATGGGATGCTCGTGACTGCTAAAAAGAGCCTCAAGGGGAAGACCAAGGAAGTTCTTATGGTTAACAAGCAAGTCAGCTTCAAGAAAGCTGGGACGGGTAAACGTAAGGCTCCCATGAACCTACCATGGAAAATCAAACACCCTAAGGGTCAAAAGGTTCAAGCAGCTCCTAAGTCTGCTGTGAATGCTAATGATACACAGGTTGTCTATTATTATTTCTAGGAGCCGGGGCACTGGAAAAGAGATTGCAAATTGCACAAGGAGTATCTGAAGAAGAGTGGGACTTCCACGTCTTCGGGGCCAGGTATTTACGTTGTTGAGTTTAATCTTTATAAAGTAAATAAGAAAAGGTTTAAATCTGATGATTTAAACCAAACTGTGATCTGGCATTGTCGTTTAGGGAACATAGGCGAGAAACGCATTTCAACATTTCACAAGTTTGGACTTTTAAGTCCGTTTGAATTCATTCAAATTGAAAGATCTGAATCTTGCCTAATGGGAAAAACGACAAAGGCACCTTTCACGGGTTTAGGTTAAAGGGTGAGTGACTTGTTAGGTCTAATACATTTCGACGTATGTGGACCTATGAGTACTCAGGTCATAAGAGGGTTCAACTAATTCATCACATTTACTGATGATTTCAGTAGATTTGGGTATATCTATTTTATGAGGCATAAGTCTGAAGCCTTTCACAAGTTCAAAAACTTTAAGAATGAAGTATTGAATCAGCCTGGGTAAAGTATCAAGGTACCTCATTCCGATCGAGGTGGTGAATACTTGACTCTGGAAACGGTTGCATTCATTTTGAATCGGGCTCCAAAGAAGAAAACGAAAGTACACCTTGTGACAGTCATTTTGACTCCTGTTACCATGGATGTGTGCGCCTCCGCATAGTATTCATTGGGATGCGAGCTAAATGAGGTGGTCAGTTTTATTTGGATGTGTGCGTCTTCGCATAGTAGCCAAATAAGAACTGGACTAGAGTCACAAAAGGTACAACATATGATACTCATTATGACTCCCGTTACCGTGGATGCGTGTGCCTTCGCGTAGTATTCATTAGGATGGGAGGAGGATAAGATGGTCAGTTCTATTTGGATACGTGCGCCTTCGCGTAGTAGCCAAAAAAGAACTGGACCATAGTCATATAAGGTGTGGGAAACATCCTAATATGATTTTACTAATGATTTAGGATGTAGGATTGCTTGCATCCAAATCAGATAAGTGCGTCTTCATAAGGTATCCTTAGGAAACTAAGAGATACAACTTCTACAAATCAAGCGAGAACAAGGTTTTGTTGCTCGAGGTGGGGTGTTTTTGAAAAGGAGGTTTTATTCCAAAACAGCTAGTGGGAGTGCCATGCATCTCGAAGAAATTCAAGAGCGTATGGATTAGCCTGAAGTAATTCATGAGCCCACTATGCAAGATGTAGAAGTGCAGGAGCCTTATATGGTCGTAGATGAAGAACCAATCCCTATAGAAATTCCAGATGGTCCAAGGAGGTCTGAAAGATCTCGTCAAACTCCCGTCAGATATGGCTTTATAGCCATTGAGGAAAATGACTTCATAGTTATGGATATGGATGATATAGCAACCTTTAAACAAGCCTTGGCCAGTACAGACTCTGATAAATGGCATGAAGCTAAGAATTAGGAGATGAAATTCATGTATTATAACCAATCTGGAATTTGGTTGATCAAGCCCCTAGAATAAAACCCATCGGTTGTAAGTAGGTCTACAATGTAGGGTTTTGGAGCGTTCTTTAACATCGAGATAGCGGAAGCATTTAACAAATCAACTCTAAACCTTGTCCAAGAACACTGAACCATTAAATCCCAAGGCAAAATCTAATCCACAAAAAATTTACCTTTAAGTCTTTGTTGAATCGATAAAGAAGAACTTTGTGATCTTCTTCTCTAGAGCAAGTCCACACCAAGGGGAGGATCTTCAAGATCCTTCACGTAATGCCTACTAGAACAATTAAATGAAGAACAAGAGAGCAAGAAGAGAGGAGAGCAAGGGGTGGCCGGCTAAGGAGAGAGAGAGAGAGATGTGAGAGTGAGAATTGTGTAATTAATTATTTGATCTTTCTCTACTTCATCAATCTCATAAGCATGGGTCAAAAGGTGATTGGTATGGGCTTAAAGGTGTCATTACCCATACCCCTTAAATCACTCACCTCTTAATCAACATTCACCAACTAAGCATGGTGTGTTGTGCCCCCCACCTTTGGGCCCACCAAAGTGGCCGGCCATGTAGGGCTTATTGGGCCCGAAATGGGCCCTTGTTGGGCCAGCCATGTCACCTCATGGGCCGAGCCCAATGGGCTCGCCCATGTGGTTTCGTGTCGTGTCCAAAAGTCACCCGACCCTTTTTGTCGTTACTTATCAAACAAAGTCCGACGTGACATCGACGAAAAATCTCAGTTTTCTCGATTCGCTAATTATGCTCTCATACCAAACCTATGGCCTAAAACCTTCAGTTTTGTCCATGTATTGCTCCTCAAGAAACGTTAAGGTTTCCTTGTCTCAAGTTATCCGTCTTGAATGTGTGTGACCCTCCAGGCACATGCCACCGTTGGCTGATCGGCACAAAAGATCTCTCTTGTCCGATCCATCATAAGTGGTCTCTAGTAAGACATTATGATTACCCAAGGTGCATGATGATCGATGATTCGATTTAACCTTTGTGCGTTCAAGTCACTATCCTATTATCTCTAGATATCCCAATTGATCACAAGGCATAGAGTCGTCATCCTTGTTTAATCAATCATTGTTACTTGATATGTGAGATGGCTGAGAACTGATAACCCGTATCACTGGCATGGCCATATTCAATATGGCGTAAGTTAAAGCCGCACGTACATTGCATAGCGATCACAAATACTCCTTGGTCTAAGGATATCGTGACAAGCTATCGCATTTGAATATGTTCATGGCTTAATCTATGAAACACTATTCAAAGTGGGTCGTCTGATATCAATCACCTCATGATATCTATGATATGATTCCGGGATCCCACATCCCTATAACAAGTAGAACTACGTCATTGAGAACCATCCTCACACTGGTCGCTTCTATTGAAGTGTTTATTGACCAGGGACTCGTTAAGTGTGATCCGTACAGATTGATGGTTCTACTACTTTAGTGGTCATAAATTAGATCATGCTTAACATATTACTTCAAAACAGAAGTAATACAAAGCCGTTTTATTTATTACAAACGATGATAATTATACATAGACATTTACAGACTACTAGCAATTGGACTAGGCCACAAAAATGCTATCAATCTCCCACTTGCCCCTAGTTCCAATCTAAGTCCCAGTCTATACCCATTGACCTAACATTTTTATCATGTTTCGCTTGAGGAAGAGCCTTGGTCAAGAGGTCGGTTGTGTTATCATCAGATGCAACGTAGTGGATCTTCAAGTCACCTCTAGCAACAATGTCGTAGATGATGTGATACTTCCTGAGTACATGTTTAGATCTGTCATGTGCCCTGGGTTCCTTAGCTTGCGCAATGGCCCCGGTGTTGTCACAATATAAGTCTACTAGGTTAGATGGGTTTTGAATTACATCTAACCCAGCCATGAAACTCCTGATCCATACAGCCTCTTTTGCCGCTTCCGATACAACAATGTACTCAACTTCGGTCGTAGAGTCGGAAATGGTGTCCCGCTTCTTGCTTTTCCAGCTGAATGCTCCACCGTTCAACGTAAACACATATCTCAACTGACTCTTAAAGTCATCGGGGTATATCTGGAAACTAGTGTCAACATATCCTTTGACGACTAGATCATCATTTCTTCCCCCGTATACAAGAAAAGCGTCTTTGGTTTTTCTCAAATATTTGAGAATCGCCTTGACGGCAATCCAGTGTTCCTCACCGGGTTTGGATTGATGTCTACTGGTACAGCTTAGGGCAAACGAGACATCCGGTCTCGTACATATCATGGCATACATTATGGACCCTATAGCCGAACCATATGGGATCTCATTCATTCTTGCTAGCTCTGCAGGTGTCTCAGCACACTGCTTCTTGCTAAGCTTTATGCCATGACGCATGGGCAGCAGTCCTTTCTTTGAATTATACATTGAGAATCTTCTCAGCACTTTGTCTATATAAGTGCTTTGACTTAAGCCCAAGACCCGCTTGGCACGGTCTCTATATATCTTGATCCCCAAGATGTAAGAGGCCTCGCCTAAGTCCTTCATTGTAAAACACTCACCTAACCAAGTCTTTGTTAAGAGCAAGGTAGGGACGTCGTTTCCAATGAGCACTATGTCATCAACATAGAGCACCAAGAAGACTACTTTGCTCCCATCTGCCTTTTTATATACGCAAGGTTCATCATCGTTCTTGATGAAGTCAAACTGTTTCAGAACTTCATCAAAAACGTTGATTCCAACTCCGATATGCTTGCTTCAAACCATAAATTGATTTGAGCAACTTGCAAATCGTTCCCTTATTCTTAGGATCCTCAAAACCCTCAGGCTGGGACATATAAACGTCCTCAGCTAACCTTCCATTTAGGAAGGCGATTTTGACGTCCATTTGCCATATCTCATAATTATGATACGCTGCTACGGCAAGTAGAATGCGGATAGATTTGACCATAGCTACTGGAGAAAAGGCCTCTTCATAGTCAATTCCGTGGACTTGCCTATAACCTCTTGCTACCAGTCTTGCTTTATAGGTCTGAGGTTTGCCATCCATGTCTATCTTTATTTTAAAAATCCATTTACACCCAATGACTTTTACGTCAGGGGTTTGATCCACCAAGTCCCACACTTGATTATCTGACATGGATTGCATTTCTTCCCTCATGGCTTCCAGCCATTTCTCAAAGTCGGTTCCGTCCAAGGCCTCTCGAAAGGTAGCTGGATCATTGTCCACTAACACTAAATCATCACCTCCAGTTACTAGGAAACTGCATCTGATAGGTGCATGACTTATCCTTTCAGACCGCCTTGGACCGTCCTCATTAACTGTAGCTATTGGTTCTTGCTCAACGACCACTTCTGGCTCTACTTCTTCCAGTGGGTCGTCCAGTGGTTCCCGAGTGACTATCTCATCTAGAAATTCATCAAGATGAATAGCCCTCCCACTGACTGTCTTGGAAATAAATTCCTTTTCCAAGAATATCCCACCTCGAGCTACAAAAAATTTATTTTCGCTCGATTTGTAGAAGTAGTATCCTTTTGTTTCTTTTGGATATCCGACGAAAATGCTCTTATTTGATCTCGGTTCGAGCTTGGTTTCAAGCAACCGTTTTACATAAGCCTCGCAACCCCAGATTTTTAGGAAGGACAAAATGGGTTCCTTCCCGTACCATTTCTCGAATGATGTCCCTTCAACTGCTTTCGACGGAATCCTGTTTATTATGAATGCGGCCGTTTGCAGAGCGTAACCCCAGAAAGAGATCGGGAGATCAGTGAGACTTAACATCGATCGAACCATATCCAACAATGTCCGATTCTTCGCTCGGACACACCATTGAGTTGCGGTGTTCCTGGCGGACTCCACTGAGATAGTATTCCACTTTCAATAAGATGACTAAGAAACTCCTCAGATAAGTATTCTCCACCCCGATTAGAACGGAGTGCCTTGATACTCTTTCCTAAACTCTTTGAATTTATCAAAAGCTTCGGACTTATGTCTCATGAGATAGACATAACCATATCTACTGAAATCGTCAGTAAATGTGATAAAGTAGCCTAAACCACCTCTGGCTGGTGTACTCATTGGTCCACATACGTCTGAATGTATTAGACCCAATAGATCACCTGCCCTTTCGCCTAAACCAGCGAAGGGCGCTTTAGTCATCTTGCCCATTAAACAAGCTTCGCATCTTTCAATCGGTTGGAATTCGAATTGACTTAGAAGTCCGCGCTTATGAAGCGCTGAGATGCGTTTCTCATTTATGTGCCCTAGACGATAATGCCAGATAAGAGTTTGGTCTAAATCATTAGCTTTAAACCTCTTAGCATTTATATTATAGAGCATGTTGGCTTTCGGGTTTTGCATATTCAATATGTATAAACCTCCAACAGTGTAAGCATTGCCATAAATCATGTTGTTGCGCATAATATTAAAAAACCCGTCTTTAATATTGAAATAATAACCTTCTTTCTCAAGAAGAGAAATTGAGATAATATTCCTGCTGAAAGCAGGTACACAAAATACATCATTAAGTTCAATTACAAGCCCACTGGGCAAAGCAAGGTTCACAGAACCCACGGCAGTTGCGGCCACTCTGGTATTGTTCCCAACTCTTAGGTCTACCTCGCTTTCCCCCATATCTCTTCTACTGTGTAACACCTGCACATCTGCACAGACATGTGACTCAGCTCCAGTGTCTAGTACCCAGGTATTTATTGTAGAAAGATATAGCTCTAATGGAATACCTGATGAAGTAGCGGCCCCACCGCCCTTCTTCTGATCCTCCTTCAGCTGCTGACAGTCTTTCTTCCAATGACCAGGCTTTTGACAGTAGAAACAGACCGACTCCTTTGCCTTCCCTTTGCCTTGTACGGGCATGGAAGGTCTAGGAACAAATGGTCGTTTGTTCTTTCCTGCCAGGTGCTTTGGGCCTTTACCCTTGCCACCACCAGCTTTGAAGCTGGGTCCCTTCTTGACCATAAAGACATTTTTGGGCGAACTGCCCCTTATGCTCTTCTCGGCAGTCACTAGCATGCTGTGCAACTCCGACGCGGTCTTGTCCATATCATGCATGTGATAGTTCATGACGAACCCACCATATGCATGAGGAAGGGATTGCAGAATAAAATCCGCAGCCATTTCCTTTTCCATAGACATACCGATGCTAGTCATATGGTCAAAATGTCCCTTCATTCGTAGGACGTGTGGACCTACGGAGCTGCCTGCTGACATTTTGCAGGCAATTAGTTCTCGGAGAACAGTGTATTTTTCAATACGTACTTTCTCCTTGAACATATCCTTGATCTGTGCAAACATTGCAAACGGATCGTGGGATAGCTCCATAAACTACTTCTGGAGGTCCGCCTCCATGCAGCCCAGCATGACACACGCAACGTCGATAGAGTCGCTAAGGTGTTTCTGGTGTTCCTGGCGGACTCCACTGAGATAGTATTCCACTTTCAATAAGATGACTAAGAAACTCCTCAGATAAGTATTCTCCACACCGATCAGAACGGAGTGCCTTGATACTCTTTCCGAGTTGGTTTTCTACTTCAGTCCTAAACTCCTTGAATTTATCAAAGGCTTCGGACTTATGCCTCATGAGATAGACATAACCATATCTACTGAAATCATCAGTAAATGTGATAAAGTAGCCTAAACCACCTCTGGCTGGTGTACTCATTGGTCCACATACGTCTGAATGTATTAAATCCAATAGATCACCTGCCCTCTCACCTAAACCAATGAAGGGCGCTTTAGTCATCTTGCCCATTAAACAAGCTTCGCATCTATCAATCTTTGGAATTCAAATTGACTTAAAAGTCCGCGCTTATGAAGCGCTGAGATGCGTTTCTCATTTATGTGACCTAGAGACGACAATGCCTGATTAGAGTTTGGTCTAAATCATTAGCTTTAAACCTCTTAGCATTTATATTATAGAGCATGTTGGATCTCGAGTTTTGCATATTTAATATGTATAAACCTCCAACAGTGTGAGCATTTCCATAAAACATGTTGTTGCGCATAATATTAAAAAACCCGTTCTTAATATCAAAATAATAACCTTCTTTTTCAAGAAGAGATTTTGATACAATATTCCTGCTGAAAGCAAGTACGCAAAACACATCAAAAAGTTCTATTACAAGCCCACTAGGCAAAACAAGGTTAACAGAACCCTCGGCAGTTGCGGTAACTCTCACGTTGTTCCCAACTCTTAGGTCCACCTCGTTTTCCCCCATATCTCTTCTACTTTGCAACACATGCACATCTGCACAGACATGAGACTCAGCTCTAGTGTCTAGTACCCAAGCATTTATAGTAGAAAGATTTAGCTCTAATGGAATACCTGACGAAGTAGCGGCCCCACCGCCCTTCCTCTGATCATCCTTCACCTGTTGACAGTCTTTCTTCCAGTGACCAGGCTTTTGGCAGTAGAAACAGACCGACTCTTTTGCCTTCCCATTTCCCTTCATGGGCATGAAAGGTTTAGTGATGAAAGGTCGTCTGTTCTTCACCGTCTGGTGCATTGGGCCTTTGCCCTTACCACCACCAGCTTTGAAGCCAGATCCCTTCTTTACCATTAGAACACTTTTGGGCGTACTGCCCCTTATGCTCTTCTCGGCAGTTACCAACATGCTGTGCAACTCCGATGCGGTCTTGTCCATGTCATGCATGTGATAGTTCATGGCGAACCCACCATATGCATGAGGAAGGGATTGCAGAATGAAATCCACAGCCATCTCTTTTTCCATAGTCATTCCGAGACTAGTCATATGATCGAGATGTCCCTTCATTCGTAGGACGTGTGGACCTACGGAGCTGCCTGCTGACATCTTGCAGGCAATGAATTCTCGGAGAATTGTATATTTTTCAATACGTACTTTCTCTTTGAACATAGCCTTGATCAGTGCAAACATTGCAAACGGATCATGGGATAGCTCCATAAACTGCTTCTAGAGGTCCGCCTCCATGAGAGCTCAGCATGACACACGCAACGTCGATAGAGTCGCTAAGGTGTTTCTGGTACGCATCCTTAACGACCCTCGTTGAGTAGGCAGCTGGCTCCACTGGGATAGCCTTGTCAATGACGTACTCCCTGCATTCCAACTTTAACACAAGTCGTAAATTTCTGTCCCAGTCCAGATAATTTGTCCCATTCAGTTTACACTTTTCAAGTATAGTCCTCAACGACAAATTAGACGAGTTTGTTGAATTACTATCCAATTCTACACGAAGAAAGTAAATTTAATCAGAAAAGTTGAATAAATTTACGAAGATCTGAATTAAACACCAACCATTCGATTCTAAGGTTTAGAATCTTTAAACCAAGATCCCTTATTTATCAATTGAAGTATGCTAAGGCGCACCACTCCAATTAACTCATTTAGGTAGGACGTCCATCTAATTACAACCCGTGTAACTCTTGGTCATGGTATGTGCAAAAGCACACGGCTTACCCTTCCGATGCCCCAGCTCGACCTCAGGCCAAGAACCGTGGTCGAGTCAACCAACCTTCACTAATGCGTTAACTCTGTGCAGATGCTCCGCTAAGGCGCACGAATTCCCACAAAATTTACCATTTCCATATAGAACCAATTCCATCGATGCTCCGTTAAGGCGCACGACACCGATAAAATGTTTCTACATGGGTGTGAATTTGGGTGGCATCTCACTTGACTCAAATTATGTTGTGATTTTGTTGTGTTTAATAATTCGAAAGTATCTTGGTACAATTACGAACACGTCATCAACAACCCGTGTTGTGAGGTTTCTAATTGTATCATATACAATCTTCTTTTGAAGTCGTCATTTGCAACCCGTGCAAACACGTTTCAAAATTGAACTCATCCATCACAACCCGTGTGATGATGGTTCACAACACTTTAAACATGCAAATAATTAAAATCGATTCATTGAAAAACGGTTTATCGAAACCGATCAAATTTAAAAGTTTTCGTAATATTGGATCGCGGGTTCATCCACGGACATAATCAACGTGCACGAACCAAGTCGGGCCAAGCCAATGGGCCGAAGCCCATTGGGCCGAGCCCAACATCACGGCTCGGTTAGGGCCTAGAAAAGCCCAAACCGAGCTTGCCTCTCCTCTCGGCCTCGGCCAAGAGGAGGGACGGCCCCTGTCACCGCCGGCCTCTCCCGGCCTCCAGTGACCTCCGATCCGGCTCCCCGAGAGTCTCTTCTCGGACCCGACAAATCCAATAATTTCCGAAAAATTCAAAATTTAATATATTTTCCAAAAATAACATTTTTCATGCAATTTTCCCAAAAAGCATTAAAAACATGTTATCAACAAATATAGCATGCAAATAATCATAAAACCGAAACAAGTTCAACAAGACAAAGATTAAGAGAGTTAACCATGCTCTCATACCACTGTAGGGTTTTGGAGCGTTCTTTAACATCGAGATAGCGGAAGCATTTAACAAATCAACTCCAAACCTTGTCCAAGAACATTGAACCATTAAATCCCAAGACAAAATCTATTCCACAAGAAATTTACCTTTAAGTCTTTGTTGAATCGATAAAGAAGAACTTTGTGATCATCTTCTCTAGAGCAAGTCCACACCAAGGGGATGACCTTCAAGATCCTTCACTTAATGCCTGCTAGAACAATTAAATGAAGAACAAGAGAGCAAGAAGAGAGGAGAGCAAGGGGTGGCCGGCCAAGGAGAGAGAGAGAGAGATATGAGAGTGAGAATTGTGTAATTAATTATTTGATCTTTCTCTACTTCATCAATCTCATAAGCATGGGTTAAAAGGTGATTGGTATGGGCTTAAAGGTGTCATGCGCATACCCCTTAAATCACTCACCTCTTAATCTACATTCACCAACTAAGCATGGTGTGTTGTGGCCCCCACCTTTGGGCCCATGTAGGGCTTATTGGGCCAAAAATGGGCCCTTGTTGGGCCAGCCGTGTCACCTCATGGGCCGAGCCCAATGGGCTCGCCCATGTGGTTTCGTGCCGTGTCCAAAAGTCGCCCAACCCTTTTTGTCGTTACTTATCAAACAAAGTCCGACGTGACATCGACGAAAAATCTCTGTTTTCTCAATTCGCTAATTATTCTCTCATACCGAACCTATGGCCCAAAACCTTCAGTTTTGTCCATGTATTGCTCCTCAAGAAACGTTAAGGTTTCCTTGTCTCAAGTTATCCGTCTTGAATGTGTGTGACCCTCCAGGCTCATGCCACCGTTGGCAGATCGGCACAAAAGATCTCTTTTGTCTGATCCATCATAAGTTGTCTCTAGAAAGACGTTATGATTACCCAAGGTGCACGATGATCGATGATTCGATTTAACCTTTGTGCGTTCAAGTCACTATCCTATTATCTCTAGATATCCCGATTGATCACAAGGCATAAAGTCGTCATCCTTGTTTAATCAATCATTGTTACTTGATATGTTAGATGGCTGAGAACTGATAACCGTATCACTGGCATGGCCATGCTCTTTCTCTCAGTCACTCTCGATCAAGAGGCCTTTAACGAATATCTTTCCCATACCGTAGTATGAGGGATAAATCCCTTAGCCGTCTTTCGTGTCACTCATGCAATCCGTTCCGCTACCCAATCATGCCCGTTATTGCAATCCTGTTACGGAAAGCGTTAGGCGCAAGTTAAAGTCGCACGTACATTGCATAGCGATCACAAAGACTCCTTGGTCTAAGGATATCGTGACTAGCTATCGCATTAGAATATGTTCATGGGTTAATCTATGAAACACTATTCAAAGTGGGTCGTCCGATATCAATCACCTCATGATATCTATGATATGATTCCAGGATCCCTCATCCCTATGACAAGTAGAACTACGTCATTGAGAACCATCCTCATACTAATCGCTTCTATTGAAGCGTTTATTGACCAGGGACTCGTTAAGTGTGATCCGTACAGATTTATGGTTCTACTACTTTAGTGGTCATAAATCAGATCATGCTTAACATATTACTTCAACACATAAGTAATACAAAGCCATTTTATTTATTACAAATGATGATAATTATACATAGACATTTACATACTACTAGCAATTGGACTAGGGCACAAAAATGCTATCATATAAGCTCAACACCGACATGGATAAAAATCCTCTGACCAATAAGGGTAGTTTGGTTGGAAAAGGTTATCGTCAGATTCAAGGTCTAGATTATCATGAAACCTTTTCACCAATTGCAGTGGTCAAATCGATCCGGTTTCTTCTAGCCCTAACTATAGTAGATGGATGTCAAAACCGCCTTCCTTAACAAGAACTTACAAGAGGATGTGTATTTAACACATCCTGAGGGTTTTTCAGATCCAAAGAATCCCAGAGAGATATGTAAATTGCAAAAATCCATTTATGGGTTGAAGCAAACTTCACGGAGTTAGAATCTTCATTTTGATGAAGCTGTAAGAGAATTCGGCTTTATCAAGAATGAAGAAGAACCTTGCATTTATAAGAAAACGAGTGGGAGTAATATAATATTCCTAGTGCTTTATGTCCATGACATACTACTCATCGAGAATGACATCCCAACCTTGCCACCAAACTTGGTTAGGGAAGTACTTCTTGATGAAGGACTTAGGTGATGTTGCATTTATTTTGGGCATCAAGATTAATAAGGATCGTTCCAAAAGGATTTTGGGCCTAAGTCAGAGCACTTACATAGATAAAGTGTTGAGAAGATTCTCAATGCTTGAATCTAAGAAAGGATATACGCCTATGCGCCATGGCATTAATCTTAGAAAGAAACAGTTTCCTAGTAAACCTGATGAGCTGAGCAGGATGAAGAAGGTCACATATGCTTCGGTTGTACGATCTATCATGTATGCCATGATGTGAATGAGACCGGATATCTCATTCGTACTCAATTGTGCCAGCAGATTTCGGGATAACTCTTGCCAAGAACACTGGACTGTCGTCATGACCGTCCTCAAATATTTGAGGAGGACTAAGAACGCATTCTTAGTATATGGGAGGGTACCTGGAGAACTAGTAGTCAAAGGTTATGTTGATGCTAGTTTTTAATCAGATCTTGATGACTTCAAATCTCAGGCAGAATATGTCTTAGTGTTGAACGGTGGCGCTTTGAGCTGGAAAAGCTTTAAGCAAGCCACAGATGTCAACTCCACAATGAAGGCTGAGTATATAGCTACATCAGAAGCAGCTAGGGAGGCCATTTGGATTAGAAGCTTTCTAACTGGATTACATTTAACGTCGCAAGCGTCTAATCCGGTGAGTTTGTTGTGTGACAACACAGGGGCCGTAGCACTGGCTAAAGAGCTCAGATTCCACAACAGATCCAAACATATACTCAGCAAATATTACCTCATCATAGATATCATTGATAGAGCTGATGTGGAGATTACACACGCCTCGACTGATGATAATATGGCCGATCCCTTGACGAAAGCTTTGTCGCAGCCTAAGCATGAGGAACATGTGAGGTCTACAGGAGTAGATTGGAACTTAATTTGGAACTAGGGCCAAATGGGATATGGTTAGAGTTGTGCCCTAATCCAATGTAATAAGTTATCTACATGTAATGTTTTATCATCCTTTCGAATAAATAAAACGACATTGTATTACTAATGTGTTGTAATAATATATTAGATGTAATTTGATCTATATCATTATGTGTGGCATCACTAATAGTAGATCTGTAGATCAGAAAGAATTACATTTAATGGGTCCCTGGTCAGTTAAGCTTCATTAGAAGCGACCAGCATGAGGCTAACTCTTTATAATCACGCTCTACTGATCATGGCAAGGGGAGTGCCAGAGTTAGAGCATAGATATCATTAGGGAATGATATTGGACGATCAGATGGTGAGTATGTAGCATAGATGTTGTCATGAACATACTCACAAATCGCAGTTTTTCATTGTATCCTTAGACTGAGGAGTCTTTGTGATCACTATGTAATAAGTATCTAAGTTTGACCCAGCCTAGGTTTTAAATCAGATGGTTGAGGAAATCGGTTCAAGAGGATTGAGTCGATTTAGCTAAATCATTTACTTAGAACCCAATATGAATGAGTTTAATTAAATGGGCTTTAAACCCATTCTAAATTATAATTATATTAAGAAGGATAGTTAAAGTTTTGAAATAAAAAATCAAGTAATTGATTTTATTTCAAAATCCTAATTAATTTCCCCATAATTACCATCCCCTTTCCTCTCAAGTTGTCGTCCCCTATCTCTTTCTCTTCTTCCATTCTTCATTTGCTTCTTCTTTATAAAATACTAGTGAAATTGGGTGAAGAACTCTTGGGTAAAAAGAGACCTTGCTTGTGTGGATCTAATAGAGAGTTCAAAAGGTTTTTGTGATTGGTGATTTGGTTAAGAACCAAGTAATTTTCATATTGTTCTTCATTTTCTATTTGATAATTTTTTATCACATGATTATCTTTTAAATTTCAGATGATTTCCATGGTTATTATCGCTTCCGTTGCATGAAATTAACTTTGATTGGAACCCATGGAAACCTTTAAGGGGAGGGTGTCGATCGACACCCTAAGGTAGCTATCGACACCTCTCCTTGATTTCTCCGCCCATCTGAAGGGGTGTCAATCGACACCATGTGGTATACATAGGGTGTTGATCGACACCTAGTGTCAGTAGGATTTTACGAATTAAGTCGAAATTTTTACCTAAGGGAAATCGAGAGTTCGAGTTGGATTATTTTATTTTGTATTGATGTCATAAATATGCTTGATCCTCGATATGAAAAAAATGGTTTTGATCGAGTATATAAAACTTCGAAAACTATTTTTCTGTCGAGATAAATTACGTTCTCAAGTTTCCACGGGATTGATGACCCGAGAAAAAGAAGGACCGCATTGATGTGTCGTTCGATGTACGTGGTACGTCGTTGGCACATTATGTTGAACTTTAGGTATCGCCCAACAACCTTCGGGTTTTGTTCGATACACTAGAGTTTCAACATACCGGTAGATGAAGTGATTACATCGATTGGCGGCGGAGCCGGATCCTTGCGATTGGTTCGAAAGACCGATTCTCAATTTTCGTTTTAAAATATGGAGAGTCTTGGTTTAGGATTCAGAGATCGGGACTTTCGAGTGCTGAATGAGATCGATACACTAAAATCACAATTTTAAAATTTGAATAATTGTGTGATTGATAACATGCATAGTGTGACAACATATATGTTTGATAACATGAAGTTATTTGATAACATGAGATGCTTGTAACATGCTTGGTTAGATCACATGATGTATAGCCTAGCCCATCAAGACCGACCATACCATTTAATTGCATTCAATTTGGTTTGTAATTATATATATGGCGGTTTGTGCCATTTTAAAGAAAGAACTTGGTTGTATATTATACGCGACGAAATGCGTCGTAGCTTTTACTTGTATTTTATTTATACCCACCCTGCGAGCCGATGATAAATTTGTAAAATCAATCCCGGTGATGGCACGATGGAGGTCTTGATGGTGGCATTGAGTCTTGGAGACTTCAAGGAGCCAGTGGGAGCATCAGAAGGATGAAGAAGACATTTGAATGTTGTAAGCTTCACCTTAGGATGAAACCCTAATCCTTATGAACCGGCCCCATAAAGATCAAACCTAGATATGGGCTTAGGCTATACATGTTCGTTTAATTATGTTATTTTAGAGTTTTATGATTAAAAGATGTTTATTTATAGGGATAATTCCAGATGGGTACCCCTGGTTATGTCCTATTATCACATGACATGCCCTAGAAATTTTTGTATTAGGGTGAATACCCTAGAATTTCATTTGTCTCACCGTAACTAATTCTGTCCAATTCCGTTAGTTTTTAACATTTTTGACATGTGAAATGACTAAAATACCCTTCAGAGTAAATAAATTGTTTTTAAATTAAATGAAATGACACAAATACCCTTAACTATTCATTTAATTTTCAAAAAATGCCATTCCCCTCTCTTTTTTCTCTTTCTCTGGTTCCATCTCTCACCACAATCACATCACACAGCTTCGCCACCCTCCTACAAAACAAATCGTTCGCCGCCGAGTTGTTGCTCCCGCCGACCCACCCGTCGACCACCACAATCACATCCTCATTTTCTCTCCAGCACCATAATCACAAATTAATAAAGCTTTTAGAACTGTTAACCAAATGCACAATCCAAAAACAAACAAAAAGATCATTTCTTGACAACTTAATCAACAAACCCAGAAATTATTCAACCAATTCAACAACAAAAAAAGCTTCAACGAATCAAATTTGATTCTCAGAAAGAGCCCAAAATAATAATAAAATTGGAGCATACCCAATATAGGACAAGAGCTTCAAGCCGAGCCGAGCAATCAAAAACGTCTCGGCCGCGGCGTGAGCCACCCCGCCGCCGCCGCCGCCGCCGCCATCGTCGACCTCAAGCGAAGACAGCGAGCTCTCGCTTCCGGCGCGGCGGCGGCGCTGCTGGCGGCGGTTGTTTCCGGCGATGCCACTGTAGCTGAAAGCCCTGGGAATGATGGGTTTGACGGAGACGAGCTCGGGAGATAGGAGGAGGCGAGCAATTGGGTCGTCGGCGTCGCCATGGAAGAGAGCTCCGGGCTTAGCGCCGAAGCCGATTCGGAGGAGATCGGGTTGGTGGGCGGAGATGGGCAAGATCTGGGATGATGGCATTTGGGAGCTGGAATTGGGGCAGATCTTGGAGAAATTGGAGTGGGGTTGAGCTAGAGAGCCATTTGGGTCTCAATGGATGAGAGAAACAGAGGCTCGAAGAGGAGAAAGAGATGAACTTGATAATTGATAGAGATGGCACCAGAGAAAGAGACAAAAGAGAGAGTAGTGGCATTTTTTGAAAATTAAATGAATAGTGAAGGGTATTTGTGTCATTTCATTTAATTTAAAAACAATTTATTTACTCTGAAGGGTATTTTAGTCATTGCACATGTCAAAAATGTTAAAAACTAACGGAATTGGACGGAATTAGTAACGGTGAGACAAATGAAGTTCTAGGGTATTCATCCCGATACAAAAATTTCTAGGGTATGTCATGTGATAATGGGACATAACCAGGGGTACCCATATGGAATTATCCCTTGTTTATATTATATGCATGTATGCATGATAAGTTTAAACGTACACGTATCTTTTGCATGTCCGAATATGGTTAACAACGTAAACTTGGACATACAAAATAACGTGAAGCATGAAACATATTGTCGTACTCGGTACGGATGAAGAGTTGTCATGTAGAGAATGCACCTGGTGCATGTCTCGCAAAACAAGACTGTGTCGCAATGAAAATTGAGTCATGCGATGATGCTTTCCAATTTTGACACTCAACGAAACTGCGTGACCACGAACGTCGTGTGTGTTAGCAAAGCGTTCGTGGAAGCAAAGCTAGAAGAGGTGGAGAGTTTTGTGTGGGGCGTAGATGCATTAGCTCTCTCTATTCAAGTTCTGGTCCACATGTCTAGTTTTGATTGACTCAACTATAATTGTCGACGAAGTCGACCTAGAGCATCAGACAGAACAATGTTGGTGTACTTTGTACACGTGTTTTTGTCAAGAGTAATATTGTATGTGATTGGAAAGTTCTCCTACCTATATAGCCTAATTGGAGCGTTGATGCATTAGCTCACTACAAGAGGGTGAATCAAGGGTCTTGGTTCTTGATTCTTACGAAGAATCAAAATGGTTAAAAAGTTTTACAACAAATCTTCAGAGATAAATTGAGAGTCTAACTTGAATTTATATATCTGTGTAGATTATGACAGCGAGCCAAGCACACGTCGTGTCACTAAGGTCGATCCTGGAGAAGGATAAGTATAGTGGCGCGAACTTCCTCGACTTGGAGGGTAATTTGAGGATTGTACTCAAACACGAAAGGAAGAAATATGTGCTTGACGAGCCCATTCCCCCTGAGTCAGCTGCTAGTTCCACAAGGAGTGTTTTGAGTACTTATTAAAAGCTCCTTAACGACTCGCTCGACGTGGGATGCATCATGCTGTGCATGATGGAGGCTGATCTCCAAAAATAGTTGATGGAGATTAGGAGCGGGCTAGGACCGAAAGGTTCAACTCCGTCAAGGGTTTGATGTTCATTAAGATACCATAAGGAGAGTCAGTCAGTCGTCACGTCCTGAAAATGAATGGTCAATTCGAGCACCTTTCCCGGCTCGATGTCGAGTTTACAAATGAGTTGAAGGTTGGCATGATCCTCTCAACTCTCCCTTCAATGTATGATGGGTTCATCATGAACTACAACATGCATGACATGGACAATACTTTCGCAGAGCTCCATGGGATGCTTATCTCTGCTGATATGAACCTCAAGGCTAAGAAAAAAGAGATGATGATGGTGAACAAAAGGGTATTAGCTTCAAGAAAGCTAGAGGGAGCTCGGTCAAGTCCTCCACACCAACTAAGGGAAGAGGAAAGGGTCCCATGGTCCAAAAAGGGAAATTTTACGCCCAAGGACGAAGGCAAGGCCAAGTTGAACGTGAAGGACGCCATTTGCTTCTTCTGCAATCAGCGTGGTCACTGGAGAAGGGACTTCAAGAAATTCCTAGAGGAGCAGAAGAAGGCTGGTGGTACTGGTGCTTCACTGAAGTAAATATGTCTACTAATTCTGGCTGGGTGCTAGAATCTGGATCGCAATCTCACATTTGTGTTGATGTGAAAGTGCTAGAAAGTAGACTAGATTTGGCTGGGGATGAAGCGGACATACGGGTTGCAGATGGCAAGAGTGTCGTGGCAACGGCCGTAGGGGTCGTTCGTCTCAGACTCCCATGGTGACTTCTTTTGATATTGAATAATGTTTATTGTGTATTGACTTTCCGTAAAGACATTATTTCTATTTATGTTTTGGACGTTGAAGGTTTTAATTCTACCATTGATGATGGTTTGCTTAAACTTTATAGAAATAATGTTTGTTATGTGGAAACAGCACTTGTTAATGGTTTCTATGTTTTGAAAATTAGTGACATCAACGAGCGTGCGACATACAATGTCAATACCAAAGAGCTCAAGGTTGATTAATCGAGTGAAACTTGGTTATGGGACTTTCGTCTAGTCCACATAAACGAGAGACGACTTTCAGGACTTCATAAGTGTGGACTGTTAAGTCCGTTTGAAGTCGGACAAATTTATAGGTGCGAATCTTGTTTGATGGGAAAGATGAAGAAGTTGCCCTTCACCGGTAGGGGTGAGAGGGTGGGTGACTTTTTGGGTGTGATACACACAAACGTATGTGGGCCCATAAGTACACAAGCCAGAAGGGGATTCAGATACTTTATCACTTTTCCTGATGATTTCAGTAGATATGGTTATGTCTATCTTATAAGACATAAGTCTGGCTCGTTTGACAAGTTCAAAGTGTTTAAGGCTGAAGTTGAGAATCAACTTGGGAAGAAAGTTAAAGCACTTCGATCAGACCGAGGTGGCGAATACTTGGCCCAAGACTTCATCGACCACCTAGGAGAGTCTGGGATATTGTCTCCGCTTGGAACACCTCCGTTGAATGGTGTGTCAGAAAGGAGAAACTGAACATTACTAGTCATGGTTCGCTCTAAGATGAGTCAGACAGATCTCCCTGTATCCTTTTGGGGATACGCTCATGAAACAGTTGCGTTCATTTTGATCCAGGCACCTACGAAGGTCGTGGAGACAACAACATACAAGGTATGGAGTGGGAAATGTCTCAAGTTATCATTCATGAAGATTTGGGGTTGCGAGGCTTATGTCAAGCGCCTAATGGCTGACAAGCTCGAGCCACGATCTGGCAAATGTATCTTCGTTGGATATCCGTAACAGACTTTGGGATACTACTTTTACAAACTCGACGAGAACAAAGTATTTGTTGCTCGAAAAGGTGTACTTGGGATTAACAAATTCATATCACGGATATCATCTGGAAGATGGTATTGGATGACCTGACTTGGAGTATGGCGCATAGATTAAGTCACCAACGCATACTCCGCCGTCATGTGATCACAGTCTTAAGACCTTGTAGCAAGTGGTTTCCATGCACGTCACTCCATGAGTTTGACTTTTCCTAACGCTGCCTGTAACAGGGTAGTCATAACGTACATCGTTGGCTCTTGGACGGGCTGTAGTGGGAGCGCACGTTATGTCTGAATGGATTTGTTTCCCCACGGTGAGACGTGGTGAAGGGTATAGTTTTGGGCCCCTTGATTAGTATGACTGACGAAGTGTGCGGCTGTACCACTTATATCTCAGTCATCTCTAGATCAAGGAACTCGATCGAATCAATTAGGATGACGGCTTTATGCCTCATCTCGATCATATACGCCTTAAAGCAAACAAAAGGGTTAGTGACACAGATGACAGAGGAGATATCGAACTGATCGATACCTCGTGAACATTGGGTAGTCAATATGTCTTACTAGAGGCCACTGGTGATGGATCGGGTCAAATGATATTTCACACCGATCTGCTAATGGGACACGCGCCAACATGGTCACACGCCTAGAGCAAGAACCGAAGCAACTCGATGAGACTTCAAAGGTCCAAGATGGTTAAGTGTGGATTAGGAATGTAGACCACGTGTGGGGTGTCGATCGATACCTACGGGGTGTCGATCGACACACGTCATATGTGGGGTGTCGATCGACACCCCTGTCTGACGGGTTCAAAACCCTAGGCTTCACCCAAAGCCTATAAATAAAGGCCCTGGGGTGAGAGCCTCTTGATGCCTTGAGCAACATTAGCTATTAACCCCAAAACCTCTCTAGCTCTTGCATTAGAAGCTAGGGAATCGAGTGAGGAAAGGGTTCTATGGTGGTTTACTAGCCGTAGGGAGAATCTATGCTTCAAGAGATTCGAACTCACATGTGTGTGCATTCGTAGAGGACAGGTCCGAGGGCACGTCTTGGATCAGACTCGAGAGCTACTTATCTTGCCTACAAGAGGTAGGATTTCTTGATTGCTAGTAGTCTTGTATCATATTGATTCAACTAGTGTTTGCAAGATATCCTTGCAAGGGATTTTCCGGTTAAAATTCATTTTTCCGTTGTTCATAGATCCCGGGAATCCCCAACAAGAATCAGATCGGGGATTCCCTATTTCTAACAGGAATGAGGATTCCCCGTCGGATTCGAGAATTCTCCATTTTCCGCTTCCAACCCAAAAAAATGTTAAAACATATTTAATTTTTATAAAATTTGTATTATAATATTATTTTAATAAAATATATATTTAGAATATTATTTTTTTCATTCAACATGAATTATAAAATATTATTTTAACATAAAAATATTATTTTTTATCCCTATTTCTAACAGGAATGAGGATTCCCCGTCGGATTCGAGAATTCCCCGTTTTCCGCTTCCAACCCAAAAAAATGTTAAAACATATTTAATTTTTATAAAATTTGTATTATAATATTATTTTAATAAAATATATATTTAGAATATTATTTTTTTCATTCAACATGAATTATAAAATATTATTTTAACATAAAAATATTATTTTTTTTATTAAATATGCATTTAAAAATATAGATTTTAATTTAAAATGTATATATTTTAATATATCAGGGAGGAGTGGGGTGGGGATACCTCACCCGTACCCGTCACCTTCCATCCGGATTCGGCGATTTTCCGTTCTAATTCTGTTTGGATTCAAGAATTGCCGTAGGGAAAGAAGAATATTGCCATCTCTAGCCACCCGTGTTGCTCAGCTAACACATTGCAGTTCTAAAACACGGGTTGCACACATAGTGGTTTATGTACGCAAATATCAATGAGGGATGGATATATAACCTGACTGCAACCCGTATATATTAATAAGGGTTGCCAACCTATATGGGTACGCAGCCATTAGTAAGGGCTACGGTTAGGTTATGTGTGCTGCTCTTATTATGTGATGCATATATAAAGAGAATGCAACCAGTAATGATGGATGCGTTACTAGTTTGGATATGTTCGAACCTTTAATATTATTTTATAAAAAACCATATTTATATTAATAACATAATAATTAATACTTATGAATAATAATTAATAATTATAAATATTATATCATAATTAATTAAAAAATCACGTATAACAAATTATAATTCATATTTAATAATAAAATTGTCAGCGATAATGTTAAATATCATATCCGTCATTACAGTTTTATGTTTTATGGACAGACTCTGTAACAGTGTTGCTAAGGGTGGGTCAACATTACGTTTGTATATTGGGGTATGTAGCTCTGTCACCAACCACTTGTACTCCGCACTAGTTGCTCTAGCAACCTCCTCTTCAATCCCATACAACATTTTTTCTTACGTTTGTTATTGGCTTATTTTTTAGGCGATACGTAAGATGTCGAGCATCTGGTCAGGAAATATGTCAAGCGTTTAGTCTCAACATCTTTCGAGACATTTGTGGATCGCAGCATTGGAAAGTTTCGTTAAATAGGAGACATATTGCAATTGGAAAGATCCAGCTGTGTACATGGCTTTTGGTAAGTCTTGTTTGAGTCATGATTCTGGAAAGCTTCCTGCCGTGATAAAGATTCTGAAAAGATAGCGGCGTTAAGAATTTGAGAAACCTAAATCGACTGGCATTATGGTAACCTAATGCGTTCCGGAATTAGTTTTGCAGCTGCTATAAGGCTCCACCCTTAGCAGCGAGCGACTCCCTTGTAGTTTCTTCGGTGAATACACAGAGCTCTTAGACGTGAAAGTCTGGTGGACTGAGAGGTTGTGTGTTCTACGAAGGACATTTGTGTATCACTACCAGAATCAGAAGATCAAGTGTGAGTGATTGTGGGTTTCTTTTGAATGTGTGATTGAAGGCTCACGTACAAGTGCATAACAACGACATGTTACATTCAGGCAATGCGAGGCTCGTAGAGTGGAATCAAGACGGAGTCTTGGATTCAGGGGGAGTCCCTGAGATATGTTTGCACTAGTAATAGTAGCATAGGGTATTGATATGTGTGATGATCATGTATACTTGAATATTTTAACTCGTTACCATATAGTGAAACCTTTCCACTGGCCGAGGGCCCCCTGACGTAGGTTAGATTGCACCGAACTGGGTAACCAATCTTGTGTGTCGTTGTTTGCTATTTACTGTTTATATTGTGTTTATCCAAATCTGTTTGCTGACAAGTTGTTAAGAACATTATCTCAACATTGTTCTTGACATCTTATCTAACTGGTTTAATCAGAATTTCAATTGGTATCAGAGGAGGCACCTACAGCTTTAGGTGAGATCTTGGGAGACAAATTCTGATTGACAAACATGGACAACGTTAGAAAAGGAGGATCAGTTAACCGTCCACCAATTCTAGATAGGAGCAACTACGGATATTGGAAAACCCGAATGTGTGGCTTCTTGAAATCCATCGACAACAATACCTGGAATGCTGTAATAAATGGCCGGAGCGCACTGTTCTATCAAGATGCTGAGGGAAATTTCACAATACTCAAACCTAAGTCTGAATGGACCGACCCTGATAAAGAAGCAACTCTAGGAAACTCCCGAGCCCTAAATGCAATTTTTAATAGTGTCAACAGAAACGTGTTCAGATTGATCAACACCTGCACTACCTCCAAAGGAGTATGGGATATTCTGAGTGTTGCGTATGAGGGAACCATAAAGGTACAAGAACAAGAGATTCAGTATTGAACAAAAAAAGTTTGAAACGCTTATCATGAAAGAGGATGAGACACTTGCTGAATTCCATGTGCGAATTCGAGACCTTGCCAACGAATCCTACTCATTGGGTGAACCAATGCCAGATGACAAACTGGTAAGAAAAACACTAAGAACCTTGAGTTCAAGGTTTAAAATGAAGATAACGGCCATTGAAAAATTCCACGATCTCAAGACTGTTCCCTTTGATGAACTAATGGGATCTTTAATGACGTATGAGTTGTTCCTACTAAACATTAGATAGAAAAATAATGGAGTGGCTTTCAATAGCTTCACGCCCAAGCATGTTGAGCAAGAAACTTCAGACTAGGAAGATGAAATTGATGCTACCATAGCTTTGCTAGTAAAGAACTATAACCGGGTTATGAAGCGATTCAACAGAATGTCATGGAAAAATGTCACAGCTAATTACTGGAAGAATGTCACAGCAGATGTCAAGAACAATGCTCCACAGAAAGCTCAACGAAGTGGAAACTTCGATAGGGACAATAAAGTTGGTGAGGGAAACAGTGACAATAGAAGGTTTCAATGCCATGAATGTGAAGGGTTCGTACTGATAGCATTTTTGTGTCCTAGTCCAATTGCTAGTAGTCTATAAATGCCTATGTATATTAATCATCGTTTGTAATAAATAAAACGGGTTTGTATTACTTATGTGTTGAAGTAATATGTTGAGCATGATCTGATTTATGACCACTAAAGTAGTAGAACCATAAATCTGTACGGATCACACTTAACAAGTCCCTGGTCAATATACGCTTCAATTGAAGCGACCAGTATGAGGATGGTTCTCAATGATGTAGTTCTGCTTATCATAGGGATGTGGGATCCCGGAATTATATCATAAATATCATGAGGTGATTGATATCGGACGACCCACTTTGAATAGTGTTTCATAGATTAAGCCATGAACATATTCAAATGTGATAGCTTGTCACAATATCCTTAGACCAAGGAGTCTTTGTGATCGCTATGCAGTCGACGTACGGCTTCGACTTGCACCTAATGCTTTCCGTAGCAGGATTGCAATAACGGGCATGATTGGGTGGCGGAACGGATTGCATGAGTGACACGAACGACGGCTAAGGGATTTATCCCTTATACTACGGTATGAGAAAGATATCCGTATAGGCCGCTTGATCGAGAGTTACTGAGAGAAAAAGCATGGCCATGCAAGTGATACGAGTTATCAGTTCTCAGTCGTCTCGCATATCAAGTAACGATGATTGATTAAACAAGGATGACGACTCTATGCCTTGTTATCAATCAGGATGTCTAGAGATAATAGGATAGTGACTTGTATGCACAAGGTTAAATCGAATCATCGATCATCATGCACCTTGGGTAATCATAATGTCTTACTAGAGACCACTTATGATAGACCACTTATGATCATCATGCACCTTGGGTAATCATAACGATCTGCCAATGGTGGCATGAGCCTAGAGGGTCACACACATACAATATGGATAACTTGAGACAAGGAAACATTGGTGTTTCTTGAGTAGCAAGACATGGACAAAACTGAGGGTTTTAGACCATGGTTCGGTTTTGTGAGAATGATTAGTGAATCGAGAAAACTGAGTTTTTCGTCGATTTCGCGTCGGAATTTGTTTGATAAGTGACGACAAAAGGGTCGGATAATTTTTGGACACGGCACGCGACCGCATGGGCAAGCCCATTGGGCTTGGCCCATGCGGTCACGAAGCCGGCCCAACAAGGTCCAATAAGCTAGGTGGGTCCAAGTGTGGTGGCCACATACCATGCTTAGTTGGTGTTGTTGATTAAGAGAAGAGTGATTTGGGGGGGGGGGGGGGGGTTAGGTGATGATTGCCTTTAACCTATGCCTTCATCATTTGTTACTTTAATCAATCATGCTTTATGAGTTGATGAAGTAGACAAAAATCACAAAAAGAAAAACAACTCTCACTACTTGGCCGGCCACACCCTCCTCTCTCCTCTCTTTGCTCTCTTGTTCTTCACACATTAGTTCTAGTAGGCTAAGTGTGTTGGATCATAAGGATCATCCTCTTGGTGTGGACTTGCTCTAGAGAAGAAGATCATCTTGTTCTTCTTTCTTGATTCAACAGAATTAAAAGGTAAACTCTTGTGGAATAGATTTTGCCTTGAGATTTAATGGTTCATGTTCTTGGACAGTTTTTGGAGTTCTTATTGTTTATACTTCTGCTATCTCGATGATCTTGAACGCTCCAAATCCCTACACGTACACTACCAAAAAGAATGTTCCAACTATCTAAGGAAACATAAAAAGGGTTATAATGCTACATTGTCCGATGAGGAGACTGATGACAGTGAAACAAAAGAAATAAGTAATTTTGTAGCATTCACTACTTCTACTACATCCAGCAAACCAGATTATCCTAATAATGTTAGGAATGACATACATGACTTATCACTAGATGATGAATGGAACAATGATCAGCTCAACGAGGCTTATTGCATCCTCTACACACAATGGATTGAAGAGCCTCAAATTCTAGACAAGCAAGCTGCTCAGATTATCACCCTTATAGACGACAAGACTAGAATGCTAGAGACTATCATCGAGCTAAAACAAGAAGTCACCCGACTCAATGGAGAAATAGAACAAATGACCAAGTCGGTTAAAATGATGAATCCAAGTACATAAAGCCTCGACAAAATAATATCAATAGGGATACGGGCCAGTGACACAAGGGGACTTGGGTATACTCAGCATGGCTGGACATCTGAAATCAAGTTTGTTCCGCAACAAGTTCCAACTAAAGACAAGGAACATCTTACGCAACATCCCAGGCCAGGAATGGCGAAACATGTCACGACATCCTTCTCGACAAACGTCTGTCAAACACAGGGAAGATGTCTCAGCTCAGTCGACCACCATTCAAGAAGTCTACAAATGAACCACGTCGGATATGTAACTATTGTGGGAAGAGAGGTCATATCAGACCCTTCTGCTATTATTACTATAATAAGAGGGTATCTCTCCACTCACAAGAGATAGCCCGAAACCGCTATCAACATGGTGTTCAGAAACCTAGATAGGTAGAATGGAGAGTGAAAGGAAAAACATACCAGGCCAACATCGCCTATACCACCGTGTGTGCCTCAACCAACAATAACTGGTACTTTGACAGCGGATGCTCACGCCACATTACAGGTACACGAGACTTTTTGACAAACATCAAATCATACACTAACTGCCATGTAACTTTTGGTGATGGGGTAAAAGCTTGTGTCATTGGCAAAGAAAAGCTCAAGTGTACTGAAGTATCTTGTTTGACAGAAGCTTTGCTAGTCGAGGGACTCCAAGCAAATCCCAAAAGTATCAGCCAACTGTGTGATCAGGATCTTCATGTTAAATTCACTCGTGAAGAATGTTTGGTGAAGAATGTTGAACAAGATGTCGTAATGCAAGGGATAAGTTCAGAAGATAACTATTATCTCTGGACCTCTGACATAAGAAACAAGGGTTATAAGTGCTTAATTACCGAGGCAAAAGAGACCAAATTATGGCACCGGAAACCCGGACATCTAAACCTCCAAAGCATGCAAAGCCATCTCTGAATAGGCCATTGTTGGAGTACCAAACTTGAAAATCGTGGAAGGAAAATTTTGTGGAGAATGTCAAATAGGAAAACAAAAGAAGATGTCGCACAAGAAGGTGCAACATATTACTACCTCACGGGTTCTAGAACTACTACATGTCGATCTCATAGGACCTATGCAGGTTGAGAGTCTAGGAGGAAAACGATATGTGTTCGTTTGCGTTGACGACTATTCAAGGTACAAATGGTTTAACTTTTCTCGAGAGAAATCTGACACTTTTTCTATTTTCAAAAATCTATGTGTTCAAGTTCAACGAGAAAAGGGGGACCGAATTGGGAAAATAGTCCGCCTACGTAGTGATCATGGGAAAGAGTTTGAAAACAGCAAATTTGTAGACTATTGCAACCCTGAAGGCATATTTCATGAGTTCACTGCTCCAATCACTCCTCAACAAAATGGGATTGTTGAGCGCAATAACCAAACATTGCGAGAAAAGGCTCGAGTCATGATGTTGGCTCTAAACATTCCTACTCATTTTTGGGTGGAGGCACTTAACACCGCTTTTCACATTCACAATCGAGTTACACTGAGTCCAGGTATGTCTGTCACTCACTGTAAACTCTGGAGGGGAAGAAAACCTAATGTAAAGTACTTCCACATCTTTGGATCAGTGTGTTATATCTTAGTTGACTGGGAACCACGACAAAAGTTTGATCCAAAGAGCGAGGAAGGCATATTTCTTGGATAGTCAAGGAATAGTCGGGCATATCGAGTTTACAACAAACGCACCAAGATAGTGATGGAGTCAATTAATGTGGTGGTCAATGACGAATGGGTAGATGTTCAGCCAAATGTTCCTAAAGAAGATGAAGTACTCCCTGAGTTTGTTCCTAAAAATGTCAAGAATAATGTCACTGAAAAACTCGAGAATCTGGACGACAATACAAATGTTGAGGATAAAGTAGACGACATCATTCGCAATGAAGAAGAAGCTCCCGGAACCAGACTCCAAAATCCATCCAGAAGGATTCAGACAAACCACCCATCGTCTTGAATAATCGGAGATATTGATAAAGGTATGCGAACTCGTCCTAAAGCTCCCATCAACTATAAGGATATGATAGGGAATATTTGTTTTTTTTCGATGATCGAACCAAAGAATGTTAACGAAGTCATTGAAGATGAATATTGGGCAAATTCTATGCAAGAAGAGCTCGTCCAATTTGAGAAGAATCAGGTATGGGAACTGGTGCCTAGACAGAGAATGTCAATATTATCGGTACAAAATGGATTTTCAAAAACAAGTCGGATGAGCATGGAAATGTCATGCGCAACAAAGCAAGGTTGGTGGCTCAAGGATATACGCAAATAGAAGGCATGGACTTTGACCAGACATTCGCACCAGTGGCTAGACTCAAAGCAATAAGACTTCTACTAGGGATCGCATGCCATTTAAAAATCAAGTTGTTCCAAATGGACGTAAAGAGTGCATTACTAAACGGTTATCTCAATGAGGAAGTCTATGTAGCACAGCCAAAGGGGTTTATAGACCCACATTCTCCCGAACATGTTTATAAATTGAGAAAAGTAATTTATGGATTGCAGCAAGCACCTAGAGCATGGTATGAACGATTAACGAGCTTTCTAATCAAGAGTGGCTATACTAGAGGGGGAGTTGATAAAACCCTGTTCATAAACAATGAGTATGGAAAGCTGATGATTGCCCAAATATATGTCGATGACATTGTCTTAGGCGGAATGTCAAGAAAAATGGTGGAACATTTTGTTCAACAAATGCAATCAGAGTTTGAAATGAGCATGGTCGGTGAACTTAGTTTTGTTCTGGGTTTCAAATCAAGCAGATGAACGACAACATTTTCATTTCTTAGAGCAAGTACGCAAAGAATATAGTGAAAAAATTTGGATTGGAAAAGGCCTCTCACAAGCGAACCCCTGCCGCTACACATGTCAAACTCACAAAGGACGACTCCAGGGAAGCTGTTGACCAAAGCATATATAGAAGAACCATTGGTAGTCTCCTCTACCTCACTGCAAGTCGACCTGATATAGCCTATGTTGTAGGAGTATGTGCACGATTCCAAGCAAACCCTAAAGTAAGTCACTTAACCCAGGCCAAAAGAATAATAAGGTATATCGTGTAAGCATTTTTGTGCTCTTGTCCAATTGTATTAGTCTGTAAATGTTTATATATATTAATCATCGTTTGCAATATATAAAATCGGCATTATATTACTTAAGTGTTGAAGTAATAGGTTAAGTCTGATCTGATATATGTCCACCAAAGTAGAAGAACCATATATCTGTACGGATCACACTAAACGGGTCCCTGGTCAAATATGCTTCAATGAAGCGACCAAGTATGAGGACGATTCTTTATAGTATAATTCTATTTACCATTGGGAAGGGTTTCCGGAATCAGATCATAGATATCACTCGGGTGAATGATATTGGACGACCCGCACTGAATGGTGTTGCATAGATACAGTCATGAACACATTCAATTGTGGTAGCTTGTCGTTGTATCCTTAGACCAAGGAGTCTTTGTGATCGCTATACAGTAAAGAACCGCGTTTGACTTGCTCCTAACGTTGTCCGTAACAAGACTACCATAACGGAAATAATTGGCACGAGGATGGATTGTATGAGTGATACGAAAGGCGGCTGGGAATTTATCCCTCATACTACGGTATGAGATAGGTATCTTTTTAGGCCACTTGATAGAGATTAACTGAAGGGAGAGCATGGCCATGCCAACGATATGGGTTGTCAGTATTCAGTAATCTCACAGATCGAGAAATAGAGATTTATTAAATAAGGGTGACGTCTCTATGCCTTATGATCAATCTAGATACCGGGCGATAAAGGTATAGCGACATGTACTACATGAGGTTGAATTGAATCATCAATCATCATGCGCGTCGGGTAATCATAACGTCTTACTAGAGGCCACTTATGATAGATCGGGTAAAATGGAATTTTACGCCGATCCGCCGACGTCGGCATGAGCCTAGAGGGTCACACACATAGAATATGGATTATGAGAGACAAGGAAAGGTCAGCAATACTTGAGAGAGAGGCTTGGGCAAAACTGGATGTTATGGGCCATGGATATGTGTAATTGAATGTGAGATGTGAATCGAGAAACACTAAGTCTTTCGTCGATGTCGTGTCGGACTTTGTACGATAAGTTCGGGTATAGTTGGACGCAGCACGGGACCTCATGGCCGAAGCATTGGGCTTCGTGCCACGAGGCCCTAGTGGCCGGCCCAATAGTGGATCGAAGGGTGGGTCCCTTTCTCCACTAACTTTGGTTAAGTGGATGATGACTAGATACACACTATCCTAATCCATGTTGGGTAAGTGTGATTAAAGGAGGCCACCCAATGACCATCAACATCTTCTCTTAACCCAACACACATCAATTTATAACACATTAACCAACACACACCAAAAATATCACAACTGAAGTTGGCTTCTCTCCCTCTCTTGAAGACATTCGGCCGAGACCTCCTCCCTCCCCCTCTCTTGCTCTCTCTTCTATTCTAGTAAGGTAGAAGAGTGTAGGATCCTCAAGTGATCATCCTATCCGTGTGGACTTGGCAAGAGTTGAAGATCTGAAGCGTTCTTTAAACCGATTCGAACAAACCGAAGGTAAACTTGTGATTTCGATTTTGCCTTGGGATTTAATGGGTTGATGTTCTTGGACAATTCATGGGGTTTATATATGTTGCTTCCGCTGCCATATGAGTTCTTGATAGCCCCAAAGTTCCTATATATCGTTGGCACTGCTTATCTAGGTCTCCTATACACTTTCGATACGTCTTCGACCCTTGTTGGATACTGTGATGCAGATTGGGAAGGTAGCACTACTGATAGGAGAAGCACGTCCGGAGGATGTTTTTACTTAGGTAATAATCTTATATCATGGTTCAGTAAAAAAAACAGAACTGTGTCGCTCTATACACTGTTGAATCAGAGTACATAGTTGCTTGAAGCAGTTGTACACAACTTGTGTGGATGAAGCAGATGTTGGTCGAGTATAATGTCAAGCAGGATGTTATGACATTATACTGTGACAATGTGAGCGCTATCAACATCTCCAAAAATCCGGTCCAGCATAGTAAGACCAAACACATCGATATTCGACATCACTTTATTCGTGAGTTGGTTGAGAATAAGAAAATCGTTCTAAAATATCTTCACACCGATAAGCAGCTTGTTGATATATTCACAAAGGCCCTGGATGTGAATCGTTTTGAAAGTCTGAGGCCCTCACTTGGGTTGTGCTCTATGAACTTATGACAAAGCAGTAGTCTGAGGGGGAGTTATAAGTGGGTACCCCCCTCTGAAATGACTTGATCAAGCCCAACTGACTGACGGTTCGAACAATGGTTCTATCAAGAGCAAGAAGAATGGGAATCAGTGATACAATGGTGGTAATAGATTTCGGGAGTCGAATTATTCGGTGTATGCATCTATTCTGAAGGTAATGGTGTAGTCGACTATTCTTGTTCTATGCGTCATCTATGGCTATTTTTTGAGGCAATCAGGGAGAGAAAGAGTTAGATATGAATTGTGAATTGTGATCAAGATAGCAAGACTTGATGCAAGACAAAGGAAGATCAAGATCATCAGTACTCACCAGAAGAAGTGAAGTGCTTGCCTAAATAATAGCCAAAGGGGGAGATTATTGTTACGGTTGTTATTGGCTTATTTTTTAGGCGATACATAAGATGTCGAACATCTGGTCAAGAAAGATGCCAAGCGTTTAGTCTCAACATCTTTCGAGACATTTGTGGATCGCATTATTGGAAAGTTCCCTTAAATAGGAGACATATTGCGATTGGAAAGATCCAGATGTGTACAAGGCTTTTGGTAAGTCTTGTTTGAGTCATGATTCTGGAAAGCTTATAGAGACTCTGAAAAGATATCGGCGTTAAGAATTTGAGAAACCTAAATCGACTAGGAATATGGTAACCCTAATGCGTTCCGGAATTAGTTTTGCAATTGCTATAAAAGCTTAAGATCCACCCTTAGCAGTGAGCGACTCTCTTGTAGTTTCTTCGGTGAATACACAGAGCTCTTAGACGTGAAGGACTGGCGGGCTGAGAGGCTGTGTGTTCTACGAAGGACATTTGTGTATCACTACCAGAATCGGAAGATCAATTATGAGTGATTTTGAGTTTCTTGTGAATGCGTGATTGAAGGTTCACGTACAAGTGCATAACAGCGACTTGTAACATCCGGGCAGTGCGAGACTCGTAGAGTGGAATCAAGACGGAGTCTTGGATTCAGGGGGAGTCCCTAAGATAGTTTGCACTAGTAATAGTAGCATAGGATATTGATATGTGTGATGATCATGTATACTTGTATGTTTTGACTCATTACCATATAGTGCAACCTTTCCACTGGTCGAGGGCCCCTAGACGTAGGTGAGATTGCACCGAACTGGGTAAACAATCTTGTGTGTCGTTGTTTGCTATTTACTGTTTATATTGTGCTTGTCTGAATCTGTTTGCTGACAAGTTGTTAAGAACATTGTCTCAACATTATTCTTGACATTGTTCTTGACATCTTGTCTAACTGATTCAATAAGAATTTCAAACATATTCTCTTCGTCAGTTCTTTCAACACGAACATCTCGGGATGGGTCTACATCATTTACGAATTGTTGTACCATATTAACGTAAGAACTCAAAGGTGGAAAATAATATGTACTACCCTCGGCAATTCGCTCCTTGTTACTACTACTCTCTGACGTCTCTCTCTTATCCATATGTCTGGTTCACGGCGTATACTCTCTCAAAAACCCTTTCTTAAGTAAATGGTTGCAAATGATATTCATGTTTTAAAGAAAAATATTACAACATTGTACACACTGACACTTGAATCGATTTTAATCAGATTTTCTAGTATATTTTCTCGCAAATTTCATAAAACTACTCAGCTCCGCCACAAATGCTTCTTACCTTCTCTCTCCTCTCATCCATGATCGATCCATTTCCTATAAATGTCTACAACGATAACGAAATACAAAACAAGATAACTAAAATTATGTTCGGACTAATTATTCTGTTAAATATATGTCATACAGATATTTGCTACGCTGAAGTATAAAAAATAGAAAAAAATAAATATATACCTTATAATCGGCGAATGTGATTCCATTTATTGGATCGCTTATAATTTTCGATCTCACAACCTCTCTCTATGTGAAAAAGCACAACAAAGGAGTATAAGCAACTGCCTATTCGTAGTGTGTATATATAGTGTATCCGCAACCCTTACCAATGGTTACATCAACGGCCACTTTCCGACCATTAGCAACGGTCGATCAACCAACGATGGTAAAAAAGTCATTAATGACTGTGTAAACAAGCGTACGGAACCCTTAGTTTCATTAGTAGATGCGAACGTGTGTAGGAAGCGTTTAAATTTAACAAGTACATATTTAATTTCACGTGGTTTGTAATTAAAATAAGGGTTGTGTACCACCACGTATGCAACCCTTCTTGATTAGTAACTACGTACGTACACAATTTTTATACGCAAGCCATTATACCCGTATGGTGTGGTGAGTCTATGAGGAAATAAGTTATAAAGAGCAAGTATTATAACAAGTGTGTCACCCTCTCACTCAAAATTAAATTGACCATTACGATGTAATCATTACCTTGGAATGAAGGGCACTTTTGATAACTGTTGTATTTATGTCTGAAAAGTAGTGCAAGAATTTGCCATATCTGGTTTAAGTACCATACGAACATGTGGTATCTCAAATAGTCCACCGACCCTCACTTTTGCTTTACCCTTTTCATTATTCAAATGATGTTTTAGTAACAATCCTCACGTCTCATCTATATATCTCACACATCGCATCGCACCCTTTTGAGAGAGAAGCAAAAATGGAGATTATGAGGCACGGAGAACAAAATAGTACAATGAGGCTCTATGAGGCATCATTGAGAGGGTGTGTTAGCACTTTAAACGAGTTGGTCCAAAACGACCCTCTCATTCTTGATAGACTTTCACTCACTTCCTTGAGTGAAACCCCCCTCCACATTGCTTCCTTAGGAGGTCACACTGACTTTGCCAAAGCGCTTCTGAGTCTAAAACCTAAACTCGTAGCTGAATTAGACTCGTGTCGACGCTCTCCTCTCCACTTGGCCTCAGCGGAAGGTCATGCCAAGATCGTCAAGGCTCTGTTAGGGTCAACAGGCGATCGTCAACGTTATGATGCTTGTTTGGAGCGGGATGAAGATGGGAGGATTGCTCTCCACCTGGCGGCGATGAGGGGGCGAGTGGACGCTATGGCAGAGTTGGTCAAAGCAAACCCAGATTCGGTCAAGGTACTGCTAAATGGAGAAAGTGTTTTGCACTTATGTGTTAGATATAATCATTTGGAGGCTTTGAAGTTCTTGGTAAACAAGTTGGGAGATGAGCATGAGTTGCTCAATTTAATGGACATGGATGGCAATACCATCTTGCATTTAGCTGTCAAGTTACACCAAAGCGAGGTAGTTTTGTATGTATCATATTTACGTTTATGTTTGAATTCATTTTCTTTGAGGTTAATCATGTGATTTCAGACAGTAAAATACTTGGTTTCTCTCCCGGGAGTAAGAGCAAAAGCTAATAATGTGTACGATGTGCTCGAAAAAATTCCGAGACCAAAAGACTTGAAAAGCTTTCAAATTCAAGAAATTCTAATGAATGATGCGAGAGACGGTAAGAGAAGCTTCAATCCTCCGCCGCCGCGCAAAGGAGGAGTGGCGCCCCAAATGGCGGATCTCCGGCCGGCTTGGTGTTCGTGGATGAGCGCGAGATCGTTCATGAAAATAAGACAGTACTTGAATTGTCGAACTGATTGGGTCGATCTCGCTCACGGGAATTTCATGGTGGTGGCAACCGTTATCGCCACCATGTCTTTCGCCGCAGCCACCAATCCTCCCGGCGGCGTTTGGCAGGAGGACACTACAACCGGTAATTCATTTAGACTAAATTTAATGTTATTACTTCCCGTCATTTTAATATCACACGCCCTTTCTCTTGCTTTTTAATGACATGCCTTAATAAATGGCGAGTTTTTCTTTAAAAATATAAATCATAAACAATTAGATTATAATCAAATATGTGTATTCACACACTAACTTAATTATGGATACTATATTTGTAGGAGCTGCTTGTAAGGGCACTTGTAAAGCTGGAACTGCCGTTTTAGCGTACGGTGATAGCAAAAAGAGCTATAAATTCTTCTTCATATCCAACACAATCTCTTACATTGCGTCGCTAAGCGTGATATTGCTGCATTTCGCCGGATTCGGGCTAAAGAAAAGGGTGGGGATGTGGCTGTTGATCGTCACTATGTGTACCATGCTCACTTTCATGCTCTTGACCTACTTGGAGGCATCGTGGTTGGTCACTCCCGACGACCTCCAGAGCCATGTCGAGAATACCTATACCATTGTTAGTGCTGCTTGGTTGATGTTGCTTGCTTGCGTTTGTCTCAATCACTCCATTCGCTTTTTTTATTGGTTGTGTTTTGGAAAAATGCCTAAGTGGGGAAGGAGCATAAGGAATTGTTGGGTGAATGGGAAAGGGTTGGAGAATCATGAGGTTGGAGCTTGAGTGCGATGTTACATATATGTTTTATTCATCTGGAATAAATTCTATGTTTTGAGTGATCAATTGTTTACCGTAACTATGTTTATCAAGATTCATTAAGGGCAATAACACCCACCCTCACGTGGTGTACAGTAGATTTTGATACAAGTTAAAACTCATATTCCGAAAATGATGATTGGTTTTTGGATGTGATGGAAAAATTGAATATCTGGGCACTTGGGGTTTCGTTCATATGGGTTTTTATTATGAGGCTGAAGCCTCAATTCGAGTGACGTTGACAGATTGTGTTTCCTCGAATTCCGTATGTGACAGAAGATTCACTACGTCAATGAAAGAAATCACCATGGGTTCTAAACGATGAATATCATGCAGCGGACTTTATGTAACCGTGGTGATCGAAACTTGCTTAGATCTTAATGCCATTTGAACATGTTATAAATATAAATATAAATCTGATATTTACCTCTTATAATCGACAAAAACACAAGTGTAGTGTTTTCTCTATCAAGTCCATACAAGCACCACAACCGAAATGATTTTTCACTCACAAATTTGCTAGAGTTTTTGAGAAAAAACAAGACAACAATGGTCGAAGAGAGGGAGAGGAATTTCGGCAATGAGGGAGAGAGAATGGAGGGGGAAGTTGCTGAAAAATAATTGAGGATAAAAGGAAGATATTATGTGATTTTAATTTGAAATTAAATTGAATTTCAAAATTAAAATTGCATTATCTATCCCTTATACTCTCTTATTTGCATTTGTTCCCACTCATATCTTAAATCCCTAAACGGGCTTTAAGCCCGTTTAACTAAAACCCAAATTAAACCCATTAACTTAAGTTCTAATTTCGGTTTAGACAAAACGGCTCAATTTCCTCGAATTGATTTCTTCAACCGTCTGGTTAAAACCTTAGGCCAGAAAACTACTGAATTGTTCTCAATTCTCATCCATAATTGTTGTCATGTATCGTGTTTAATGCGTGTGACACTCTAGGCTCACGAATAATTGGCAGACTGGTAAAATTACTATTTTACCCTTTCCATCATAAGTTGCCTCTAACAAGACATTATGATTATCCAATATTCGTGATTATCGATTATTCGACTTAACCTGTTATCGTACATGTCACTGTCCTTTTATCAAACCGATATCCAGATTGATCAATAGACATAGAATGGTCATCCTAATTTATCAATCACTGTTTCTTGATATCTGAGATGACTAAAAACTGATACTAAGGTATCACCTGCATGGCCATGCTCTTTCTTCAGTCATACTCATCAAGTGGCCTAAACGGATATCTTTCTCATACCGAAGTATGAGTGATAAATCCCTCAGATGCCTTTCGAGTTCACTAGTGCAATAAATGCCAAAGCCAATCGAAGCCGTTATAGTTACCCTTTTACAGATAACGTTAGACTAGGTCAAACTTAAGTATTCGTTATATAGTGTACACAAAGACTCCTTGGTCTTAGGATATAATGATAAGCTACGATATGTGAGTATCTCATGACTGGATCTATGCAGCATACTCACAATCGTGTTGTCCGATATCATCGTCCTGATGGTATATATGATATAACTCCGGCACGGACTTTTCCATGATCAGTAGAGCATGATCAGAATGAGTTAGTCTCATACTGATCGCTTCATAAAGAAGCTTAGCTGATCAGGGACTCGTCAAATGTAATTCTTTCTGACCTATTTCTACTATTAGTGGTTACACACATAATGACATACATCAAATTACATTCGATATATTACTAGAACACATTAGTAATATATGCCGATTTATTTATTCGGAAAGATGATAAAACATTACATCTGTAGATCACTTATATATTGGACTGGGGCATAACTCTAACAATCTCCCACTTGCCCCTGGATCCAATTTAAGTTCTGATCTACTCCCATAGATCTTGCATGTTACTCATGCCTAGGCTGCGACTGAGCCTTTGTCAAGGGATCGGCCATATTATCATCATTCGAATAGTGTTTAATCTCCACATCACCTCTATATGTGATAACTCTCACGAGGTGATTCCAGATGAGTATATGTTTGGATCTGTTGTGGAATTTGGGCTCTTGAGCAATAGCTACGGCACCTGTGTTGTCCCACAACAAGCTTATCGGATCTGACGCTCGCGGCGTTGCATCTAATCCGATCAGAAAGCTTCTAATCCATACGACCTCTTTAGCTACTTTTGTTGCAGCTATATACTCAGCCTCCGTTGTAGAGTTGGCAATTTTGGCTTGCTTAAAGCTTATCCAGCTGAAAGCGCCACCACTCAACACAAAATATATCCTGACCGAATTTTGAAGTCATCTAGATATGTTTGAAAACTAGCATCGACTTGTCCTTTGACTGACTACTAGTTCTTTATCTTCATCCCCATTCACCAAAATGCATCCTCGATCCTCCTTAAATATTTGAGGATGGCCTTTGATAGCAATCCATTTTAATTGTTCGGGGTTAGATTGGTATCTGCTGGTACAGCTTAGTGCAAACGAGACTTCCAGTCTTGTGCACATCCTGGCATACATGATGGATCCCACAGCCGAAGCATAAGGGATCTTACTCATCCTGCTCAACTTATCAGGAGTACTAGGACTCTGTAGCTTGCTGAGCTTAATGCCATGACGCATGGGTATGTATCCTTTCTTAGAATCAAGCATTGAGATCTTCTCAACACTTTACCTATGTACATGTTCTGACTTAGCAACATGTTCTGACTTAGGCCCAAAATCCTTTTGGAATGATTTGTAGAGATCCTGATGCCTACATTAAATGTAGCATCACCTAAGTCCTTCATCGATAAGTACTTCCCTAACCAAGCTTTGGTGGCAAGGTCGGGATGTCATTCCCGATGAATAAATATCAAGAATACAATATTACTCCCACTCGCTTTCTTATGTACGCAAGGCTCACTTTTGTTTTTGATGAAGCCGAGTTCCCTTACAGCTTCATCAAAACGAATGTTCTTTGCATAATCCATAAATGGATCTTTGCAGCTTACATATCTTTCCGGGATTCTTTGGATCTACAAAACCCACAGGTCGTGTGATATACACGCCCTCTAGTAAGTTCCTGGTAAGGAAGGGGTTTTGACATCCATCTGCCATAGTTATGGCTAAGAATAATCCGGATCAATCTGACCATTGCTACTGGTGAAAAGGTGTCATCATAATACATTTATTGAATCTGACGATAACCTTTTACAACCAACCTAGCCATATTGGTCTGAGGACTTCCATCCATGTCGGTCTTGATCCTATAGACCCACTCATAACCAATGGGTTTTATCCCAGGGGTTTGATCCACCAAGCACTAGACTTGGTTGTCATACATGGATTTCATTTCCTCACTCATGGCGTTCTGCCATTTTTCGGAGTGTGGACTGGTCAAAGCTTGTCTGAAAGTTTCTGGGTCATCCTGATCCATCAATATCAAGTCATTTCCCGTAGTGGCTGTGAAGCCATATCTGTCTGGAACATGACGGGATCTTTTAGACCTCCTTGGACCATCTGTAATTTCTGTAGGGACTGATTCTTCATCTACGACCATCTGAGGCTCCAGTACTTCTACTTCTTGCATAGCAGGCTCCTGAATTGCTTCAGGCTGTTCCGTATCATCTCGAATTTCTTCGAGATGCACGGGACTCCCACTAGCTGTTTTGGAAATAAAATATTTCTCCAAAATACCCCTCCTCGAGCAACAAAGACTTTGTACTCGCTGGGTATGTAGAAGTTGTATCTCTTAGTTTCTTAAGGATACCTTACGAAGACACATTTGTCTGATTTGAATGCTTGCATCTCTGCTACCCAAATCTTTTAGGAAAAACATACTAGAATGTTTCCCACACCATATACAATGGTCCATTTCTTATTTGGCTACTACGCGAATGCGCACGGATCCAAATAGAACTAACCATCTCATCCCGCTCCCATCCCAATGAATACTACGCGGAGGCGCACGCATCCACAGTAACGGGAGACGTAATGAGTGTCATGTGGTGTACCTTCTGTGACTCTGGTCCAATTATTTGGCTACTACGCGAAGGCGCATGCATCCAAATAGAACTGATTACCTTATTCAGCTCACATCCCAATGAATACTACGCGGAGGCGCACGCATCCACAATAATGGGAGACAGAATGACTATCAGAAGGTGTACTATCGTTGTCTTCATCGGAGTCCGATTCAAAATGAATGCGGTCGTTTCTAGAGTCAAGTATTAGTTCAACTCTCTTCTGGCCTGAGTACTCATAGGTCCACAGACGTCGGAATGTATTAGACTTAATAAGTCACTCGCCTTTCACATAAACCTATGAAAGGTGCCTTCGTCATTTTGCCCATTAGGCGAGACTTGCATCTTTCAGTTTGAGTGAATTCAAACGGACTTAAAAAAAACCACACTTGTGAAGTGTTGAAATGCGTTTCTCACTCATTAGGCAAGACTTGCATCTTTCAATTTGAGTGAATTCAAACGGACTTAAAGTCCACACTTGGAAGTGTTGAAATGCATTTCTCGCCTATGTGCCTTAAATGACAATGCCAGATTATAACTTGGTTTAAATCAGTAGATTTAAGCCTTTTTCTTATTTACATTATAGCGGTTAAGCTTACCAACGTAAATATCTGATCCTGAAGACGTGGATACCCACTCTACTTCACATGATCCTTGTATTGCTTACAATCCCTTATTCCCGGGTCCTGGCTCATTGCAGTGATAGCAGATCTCCTCCAATTTGTCCTTAGAATTCACAGCAGTTTTGGGAGCTGCTTGAACCTTTGGACGCTTGGGGTGTCTGATCTGCCCTACAAGGTGCCCAGGAGCCTTACCCTTACCCATATCAGCATTCTTGAAGCTGACCTTCTTGTTGACCATAAGGACCTCCTTGGTCTTGCCCTTGAGGTTCTTTTCAGCGGTCACAAGCATCCCATGAAGCTCTGTTAAGGACTTGTCCATGTCATGCATATTGTAATTTACTATGAAATCACTATATGTATCTGGAAGTGACTGAAACATAAAATCCGCAGCCATTTCCTCCTGATCATCAAAACCGAGTCTGGTTAGATGTTCCTGAAGACATTAAATCTTCGTGACATGGGGACTAACAGGGCTCTAGCCTTAAGTTTGCAGGAGTTAAGTTCTATGAAAGTATCATATCTTTCGACACGAGCTTTCTCCTTGAGCATTTCCTTGACCTCTGCCTTACAGGTATGAGGGTCATCTGAAACGTTCCTGAACTGTTTCTGCAACTCTGGCATCCTACTGCCCGCCATAATGCATGACTCGTCGATTTGGTTACTAAGAAACTTTGATAAGTATCCTTAGTGCCCTAGCGGCTTTCAGCGGTGGCTCGGCAGGATGTTCCTTGGTAAGGATATACTACTTGCGTTCATGCTTGAGTACAAGCCTCAAGTTTCTATTCCAATCTGAGTAATTCACGCCCTTGAGTCTGTCCTCAATCTGGACTCTCAGTGCGCTATTACTCCTTTGTGTTGTGTTTGCCTTTTAGTTCTACATGGGAAAATTAATTAAAATTCAAGTTGGAGATTAAGTTACAAAACACTTGTCTGATTCTAACATTAGAATCTGAACCAGGATCCTATCATATCCTCAATTGAAGTGAACGGAGGCTCACTGCTCCAATTGAGAGCATCAAGGTTGGAATACATCCATTTACAAAACCATGTAATTCCTGGCTAGGGTCTGTACTAAAAGTACACGGCATACCCTATACTGATACCCTAGGTCAGCCCTAGCTGACAATTGTAGACAAGTCTACCAAACTTGAACTATGGATAGAACTAATGTGACTACTACGCGGAGGCGCACGCACCTACACAGAACTACCCATCTCATCCAGACTTTTTCTCTATAAATGTTACGCGGAGGCGTACCGACATCCATAGGGTCAAAGCCCTTTTGAGTGCCCAAACTTGGATGGTATCACGCTTGACTTGTAATTATTTGCGTTTAAGTGAATTATAAAAGTTTGATTGTATATCGATACAATCTTAATCTGGAATCATCAATTGCAAATTCATGCAAAGATGATCCCTTAGCAGGTTACATGCGAGTCTGATTAAATTCCAATTTTAATCTTTGCATATGGGTGATAGCAAATCATACATAAACTTGTATATTTAAACTATCATACATTCAAACATACAAATGTAACGATAAAATATGCATAGCTAAGCCCATCTTAAATTCCTAAGAATCTAGCAAAACTGATCCTAAAGACATGGTCTTCAAGATCCAAACTTGCTCCATTCTCGTGAACTCCCACTGGCTTCGAGCCTCCTCCAATCCGAGTCTCCCTCTTGACTTGATTCTTGTGTCGGTCTTCGTGATTAAAAATTAAAATAAATAAAATAAAATACAAATCACGACACGCAGGCCGTATTTACTACAACCTAAAATTAAGCAACACGCAGGTTGCAAAACCGAAATTAAAATGCAAATCTAATGGGCTTAGCTAGCATCATGTGGAAAACATCATGTTATCAAATATCATGTTATCAATCAACATGCTAATCCAACAAATAAATTTTCCAAATTTTATCTTTCTTAAGTGTTGAAAAATTCCGGTTTATCGAAACCGGACAGTTTAATCGATTAATTGAATTTTGGACCGGTTCTAGCTAGTTTATCGAAACCGAACCAAATCTAAAAATTAAAATTTTAGGGTTTCCAAATATTCTCACGAACCAACCGGTTCAGCTCGAATCTGGTCGAGCCGAACTGGCTCAACCGAGGTCGCCCGCGAAGGCAACTACGGTGGCCCGTGAGGGCTTCCGAGGTCGCACGCGGGGCTGACCGTTGTCGGCCATGGGAACGACCATGGTAGCCCGCGAGGGCAGCCATGGTCGCCCCTAGGGCAGAACCTGGTCGCCCGCGAGGAAACCATGGTGGCCCTCATGGGCTGCCATGGTCGCCCGCATGGGCAGATGGTGGTCGCCCGCGGCAGCGACCATGGTCGCCTGCGAGGGCGGCCATGGTCGCCCGTAGGCGACCCTCATCGGCCCATGGTGCTGACCATTGTCTGCCCTAGGGCATTCCATGGTCCACCAACGGACTCGACCTGGTCGGCCATGGCTGTTGCTACGTTTATATGTTGGCATGATTTTTTAGCGCAAGTGTAAGAAGTCGTGCAACATGTTACATGACATGTGGAGCGACTTGTTGCGATCCGGATTAGGAAAGAACTGAAGCTTTCCTATTTCGACGAAGCTTGGAGCGAAGGAAGAAAGGCGCCACGAAGACTTGGAGCGCAAGAGAGTGACGTCGACAAGTCAGGCAACTTCCAGCTGGCAGTTACACGCCAGCAATAGGCGGCAACTCGACTTGCCTGATTTCATCAGGAAGTCAGAACATGCAAGACGACTTCCAGCTGTCATGGAAGGCGGCAACAACTTGCCTGACTTTCCTGTTCCTGGTCCGAGGAGGATTAGGAATGTGAGCTGCTATAAAAAGCCCTTGGCTTCCCATTAGCAGATCATCCGTTCTTGTTCTAACACTACAAGATTTCTTAGAGCTCTTAACCGTGCACCATCGGCGTGTTGAGAGGCTGATGAATATTCGCTAGAACGGACCTTTTGCTCCGATCAAACCTTGAGTCGCGAAGATTAAGTGTTTATGTCGGTTAGGGTTTTTGTTTGTGATTGAAGACTCACAACTCCGTCAAGAAGACAACGACACCGAGCATAGGAGCTTGCTCGAAGGGTGGAATTGAGGGAATCTCAAAGACAGGGGGAGAGGCTCCTGGTCGAGGTGATTCACGGTGAGATCTATAGTAGCTTAGCACAATAGCTTGTGTGATAGCTAGTTGGTGCTTGAAGTTGTACTATTGACTACCTATAGTGAAAAACCTTTCCACTGGCAAAGTGCCCCCAGACGTAGGTGCGGAGTCACCGAACTGAGTAATCATCTCTGGTGTCGTTATTATTATCTGTCCATTACTTTGCGTACGGTTTCCACAAGAAGTTGATACACAAGTTAAAGACTTTGTGTTCGACTTCCTGACTCAGCTACGATTCAGAACTTCAATTGGTATCAGAGGAGGCACCTTACTCTCTTAGGTGATTTTCCTGCAAAATTCTGAGTAGCTAATATGGATTCGAAGGAAGGAGGATCTGTCAATCGTCCACCGGTGCTCGACGGAACAAACTATGAATATTGGAAAGCACGGATGTGTGCCTTCTTGAAGTCCCTCGACAACAAAACCTGGAAGTCTATCATCAATGGATGGGAGGAACCTTACTATGCTGATGCTCATGGAAATCAAACTAGCATCAAACCAGAAAAGGAGTGGAGCATGGAAGAAGACGAAGCCGCCCTAGGTAATTCTCGTGCACTGAATGTTATTTTTAATGGAGTAGACAAGAATGTGTTTCGACTCATCAACACATGCACAAGTGCCAAAAGTGTCTGGGATACGCTTGTTGTTGCTTACGAGGGTACGTCTAAAGTCAAAGAGCAGAAGTTACAGTACCTCATGACTAACTTTGAGGCTCTGACCATGAATGACGACGAGACTATTGAGGAGTTTAATGTGCGCATCAAGGATCTGGCCAATGAATCATATTCACTTGGCAAGCCTATGACCGATGAAGATTTGGTCAGAAAAACGCTGAGAGCTCTAAGTCCCAGATTCAAGATGAAGATCACCGCCATCGAAGAAGTCCATGACTTGAAGACACTGAAGTTTGATGAGCTCATGGGCTCACTAATGACTTTCGAGCTCTCCCTACCTCCTATCGAGAAGAAACATAAATGTGTGACTTTCAAAAATTCTAATCAAAAGCAGAAGAACTCAACACACTCTGAGTCGGATAGTGACATTGAGGAAACTATCGCCAAGCTTGCCAAAAACTACAACAAAGTCATGAAAAGATTTGGCCAGATGACAGGAAGAAAAGTCACTCGAGAAGTCAGAGACAAGCCACAGCACAAGTTTCAAAAGCTCGAAAACACAGCTAACGATGGAGGACGAGGAGAACGATCAGGTAAAGGAGCTCAGTGCTTTGAATGTGAGGGGTATGGACATATGCAGAGAGAATGTCCCAACTTCTTAAAGAAACAGAAGAAGGGAGTCAATGCCTCTTTAACTGACGATAAAGATGAGGAAGACAGTGACCTTGAGCATACAAGTAACTATGTGGCTTTCACTTCCTCCACAGTAGATCAACCAGCTGAAAGCTCAAAGAAGTATGACTCTGATGATGAGCTATCCGATGAGACTCTCAACAACGCTTACAACGAATGGTATGTCAAGTGGCTTGAAGACTCTCAGGTAATCGAAAAACAGAATGCTCTCATTCTTACTCTTAATGAAGACAAGTCAAGACTTCTTGAGACGACTATTGATCTCAAAAAGGAAGTTGCTCGACTAAAAGGCGAGTTAGAGCAGGTCACCAAGTCTGTAAAGATGATGAATCCAAGTACTGACACTCTGGACCAAATACCTTCGATCGGGAAACCATCTAGGAATATGGAAGGTCTTGGATATTCGAAAGAAGCCTCATCATCGCACACCATCTTCGTTCCTCAGAAGTCTGTCTCCCAGAAGTCTCCTAACTTCACGGCTGACCAAGCGACCAAAAAGCCTTCTACCCTGGCCGCGTCAAAAACCCAGAACAAAAGACATAACTGGGTTTGTCATCATTGTGGACGAAGAGGACATATTCGACCCTTCTGCTATCAGCTATATGGGAAGAGCCTGGTCAAGAAAAGGACCACCATCAAGAAAAGCCAACCACGAAAGCAATGGCGAGTCAAAGAGGTCAACTATCGAGCTAACATCGCGTACACCGCTTTAAAGGCCTCAACCAGCAACGATTGGTACTTCGATAGTGGTTCCTCTCGACATATGACGGGTAATAGCTCTTTCTTGGTTACTTTAATACCGTGTTCAAATAGCTTCGTCACTTTTGGAGATGGAGTAAAAGCAAGTGTGCTCGGGAAAGGAAAACTCAATCTTCCCAACTCTCCATGTCTGAAAGAAGCTCTACTAGTAGAAGGCCTCACAGCAAATCTCATCAGCATAAGTCAAATATGCGATATAAATCTGGATCTCCACTTCACTCGTGACATGTGCTCGGTCAAAGACGAACAACAGAAGGAAGTCATGACAGGCCACAGGTCCCTTCACAACTGTTATCTATGGTCTCCAACAGCCAGAACTTTGCCAACTAAGTGCCTATTGTCCAAAGCTCAAGAGACAAAGCTATGGCATCAAAAACTTGGTCACATTAATTTGAGGAGTATACAAAAGATTCTCTCTGAAAAGGCGATCATTGTTGTTCCCAACCTCAAGATCATTGAAGGAAAAATCTGTGGAGAATGCCAGATTGGGAAACAAGTCAAGACGTCACACAAGAAAGTACAACATCTTACTACTTCTCGTGTTCTAGAAATTCTTCATGTTGACCTTATGGGACCCATGCAAGTAGAAAGTCTAGGAGGGAAGAAGTACATATTTGTATGTGTAGACGACTTCTCGAGGTACACCTGGGTAGACTTTATTCGAGAAAAGTCAGATACCTTCTCAGTCTTTGAAGCCTTATGTCGAAGAGTTCAACGAGAAAAAGGAGAAGTCATTGGGAAAGTCGTCCGACTTCGGAGTGATCATGGAAAGGAGTTTGAGAACATCAGCCTCGTAAACTTTTATGATGCTGAAGGAATTGCACACGAATTTTCTGCTCCCATCATTCCTCAGCAAAACGGGATTGTTGAAAGGAAGAATCACGCTCTTCAAGAGATGGCAAGAGTCATGATGTTAGCCAAAGACATCCCGCAGCACTTCTGGGCTGAAGCTTTGAATACGGCATGCCATATTCATAATAGAGTGACTCTCCGCCCTGGAACTTCGCTCACTCTTTATGAAATATGGAGGGGGAGAAAGCCGAATGTCAAATACTTCCATGTCTTTGGATCAGTCTGCTACATACTCGCAGATAGGGAACCTCGATGCAAATTGGATCCCAAAAGCGACGAAGGCATCTTCTTCGGATACTCCAGAAATAGTCGGGCTTTTCGTGTTTTCAACAAACGCACCCGGACTATCATGGAATCCATCAATGTCGTGATTGATGACAGCAACGAGCAATCCAGTGACGAGGACGAAGAAGTCCTAAATCTCTCAGGAGAAGTCAGACCTGAAGTCAGAGAAGAAGTCAGACCAGAAGTCAAAGGCGATGAGCGCAACAAAGAGTCTGAAGACGAAAGCCTAATCATCCCAGATAAAGAGGCATCTCCTATAAGGCAAAGAGCTCCATCAAGAAGAATTCAGAAGAATCATCCACCCAAGGATGTGATTGGAGACATTAATGAGGGAGTTCGGACTCGACAAAAGGCATCTCTTGACCACTAAGAGATGATAGGTAACATTTGCTTTATTTCCAAAATTGAGCCAAAGAATATACAAGAGGCATTTAATGATGAGTACTGGGTCTGCGCAATGCAAGAAGAATTGGTTCAGTTTGCAAGGAATGAAGTCTGGGAACTTGTTCCCAAACCTGACAATGTCAATGTCATCGGGACAAAATGGATATTCAAAAACAAGTCTGACGAGCAAGGTAACATCACTCGAAACAAAGCGAGACTGGTGGCTCAAGGGTACACACAAGTCGAAGGAGTCGACTTTGAAGAAACCTTTGCTCCGGTAGCCAGACTAGAAGCCATATGACTTCTTCTCGGCATCGCATGTCATCTGCGCTTCAAACTCTATCAGATGGATGTAAAGAGTGCCTTTCTCAATGGATATCTGAACGAAGAAGTCTATGTAGCCCAACCAAAGGGATTCGAAGACCATGACTCTCCGCACCATGTCTACAATCTAAAAAAAGCTCTCTACGGTCTCAAACAAGCTCCACGAGCATGGTATGAACGTCTTACCCAATTCCTTGTACAGAATGGCTATATTCGAGGGGGAGTAGACAAAACTCTCTTTGTGAAGAAGGAAGGAAGGGACATCATCATTGCTCAAATATATGTCGACGACATTGTGTTTGGAGGGAAGTCAGACAAGATGGTGGAACGCTTCATTCAACATATGCAGTCTGAATTTGAGATGAGTATGGTCGGTGAGCTCACATACTTTCTAGGCTTCCAGATCAAGCAGATATCAGATGGAATATTTATCTCCCAAAGCAAATATGCAAAGAACATTGTCAAGAAGTTCGGGTTAGAAAAGGCTTCGCATAAGAGGACTCCTATTGCCACACATGACAAGTGCACAAAGGACGAGATGGGAGAATCAGTTGATCAAAGTCTTTATCGAAGCATAATAGGAAGTCTCCTCTATCTAACCGCAAGTCGACCCGACATCGCTTACTCTGTGGGAGTCTGTGCTCGATATCAAGCCAATCCAAAAGTCAGTCACTTGGCTCATGCAAAGAGGATCATAAGGTACATCTCGGGAACCTCTAAATTGGGTTTGCTATACTCCTTTGATACCTCTCCTACTCTGGTTGGATACTGTGATGCTGACTGGGCGGGAAGCACACCAGATCGAAGAAGCACCTCTGGAGGTTGTTTCTACTAGGGGAACAATCTTGTATCGTGGTTCAGCAAAAAGCAAAATTGTATTGCTTTGTCTACTGCTGAGTCCGAATATATTGCATCAGGAAGTAGCTGTACTCAGCTTCTTTGGATGAAACAAATGTTGGCAGAGTATGGAGTCAAGCAAGAAGTCATGACTTTATTCTGCGACAACATCAGTGTAATCAACATCTCGAAGAACCCAGTGCAACATAGCAAGACAAAACATATTGACATCAGGCACCACTTTATTCGAGAGCTTGTAGAAGACAAGAAGATAAAGCTCGAGTACATACCCACTGAGAAACAAGTCGCAGACATCTTTACAAAAGCATTAGATGCTAACATGTTTGAAAGTCTGAGGTCAACCCTTGGACTTTGCTGTCTAGAATAGTCAGAAGTCAAGCAAGAAGATGGAGAGCATTTAGTTGATTTTACTCTCTCTCGATCAGGACCAACCAAGGTTCACAAAATCAAGCCGGGCCCAAATTTAACTATCAGAAGCCCGTTAGTCTTATTTGAATTTCAAGAATGATTACACTCTGACAATCCACCTATCAGAAATCATTCTGTTCAACTCCCAAGCAGAAAAGACTCTGCACCTCCTCCACCATTTGAAATCGCTAGGGTTATAGAAATCAAAATTTCAGCAAAGAATCTGCTCACTCCTCTCAAAGAACAAATCCTAGCTAAATGGTTAGTACTCGAAGCGGACGAATACCATCTGCCTCAAAAACGCTACGAGCAAATATGAGGGCAAAAGTTATTGCCAAGAAATTGTCAGCCTCCAAATCGACGAGAAACAAGCATGGAGTGAGGATCCGAGGAGGAAAAGTCTTAGGGGAAAGTTCGGCAGCACCTCAGGAAGTAAGAAGTTCACCCCCAATGATCACACCTGAAGACACAATTCTCGTCGTTGAGAAGGACGACACTTTAGCCGATTCTGGGAACATAGAAGAAGAAGCTTCTCTCTCTACTCCGACTCCAACAAAAGGTAAATCTGCTATCCCTCCTAACGAAAACACTGAAGATAAAAGCCTGCATGTAGAGGGTTTAGAAATCCTTGTTCCTGAAGTCCACGGCACCAGCACCAAGGACCAACCCAGCCCCTCTAAGTCGACACTAGCACCAGAGAAATCTCCTCTAAACGAGGACTTACAGAAAGAAGGAAGTTCCCATGTCGCCCCGAACAGTGATTCAGGGCTCAATGAAAATCCTGAAGCCATTCCAGAAGTCATTCAACCTTTAGAGGAACTTGTCAACATCGAAGAAAGTGTCGACATTGAAACCATGGAAAAGGAAGAAACTGTGGCCAAAAGAGCTGAGAAAATGAAGCTACCAACACGAAGGTTGGTTGATGAAGAAGAAGAACCTCAACTACCGAGGAGATTGACCCCAAAGAGGAAAGCCACAGAGAAAGGAGGAGCTTTAGCGTCCAAACAGCCGAAGAAGTCAAGAAGGATGTCACTGACCACTGCAGTAACCTCTGTCCCTGAAGAAGAAGAATCTGAAGAAGAAGACACCTAGATTGTGCTACCACGGGTCAAGAAGACATTAGGAGGGCAGAAACTCCCCAAGTATGTGCCTAAAGCGCCTACAGACAATGTCTCTTTCCACTCTGTAGACAATGCCGTTAAGTGGCAGTATGTCTATCAACGCAAGATCTATCGAGAAAGAGAACTCTCCACAGAAGCGCAGGGGATAAACACGATTGTAGAACTTATCCGAAGAGAAGGCCTAACCAATACGGTCGTAAATATTGGGCCATTCTACCCAGCATTGGTCAAGGAGTTTATTGTCAACTTGGCAAGTGAGTTTGATGAACCAGAAGACACTAAATACAGAAAAGTGTTCGTTCGGGGAGAATGCTTCGAAATCTCTGCCTCAACCATCAACGCTTACCTTGGCAGAGAAGACCCAGAAGTCACTCAAGAAGTCCCGCACTTGAACAAAGTAGCGGTCGAAATCACTGGAGGACGGAAGAAGAGCTGGGCCGTCAAAGACACCATTGCGGCTACCGAGTTTACAGCAAAATATTCAATTCTCTACCGCATTGGTCTGGCTAATTGGGCACCTTCTACGCATGGGTCAAGCATCAAAACCGAACTGGCGAAACTCATTTATCAAATAGGTACACAGTCTTCTCTTGATTTTGGCGCGTACGTTATTGAACATCTAGTCAAGCACGCCAAATCATCTGCTATCAAACTTCCAATCGGGTTTCCTTCATTGATCACCGGTATCCTTCTCCAACAATGTCCTCACATTGTTCGAGAATCGGATATTCCGGGCAAGAAACCACTGCCCCTTGCTATCAACCTCAAGAACTTCGAAGGGAAGCAGTTGAAGGACCTCGGACTTCCTATGGCCAAAACATCAGGAGCTGGTTCAAGCTCTCGACCCTCAGGACCAATTGGCTCTAGGATGGAGGAAGAATTGGTGGAGATGATCGCTGATCTGGAGAAGTCAATTGCGATGCTCTCAACTCGCAAAGTCACCTATGAAGCCCTTCTCAAAGACCTCCGCTCTGCTGCTGCTGCTAAAGAAGATGTTGACGACTCCACATCGTTTTAAGTAATTCTCTGAAATTTGCTATGATAACTTTGTTCGCCGACACTCTTAAATCCTCGGGGTTTGTCCGAGTTATTTTCCGCACATTATGCCTGTTTTTTTAAGATATTTGCTCATGTTTTGAGCTGAAATTTGCTCATGTCTGAGCTGTTTATTTTGCTCGTGGTGTGAGCTGGCTTTTTACCCTGCTGTTTAGTCGAATTTCGTTAAACGATTGCCTTTGGCAATATTATTAGACAAACAGGGGGAGATAAATGGTGATGGAGATATAGGTAGGCTACGCCAGAAGCAGAAGCTATGCCAGAAGCTACGCCAGAAGCTACGCCAGGAGTTACGTCAGAAGTCGCGCCGAAAGTTAAGCATAAAAGTCGCCGCTCCAGAAGCTGCTCCAGAAGATAAAATAGAAGCCGCACAAGAAGTCGCATCAGAAGTCACGAAACTTGTTGTGTGCGTAACTGCTTCAAGGTGACGACGATGTGCCTGCTTGGAGTAAAGAAGTCACATCACTTGTTGTGCGTAACTGCCACAAGATAAAATCACTTGCTGTGCGTAACTGCCACAAGATGACGATGGGCTTAAAAAGGTGTTTGCCTAAAAAATTGCCAAAGGGGGAGATTGTTGCTACGTTTATATGTTGGCATGATTTTTTAGCGCAAGTGTAAGAAGTCGTGCAACATGTTACATGACATGTGGAGCAACTTGTTGCGATCCGGATTAGGAAAGAACTGAAGCTTTCCTATTTCGACGAAGCTTAGAGCGAAGGAAAAAAGGCGCCATGAAGACTTGGAGCGCAAGAGAGTAACGTCGACAAGTCAGGCGACTTCCAGCTGGCAGTTACACGTCAGCAATAGGCGGCAACTCGACTTGCCTGATTTCATCAGGAAGTCAGAACAGGCAAGACGACTTCCAGCTGTCATGGAAGGCGGCAACAACTTGCCTGACTTTCCTGTTCCTAGTCCGAGGAGGATTAGGAATGTGAGCTGCTATAAAAAGCCCTTGGCTTCCCATTAGCAGATCATCCGTTCTTGTTCTAACACTGCAAGATTTCTCAGAGCTCTTAACCGTGCACCATCGGCGTGTTGAGAGGCTGATGAATATTCGCTAGAACGGACCTTTTGCTCCGATCAAACCTTGAGTCGCGAAGACTAAGTGTTTGGATCGGTTAGGGTTTTTGTTTGTGATTGAAGATTCACAACTCCGTCAAGAAGACAACGACACCGAGCTTAGGAGCTTGCTCGAAGAGTGGAATTGAGGGAATCTCAAAGACAGGGGGAGAGGCTCCTGATCGAGGTGATTCACGGTGAGATCTATAGTAGCTTAGGACAATAGCTTGTGTGATAGCTAGTTGGTGCTTGAAGTTGTACTATTGACTACCTATAGTGAAAAACCTTTCCACTGGCAAAGTGCCCCCAGACGTAGGTGCGGAGTCACCGAACTGGGTAATCATCTCTGGTGTCGTTATTATTATTTGTCCATTACTTTGCTTACGGTTTCCACAAGAAGTCGATACACAAGTTAAAGACTTTGTGTTCGACTTCCTGACTCAGCTACGATTCAGAATTTCAATGGCTAACCTGAAACACTCCAAAAAAAAATTATTTTCCAATTTCCAAAATCAATCAAATCTGAAAAAAAATTTTGATTTACATGCATGCTAAGGTGATGAACACATATAACCATAAAAAATATCAGATTTAAACATGTAGAAATAAACAAAACAACCACGCCTCTGATACCACTGAAAGAATTCACCACGGGTTCTAAACGATGAATATCATGCAGCGGACTTTATGTAACCGTGGTGATCGAAACTTGCTTAGATCATAATGCCATTTGAACATGTTATAAATATAAATATAAATATGATATTTACCTCTTGTAATGGACAAAAACACAAGTGTAGTGTTTTCTCTATCAAGTCCACACAAGCACCACACCCGAAATGATTTTTCACTCTCAAATTTGCTTGAATTTTGTAGAGAAAACAAGACGACAACGGTGGAAGAGAGGGAGAGGAATTTCGGCAATGAGGGAGAGAGAATGGAGGGGGAAGTTGCTGAAAAATAATTGAGGATAAAAGGAAGATATTATGTGATTTTAATTTGAAATTAAATTGAATTTCAAAATTAAAATTGCATTATCTATCCCTTATACTCTCTTATTTTCATTTGTTCTCACTCATATCTTAAATCCATAAATGGGCTTTAAGCTCGTTTAACTAAAACCCAAATTAAACCCATTAACTTGAGTTCTAATTTCGGTTTAGACAAAACGGCTCAATTTCCTCGAATTGATTTCTTCAACCGTCTAGTTAAAACCTTAGGCCAGAAAACTACTGAATTGTTCTCAATTCTCATCCATAATTGTTGTCATGTATCGTGCTTAATGCGTGTGACCCTCTAGGCTCACGAATAATTGGCAGACTGGTAAAATTACTATTTTACCCTTTCCATCATAAGTGGCCTCTAGCAAGACATTATGATTATCCAATATTCGTGATTATTGATTATTCGACTTAACCTGTTATCGTACATGTCACTGTCCTTTTATCAAACCGATATCCAGATTAATCAATAGGCATAGAATGGTCATCCTAATTTATCAATCACTGTTTCTTGATATCTGAGATGACTGAAAACTGATACTAAGGTATCACCTGCATGGCCATGCTCTTTCTTCAGTCATACTCATCAAGTGGCCTAAACGGATATCTTTCTCATACCAAAGTATGAGTGATAAATCCCTCATACGCCTTTCGAGCTCACTAGTGCAATAAATGCCAAAGCCAATCGAAGCCGTTATAGTTACCCTTTTACAGATAACATTAGACTAGGTCAAACTTAGGTATTTGTTACATAGTGTACACAAAGACTCCTTGGTCTTAGGATATAATGACAAGCTACGATATGTGAGTATCTCATGACTGGATCTATGCAGCATACTCACAATCGGGTTGTCCAATATCATCGTCCTGATGGTATCTATGATATAACTCCGGCACGGACTTTGCCATGATCAGTAGAGCATGATCACAATGAGTTAGTCTCATACTGATTGCTTCATAAAGAAGCTTAGCTGATCAGCGACTCATCAAATGTAATTCTTTCTGATCTATAGTTCTACTATTAGTGGTTACACACATAATGACATACATCAAATTACATTCGATATATTACTACAACACATTAGTAATATATGCCGATTTATTTATTCGGAAAGATGATAAAACATTACATCTGTAGATCACTTATATATTGGACTGGGGCATAACTCTAACAGTGAGGTCATTACTTTTCACAGTGCGCTCTATTTGGTATGAAGTTCGGGCATTTTGAATTGGGCACTTAACCTCTTTCGAGTGAGTCGGGTCTAAGAGCATCTCCCTTGACTTCTATTGTTGGAAATGGGCCTCTCTTACTTAATGGGTCTATTGATATTGGGCATGTCTTTGATGATCTAAACACACCTTTAGTGAAGTTGTTTGGCAAAACCAAGATTAAATTTAAAAGGCGACGACATTGGAAGATCCCTGCTCCACATCCCTCGGTTCCTCTGGTTTACCATCGCCACCATCTATAGAAAATGTGCACTAGGTCAATTATATTATCCATGTAATTTACATCATCGTTATTAGAATAAAATGACACTTTCATTATCATAGTGTTGTGGTAATAAGTTGAGTATTTAATTTCGTCTAAGGTCATCTAGTGTGTGATCACTCGATAGTAGAACTCTTAGACTAGATTATGAATTATACTCAACTGTCCTTGGTTAACTCATTCTTGCGACTAGTATGAGGTGGACTGATGATCTAGTTACTCTTATCATGGGTAGAGGTTACCAAGTCAAATCGTAGATATCATTTATAAAAATGATATTGGACGACCCGTCCTGAGCATGCGACATAGATATGGTCATGATCATACCTCATTGTCCTATTATCTGATAATCCTTAGACTTTGGAGTCTCCAGTGATTCTTATATAAACACTTTCATAGTTTGACATGCTCATCTACTTTATTTGTAACTGAGTAATGAGCAGATATGATTGGTTGTGTGACTGATTATACGAGGGATGTGAGTAACGATCCAGAAATTTGTCCATCATATTATTTATGGGAACCATATATGTTTAGACTTTTTTGATAAGTGACTGAGAGGGAATGTATGACCATACTAAGAATTGGTAAAGAGTTATCATTCTCAGTCAACTCAAGATCAAGAAACAAGATTGAATAAATAAGGGTAACGTCTCTATGCCTTAAGTGCATTCAAGATATCTAGAGACAAAAGGATTGTGATAGCTGCAACAAAAGGTAAGTCAAATCATCGATCATCATGAATATTGGATTTATCATAATATTTTTCTAGAGATCACTTTTGATAAATGAGCGAAATAGAGATTTCGTGTCACTGCCAATATTACATGAGCCTACAAGGTCACACATAAACAGGGAGCCCGAAGCAACATGGGCTTTTGAAACCCACACTAAATAAGTGAATATATGCTTATTGATTATATTAGGAATATGATAATTATAAGGTGTAAATTTTGAATTAGGGAGTTCCATGATATAAAGGTGTAATTCGGATTAGGAATCCGAATAGAATAAAAGAAATTTCGAATTAAGGAATTCAAAATTAATTATGATTTATTTTCGAAATAAATCTGAAACCCTAGGTTTATAAATACATCTATTTGGGAACAATTCAGCTCTAGCCTTTGCGCACCATTAGTGATTTTACTAAATATTCAGAGCCACCAGTTGAAGGGTCATCTGGACGAAGAAGGTCGAAACCCAGCAGATTAACTTCTTCATGATTCGATCAGTTCGTTCGTGTGATACTGGTAAAAAGCGCATCCCATTGGAAACACTTATTTGATTCATGAGGAGCATGTAGAGCAGTTGCGTGGAACCTGCAGAACATTCACGTGTAATTTTAAAGTCAGATATTACAAGAGTTAAACAATTCAATCTCTCTCTTAATTAATCTGAAATTGCATGAATTCTTGTGACGAAAACACGGTTAAATTTTTTGCTTCCATTGTGTATGAGATCCTGCATTTTCCAACACCATGTTTGAAAGAAGATCCAAAAGCCCTCCCATCGGTTAGTGTCCCTTCAGATCCTCTGGATGATCCTGGTTTCTCTCGTCATGTTGATGATAGCATTTGTGCCCTAGTCCAATTGCTATTAGCCTGTAAACGTCTATGTACATTATCATCGTTTGTAACATATATATAAAACGGCTTTGTATTACTTATTTGTTGAAGTAATATGTTAAGCATGATCTGATTTATGACCACTAAAGTAGTAGAACCATAAATCTGTACGGATCACACTTAACGAGTCCCTGGTCAAAATATGCTTCCTTAGAAGCGACCAGTATGAGGATGGTTCTTAATGACGTATTTCTACTTGTCATAGGGATGAGGGATCCCGGAATCATATCATAGATATCATGAGGTGATTGATATCGGACGACCCGCTTTGAATAGTGTTTTCATAGATTAAGCCATGAACATATTCAAATGCGATAGCTTATCACGACATCCTTAGACCAAGGAGTCTTTGTGATCACTATGCAATGAACGTGCGTCTTTAACTTGCGCCAAACGCTTTCTGTGACAGGATTGCAATAACGGGCATGATTGGGTGGCGGAACGGGTTGCATGAGTGACACGAAAGATGGCTAAGGGATTTATCCCTCATACTACGGTATGGGAAAGATATTCGTTAAAAGGCCTCTTGATGGAGACTGACTAAGAGTAAGAGCATGGCCATGCCGATGATACGGGTTATCACTTCTCAGCCATCTCGCATATCAAGTAACAATGATTGATTAAACAAGGGTGACGACTCTACGCCTTGTGATCAATCGGGATATCTAGAGATAATAGGATAGTGACTTGTACGCACAAGGTTAAGTCGAATCATCGATCGTCATGCACCTTGGGCAATCATAACGTCTTACTAGAGACCACTTATGATGGATCAGGCAAGAGCGATCTTTTGCGCCGATCTGCCAACGGTGGCATGAGCCTAGAGGGTCACACACATTCAAGACGGATAACTTGAGACAAGGAAACCTTAACGTTTCTTGAGGAGCAATACATGAACAAAACTGGAGGTTTTGTGCCATGGGTTCGGTTTGAGAGAATAATTAGCGAATCGAGAAAACTTAGTTTTTTCGTCGATGTCGCGTCGGACTTTGTTTGATAAGTAACGACAAAATGGGTCGGGCGACTTTTGGACACGGCACGAGATCACACGGGCGAGCCTATTGGGCTCGGCCCATGAGGTCTCATGGCCGGCCCAAACAAGGGCCCATTAAGGGCCCAATAAGCCCTCTTGGCCGGCCCACATGGTGGGTCCATGTGTGGGGGCCACACAACACCATGCTTAGTTGGTGATTGTGGATTAAGAGGTGAGTGATTTAAGGGGTATGGGTTAAAGCACCTTTAAGCCCATACCAATCACCTTTTGACCCATGCTCATGAGATTGATGAAGTAGAGAAATATCAAATGGGATTCAAGACACTCTCATCAATCCTACAACTCTCACAACTCTCTCTCTCTCTCCTCTCTTTGCTCTCTTGTTCTTTATTTAATTGTTCTAGTAGGCAATTAAGTGAAGGATCTTCAAGATCATCCCCTTGGTGTGGACTTGCTCTAGAGAAGAAGATCCGAAAGTTCTTCTTTATCGATTCAACGAAGACTAAATGCAAAATGGAGAAACTGTCCAGATTGTCCAGTTCCGGCGACCGACAACGCGTGAGCCATAACCGCTTCGTCCGAGCTTTGATTGACCTGAAACTGGCGGCGTTGGAAAGATAATTCCAAGGGTTACAACTTTTGTGAAATACTGATTTTCGAAAAGAGCGCTGGTTTGGGAGATACAAGGCCGAGAAGCAGACTGGTCCGCAGAGTCTGTCCAGCGAGATGGGAAAAATGTTTTGCTCCAGACGGAGGTCTTCTCGTCCGAACTGGGTTCGGAGCAAAACACAAAAGATGTAGGGAATTGGCTGAGGTTTAATCTCCAAAAAGAACCGAAGCAATTGGAGATCTGCAGCTCGAGATATAGAGCTTCAAAGTCTCGGTTTTCTGCCGGGCAGATTCTGGTAAAACCCGAAAACTCGATTTCCTAAGGATCTAACTTGGTAGTCGATCTTGCGCAGGTTAGGGGCGGTTTATAGGTTGCTTCCGCTGCCATGAACGTAATTAGGATGCCCCGGAACTCAACAGTTGAGACACCTACTACTAACACCCTAATTTCAAGCATCTCCCACATCATACCCAAGCTCCAAAACCACCAAATCCTCGAGATAGCGTCATCTGAAGTTTGGACCCTATGCAAATATTTTGGATTTACAAGTTTTGCAACATACAATTAAATTATCCAATCCGTCGAAGCTATGAAGGCCGATAATATAGCCAATTTAAGCTTAAAAAATTGAGTACACTTCCTTGTCTATGGGAATGCTAGGCCGCAACTCACTTTTCTCAAAATAGCCACTCAAGTAAAAAAAAACTATTTCTTTTATCTTGCACTTCTTTGTAATCTTTTTTTTATCTCTCTAGCTTGATTTTCCCTTCGAAGAATTTTATTCTAGCTTTTTAATAAATTTCCTATTTACGGATAAAAAAATTATATAAAGACTTCAAAATGTTTATAAATTAGGGAAATGACATTTTTTTATGTATAATACTTTCTTTCATGTCCATTCAAATTACATGAATTAACATGTTGATGAATTAACATGTGGTGTAGGTCCATGTAAATATAATACCATGTTAAATATCAAGTTAATTGAGAGTTCAAAATAATAAAATATATAACCTCACTATCAGATTTTTCATTTCCAACGGCGCATATAGTCGTTACAAGCATTTGTAATGGCGCACTATATATGTGCGCCATTAGTAATGAAAATTAGTAATGGCGCACACAGTAATGTGCGCCGTTACAAATGTTGTTGACCGCTGACCACTCTGTTGCCGTTAGGATAAACGGCCGGAAATCAATCCGTTGTTGTTACCGTTACTTTGTAACGGCGCACATGGTATTCTGCGCCGTTACTAAAATTTAGTATAAATCTTGACAGAACCTCCCCTTCTCTTTCCCTACAACTTCTCACAACAAATTTTCTCCCAACAAGGGTAATTTCGTAATTTCGGTACCTTACAAATTTTTCCGAGTACCCTATATTTCTCCCCCACAAATATACAATTGAGTGGAAGTTTCGGTGAATTAGAAGGTACGTACATATTTTTAAATAATGCAATATGTAAATTATTATAGTTTTAGTGTGATATATGTGAAATAGTGCATGTATATTATTATTTTTGTTGTGATTTTGGTGAAATAATAATGAATGTCATTTTTTTACTTTGATTTTACTTTTACATGAATTAATTTTAATATTGCATGTTATGAAATTCCCGCGAATTTGTATATGATTTCATATGAATTTGTATGGCTTTGTATGAATAATTTGCATGTTATATTTATTAATTTAGTTTTGAAATTTATCAAATTAATTACCCGATTCCATGAATTGCATGATTACATTAGGGTAAATTCTCTCGATTCCATTAATTGCATGATAATATTAGGGTATTTGGTCATAAATGATCAAACAATGGTATTTCGGTCATTTATGACCTAATTAGGAGTAATTTGGTCATAAATGACCAAAGAAGGGTAATTCGGTCACTTATAATATTTCGGTGAATTAGAAGGTACGTACATATTTTTAAATACTGCAATATATAAATTATTATAGTTAGTGTGATTATGTGAAATAGTGCATGTATTATATATTATTATTTTTGTTGTGATTTTGGTGAAATAATAATGAATATTAATGTCATTTTTGGTATATAAGTATCTAATATTAATTGTTAACCGAATTTATATATATATTATATATAGAATGGATCAGAGATGGATATGATCCGTAAAAATGAGTGAGGAATGAATAAACTAATTAAGCAGTTTTGTCAAATTTGCGAGGAAAAACGCTCCAAGAGATGGCGTGGGACGTTTGAAGTGTTCATGCACGAGGTGTTGTAATTCTGCTTGGCACGATATGGACACCATTTGCGATCATATATTGAGGAAATATTTTCTTAGATCGTATAATGTGTGTGAAATTCTGAACCGTAGCCGAGTCAGGAAGTCAAACACAAAGTCTTTGACTTGTGTATCGACTTCTTGTGGAAACCGTAAGCAAAGTAATAAACAGATAATAATCACGACACCAGAGATGATTACCCAGTTCGGTGACTCCGCACCTACGTCTGGGGGCACTTTGCCAGTGGAAAGGTTTTTCACTATCAGGTAGTCAATAGTACAACTTCAAGCCCAACTAGCTATCACACAAGCTATTGTCCTAAGCTACTATAGATCTCACCGTGAATCGCCTTGACCAGGAGCCTCTCCCCCTGTCTTTGAGATTCCCTCAATTCCACCCTTCGAGCAAGCTCCTATGCTCGGTGTCGTTGTCTTCTTGGACGGAGTTGTGAATCTTCAATCACAAACAAAAACCCTAACCGACCCAAACACTTAGTCTTCGCGACTCAAGGTTTGATCGGAGCAAAGATCCGTTCTATCAAATATTCATCAGCCTCTCAACACGCCGATGGTGCACGGTTAAGAGCTCTGAGAAATCTTGCAATTGTTAGAACAGGAATGGATGATCTGCTAATGGGAAGCCAAGGGCTTTTTATAGCAGCTCACATTCCTCATCCTTCTTGGATCAGGAGCAGGAAAGTCAGGCAAGTTGTTGCCGCCTTCCATGACAGCTGGAAGTCGTCTTGCCTGTTCTGACTTCCTGATGAAATCAGGCAAGTCGAGTTGCCGCCTCTTGCTGACGTGTAACTGCCAGCTGGAAGTTGCCTGACTTGTCGACGTCACTCTCTTGCGCTCCAAGTCTTCGTGGCGCCTTTTCTTCCTTCGCTCCAAGCTTTGTCGAAATAGGAAAGCTTCAGACTTTCCTAATCTGCGGCTCGTAACAAGTCGCTCCACATGTCATGTAACATGTTGCTCGACTTCTTACTTTTGCGCTAAAAAATCATGCTAACTATTAAACGTAGCAACAATCTCCCCCTTTGGCAATTTCTTAGGCAAACACCTTTTTGTAAGCCCATCGTCATCTTGTGGCAGTTACGCACAGCAAGTGACTTATCTTGAGGCAGTTACGCACACAGCAAGTTTCGTGACTTCCGATGCGACTTCTTGTGCGGCTTCTAGTTTATCTTCTGGAGCAGCTTCTGGAGCGGCGACTTCTATGTACATCTTTCGGCGCGACTTCTGGCGTAACTTTTGGCGTACATCTTTCGGCGTGACTTCTGGCGTCGTATCACATTTATCTCCCCCTGTTTGTCTAATAATATTGCCAAAGGCAATCTCATAACCTAAATTTGTCTAAACAGCATGGTAAAAGAGAAATAGCTCACACCATGAGCAAATAAACGGCTCAAACATGAGCACAAATCCAGCTCAATCAAGAGCAAATATCCCAAAAAAATAGTCACATTGTGCGGAAACTAACTCGGACAAACCCCGAGAATTTAAAAGTGTGTGTGGGACAAAGTTATCATAGCAAATTTCAGAGAATTACTAAAACAACGTGGAGTCGTTATCTTCTTCTTCAGCAGTAGCAGCAGCAGCAGATCGGAGGTATTTTAGAAGGACTTCAGAGGCGACTTTGCGAGTTGAGAGCGTGGCAATTGACTTCTCCAGATCAGCAATCACTTCCACCAATTCTTCCTGCATCCTAGCACCAATTGGTCCTGAGGGACGAGAGCTTGATCCAGCTCCTGGAGTTTTGTCCATAGGAAGTCCAAGGTCCTTCAACTGCTGCCCTTCAAAGTTCTTGAGATTGATGGCTAGAGGCAGTGGCTTTTTACCCGGAATATCCGACTCTCGGACAATGTTAGGACATTATTGGAGAAGGATACCGGTGATTAGCGAAGGGAACCTGATTGGAAGTTTGATTGCACATGATTTGGCGTGCTTAACTAGATGGTCAATAATGTAAGCGCCAAAATCAATGGGAGACTGCGTACCTATTTGGTAAATGAGTTTTGCCAAATAGAGTTAGCCAGACCGATGCGGTAGAGAATAGAGTATTTTGCTGTGAGCTCGGTTGCCGCAATGGTGTCCTTGACTGGCCATCCCTTCTTACGTCCTCCGGTTATTTCGACCGCTACTTTGTCCAAGTGTGGGACTTCCGGAGTGACTTCTGGGTCATCTCTGCCAAGGTATGTGTTGATGGTTGAGGCAGAGATTTCGAAGCATTCTCCTCGAACAAACACCTTTCTGTATTCAGCATCTTCAGGTCATCGAACTCGCTTGATAGGTTGACAACAAACTCCTTGACCAAAGTTGTGTAGAATGGCCCAATATTTATGACAGTGTTGGTCAGGCCTGCTCTACGTATGAGCTCTACAATCACATTTATCCCTTGTGCTTCTGTGGAGAGTTCTCTTTCTGGATAAATTTTCCGTTGATAGACATACTGCCACTTAACGGCATTGTCTACAGAGTGGAAAGAGACGTTGTCTGTGGGTGCCTTCCGCACATACTTGGGGAGCTTCTGCCCTCCTAATGTCTTCTTCACCTGTGGTAGCACAATTAGGGTGTCTTCTTCTTCAGATTCTTTTTCTTCAGGGACAGAGGTTGCTGCTGTGGTTACTGACTTCTTTCTTGACTTCTTCGGCTGTTTGGACGCCGAAGCTTCTCCTTTTTCTGTTGCCTTTCTCTTTGGGGTCAATCTTCTCTGAACGTGAGGTTCTTCTTCTTCATCAACCAACCTTTGTGTTGGTAGTTTCCTTCTCACAGCCCTCTTGGGCACAGTTTCTTCCTTTTCCATGGTTTCAATATCGACACTTTCTTTGACATGTTCCTCTAAAAGTTGAGTGACTTCTGGAATGACTTCAGGATTATCATCACGCCCTGAATCACTGTTCGGGGCGACAAGGGAACTTTCTTCCTTTTCCAAGTCCTCGTTTAGAGGAGATTTCTCTGGTGCGGGTGTCGACTTAGAGAGGCTAGGTTGGTCCTCGGTGCTAGTGCCGTGGACTTCTGGAACAAGGGTTTCTAAACCCTCCTTAGGCAGGCTTTCTTCTAAGTTTTCTTCAGAGATGATAGCAGATTTACCTCGTGTTGGAGTCGGAGTAGAGAGAGAAGCGTCTTCTTCAATGTTTGCAGAAGTGGCTAGAGCGTCGTCCTTCTCAGCGACGGGGATTGTGTCTTCCGGCGTAACAAATGGGGGCGAGCTTGTTACATCCTGAGGTGCTGCCGAAGTTTCCCCTAAGCCTCTTCCTCCTCGGATCCTTACTCCATGCTTGGTTCTAGTCGATTTGGAGGCAGATAATTTCTTGGCAATGACTTTTGCCCTCATCTTTGCTCGAAGTACTTTTGAAGCAGATAGTATTCTACTGCTGCGAGTACCTACTATTTAGCTAGGATTCTGTTCTTTGTGGGGGGAAAGCAAATTTTTGCTGAGCTTTTTGATCTGAGAAACCTTAGCGATTTCAATTGATGGAGAGGGTGCAGAGTCTGTGGGAGTTGAACAGAATGATTTATGATAGGTGGATAGTCAGATCGTAATTATTCCCAAAATTCAAAAAGGACTAACGGGCTTTTGATAAAAGGATTTGGGCCCGGCTTGATTTTGTGGACCCTGTTTGGTCCTGAACGAGAGAAAGAGTAAAATCAACTAAATGCTCTTCCTCTTCTTGCTTGACTTCTGGCTATTCTAGACAGCAAAGTCCGAGGGTTGACCTCAGACTTTCAAACCTTTTAGCATCTAATGCTTTTGTAAAGATGTCAGCGACTTGTTTCTCAGTGGGTAGGTATTCGAGCTTTATTTTCTTGTCTTCTACAAGCTCTCGAATAAAGTGGTGCCTAATGTGAATATGCTTTGTCTTGCTATGTTGTACTGGGTTCTTCGAGATGTTGATTGCACTGATGTTGTCGCAGAATAAAGTCATGACTTCTTGCTTTACTCCATATTCTGCCAACATTTGTTTCATCCAAAGAAGCTGAGTACAGCTACTTCCAGCTGCGATATATTCGGACTCAGCAGTAGACAAAGCAATACAATTTTGCTTTTTGCTGAACCATGACACAAGGTTGTTCCCCAGGTAGAAACAACCTCCAGAGGTGTTTCTTCGATCTGGTGTGCTTCCCGCCCAATCAGCATCATAAATACCGAACCAGAGTAGGAGAGGTATCAAAGGAATATAGCAAACCCAATTCAGAGGTTCCTGAGATGTACCTTATGATCCTCTTTGCATGAGCCAAGTGACTGACTTTTGGATTGGCTTGATGTCTAGCACAGACTCCCATAGAATAAGCAATGTCGGGTCGACTTGCTGTCAAATAGAGGAGACTTCCTATTATGCTTCGATAAAGACTTTGATCAACTGGTTCTCCCATCTCGTCCTTCGTGCACTTGTCATGTGTGGCAATAGGAGTCCTCTTGTGCGAAGTCTTTTCTAACCCGAACTTCTTGACAATTTTCTTTGCGTATTTGCTATGGGAGATAAATATTCCATCTGACATCTGCTTGATCTGGAAGCCTAGAAAGTATGTGAGTTCCCCGACCATACTCATCTCAAATTCAGACTGCATGTGTTGAACAAAGCGTTCTACCATCTTGTCTGACTTCCCTCCAATGTCCCTTCCTTCCTTCTTCACAAAGAGAGTTTTGTCTACTCCCCCTCGAATATAGCCATTCTGTACAATGAATTGGGTAAGACGTTCATACCATGCTCGTGGAGCTTGTTTGAGACCGTAGAGAGCTTTCTTTAGCTTGTAGACATGGTGCGGAGAGTCATGATCTTCGAATCCCTTTGGTTGGGCTACATAGACTTCTTCGTTTAGATTTCCATTAAGGAAGGCACTCTTTAAATCCATCTGATAGAGTTTGAAGCGCAGATGACTTGCGATGCCGAGAAGAAGTCGTATGGCTTCCAGTCTGGCTACCGGAGCAAAGGTTTCTTCAAAGTCGACTCCTTCGACTTGTGTGTACCCTTGAGCTACCAGTCTCGCTTTGTTTCGAGTGATGTTTCCTTGTTCGTCACATTTGTTTTTGAATATCCATTTTGTCCCGATGACATTGACATTGTCAGGTTTGGGTACAAGTTCCCAGACTTCATTCCTTGCAAACTGAACCAATTCTTCTTGCATCGCGCAGACCCAGTATTCATCATTGATGGCCTCTTGTATATTCTTTGGCTCAATTTTGGAAATAAAGCACATGTTACCTATCAGTTCTTGGCGGTCAAGAGATGCTTTTTGTCGAGTCCGAACTCCCTCATTAATGTCTCCAATCACATCCCTGGGTGGATGATACTTTTGAATTCTTCTTGACGGATCTCTTTGCCTTGTAGGAGTTGCCTCTTCATCCGGGATGATTTGGCTTTCGTCTTCAGACTCTTTGTTGGGCTCATCGTCCTTGACCTCTGGTCTAACTTCTGGTCTGACATCCGGTCTGGTTTCTCCTCTGACCTCTGGTCTGACTTCTCCTGAGAGATTCAGGACTTCTTCGTCCTCGTCATTTGATTGCTCGTTATTGTCATCATCAATTACGACATTGATGGATTCCATGATAGTCCGGGTGCGTTTGTTTAATACCCGAAACGCTCGACTATTTCTGGAGTATCCGAGGAAGATGCCTTCGTCGCTTTTAGGGTCCAACTTGCGTCGAGTATGTAGCAGACCGATCCAAAGACATGGAAGTATTTGACATTCGACTTTCTCCCCCTCCATATTTCATAAAGAGTGAGCGAAGTTCCAGGGCGAAGAGTCACTCTATTATGAATATGGCATGCCGTATTCAAAGCTTCAGCCCAGAAGTGTTGCGGGATTTCTTTGGCTAACATCATGACTCTTGCCATCTCTTGAAGAGTGCGATTCTTTCTTTCAACGATTCCGTTTTGCTGAGGAGTGATGGGAGCAGAGAATTCATGGGCGATTCGTTCAGCATCACAAAAGTTTGCGAAGCTGATGTTTTCAAACTCTTTTCCATGATCGCTCCGAAGTCGAACGACTTTCCCAATAACTTCTCCCTTTTCTCATTGAACTCTTCGACCTAAGGCTTCAAAGACTGAGAAGGTGTCTGACTTCTCTCGAATGAAATCTACCCATGTGTACCTTGAGAAGTCGTCTACACATACAAATATGTACTTCTTCCCTCCTAGACTTTCTACTTGCATGGGTCCCATAAGGTCAACATGAAGAAGTTCTAGAAGACGAGAAGTAGTAAGATGTTGTACCTTCTTGTGTGACGTCTTGACTTGTTTCCCAATTTGGCATTCTCCACAGATTTTTCCTTCAATGATCTTGAGGTTGGGAACTCCGATGATAGCCTTTTCAGAGAGAATCTTTTGCATACTCCTCAAATTGATGTGACCAAGTTTTTGATGCCATAGTTTTGTCTCTTGAGCTTTGGATAAAAGGCACTTAGTTGACAAGGTACTGACTGTTGGAGACCATAGATAGCAGTTGTCAAGAGACCTGTGGCCTATCATGACTTCCTTCTGTTGTTTGTCTTTGACCGAGCACTTGTCGCTAGTGAAGTGGACATCCAGATCTAAATCACATATCTGGCTTATGCTGATGAGGTTTGCTGTGAGGCCTTCTACTAGCAGAGCTTCTTTCAGACATGGAGAGTTGGGAAGATTGAGTTTTCCTTTCCCGAGCACTCTAGCTTTTACTCCATCTCCAAAAGTGACGAAGCTATTTGTGCATGGTATTAAAGTGGCCAAGAAAGAGCTATTACCCGTCATATGTCGAGAGGATCCACTATCGAAGTACCAATCGTTGCTGGTTGAGGCCTTTAAAGCGGTGTACGCGATGATAGCTTGATAGTTGACCTCTTTGACTCGCCATTCCTTCCAAGGTTGGCTTTTATTGATGGTGGTCCTTTTCTTGACCGAGTTCTTCCCATATAGCTGATAGCAGAAGGGTCGAATATGTCCTCTTCATCCACAGTGATGACAAACCCAGTTATGTCTTTTGTTCTGGGTTTTTGACGCGGCCAGGGTAGAAGACTTTTTGGTCGCTTGGTCAGCCGTGAAGTTAGAAGACTTCTGGCGAGACTTCTGGGAGACAGACTTCTGAGGAACGAAGATGGTGTGCGATTATGAGGCTTCTTTCGAATATCCAAGTCCTTCCATATTTCTGGCTGGTTTCCCGATTGACAGGATTTGATCTAGTGTGTCCGTGCTTGGATTCATCATCTTTACTGACTTTGTGACATGTTCTAACTCGCCTTTCAGTCGAGCAACTTCCTTTTTGAGATCAATAGTCGTCTAGAGAGGTCTTGACTTGTCTTCATTAAGAGTAAGAATGAGAGCGTTCTGTTTTTCGATTACCTGAGAGACTTCAAGCCACTTGACATACCATTCGTTGTAAGCGTTGTTGAGAGTCTCATCGGATAGCTCATCATCAGAGTCATACTTCTTTGAGCTTTCAGCTGTTTGATCTATTGTGGAGGAAGTGAAAGCCACATAGTTACTTGTATGCTCAAGGTCACTGTCTTCCTCATCTTCATTGTCAGTTAGAGAGGCATTGAATCCCTTCTTCTGTTTCTTCAAGAAGTTGGGACATTCTCTTTGCATGTGTCCATACCCCTCACATTCAAAGCACTGAGCGCCTTTGCCTGATCGTTCTCCTCGTCCTCCATCGTTAGCTGTGTTGTCGAGCTTCTGAAACTTGTGCTGTGGCTTGTCTCTGACTTCTCGGGTGACTTTTCTTCTTGTCATCTGGCCAAATCTTTTCATGACTCTGTTGTAGTTTTTGGCCAGCATGGCGATAGTTTCTTTGATGTCACTATCCGACTCAGAGTGTGTTGAGTTCTTCTAATTAGAACTTTTGAAAGCCACACCTTTATGTTTCTTCTCAATAGGAGGTAGGGAGAGCTCGAAAGTCATTAGTGAGCCCATGAGTTCATCAAACTTCAGTGTCTTCAAGTCATGGACTTCTTCAATGGCGGTGATCTTCATCTTGAATCTGGGACTTAGGGCTCTCAGTGTCTTTCTGACCAGATCTTCATCGGTCATAGGTTTGCCAAGTGAATATGATTCATTGGCCAGATCCTTGATGCGCACATTAAACTCTGCAATAGTCTCGTCGTCATTCATGGTCAGAGCCTCAAAGTTAGTCGTGAGGTACTGTAACTTCTGCTCTTTGATTTTTGAAGTACCCTCGTAAGCAACCGCAAATGTGTCCCAGGCAATTTTGGCACTTGTGCATGTGTTGATGAGTCGAAACACATTCTTGTCTACTCCATTAAAGATAGCATTGAGTGCTCGAGAATTACCTAGGGCGGCTTCATCTTCTTCCATGCTCCACTCCTTTTCTGGTTTGATGCTGGTTTGATTTCCATGAGCATCAGCATAGTAAGGTTCCTCCCATCCATTGATGATAGACTTCCAGGTTTTGCTGTCGAGGGACTTCAGGAAAGCACACATCCGTGCTTTCCAATATCCATAGTTTGTTCCGTCGAGTACCGGCAGACGATTGACAGATCCTCCTTCCTTTGAATCCATATTAGCTACTCAGAATTTTGCAGGAAAATCACCTAAGAGATTAAGGTGCCTCCTCTGATACCAATTGAAATTTTGAACCGTATCCGAGTCAGGAAGTTTAACACAAAGTCTTTGACTTGTGTATCGACTTCTTGTGGAAACCGTAAGCAAAGTAATAGACAGATAATAATCACGACACCTGAGATGATTACCCAGTTCGGTGACTCCGCACCTACGTCTGGGGGCACTTTGCCAGTAGAAAGGTTTTTCACTATCAGGTAGTCAATAGTACAACTTCAAGCCCAACTAGCTATCACACAAGCTATTGTCCTAAGCTACTATAGATCTCACCGTGAATCGCCTCGACCAGGAGCCTCTCCCCCTGTCTTTGATATTCCCTCAATTCCACCCTTCGAGCAAGCTCCTATGCTCGGTGTCGTTATCTTCTTGGACGGAGTTGTGAATCTTCAATCACAAACAAAAACCCTAACCGACCCAAACACTTAGTCTTCGCGACTCAAGGTTTGATCGGAGCAAAGATCCGTTCTAGCGAATATTCATCAGCCTCTCAACATGCCGATGGTGCACGGTTAAGAGCTCTGAGAAATCTTTCAATTGTTAGAACAGGAACGGATAATCTGCTAATGGGAAGCCAAGGGCTTTTTATAGCAGCTCACATTCCTTATCCTTCTTGGATCAGGAACAGGAAAGTCAGGCAAGTTGTTGCCGCCTTCCATGACAGCTGGAAGTCGTCTTGCCTGTTCTGACTTCCTGATGAAATCAGGCAAGTCGAGTTGCCGCCTCTTGCTGACGTGTAACTGCCAGCTGGAAGTCGCCTGACTTTTTGACGTCACTCTCTTGCGCTCCAAGTCTTCGTGGCGCCTTTTCTTCCTTCGCTCCAAGCTTTGTCGAAATAGGAAAGCTTCAGACTTTCCTAATCTGCGGCTCGTAACAAGTCGCTCCACATGTCATGTAACATGTTGCTCGACTTCTTACTTTTGCGCTAAAAAATCATTCCAACTATTAAACGTAGCAACAGTGTGGTTCCATCACGGCGAAGCCGAAGGAGTTAGCTCGAGCCGGAATTGGGATATCAGTTTGAGGCCAACATCGGCGAATCAGCCTTGTTCGACGTCGGACAACAATCTAGTATACGTCGATCCTGTGCAGCAGCTCATGGATGATGTATACCCAACTAAAGATGTAAGGATTGACGAGGACGAGGACGAGGACGAAGAAGAGAACATAAATATAATAACCGAAGTCGAGGAGGGAGTCGCTAAGGCAATCATGATAGCATACAACTGGTTGGTGACGGAGTCGCAAAAGCCATTGTACGAAACCACGTGCGCCATGACTAGTGAGGACACTTCTTTAGTAGCAATGTTAAGGATGTTGTCCATCAAGCAGAGCACCGGGATGTCTGACAAAGCTTTTACCAACGCGGCGAAGCAGAGAATGAAGGCAATCCAACTGCCACACGTGAAATTTGATGCATGTCTGTACAGATGCACTTTGTACTACGGAACACAATCGCAACTCCATACATGAGGCGTTTGTGGAGAAGCACGATACGCTAAAGTTGGAAAAAAATTTGTTCCGAAAAAGACGTTGTGGTACCTCCCATTGACTCCTCGACTTCAACGTTTATATCTTGCCCCAGAGACGACTGAGTGGATGCGATGGCAGGGAGTGGGAGAATGAGGACTATGAAATATTAGTACATACATCGGACGGTACGGATTGGATTCAATTTTACGCAAAATACCCAGTATTTTAAGGAGAACTCCGGAACGTGCTGCTGGCGCTGTCATCCGACGGGTTCTCTACATATGGGCCTAATGCGCCGAGTTACAGTTTGTGGCCTGTAGTCGCTATCCCGTTGAATTTTCCGCCATAGATGGCTATGAGAAAGGATATTAGCATCCTCACCATGTTGATATCTGGTCCAAAATCACCAGGGAAATGCTTAAATAACTTCATGTGTCCGCTGATTGATGAGTTAAACCATCTGTGGGAGCACGGAGCTTTCACGTGGGATGGTTCTAAGAAAGAGGCTTTCATAATGCGGCCTGCTGTGATGTGGACAATAAGTGACTTCCCGGGTTTGGGAATGTTGGGGGGCATCCAGACTGAAGGTTATAGGGCATGTCGTCTATGCTTGGACGAGATCGATTCTGAACGCAGTAACTCAAGAATCTCTTACCAAGGTGCTCGTAGGTTCTTACCACCGAAACACCCACTGTGATTTCAGGCACATGCCTTTAACGGGAAGACAGAGACCCGAAGAAGGCCTACCCGGCATTTAGGGGCTATTGTACTCAGTGCGATTCTACGTCATCAATACCCACCGCCTAGTCTGCATCCGAAGTTCAGTAAACGAAAAGGTGGTGGTGTTTCTATATGTTGGTCTCATAAAAGCATTTTCTGGGAGCTGCCTTATTGGAAAACTCATAAAGTCAGACATGCGTTGGATTTGATGCATATAGAGAAGAACGTATGCGAAAACATCATAGGTACAGTTCTTGGACTTGTAGGGAAGACTAAAGATGACGTGAAAGCTAGGAGAACTTACGAGGAACATGGAGTCCGGCAAGACCAATAGGTGCAAGACGGGGAGCTCCCAGATGCACCTTATGGCATGGCGGGTCGTGATCGGAATGAAGTACTGGAGCATATCCGAGCTGTTAAGTTTCCCTCTGGATATGCGAGCAAGGTGAATCCCGATGAGAAAAAGTTTCTCGGATTGAAGACCCACGATTGTCACGTGCTGATGCAACGTATCTTCCCCCTTGTCATTCGAAAGTATGTTTCGCCTTATGTGGCAGAAGCATTAACAGAGCTGGGCAAGGCCTTCCAGTTGTTGTGCACGAGGGAGCCGACGAAAAAAGCCCTGAAAAAGTTGGGGGAAGATATAGCGGTTCTGGTTTGTAAGTTGGAAACTAATTTCCCTCCTTCATTTTGTACAATTATGGTTCACCTTCTACTGCACCTTCTGGATCAAGTTTTGCGAACCAATCCAGTCCATTTCACATGGATGTTTCCAATTGAACGGTATGATCCTTTCCTTCCAAATATCATTTCCAATTACCATTGAACTGTATAATCGAATATGACATTAACATTCATATTTCGATTGCGGGCAACTTGGCGTGTACAAGAAAAGTGTGCGAAACCCGCGATATCCAGAAGGTTGTATAGCCCAACAATACTTGATGCACGAGTCTTTCACCTTCACTCAGATGTACCTAAACCGCGCCACTTCAGCCAGCGAAACATTTGTTAGTCCAGCTCTAGGTTTCAATTTATCATTTGTTTCCCTACATGTACAAGTTAAGAGCGTGGTGCGAAACGAGAAATTGAGCGCATCCGATGTTCTGGGCGAATTGGACAGTGATTGAGAATTGTACTGAAGCAGATGCATTCGTAGAATCACATCTTGCAGGGTTCAAACAAATACACCCTAGGAAATCTCTTCAGGACCGAGTGATGTCCTTTGTCTTCGACTGGCGCAGAATTGTACGTAATAGACATCAATTACTTTCAATTATTCTTCCAAATTTTATTTACGTTAACTAATTTATATTCCGTATGCAGATGACTGCTCCAAGGATGCAACGAGAGTTGGTACTACTATCCAGAGGTCCTCGTGTTGGGTTTTTGTGCCCTAGCATAATGTATTTTCAATCTAATCATGTAATAAAGATTATTAGTTGAAATAAAATTGGTATTCATATTACTAAGTGTTGTAGTAATATCTTAAGTATGATTTGATTTGTATCATTGATGTGTCAACACATAATAGTAGATGTCTATGCCTCGTGGTTGTCGAAGATATCAAGAGGATAAAAGGATAGATTCATGTACGAAAAGGTTAAGTCGAAGTCTCAATAATCACAAGCGTTGGGTAATCATGATGTCTTGCTAGAGGTCACTCATGATGGAAAGGGTAAAATGGTAATTTTACCAGTCCGCCGACGTGTCGTGAGCCTAGAGGGTCACACACTAAAGGTTGAGTAAAACGGATGGAATCATACTAGAGGAATCATGAGAGAGACAAAATCCGGTTTTGGATTAAACTGGATTAGACAGATTTCGGTTTAGGACTAAACCGGAAATCAAGAACGGTTTAGCTGGACCAATTAATTATAATCTAATTAAATAGATTTATTTAATTTAGCTAAATAGGTCCTAGCAAGAATGGGCTAAGCCATAATGGGCTTCCCTACATAATTAATTAAAAGCTTTGGACTTTAAGCCCATTAAGGCCTTTAATTAATTATTGCCTAAAAAGGGTTATAAAAGGAAAATTTTCAGATCTGAAAATTAAGGAATTTTATTTTCCAAATCTCCTCTCTCTCTCTCTCTCTCTCTCTCTCTCTCTCTCTCTCTCTCTCTCTATCTCTGGCCGACCGGCCACCTCCCTCCTTCCCTCTCCGTCCGTTTTGCTTGCTTCGATCTTCTAGTAATGATCATTGTGAGTATCCCCGGATTACTCTTCCTGTGTAGAAGATCTTTAGAGGTTACTAAATCCTATTTAGTAACAAAGAGATTTTGAATCAAGATAATATTCAAGTTTTATTCTAGCCTAGATCTCATGATCAATTCATGATCATGCAAGATCCTCATTTAATATGGAACTTTGAGGTTAATTTCTTGTATGAGCATAAAATTAATTGATTGGAACCCTCAAATAATTCCTTCTGTGGTATTAGAGGCTTGGTTACGCATGATTTTGTATTCGACATGATAGGCTAGATTTGATTTTGCAATTTAATTCGGTGTTGTAAATTTAAAATTGCAAATTCTATGTTTTTGGTTGACGAATTAATTGCTGGAATTTTTTTTATTCTTGCTGAAAAATTAAAATTGATCAAGCAAGATCGGGATCGAGACCCGCGGGAGGCCGAGGCTAGCCGAGAGGCTAACCCCGGCCGCGCCACGGGCTGATCGGCCGGAACGAGGAAGCCAACCAGATCTGCCCGTGGCAGATCTGTCCGAGCCCCTCGGCTCCGACCAGGGGACGGCCACGGCATGGCTGGCCAGGCGGCCCGCCACGGCCAGCCCTCACGAGCTGGTCGGTCACGGCGCGGCCAGCCCTGGCGGCTAGGGTTTTGCCGAACCCAAAATTGGCCATCGAGTCAATTTTGGTTCGGTCAAACCGGAATGTATTCTAGTCAGAACCGACCCAGAAAAATCCAGAATTTTCAGCAATAATTAATTAAATTTTCAGACCGGTTCGTTTTCGATAAACCAGAGCATGAACCGATTTAATTTAGAAATTAACCGATTCAAGATAATGGTTCCGATAAACCGTATTTTATGATTTAAATCAAGATAAAATTGGAATTTTTTGCTTGCTTGATAACATGCTTGTTTTAAAATATGATTGTTTGATAACACTGTGTTTGCAACATGATTGTTAAGTTAGCCTGAATTTAGAATTTAATTTCGGTTTGCAACCTGCGATTTGCTTTTGGATTGTAATTTAATTGTGACCTGCGAGTCACATCATTTATTATATTACAAAGTCCCAAGACGAGAAGAACCGAAGAGAATGACGGTAATCCCGTAGAGGCGTGGAGCCAGTGGAAGTCCAGGAGAATGAGGAAAGACAAGACCTAGTATAGGTTTTAGTTTATTCCAGTAGGGTTAGCGGGCTAGCTAAAGAAAGTTTACATTTATGTTTATGAATGTATGGTTGAATGCATGATTTAATTTTTATAAGTTAATGATAATTAGATCATCACCCACATGTGTAAAGATTAATAATAATAAGTTAATCACGCACATGTAAACCGGAATTGAAAGTATCTCTACATGGATTTGTAGACGATAATTTCAAACTAAGATCAAATAATGATCAATGATAATGGACATTTAAAAGACAAGTAATTTCAAGTCAAGCTAGATACCGCCCACCTTTCATCACTTCGATTAGCTCTCAGACTCATGGGTGGATACGATTAACGTGGATCCATGGGAATGAGTTCTAATAGAAGATGGAAAATCTTGCATGGGTACGTGCGCATTAGCGTAGTAACCATGCAGATTGGACCATACGTTGAAAAATGGTTGACTTGGCTGCGATTCTCAGATGATCTGAGTCATGGTATCAGATATAAGTGATAGCATTTGTGCCCTAGTCCAATTGCTATTAGCCTGTAAACGTCTATGTACAATATCATCGTTTGTAATATATATATATAACGGCTTTATATTACTTATGTGTTGAAGTAATATGTTAAGCATAATCTGATTTATGACCACTAAAGTAGTAGAACCATAAATCTGTACGGATCACACTTAACGAGTCCCTGGTCAACCTATGCTTCCTTAAAGCGACCAGTATGAGGATGGTTCTTAATGACGTAGTTCTACTTGTCATAGGGATGAGGGATCCTGGAATCATATCATAGATATCATGAGGTGATTGATATCGGACGACCCGTTTTGAATAGTGTTTTCATAGATTAAGCCATAAACATATTCAAATGCGATAGCTTGTCACGACATCCTTAGACCAAGGAGTCTTTGTGATCACTATGCAATGAACGTACGGCTTTAACTTGTGCCAAACGCTTTCTGTAAAAGGATTGCTATAAAGGGCATGATTGGGTGGCGGAACGGGTTGCATGAGTGACACGAAAGACGGCTAAGGGATTTATCCCTCATACTACGGCATGGGAAAGATATCCGTTAAAAGGGCCTCTTGATTGAGACTGACTGAGAGTAAGAGCATGGCCATGCCAATGATACGGGTTATCAGTTCTCAGCCATCTCGCATATCAAGTAACAATGATTGATTAAACAAGGGTAACGACTCTATGCCTTGTGATCAATCGGGATATCTAGAGATAATAGGATAGTGACTTGTACACACAAGGTTAAGTCGAATCATCGATCGTCATGCACCTTGGGTAATCATAATGTCTTACTAGAGACCACTTATGATGGATCGGGCAAGAGCGATCTTTTGCGCCGATCTGCCAACGGTGGCCTGAGCCTAGAGGGTCACACACATTCAAGACGAATAACTTGAGACAAGGAAACATTGATGTTTCTTGAGGAGTAATATATGGACAAAACTGGAAGTTTTGTGCCATAGGTTCGGTTTGAGAGAATAATTAGCGAATCGAGAAAAATTAAGTTTTTCGTCGATATCGCGTCGGACTTTGTTTGATAAGTGATGACAAAAGGGTCGGGCGACTTTTGGACACGGCATGAGACAACACGGGAGGGCCCATTGGGCTCGGCCCATGAAGCCTCATGGCCGGCCCATTAAGGGCCCAACAAGACCTCATGGCCGGCCCACATGGTGGGTCCATGTGTGGGGGCCACACAACACCATGCTTAGTTGGTGATTGTGGATTAAGAGGTGAGTGATTTAAGGGGTATGGGTTAAAGCACTTTTAAGCCCATACCAATCACTTTTAACCCATGCTTGTGAGATTGGATGATGAATTGAAATACAAGACTTTAATTCATTATTCATTTAATCACAAAACACACAAAAATCTCTCTCTCTCTCTTCTAGCTTGGCCGGCCACCCTCTTCCTCCTCTTGTTCTTGCTCTCTTGTTCTTCATTTAATTGTTCTAGTAGGCAATTAAGTGAGGGATCATCAAGATCATCCCCTTGGTGTGGACTTGCTTTAGAGAAGAAGATCCGAACGTTCTTCTTTATCGATTCATACAAGACTTAAAGGTAAATATCTTGTGGAATAGATTTTGCTTTGGGATTTAATGGTTTATGTTCTTGGACAAGGTTTGGAGTAGTTTTCTTATAATGCTTCTGCTATCTCGACGATCTAGAACGCTCCAAAACCCTATAGTGGTATCAGAGGGTTGGTTACCCTCTTAATCTTTGTCTTGTTGAATTTATTTCGGTTTTGTGATTATTTGCATGCCAAATTGTTGATAACATGATTTTAATGCTTTTTGGGATATTTGCATGAAATATGTTATTTTTGAAAATATATTGAATTTGGAATTTTTCGGAAATTATTGGATTTGTCGGGTCCAAGAAGAGACTCTCGGGGAGCCGGATTGGAGGTACTGAACGGAGTTTACCGGAGGCCGGGGAGGCCGGCGGTGACCGAGCCCGTTCCTACTCTCGGGCGAGGCCGAAAGTGGCGGCAAGGCCGGTTTAGGCCTTCCAAGGCCCAAAACTGGGCCGTGTATAGTGGGGCTCGGCCCAATGGGCCTTCGGCCCATTGGCTTGGCCCGACTTGGTTCGTGCGTGGTGTTTGATCCGTGTCACGAACCCGCGATCCAATATTTCAAAAACTTTCAAAATTTAATCGGTTTCGATAAACCCGACCAAGCAACTTGGCAAAATTAAAACCGGAATTATTGCATATTATTTGATAACATGATTGTGTGATAACATATTAGATGATGTGATGAGATGTATGATGCATTAGTATCCCATTAGATTTTATCGCTTTCACGGTTTTCATACCGTTAGTATTAGCGTGTAATTATTCTTTTATTCGAGCCCATAAAGTGTAATTATTTTTTATCCGGTCTACGAACCGAGTATTAATTGTAATTATTACTCAAAGACGAGAAGGATGGAAAATCGAGTACAATGACGGTCTTGGAGGAAGTCCAAGAGCTAGTGGGAGCCCGAATGAGAAAGACGAGAATATGTGAAGACTCGTAGAATCCTAAGTTTAGGATGGGCTATAAAATGCATATTTAACGCTTTATGAATGCTTGCTTGAATTATTTAATTAATAACATGCTTGCATGATTAGCTTATAAGTTTATAAGCCATCACCTCACATGCAAAGATTAAAATCAACTTTAATTGTTTGCATGTTTAAAGCGTTGTGAACTATCATCGCACGGGTTGTGATGGATGAGTTCAAATTTGAAACGTGTTTGCACGGGTTGCAAATGACGGATTCAAATGAAGATAGTATGTGATACAATTAGAAACGTCACAACACGGGTTGTTGATGACGGGTTCGTAATTGTACCAAATACTTTCGAATTATTAAACACAACCAAATTACAAACTAATTTGAGTCAAGTGAGATGCCACCCAAATTCACACCCATGTAGAAACATTTTATCGGTGTCGTGCGCCTTAGCGGAGCATCGATCGAATGGGTTATAGATGGGAATGGTAAACTTTGTGGGATGTCGTGCGCCTTAGCGGAGCATCTGCACAAAGTTAACTCGTTAGTGAAAGTTGGTTGACTCAACCACGATTCTTGGCCTGAGGTCGAGCTGGGGCATCGGAAGGGTAAGCCGTGTGTTTTTGAACATACCCTGACTAAGAGTTACACGGGTAGTAATTGGACGGACGTCCTACCTAAACAAGTCAATTGGAGCGGTGCGCCTTAGCGCACTTCAAATGACGAATAAGGGATCTTGGTTTAAAGATTCTAAATCTTAGAATCTTATGGTTGGTGTTTAATTCGGATCTTCGTAAATTTATTCAACCATTCTGATTAAATTTACTTTCTGAGTGTAGAAATGGCTAGTAATTTAACAAACTCGTCTAATTTGTCATTGAGGACTATACTCGAAAAGTGTAAACTCAATGGAACAAATTATCTGGACTGGGACAGAAATTTACGACTTGTGTTAAAGTTGGAACGTAGGGAGTACGTCCTTGATAAGGCTATCCCTGAGGAGCCAGCTGCCAACGCAACGAGGGTCGCTAAGGATGCATACCAGAAACACGTTAGCGACTCTATCGACGTTGCGTGTGTCATGCTGGGCTGCATGAAGGCGGACCTCCAGAAGCAGTTTATGGAGCTATCCCATGATCCGTTTGCAATGTTTGCACATATCAAGGATATGTTCAAGGAGAATGTACGTATTGAAAAATACACTGTTCTCCGAGAACTCATTGCCTGCAAGATGTCAGTAGGCAGCTCCGTAGGTCCTCACGTCCTACAAATGAAGGGGCATTTTAACCATATGACTAGTATCGGTATGTCTATGGAAAAGGAAATGGCTGCGGATTTTATTCTGCAATCCCTTCCTCATGCATATGGTGGGTTCGTCATGAACTATCACATGCATGATATGGACAAGACCGCGTCGGAGTTGCACAACATGCTAGTGACTGCCGAGAAGAGCATAAGGGGCAGTTCGTCCAAAAATGTCTTTATGGTCAAGAAGGGACCTAGCTTCAAAGCTGGTGGTGGCAAGGGTAAAGGCCCAAGGCACCTGACAGGGAAGAACAGACGACCATTTATTCCTAGACCTCCCATGCCCGTACAAGGAAAAGGGAAGGCAAAGGAGTCGGTCTGTTACTACTGTCAAAAGCCTGGTCATTGGAGGAAAGACTGTCAGCAGATGAAGGAGGACCAGAAGAAGGGCGGTGGGGCCGCTGCTTCATCAGGTATTCCATTAGAGCTGTATCTTTCTACAATTAATACCTGGGTACTAGACACTGGAGCTGAGTCTCATGTCTGTGCGGATGTGCAGGTGTTACACAGTAGAAGAGATATGGGGGAAAACGAGGTGGACCTAAGAGTTGGGAACAATACCAGAGTTGCCGCAACTGCCGTGGGTTCTGTGAACCTTGTTTTGCCCAGTGGGCTTGTAATTGAACTTAATGATGTGTTTTGCGTACCTGCTTTCAGCAGGAATATTATCTCAATTTCTCTTCTTGAAAAAGAGGGTTATTATTTTAATATTAAGAATGGGTTTTTTGATATTATGCGCAACAACATGTATTATGGCAATGCTCACACTGTTGGAGGTTTATACATATTAAATATGCAAAACTCGAGATCCAACATGCTCTATAATGTAAATGCTAAGAGGTTTAAAGCTAATGATTTAGACCAAACTCTTATCTGGCATTGTCGTCTAGGTCACATAAATGAGAAACGCATCTCAGCGCGGACTTCTAAGTCAATTCGAATTCCAAACGATTGATAGATGCGAAGCTTGTTTAATGGGCAAGATGACTAAACCGCCCTTCACTGGTTTAGGTGAGAGGGCAGGTGACCTATTGGGTCTGATACATTCAGACGTATGTGGACAAATGAGTACACAAGCCAGAGGTGGTTTAGGCTACTTTATCACATTTACTGACGATTTCAGTAGATATGGTTATGTCTATCTCATGAGACAGAAGTCCGAAGCTTTTGATAAATTCAAAGAGTTTAGGACTGAAGTAGAAAACCAACTCGGAAAAAGTATCAAGGCACGCCGTTCTGATCGGGGTGGAGAATACTTATCCGAGGAGTTTCTTAATTATCTTACTGAAGGTGGAATACTATCTCAGTGGACTCCGCCAGGAACACCGCAACTTAATGGTGTGTCCGAGCGGAGGAATCGAACATTGTTAGATATGGTTCGATCAATGTTAAGTCTCACTGATCTCCCGATCTCCTTCTGGGGTTATGCTCTGCAAACGGCCGCTTTCATAATACACAGGGCTCCGTCGAAAGCAGTGGAAGGGACATCATTCAAAAAATGGTACGGGAAGGAACCCGTTTTGTCCTTCCTAAAAATCTGGGGTTGCGAGGCTTATGTTAAACGGTTGCTTGCAACCAAGCTCGAACCGAGATCAGATAAGTGCACTTTCGTCGGATATCCAAAAGAAACAAAAGGATACTACTTCTACAAACCGAGCGAAAATAAAGTTTTTGTCGCTCGAGGTGGGACATTCTTGGAAAAAGAGTTCATTTCCAAGACAGTCAGTGGGAGGGCTGTTCATCTTGATGAAGTTCTAGATGAGATGGTCACTCGGGAACCACGAGAAGACCCACTAGAAGAGGTAGAGCCAGAAGTGGTCATTGAGCAAGAACCAATAGCTACAGTTAATGAGGACGGTCCGAGGCGGTCTGAAAGGATAAGTCATGCACCTGTCAGATACGGTTTCTTAGTAACTGAAGGTGATGGTTTAGTACTAGTGGACAATGATCCAGCTACCTTTCGAGAGGCTTTGGACGGAACCGACTCTGAGAAATGGCTGGAAGCCATGAGGGAAGAAATGCAATCCATGTCAGATAATCAAGTGTGGGACTTGGTGGATCATACCCCTGACGTAAAAGTCATAGGGTGTAAATGGATCTTTAAAATAAAGATAGACATGGATGGCAAACCTCAGACCTATAAAGCAAGACTAGTAGCAAAAGGTTATAGACAAATCCACGGAATTGACTATGAAGAAACCTTTTCTCCAGTAGCTATGGTCAAATCTATCCGCATTCTACTTGCCGTAGCAGCGTATCACAACTATGAGATATGGCAAATGGATGTCAAAACCGCCTTCCTCAACGGGAGGTTAGCTGAGGACGTTTATATGTCCCAGCCTGAGGGTTTTGAGGATCCAAAGAATAAGGGAAAGATTTGCAAGTTTCTCAAATCAATCTATGGTTTGAAGCAAGCATCTCGAAGTTGGAATCAGCGTTTTGATGAAGTAGTGAAACAGTTTGGCTTCGTCAAAAATGATGATGAACCTTGCGTGTATAAAAAGGCAAATGGGAGCAATATAATCTTCTTGGTACTTTATGTTGATGACATACTGCTCAATGGAAACGATGTCCCTACCTTGCTCTTAACAAAGACTTGGTTAGGTGAGTGTTTCACAATAAATGACTTAGGTGAGGCCTCTTACATCTTGGGGATCAAGATATATAGAGACCGTGCCAAGCGGGTCTTGGGCTTAAGTCAAAGCACTTACATAGACAAAGTGTTGAGACGATTCTCAATGCAAGATTCAAAGAAAGAATTGCTGCCCATGCGTCATGGCATAAAGCTTAGCAAGAAGCAGTGTGCTGAGACACCTGTAGAGCTAGCAAGAATGAATGAGATCCCATATGCTTCGGCTATAGTGTCTATAATGTATGCCATGATATGTACGAGACCGGATGTCTCGTTTGCCCTAAGCTGTACCAGTAGACATCATGTAGGGTTTTGGAGCGTTCTAGATCGTCGAGATAGCGGAAGCAATAAAAGATAATCTACTCCAAACCTTGTCCAAGAACATTTAAACCATTAAATCCCAAAGCAAAATCTATTCCACAAGATGTTTACCTTTATGTCTTGTTTGAATCGATAAAGAAGAACGTTCGGATCTTCTTCTCTAAAGCTAGTCCACACCAAGAGGATGATCTTCAAGATCCTTCACTTAATTGCCTACTAGAACAATTAAATGAAGAACAAGAGAGCAAGATGATGGTGAGGAGAGGGGTGGCCGGCCACAATGAGAGAGAGAGAGGATTTTTGTGTGTTTTGTGACTTAATGAATTAATGAATTAAAGTCTTGCATTATAATTCATCACCCAACTCACAAGTATGGGTTAAAAGTGATTGGTATGGGCTTAAAGGTGCTTTAACCCATACCCCTAAAATCACTCACCTCTTAATCCACAATCACCAACTAAGCATGGCATTGTGTGGCCCCCACAATGGCCCCACCAAGTGGGCCGGCCATATGGCCTTATTGGGCCCTTATTGGGCCCTCATGCCACCGTTGGCAGATCAGCGCAAGACTCGCTCTTGCCCGATCCATCATAAGTGGTCTCTAGTAAAACATTATGATTACCCAAGGTGCACGATGATCGATAATTCGACTTAACCTTTGTGCGTACAAGTCACCATCCTTTTATCTCTAGATATCCCAATTGATCTCAAGGCATAGAGTCGTCTCCCTTGTTCAATCAATCATTGTTACTTGATATGCGAGATGACTGAGAAATGATAACCCGTATCATTTGCATGGCCATGCTTTTTCTCTCAGTCAGTCTCCATCAAGAGGCCTTCTAACGGATATCTTTCCCATACCGTAGTATGAGGGATAAATCCCTTAGCCGTCTTCCGTGTCACTCATGCAACCCGTTCCGCCACCCAATCATGACCTTTATAGCAATCCTTTTACAGAAAGCGTTTGGCGCAAGTTAAAGCCGTACGTTCATTGCATAGTGATCACAAAGACTCCTTGGTCTAAGGACGTCGTGACAAGCTATCGCATCTGAATATGTTTATGGCTTAATCTATGAAAACACTATTCAATGCGGGTCGTCCGATATCAATCACCTCATGATATCTATGATATGGTTCCAGGATCCCACATCCTTATGACAAGTAGAACTACGTCATTAAGAACCATCCTCATACTGGTCGCTTTTAAGGAAGCATAGGTTGACCAGGGACTCGTTAAGTGTGATCCGTACAGATTTATGGTTCTACTACTTTAGTGGTCATAAATCAGATCATGCTTAACATATTACTTCAACACATAAGTAATATAAAGCCGTTTATATTTATACATTACAAACGATGATATTTGAACATAGACGTTTACAGGCTAATACCAATTGGACTAGGGCACAAATGCTATCACATCAATCCAAACCCGGTGAGGCACACTGGATGGCAATCAAGGCGATTCTCAAATATTTGAGAAAAACCAAAGACGCTTTTCTTGTATACGGGGGCAGAAATGATGATCTCGTCGTCAAAGGATATGTCGACACTAGTTTCCAGACAGACCCCGATGACTTTAAGAGTCAGTTGGGATATGTGTTTACGTTGAACGGTGGAGCATTTAGCTGGAAAAGCAAGAAGCAGGATACCATTGCCGACTCTACGACCGAAGCTGAGTACATTGCCGCATCTGAAGCGGCAAAAGAGGCTGTATGGATCAGGAGTTTCATGGCTGGGTTAGGTGTAATTAAAAACCCGTCTAACCCAGTAGACTTATATTGTGACAACACCGGGGCCATTGCGCAAGCTAAGGAACCCAGGGCACATAACAGATCCAAACATGTACTCAGAAAGTATCACATCATCCGCGACATAGTTGCTAGAGGTGACGTGAAAATCCACTACGTTGCAACTGATGATAACACAGCCGACCCCTTGACCAAGGCTCTTCCACAAGCAAAACATGATAAACATGTCAGGTCAATGGGTATAGACTGGGACTTAGATTGGAACTAAGGGCAAGTGGGAGATTGGTAGCATTTGTGCCCTAGTCCAATTGCTATTAGCCTGTAAACGTCTATGTAAAATATCATCGTTTGTAATATATATATAAAACGGCTTTATGTTACTTATGTGTTGAAGTAATATGTTAAGCATGATCTGATTTATGACCACTAAAGTAGTAGAACCATAAATCTGTACGGATCACACTTAACGAGTCCCTGGTCAACCTATGCTTCCTTAAAGCGACCAGTATGAGGATGGTTCTTAATGACGTAGTTCTACTTGTCATAGGGATGAGGGATCCTGGAATCATATCATAGATATCATGAGGTGATTGATATCGGACGACCCGTTTTGAATAGTGTTTTCATAGATTAAGCCATAAACATATTCAAATGCGATAGCTTGTCACGACATCCTTAGACCAAGGAGTCTTTGTGATCACTATGCAATGAACGTACGGCTTTAACTTGCGCCAAACGCTTTCTGTAAAAGAATTGCTATAAAGGGCATGATTGGGTGGCCGATCTGCCAACGGTGGCCTGAGCCTAGAGGGTCACACACATTCAAGACGGATAACTTGAGACAAGGAAACATTGATGTTTCTTGAGGTGTAATATATGGACAAAATTGGAAGTTTTGTGCCATAGGTTCGGTTTGAGAGAATAATTAGCGAATCGAGAAAAATTGAGTTTTTCGTCGATATCGCGTCGGACTTTGTTTGATAAGTGACGACAAAAGGGTCGGGCGACTTTTGGACACGGCATGAGACAACACGGGAGGGCCCATTGGGTCGGCCCATGAAGCCTCATGGCCGGCCCATTAAGGGCCCAACAAGACCTCATGGCTGGCCCACATGGTGGGTCCATGTGTGGGGGCCACACAACACCATGCTTAGTTGGTGATTGTGGATTAAGAGGTGAGTGATTTAAGGGGTATGGGTTAAAGCACTTTTAAGCCCATACCAATCACTTTTAACCCATGCTTGTGAGATTGGATGATGAATTGAAATACAAGACTTTAATTCATTATTCATTTAATCACAAAACACACAAAAATCTCTCTCTCTCTCTTCTAGCTTGGCCGGCCACCCTCTTCCTCCTCTTGTTCTTGCTCTCTTGTTCTTCATTTAATTGTTCTAGTAGGCAATTAAGTGAGGGATCATCAAGATCATCCCCTTGGTGTGGACTTGCTTTAGAGAAGAAGATCCGAACGTTCTTCTTTATCGATTCATACAAGACTTAAAGGTAAATATCTTGTGGAATAGATTTTGCTTTGGGATTTAATGGTTTATGTTCTTGGATAAGGTTTGGAGTAGATTTTCTTATAATGCTTCCGCTATCTCGACGATCTAGAACGCTCCAAAACCCTACAATAAGGCAATGTCGTATACATACAATGTATAAGCCCTAGCCAAGAATCACATGAAATTGTGAAAGGACTGGCTTGTCCTACTCCAATGTCCAAAACTGGGGCGATGAGATTAACTCACTTCATTTTTGGGTATGCGGAGATCTTGGTTTAGATTCAAACTCAAGAATCAGAAATGCTCATAATCAAGTATCTCTCACTTCAACTTAATTAAGAATCTAATTTATTTTAATGTGTAGATTAATTGCACCGTCGCAACCCAAATCAACACGTTCTGGCAGTGAAGCCTTAAAGTCTCTTTTGTTGAGTGACAGGCTGTCACCAACTTCCTAGTTTGGGAGAGGAACTTGAAGCTTGCCCTTCAGTATGACAGAGAAGAGTATATCCTTACGAATAAGCCTATAAAAGTGCCTGCAGATGATGCCAGCGAAGCCGATAAGAACGCTTATGACAAGTACATAAGCGATCGACAAGATGTTGGCATACTCATGGTCGGGTCCATGGAAAATGACACCCAGGACCAGTTCATGCATCTTATGGACAATCCACAAGAGATGATGGAGGAAATCAAAGTATACTACCAGAAGAATGCTCATGTCGAAAGATACGACACTCTTAGGGAGTTGTTCTACAGCAGGCTGAATGCTGGTGAGGTAGTGAACCCACATGTCCTCAAGATGAAGTGACTCTTTGATCGCTTGGCCAGTCTAGGTCACAGCTTCACAGAGCAGCTGAAATAAGACATAGTCATGATGTCGCTTCCAAAGGTTTATGGAGATGTAATCATAAGTTACAATCTTCATAATATGGAAAAGACTATGAAGAAACTGCATGGGATGTTGGTGACAGCAGAGAAAAATCTTAAGGGCAAGACCCCTGAGGTTCTGATGGTCAATAAGGGTGTCAACTTCAAAAGAGCTGGCAAACCTACTGGCAAGTCACCAGGACATTCCAACAAGGACAAGGCACCAGCAGTGGCGGGTAAGGGTAAGGCGCCATTGCACCTAGCTGGGCAGATAAGGGCACCCAGAGGTCCGAAGATCCAAGCGGTTCCTAGAACCGAAGGGAGTACTTCGACCTCAGAGGTAGTCTGTTACTACTGCCAGCAGCCAGGTCATTGGAAGAATGATTGCAGGCAGCACAAGGAATATGTGAAGAGCTTGCAGAAGGGAGGACACCCTTCAGGACCTTGATCAGGTTTTGACGTTGTTGAGTATAATCTCAACGTTACATGGGTAGTTGATACCAGAGCAGAAACTCACATTTTTGTTAATCTGCAGGATCTGGAAAGTAAGAAGCTCCTTGGGAAAGGCGAACGGGATATGAGAGTCGGAGACAACAGTTCGGTGTCAACGACGGCTGTCGGTTCTGTTAGTCTTAGGATGCCCACATGGCTTATTTTAGTTTTGGACGATGTATTATGTGTACCTACATTTAGTAGGAATATTATTTCAGTGTCCAGTTTGGACAAACTTGGTTTTGTATTTGCCATAGACAATGGCTTATTTACTGTATCAAGAAATAATATTGTTTATGGCACTACATCTATGGTTGGTGGATTATACATTTTAAATATTGATAACTCTAACTACAGTTCAAACTATAACGTAAATAAGAGGTTGAAGTCGGATGACTTAAACCAGTTAGTGATGTGGCACTGTCGTCTAGGCCACATAAGCGAGAAACGCGTCTCGACACTTCACAAGTGTGAGCTATTAAGCCCGTTTGAATTCACACCAATCGAGAGATGCGAATCTTGCATTATGCAAAAAATGACAAAGGCGCCTTTTGGCGGCTTAGGTGAAAGGGCGAGTGATCTCTTGGGCCTAATACTTTCAGACGTATGTGGGCCCATGAGTACACAAGCCTGGAGAGGTTCCAGATACTTCATAACCTTTACCGACGATTTTAGTAGGTATGGGTATGTCTATTTAATGGGACATAAGTTGGAATCCTTTGATAAATTCAAAGAATTCCAGAATGAAGTACAGATCGAGGTGGCGAGTACTTAGATCAAGAATTTCTCAGTCACCTAAGGGATAACGGTATACTCTCAGAACTAACTCCGCCAGGAACCCCTCAGCTGAATGGTGTTTCCGAACGGAGGAACAGAACCCTGCTTGACATGGTTCGTTCCATGATGAGTCACGCCGACTTTGTTCTCTATGGCCGCATTCATTTTCAATCAGGCACCTACAAAGGCAGTGGAGACCACTCCATTTGAGGTTTGGCAAGGGAAAGCTCCCAAGCTGTCTTTCCTCAAGATCTGGGGTGCAATGTTTACGTCAAGCGGTTTCTTGGTGGTAAACTCGAACCCAAGGCAGATAAGTGTGTCTTTGTAGGGTACCCTAAAGAAACCATGGGGTACTACTTCTACAAACCCGAAGAGAACAAAATCTTTGTTGCTCGAGGAGGGGTTTTCTTGGAAAGACAATTCTTATCCAAGAATCCTAGTGGGAATCATGTGCTTCTTGAAGAAATTCGAGAAGACACAGAACAGCCTACAGAAGATATAGAGGTACCCGAAAAGGTAAATGATCCAAGTCCTATTCCAACAAAAACTCCTGTAGGACCAAGGAGGTCTGAAAGATCTCGTCAAAACCCAGTCAAATATGGCTTCTTAGCCACAGAGGGTAATGACTTGATTGTTGTGGATCAGGATGATCCCGCAACAGTTCAGCAAGCCTTGTCCAGTCCTAACTCCAAAGAATGGCAGAATGCCATGAATGAGGAAATGAAGTCCATGAAAGACAATCAGGTCTGGAACTTAGTAGACATCACACCTGGGATAAAACCCATAGGGTCCAAGTGGATATTTAAGTTAAAGACAGATATCGACGGAAAGCCTCAGACTTACAAAGCAAGACTGGTTGCAAAAGGTTATCGTCAAATCCAAGGCATGGACTATGATGAGACTTTTTTGCCAGTAGCGATGATTGAGTCAATTCGGATGATGTTAACCATTGCAGCATATTTCGATTACGAGATATGGCAAATGGACGTCAAAACCGCATTCCTTAATTGGAATTTGCAGGAGGATATCTATATGACCCAGCCAGAAGGTTTTGTCGATCCAAAACATCCGGAAAAGGTGTGTAAGCTGCAACGATCCATTTATGCATTGAAGCAAGCTTCCAGGAGTTGGAACTTACGGTTCGATGAAGCCGTAAAAGAGTTTGGGTTTATCAGGAATCCAGATGAACCATGTATCTATAAGAAGAGCAGTGGGAGTAACATAGTGTTCCTAGTGCTATGTGTCGACGACATACTGGTCATGGGAAATAAAATCCCAACCTTTCTTGAGGCAAAAGCTTGGTTAGGAAAGTGTTTCTCCATGAAGGACTTAGGAGAGGCCGCTTACATTCTAGGGATCAGGATCTATAGAGATCGATCCAAGAGAATTTTAGGCCTAAGTCAGAGCACCTACATAGATAAAGTGTTCAGAAGATTCTCAATGCTTGACTCTAAGAAAGGGAACCTCCCGGTAAGACATGGCATCAAGCTCAGCAAGAAACAGTGTCCTAAAACACATGATGAGCTTAAGAAGATAGAGGGAATCTCGTATGCTTCGGCAGTGGTATCCATCATGTTTGCCATGATCTGTACGAGGCCTGACGTATCGTTTGCCCTCAGCTGTGCCAGCAGATTCAGTCTAACCTAGGCCAAGATCACTGGACTGTCATCAAGTGTATCCTCAAATATCTAAGGAGAACAAAGGACGCCTTCTTAGTGTATGGCGGGATAGAGGGAAAACTAAGCGTCACTGGATATGTTGATGCTAGTTTTCAGACAGACCAAGATGACTATAAGTCTCAAGGTGGGTATGTGTTCATGTTGAACGGGGGAGCTTTCAGTTGGAAAAGCTTTAACGAAGCGACAATAGCCGACAACACCACGGAGGCGGAATACATAGCTGCGTCAGAGGCAGCTAAGGAGGCGGTGTGGGTCAGGAGCTTCTTGAGTGGATTAGATTTACTGTCGCGAACGTCTGATCCCGTGAGCTTAAGGTGTGACAGCTCAGGGGTCGTAGCACTCGCTAGAGAGCCTAGATTTCACAACAGGACCAAGCACGTCGAGAGAAAGTATCATATCATCAGAGAGATGGTTGATAAAGGCGAAGTAGAGATAAGCTACGTTTCAACGCATGATAATCTAGCTGACCCCTTAACTAAGGCACTACCGCAGCCTAAGCATGAGGAGCATGTCAGGGGAATGAGTTTAGATTGGAATACCAATTAGGTCTAGGGCAAGTGGGAGACTGTTGGGTTTTTGTGCCCTAGCACAATGTATATTCAATCTAATCATGTAATAAAGATTATTAGTTGAAATAAAATTGGCATTCATATTACTAAGTGTTGTAGTAATATCTTAAGTATTTATTATTTTTTTAATAATATATATGTGCGCCGTTACACCTTCTAACGCCACACAGACCGAGTGCCCCGTTACACCTGCTAACGGCATACGCCGTCTGTGCGCCGTTACGCTCTCTAACGGTGCACAGGCGGTGTGCGCCGTTACGCTCTCTAACGGCGCATAGACGACGTGCGTCGTTAGCAAGTGCAACGACGCACTCGGTCTGTGTGCCGTTAGAAAGTGTAACGGCGCACGCAGTCTGTGCGTCGTTACAAAAGATAACGGCACCATCAACTATGGAAACGGTGACGGTAGGTTTTGTAACTGCGCACAGACGGCGTGCGCCATTACATTCTCTAACGGCGCACACTCTTGTGTGCTCTGTTATAAACTGGAACGGCGCACACTGTGCGCTGTTACAGTTTGTAACGGCGATGTTGTAACGGTGTGCGCTGTTACGGTTTGTAACTGCGCACAAACGCTCTGTAACGGCGCATATAACGTGTGCCGTTACAAGAAAAAAAACTGATAATGCCTTTTTTTCTGAGAAAATACCCAACTTACTTATTAACATACACCATGAAAACTTATTATAATACTCTCCTTTTCTTAAATTTAAACCTAAAACAAGTCACAAATCTAACATGTTTCATCATTGATAAACACCGCTAAGGATGTGATCTCTCCCGATGAACTTGATAAGTATGCATCTTATTCAATTTCTGATATATTTTTATCTATTCTTTAACTCGTCTTAAACCCTATTTGACATTAAGTTGCCCTCATTTCTCCTCTATTTTCCTTCATATGTACTTCAAGTATTTGCATGACACATTGCAGTCTTTTCGCATTTTGGGATATAAATGCAAGAAAGGACTATTTTGGAGCAGGACACAACGCGTGTACTCGAACTATACGGGCTCGTGTGCACTGTTTAAGATATTCAACTCGATCCCGTGCACTAGCCTGCATACCACACTCAAGGAAGGTTCTGCCTGGCTCCGTGTATTCTTACACGGGGTTGTGTATTCGATCCGTGTAAAGGCGGTGGAGATGGAGGTGGTGGCGGTGGTGGTTGTGGTGGAGGAGATGGAGGAGGTGGCGACGGAGAGGGAGGAGATGGTGGTTGTCGTGAAGATGGTGGAGGGGACGAGGATGGTGGTGGTGGTGGTGGTGGTGATGGAGGAGATGGAAGTGATGGCGGTGGTGGTGGAGGAGAGAGAGAGAGGTATTTTTTTGAAAATTAAATGAATAGTGAATGGTATTTTAGTATTTTTATTCAATTTAGAAATAATTATTTACCGCTGAAGGTTATTTTAGAATTTTCACACGTTAAAAATGTTAAAAAAATGGACGGAATGAGTAACAGTGAGAAAAATGAAATTCTTGAGTATTCACCCTGACACAAAAAAAATTTAACTGTAATTACGTGATAATGTGACATATTCAAGTGTAGTCATTTGAAATTACCACTAGTTTTATTTTTGACAAATGAATCATCCCTAAATTTTATTTCAAGACATTTGCAAATGATCTTAGCTTTGTTTTTTATCGTTGAAATTAAAATGAATTTGTTTGTGGTGAATTCGGGCCTCAGACTCTGTTTTCCGCCTCCATTATATTTGTACAGTCTCGGTTTTTCTCTCTTCCTGGATGGCGATAGCAGAGTGTAGCGGTTAATGGGTGTTGCTTTTTCGTGTATGGAGTGACTGACCGATCGGTTTGTTCCGCCACAAACCGTGAACCAATATAACTTTCCAGGTCATTGTTAACTGTTGGCAAATTTATTTTGATTTCCTCGAGATTACAACACTTTACGGATTCTTTTTCACTTTTGTTTGGTGGACTTTAGAAATTGTTTAGGGTTAGTGATTCGATTGAGTTATTTTTTATGCCAGCATATTCAATCGGTGAAATTTTTAATTGACGCTCTTGCACTGTTCTTCTTTTTCTTTAATTGTCAGTACTGTGATTTTGAGTACCCTTTGCCCCACCTCTCCAAAAGAAGTCTGTACGTGTTGAACTCATTTAGGGAACAATGAATTACACCTTCTTAGGAATGTTAATCTTTGGATTAACAATGCAGTTACTGAGTTTGCTCCTTATTGATTGTGCATAACCATGTTGTAGTCGAGATGATTTGGTTGCTGAAAGTCCAAACACATTGGTTTAGACGTCAACTAGAATTAGCTCATATAAATGTCTCATTTGGTTTGTATCAAATTAGGAAACGAAAGTGAACACTCATTTGAGACAATAGGATGCTTGCGTATTTCCTTGTATCAATCAAATAAATTAGTAAAACCATTCCCAAGTTTGAAACTAATTCTTGAATATCGGAGTTGGGTTACAAGCCTATGTTTATACAAGCCAATAATTTTGGTGAACTTTAGATTTGTCTAGGATTAATAATTTATCTTTACTTCATAAATCACAGGTTGGACATGAAAATCTTCAGGGTACTGCAAGACACTAATTATAATGAAATGATCTGCACGCAGCGCTAGGATATTAATCTCTCCTTATTTAACGAAATTTTTTCTATTATTCAGCTTTCGACAACATAATCGCACTCACATTTCCCTATTATAATAATAATTATTATAATAATCCCTCTTAGCATGAAAACCCTAAAAAATTCCTTGACATCTAGGCTGATTAGCTATGAGGTTTGCATGAGAAATCTCCCTGGTTTCAGAGCTCATCCTGTAGGTCCATGGAAAAAGGAGCATGATTATGCTATATATAAACATCTTCTTTTCTTAAAAGTTATGAGTTGTTTATAACTCTAGTCATGTAGCACAGAATGATTAAGACGGGCCTAGTAGCAATCTAGGGTCTCGATTGAAGCTAAGGAATCAGGTGACCCACAGACGAAATGAAGATTTGAGAAGAATGATGGCATAAGTTTGGCCCTTAGCGAAGCTTGGTATAATTCTCCGAGTGAGGCCGCCGCAACAGTCATGTTTTTGAATGATAACAGTTTTGCTGTTTCATTCCCTAGTGGATCCGGAAGTGAATTCAGATAGGCTTGTTTGAGGTTGACATCATCTATTCCGTTTAAGGAATAAAATAGTCGGGACATGACCTCATAATGTTTCTCCAGATCTTACAATTAGACAGAGTGGAAGTGTGTGATAAGGTACACAGGTTCTTTAGACTTATAGTTGATGACGGATTCAGATACTATATAGCAAGAAATTCACGGCACCCTTGTTTTTGAATGATCCCAATTGGGCTATGATGAGACGCCCCAGTTATCAAATCAATCAAACAGTGTTACTGCTAGTTTAGTTGAGGTCACATACATGTAAAGTAATAAATGCATCGATGCTTAGTGCACGACTACTTCATGAGTATCAATCATTCATATTCTCCTTCGTAAGTTAGCCGATCAAATAATATGCTGAATGTTTCTGAAAATTCATTTTGAGATAGTTATTTGTCTTGACAGTTGACAATATAGTAATGATTTACGATTCTATGATATATATGCATACAATTTGGACACGTGTAAATATTGCTAATTAGTTTTGGACTAGAAATATGGGGACTGTACTCCAGTTTGCGTTTGATTTTCAGGTATTTCATTAGTTCTTGTCAGGATAAATGGAAATGTTTTACCAGCGTTAAAGGAAAGATCGTTCGTATCATTTTCTTGTCAACCACAAAATTTAGTACCATGTCTTGATTTGTCATATATACCGACTATGGCGGATATTGCAGTCTACATCCACCAGGAGTTTATCTTCTTTATTCATTCTGGAGTGGGATGGTGGTATTGGAAACTAGACGAAAACTTTTCCCTAGAGAGCATGTGGTAGTACAATTTTGAGTTGGGATTGATTGAGTTCTCAAATTGGTCATTCCTCGGTCTGAATGAAATCTATTTTCTCACCGTCTTGACAACATTGACTTGCTAATCAATCCGTTAAGTACTAAATCATATTTCATACCACAGTCTATATTATCAGTTGACTAAGTGTAATAGGTAAGGAAAATTTGTTGTCGTCTGCCTTGATTGTTAGGATGATGTTATTATACCAATAGGTTTAGAAAATTAGGCCAAGTTCAACCACAAGAAACAATGTAAAAGTAATGGTAACATGTTTATTAATATCATGAAATTGCAGGGTTCTGAACTTGTGATGTGGGTCATGTAAGTAAAGGCTAGACTTAGATAAACATGATTGTTTTAGATTATCGAAAAGTAGCAGCATGTGAAGTATTCTATTAGTATGGACTAGTATAATATTAATGGGGAATTTCGTGTGTTTGAAGGGAAGTTAGAGGGAAAGAGGAGAGAGAGAGTACATGTGAGGAAAAGTGGAGGAGTGGAAGAGCTAGCAATGCACGCATGTTGCTTCAGAGCCTTTTCTCCTTAGTTTAATCTTCACCCTCTCTTTTTGAATACACTACACATAACCTTTTTCCTAATTAATTTTCCTATCTATAAGTCCTCTTTACTTGTTTAGCTGCTGCTACACTTATTCTCTGTCTCTTCGAAAAGTAAGGAGTCACGAACGCAATCATATTACGCATAAATCAACACCTTCTGCTGACATTCTATACTTTATACACTTGTTATATATCAGAGGTAAAAAATCTCATTCTCTGTTATGCAGTAACTGTAAGAGAAGGGAGAGAGAGAGAGAGAGAGAGAGAGAGGAATGACTAGTTTTACAGCTTAAGAAGACTGAACAATCTTGCTTCGAAAACTGATACTTTTCTAGTCAGACTGTTTGATGGATTTTTAAGTGGACAATGAATTATGCAAGTAACTTTTTATGGTCCTAGCCAGTCCTAGACGTGGCCTTTATAACTATAACGCATTCATGTAATTTGTAAAGGTTGTGATGTGTTGTATATCACTTCTCTTTGGACTTTGATCCAATAGGCTGTCCAAAAAGAGGAATGTAAATGTCAATGCCAATGCCAATGATCATCATCCCTCCCCTATTAAAGTTGCTAGAAAGTGGTACTGAAGTTTACAGGAAAATCTACCATAATTTATCTTCAACTATGATTATAACAAGACAATTGTTCAATTGGTTTGCTTGATGTTGTACTTGTTAATGTCGAGGAGAGTGGAAGAGAAGGAAGGGTTATTATCAATTGGTTAAATTATGATAATGTACTCTTTAATTTCTTTTCTTAAACATGAACTCTGACCTCCAAATCAAAATATAATGAGTCTGAGCATTATATCAATTCTGGAATGTGCTTACTCTAGCGGGCATTCTTAATTCAAAAGGCATGATTATTCCAAGTTATGTGACCGCGGCTCTGTGTTTTGCAGTGATAAAAGAAAAGACCCAAGAGAGCCGCATTAGTTGACAGTGCTTACAGGCAAAGCAGCTAGAGCTTTGGCAATAATGCCTCATTATACAATCAACAGCATGTTCGGAGGTGCTTCATTTTTCCACTTCTCCCTATCCAAAGTAAGTGATTCATTTCTCCACTTGTCCATATTTTATCCATTAGTGTGAAGCAAGCCTTGAGATTGTAATGCAATCATTAATCCAGTGAGTTAAGAGATGGGTTAGTAAGAGAGTTAACGGAATATATAATATTTGGAGAGAAGAATGGATGTATGAAATTGAAGGAGATAGTTAATTTGGTGTTTATTACAAGTGAAGTAAAATGGCAGATGAGACTCTAGGCATGGCTGTCCATTCCATTTATAAGTGTGTGCGTGCGTCTCGTAGTGGTAGTAGCAGTAGATGCTCTCTGCTCTCTCCTTCTCTTTCTCTTTGCTGAGTGGTTTCTTTAATATATACCGCATGAACTTGTTCTCTGCCTCCTCCACCGATCGATCCTTCCCTTGTTCTCTGCATTTTCCCTAATGGAGCGACACCGCAGAGATAACCCTTCCTTCTCTTCCACTCTCCTCGACTCTATCTACAGGTCCATCGACCAAGGAGAACCCCTCCACAACACCTCTTTCCGCACACAGGAACAACTCATGGACAAGAAACTCATCCTCCGCCGTAAATCCATGGAGGATTTCGACAGAATTGGCTCTTCCGACTCTGGCTTCTCATCCTCAGAATCAGGGACAAGTAGTGTGAAATCAAACCCCCCGCCCTGTTACAATTATGCTTCGCAGAGGCCCAAATCGACGCGCAACAGCTACAACTCCATGGATTTACAGCAGCGCCAAGGTGGTGGACTCGTCAAGACCAAAGCCAGAGCTCTCAAGAAGGTGAAGCAGCCAATCTCACCCGGAGGCCGCCTCGCTAACTTCCTCAACTCCATTTTCACTTCAGTGAACGCAAAGAAACCCAAGATCGACAATTCTGACCCCAAACGTTCCTCGGCGTCGAGGCCTTGCCTGAGTAAAACACCTTCCTCTCAAGACAAGGCCACTAAAAGATCGGTGAGGTTCTGCCCCGTGAGCGTGATCGTGGGCAAGGATTGCAGGCACAAGAAGAATCTGCACCAAGAGGACCTCAAGTTCAGTCATGTTTTGGAAGAGAAGCGCCGAGTTCAGGAAGCTGCGCAAGATCTTCTCAAGAACTATCGTCAGATTCAGAATCAAACACTTAGTGACGCCGACGACGATGATGCAAGCTGTTCGAGTTCTGATCTATTTGAATTGGATAATATTTCCGTAATTGGGATGGAGAGGTACCGGCAAGAATTGCCAGTTTACGAAACGACGCACCTCGGCACCAATCGGGCCATTGCCAACGGCTTCATTATTCTGTAATGGCAATCAAGTAATTTACGATTTTCATTTTTCTTCTTGGATAGTTATTACTTATTAGTGGTTTGGAGGTTTACATCTTTTCTTTAATGATATTAATTCCATATTATTATTTTTAATTAATATCGTTATTGTTTTTAATCTTTCTTCTCTAAAGTTATACATAACAATCATGAAGCCAAGAATGAGTAGACAGATCTTCAAAGCATGCTAGTGGAAAATCGTCGTTGTCTTTTTCAAACCGCATTCACTCTATCCACACGTACGGCATCAAGTTCTTTCGTGCGACCTCAATACTTTGCCTGTATAAATTACAGAAGAAAACTCTTATACCACTTGACCCCATAATTAGAAGTTGGAGATGAGCTCCTTGTTTGAATGGAATATGGAAATGGAGCCATCTATATCATATGTCTATATGATAATAAAAAATTTAAGTTGACAAGTAGAGATCCCAATAAACTTTATCAAACAGTTATATCAATACACCATTTTGTCACAAGGACGGCGTACACAGAGAAGGTGCGCAGTCCTAAGCCAAGGCAAGGACTGCGCACGGTATATGTGCGCAGTCACAAGGCACGGCAAGGACTGCGCACCACAATGTGCGCAGTCACAAGCCCAGGACTGCGCACGCAAATGCGTGTGCGCAGTCTGTACATTATGACCATAATTGATCGACCGTTGGCAACGGTCGGATGTGTAGCCGTTGCAAATTAGACCGTTGCCAAGGACCGCGCACACATTGAATGTGCGCAGTCCTTAGCTTGTGCCTGCGCACATTTTTGGGTGCGCAGTCATCAACTTTCTGCCTATAAATGGCAGAAAGTTGATGTTGTGTTGTGGGAGTGATTTTGGATAATTGGTGTTGTGTTGAGAGGTACAAATTGAGGGTGCAAATATACGATTTGTAGAGGCAAATAAACTCATCAAGAATCCGAAGACATCGTATGTGCACATCATTCGTCCATTGTAAGGTATGTTCGTGTGTCCATTGTTCGTGTGTAAGTATATACATCGTTTTATTTCGAAATAGAATTTAGTGATTATCGTTTGTTAGTATATATATCATCGTAAGTATATATATCGTTTTATTTCGAAATAGAATTTAGTGATTATCGTTTGTTAGTATATATATCATTGTAAGTATATATATCGTCTTAGTAATTAGTGATTGTTGAAAACGTAGATAAAAAATGGATCGATCGTGGATGGGAATGGATAGGTCAACAAATGCTTTCAAGAAAGGTGTTAGCAGTTTCGTAATTTTTGCGAGAGAAAATGGTATACAATACGGCCCAGATCGATTCAAGTGCCCGTGTTCGACATGTTGTAATTTTCGTTTCTACGAGATGCCGATCATTTGTACACATTTACTTAGGAAAGGGTTCATGGCATATTATACAATATGGACCGAACATGGCGAAGTGGGAGAAGTCGGGGAGAGCAGTAACCAGGGTCTTCGTTATTCCCCTGTTCACAGTCCCGTGGTTGATCATGTTCATCAGTTCGTGCATGATGTAGACCCATGGCGAGATGTTAGAGTTGAACCACTTGGAGAAGCAACTGATATGGCGATTTAAGTAGATGCTGATGCTGCTAGAGCAACGACAAGAAAGTACAAGCAGTTGGTGGCAGAGATGGAGAAACCATTGTATGATGGTAGCGATGATACAGCGTTGGCCGCACTGCTGCAAATTCTGTCAATCAAACATAAGACGGGGATGACAGACACGGCATTTGACGATGTAGCTGCGTACGTTTCCAGCAAGTTGCCGCAACCCAATGCGCATGTGGCAAACTACGCATCAGCGAAGCAGAAATTGAAGTCAATAGAATTGCCGTTGGTGAAATATGATGCATGTTACCACGGTTGCATATTGTACTACAAAGAGTACATATATTCCACAGAGTGTCCAGTATGTGGAGATTGTCGGTACGAATATGCTGGAAGTTTGACTATGGCAAAGAAGACATTATGGTATTTTCCATTGGCACCGCATTTGCAGCGACTATTTGCCGTACCTGAGACGTCTGAGTGGATGCGTTGGCACGGTGAGCGGGAGCGGGTGGACGATGATACACTCGAAAATCCAGCAGACGGAGAAGATTGGATTACGTTTGACAGGACATACCCGAGTTTTTCAGCAGAAATTCGTAACGTGCGCCTCGCCATTGCAACTGACGGTTTCTGTCCGTTCGGACCAAACACACCGCCTTATAGCCTTTGGCCCGTCGTCGCTATCCCGCTAAATTTCTCCCCATCAATTGCAATGAAGAAGGAATACAATCTGCTGACCATGTTGATATCTGGTCCAAAGTCACCAGGTAAATGTTTGAATAATTTTATGAGGCCATTGATCGATGAGTTGCAGGAACTATGGCATCAAGGTGTTCCGACATGGGATGGGTTTAAGGATGAAGCTTTCCAAATGCATGCTGCAGTGATGTGGACGATTAGCGACTATCCAGGGCTGGGCATGTTGGGTGGAATTCAAACAAAAGGTTACAAGGCTTGTCCTATATGCATGGACGACATTGATTCCAATCATAAACGGGGGAGAACGTCGTACTTGGGTGCACGCAGGTACTTACATCGAAGGCATCGATTGCGTCGGGCGAGACAAGCTTTTAATGGAACAGTTGAAGAAAGAGACGCGCCTCGTATCTGTTTTGGGGAGGAAGTATTTTCATTCATATTGCAAAATGAATATCCAGTACAGAGTTTGGACCCGCTGTTGAAACCCAGGGCAACTCGGGAGAAGTATTGTTGGACGCACAAAAGCATATTCTGGGAGCTGGATTATTGGAAGACTCATCAAGTGAGACATGCCCTTGATGTGATGCATATAGAGAAGAATGTGTGCGACAATGTGATGAGCACTGTTATGGGAGTTGGTGGGAAGACTAAGGATGATGAAAAGGCCCGATTCACGTTACAGGATTTGAACGTGCGACCGCATCTTTGGCCTGTACATGGTAATGACGGAAAATGGGTTCTCCCTCAGGCAGGGTATGTTGTGAAGCCAAAAGATCGTGGAGAAGTACTTGACCATCTTAGGATGGTCAAGTACCCAAGTGGGTATGCGGGAAGTCTGAAGAATAAAATAAAGGAAGACAAAAGATTTTACGGGCTCAAGACGCACGACTGTTACGTGTTGATTCAGAGGATATTTCCGATTATGATTCGAAAATACGTCGATTCAGAAGTAGCAGACGTATTGGTCGAGTTGGGAACATTTTTTCAGAAGTTGTGTGCCAGGAAGTTAAAAAAATCCACCCTCATCCAGATGAGAGAAGACATCGCGACGATTCAATGCAAGTTGGAGATGATTTTTCCCCTGGCATTCTTCACAATATAGGCCCACCTACCTATACATCTTGCAGATAAGGTTTTGCGAACTAGACCAGTTCACTTCACGTGGATGTTTTCGATTGAAAGGTATGTGATATTTAAGTTATCGGCTAGTACAGTTCATTTGATCTTAAATGAAGTTGAATTTATACTTTAACTTGCAGGCAACTCGATGAGTACAAGAGAAGTGTGCGTAACATGCGATATCCTGAAGGGTGCATAGCGCAACAATATTTGATGCACGAGTCAGTTATTTTCACTCGCATGTACCTAAATCGGGGTACCTCGTCCATTCCCGACGCGGTGAATGCAACCATGGTACATGACATCTCGGTAGTGTCTCAGTTGACTGAATTGCGTAGCGTCGTTCGCAATTCAAAATTGCCAAGAGATGAGTTGTTTTGGGCCCATTGGACAGTCACGGAGAATTGTGCAGAGATGGATACATTCGTAGACACGCATGAAAACTGGTTCAAAAGAAAACAACCCAATAGCAGCATTGAAGATCGGGTCGTTTCCTTCAACAAAAAATTCGCAAAATGTGTAAGTGCTCAAACCTTTCAATCGCGTGTACTAAATATTGCCAATATTTTGGACTAAACCCAACTTTTATTGTTATTACAGATGCGAAATCCTGGGTATAAGAATGAATTGACGTTGCTTTCTCATGGACCCCAGAGTTCGAGCATATATTCGCAATGTACAGTAAATGGCGTGAAGTTCGTCTGTCAACGATTAGACGAAAGGAGAGTGAATCAGAATTCAGGAATAATGATAGAAGCGATCGACAAGACATACTTTGGTGTTCTTCTGGACGTCTGCGTACGTAAATACCCCCAGAGTTTGCATGTGGTTGTGTTCAAGTGTAGATGGTACGATGAGAGCAGGTTAAGGCATGATCGGGGGTTGATGTCGGTTAACACGACAACCAATTGTCACAGGAAAACCCTTTCTGTCTTGCCTTAAAGGCGAAACAGGTTTTCTATGTCGAAGATCCGATAACTGGTCGCGGGTGGAAAGTTGTGAACTTTGTCAACCATAGGGGTTGTTACAACCCGAAGACACTAGCCCGTACAGCCGAAGCCCCCACGTACGAGGTGAACGAGCCTTACCAAGAGCCAAACACGAACAGAATTGAGATTGACAGGCCGGGAGGAATAACAATAGATTTTAGCAGTTTTCAGTTCCAATCAAATATACCGCCCGTTCAAATTGCCGACATACTGATAGCATTTGTGCCCTAGTCCAATTGTTATTAGCCTGTAAACGTCTATGTACATTATCATCGTTTGTAACATATATATAAAACGGCTTTGTATTACTTATGTGTTGAAGTAATATGTTAAGCATGATCTGATTTATGACCACTAAAGTATTAGAACCATAAATCTGTACGGATCACACTTAACGAGTCCCTGGTCAAAACATGCTTCCTAAGAAGCGACCAGTATGCGGATGGTTCTTAATGACGTAGTTCTACTTGTCATAGGGATGAGGGATCCTGGAACCATATCATAGATATCATGAGGTGATTGATATCGGACGACCCGCTTTGAATAGTGTTTTCATAGATTAAGCCATAAACATATTCAAATGCGATAGCTTGTCACGGCATCCTTAGACCAAGGAGTCTTTGTGATCACTATGCAATGAACGTACGGCTTTAACTTGCGCCAAACGCTTTCTGTAAAAGGATTGCTATAAAGGGCATGATTGGGTGGCGAAACGGGTTGCATGAGTGACACGAAAGACGGCTAAGGGATTTATCCCTCATACTACGGTATGGGAAAGATATCCGTTAGAAGGCCTCTTGATGGAGACTGACTGAGAGAAAGAGCATGGCCATGCCAATGATACGGGTTATCAGTTCTCAGCCATCTCGCATATCAAGTAACAATGATTGATTGAACAAGGGAGACGACTCTATGCCTTGTGATCAATCGGGATATCTAGAGATAACAGGATGGTGACTTGTACGCACAAAGTTTAAGTCGAATCATCGATCATCATGCACCTTGGGTAATCATAATGTTTTACTAGAGACCACTTATGATGGATCGGGCAAGAGCGATCTTTTGCGCCGATCTGCCAACGGTGGCATGAGCCTAGAGGGTCACACACATACAAGGCGGATAACTTGAGACAAGGAAACATTGATGTTTCTTGAGGAGTAATATATGGACAAAACTGGAGGTTTTGTGCCATAGGTTCGGTTTGAGAGAATAATTAGCGAATCGAGAAAAATTGAGTTTTTCGTCGATATCGCGTCGGACTTTGTTTGATAAGTGACGACAAAAGGGTCGGGCGATTTTTGGACACGGCATGAGACAACACGAGAGGCCCATTGGGCTCGGCCCATGAAGCCTCATGGCCGGCCCATTAAGGGCCCAACAAGACCTCATGGCCGGCCCACATGGTGGGTCCATGTGTGGGGGCCACACAACACCATGCTTAGTTGGTGATTGTGGATTAAGAGGTGAGTGATTTAAGGAGTATGGGTTAAAGCACCTTTAAGCCCATACCAATCACTTTTGACCCATGCTTGTTGGATGATGAATTGAAATATCTAGCATTCATTCATTAATTCAAGAATCACACAACTCTCACAACACCCTCTCCTCTCTTTGCTCTCTTGTTCTTCATTTAATTGTTCTAGTAGAAATTAAGTGAGGGATCATCAAGATCATCCCCTTGGTGTGGACTTGCTTTAGAGAAGAAGATCCGAACGTTCTTCTTTATCGATTCAACGAAGACTAAATGCAAAATGGAGAAACTGTCCAGATTGTCCAGTTCCGATGACCGACAATGCGTGAGCCATAGCCGCTTCGTCCGAGCTCCGATTGACCTGAAACTTTCAGCGTTCGAAAGATAAGTCCAAGGGCTACAACCTTTGTGAAATACTAATTTTCAAAAATAGCGCTGTTTTAGGAGATACAAGGCCGAGAAGCAGACTGGTCCGCAGAGTCTGTCCAGCGAGACGGGGAAATGTTTTTGCTCCAAACGGAGGTCTTCTCGTCCGAACTGGGTTTAGAGAAAAACACAAAAGATGTAGGGAATTGGCTGAGGTTTAATCTCCAAAAAGAACCGAAGCAATTGGAGATCTGTAGCTCGAGATATAGAGCTTCAAAGTCTCGGTTTTCTGCCGGGCAGATTCTGGTAAAACCCGAAAACTCGATTTCCTAAGGATCTAACTTGGTAGTCGATCTTGCGCAGGTTAGGGGCGGTTTATAGGTTGCTTCCGCTGCCATGAACGTAATTAGGATGCCCCGGGACCCAACAGTGGTATCAGAACCGGTCTACCACTCCGAGATCCTTGTATGTTATTTCGGTTTTGTAATGATACAAATGCCATAATTGTTGATAACATGATTTTAATGCTTTTTGGGATATTTGCATGAAATATGTTATTTTTGAAAATATATTGAATTTGGAATTTTTCGGAAATTATTGGATTTGTCGGGTCCGAGAAGGGACTCTCGGGGAGCCGGATTGGAGGTACCGAACGGAGGTCACCGGAGGCCGGCGGTGACCGAGCCCGTTCCCACTCTCGGGCGAGGCCGAGAGTGGCGGCAAGGCCGGTTTAGGCCTTCCAAGGCCCAAAACCGGGCCGTGCATAGTTGGGCTCGGCCCAATGGGGCTTCGGCCCATTGGCTTGGCCCGACTTGGTTCGTGCGTGGTGTTTGATCCATGTCACGAACCTGCGATCCAATATTTCGAAAACTTTCAAAATTTAATCGGTTTCGATAAACCGTTTTTCGAAAAGGTCTAGTTTCGATAAACCCGACCAAGCAACTTGGCAAAATTAAAATCGAAATTATTGCATATTATTTGATAACATGTTTGTGTGATAACATGTTGTATGATGTGATGAAATGTATGATGCATTAGTAGCCCATTAGATTTATCGCTTTCACGGTTTGCATACCGTTAGTGTTAGCGTGTAATTATTCTTTTATTCGAGCCCATAAAGTGTAATTATTTTTTATCCGGTCTACGAACTGAGTATTAATTGTAATTATTACTCAAAGACGAGAAGGATGGAAAATCGAGCACGATGACGGTCTTGGAGGAAGTCCAAGAGCTAGTGGGAGCCCGAATGAGAAAGACGAGAATATGTGAAGACTCGTAGAATCCTAAGTTTAGGATGGGCTATAAAATGCATATTTAACGCTTTATGAATGCTTGCTTGATTTATTTAATTAATAACATGCTTGCATGATTAGCTTATAAGTTTATAAGCCATCACCTCACATGCAAAGATTAAAATCAACTTTAATTGTTTGCATGTTTAAAGCGTTGTGAACTATCATCGCACGGGTTGTGATTGATGAGTTCAAATTTGAAACGTGTTTGCACGGGTTGCAAATGACGGATTCAAATGAAGATAGTATGTGATACAATTAGAAACGTCACAACACGGGCTGTTGATGACGGGTTCGTAATTGTACCAAATACTTTCGAATTATTAAGCACAACCAATTTACAAGCTAATTTGAGTCAAGTGAGATGCCACCCAAATTCACACCCATGTAGAAACATTTTATCGGTGTCGTGCGCCTTAGCGGAGCATCGATCGAATGGGTTCTAGATGGGAATGGTAAACTTTGTGGGATGTCGTGCGTCTTAGCGGAGCATCTGCACAAAGTTAACTTGTTAGTGAAGGTTGGTTGACTCGACCACGATTCTTGGCCTGAGGTCGAGCTGGGGCATCGGAAGGGTAAGCCGTGTGTTTTTGCACATACCCTGACTAAGAGTTACACGGGTTGTAATTGGACGGACGTCCTACCTAAATAAGTCAATTGGAGCGGTGCGCCTTAGCGTACTTCAAATGACGAATAAGGGATCTTGGTTTAAGATTCTAAACCTTAGAATCTTATGGTTGGTGTTTAATTCGGATCTTCGTAAATTTATTCAACTTTTCTGATTAAATTTACTTTCTTCGTGTAGAAATGGCTAGTAATTCAACAAACTCGTCTAATTTGTCGTTGAGGACTATACTCAAAAAGTGTAAACTCAACAGGACAAATTATCTAGACTGGGACAGAAATTTACGACTTGTGTTAAAGTTGGAACACAGGGAGTACGTCCTTGATAAGGCTATCCCGGTGGAGCCAGCTGCCAACGCAACGAGGGTCGTTAAGGATGCGTACCAGAAACACCTTAACGACTCTATCGACGTTGCGTGTGTCATGCTGGGCTGCATGGAGGCAGACCTCCAGAAGCAGTTTATGGAGCTATCCCATGATCCATTTGCAATGTTTGCGCAGATCAAGGATATGTTCAAAGAGAAAGTACGTATTGAAAAATACACTGTTCTCCGAGAACTCATTGCCTGCAAGATGTCAGCAGGCAGCTCCGTAGGTCCACACGTCCTACGTATGAAGGGAACCTGCTTCAAAGCTGGTGGTGGCAAGGGTAAAGGCTCAATGCACCTGGCAAGGAAGATCAGACCATTTGTTCCTAAACCTTCCATGCCCGTAAAAGGCAAGGGGAAGGCAAAGGAGTCGGTCTGTTTCTACTGCCAAAAGCCTGGTCACTGGAAGAAAGACTGTCAGCAGCTGAAGGAGGATCAGATGAAGGGCGGTGGGGCCGCTACTTCATCAGGTATTCCATTAGAGCTATATCTTTCTACGATAAATACTTGGGTATTAGACACTAGAGCTGAGTCTCATGTCTGTACGGATATACAAGTGTAGAATAGTAGAAGAGATATGGGGAAAGCGAGGTGGACCTAAGAGTTGGGAACAACGTGAGAGTTACCGCAACTGCCGTGGGTTCTGTTAACCTTGTTCTACCTAAGAGGTTTAAAGCTAATGATTTAGACCAAACTCTAATCTGGCATTGTCGTCTAGGTCACATAAATGAGAAACGCATCTCAGCGCTTCATAAGCGCGGACTTCTAAGTCAATTCGAATACCAAACGATTGATAGATGCGAAGCTTGTTCAATGGGCAAGATGACTGAAACGCTCTTCACTGGTTTAGGTGAGAGGGCAGGTGATCTATTAGGTCTAATACATTCAAAAGTATGTGGACCTAATGAGTACACCAGCCAGATGTGGTTTAGGCTACTTTATCACGTTTACTGATGATTTCAGTAGATATGATTATGTCTATCTCATAAGACATAAGTCCAAAGCCTTTGATAAATTCAAGGAGTCTAGGACTGAAGTAGAAAACCAACTCGGAAAAAGTATCAAGGCACTCCGTTCTGATCGGGGTGGAAAATACTTATCCGAAGAGTTTCTTACAGAAAGTGGAATACTATCTCAGTGGACTCCGCCAGGAACACCGCAACTCAATGGTGTGTTCGAGCGAAGGAATCGGACATTGTGTGATATGGTTCGATCGATGTTAAGTCTCACTGATCTCCCGATCTCCTTCTGGGGTTACGCTCTGCAAACGGCCGCATTCATAATCGAGGTGGGACATTCTTGGAAAAAGAATTTATTTCCAAGCCAGTCAGTGGGAGGCATGTTCATCTTAATGAATTTCTAGATGAGATGGTCACTCAGGAACCACTGGACGACCCACCAGAAGTAGTCGTTGAGCAAGAACCAATATCTACAGTTAATAAGGACGGAACCGACTCTGAGAAATGGCTGGAAGCCATGAGGGAAGAAATGCAATCCATGTCAGATAATCAAGTGTGGGACTTGGTGGATCAAACCCCTGACGTAAAAGTCATTGGGTGTAAATGGATCTTTAAAATAAAGATGGACATGGATGGCAAACCTCAGACCTATAAAGCAAGACTGGTAGCAAAAGGTTATAGGAAAATCCACGGAATTGACTATGAAGAGACCTTTTCTCCAGTAGCTATGGTCAAATCTATCCGCATTCTACTTGCCGTAGCAATTTTGAGATATGGCAAATGGACGTCAAAACCGCCTTCTTCAACGGGAGGTTAGCTGAGGACGTTTATATGTCCCAGCCTGAGGGTTTTGAGGATCCTAAGAATAAGGGAAAGATTTGCAAGTTGCTCAAATCAATTTATGGTTTGAAGCAAGCATCTCGGAGTTGGAATCAACGTTTTGATGAAGTTGTGAAACAGTTTGGCTTCATCAAGAACGATGATGAACCTTGCGTATATATAGAAGGGCAGATGGGAGCAAAGTAGTCTTCTTGGTGCTTTATGTTGATGACATACTGCTCATTGGAAACAACGTCCCTACCTTGCTCTTAACAAGGACTTGGTTAGGTGAGTGTTTCGCAATGAAGGACTTAGGTGAGGCCTCTCACATCTTGGGGATCAAGATATATAGAGACCGTGCCAAGCGGGTCTTGGGCTTAAGTCAAAGCACCTACATAGACAAAATATGGAGAAGATTCTCGATGCTAGATTCAAAGAAAGGACTGCTGCCCATGCGTCATGGCATAAAGGTAAGCAAGAAGTAGTATGCTGAGACACCTGCAGAGCTAGCAAGAATGAATGAGATCCCATATGCTTCGGCTATAGGGTCCATAATGTGTGCCATGATATGTACGAGACCGGATGTCTCGTTTGCCCTAAGCTGTACCAGTAGACATCAGTCCGAACCCGGTGAGGAACATTGGATTGCCATTAAGGCGATTCTCGATTTTTGAGAAAAACCAAAGACGCTTTTCTTGTATACGGGGGAAGAAATGATGATCTAGTCGTCGAAGGATATGTTGACGCTAGTTTTCCAGACAGACCCCGATGACTTAAAAAGTCAGTTGGGTTATATGTTTATGTTGAACGGTGGAGCTTTCAGCTGAAAAGCAAGAAGCAGGACACCATTGCCGACTCTACGACCGAAGCTGAGTACATAGCCGCATCCGAAGCGGGAGAAGAGGCTGTATGGATCAGGAGTTTCATGGCTGGGTTAGGTGTAATTAAAAACCCATCTAACCCAGTAGACTTATATTGTGACAACACCGGGGCCATTGCGCAAGCTAAGGAACCCAGGGCACATGACAGATCCAAACATGTACTCAGAAAGTATCACATCATCCGCGACATTGTTGCTAAAAGATGACGTGAAGATCCACTACGTTGCAACTGATGATAACACAGCCGACCCCTTGACCAAGGCTCTTCCACGAGCAAAACATGATAAACATGTTAGGTCAATGGGTATAGACTGGGACTTAGATTGGAACTAGGGGCAAGTGGGAGATTGATAGCATTTGTGCCCTAGTCCAATTGCCATTAGCCTGTAAACGTCTATGTACATTATCATCGTTTGTAACATATATATAAAACGGCTTTGTATTACTTATGTGTTGAAGTAATATGTTAAGCATGATCTGATTTATGACCACTAAAGTAGTAGAACCATAAATCTGTACGGATCACACTTAACGAGTCCCTGGTCAAAACATGCTTCCTAAGAAGCGACCAGTATGAGGATGGTTCTTAATGACGTAGTTCTACTTGTCATAGGGATGAGGGATCCTGGAACCATATCATAGATATCATGAGGTGATTGATATCGGACGACCCGCTTTGAATAGTGTTTTCATAGATTTAGCCATAAACATATTCAAATGCGATAGCTTGTCACGACATCCTTAGACCAAGGAGTCTTTGTGATCACTATGCAATGAACGTACGTCTTTAACTTGCGCCAAACGCTTTCTGTAAAAGGATTGCTATAAAGGGCATGATTGGGTGGCGAAACGGGTTGCATGAGTGACACGAAAGACGGCTAAGGGATTTATCCCTCATACTACGGTATGGGAAAGATATCCGTTAGAAGGCCTCTTGATGGAGACTGACTGAGAGAAAGAGCATGGCCATGCCAATGATACGGGTTATCAGTTCTCAGCCATCTCGCATATCAAGTAACAATGATTGATTGAACAAGGGAGACGACTCTATGCCTTGTGATCAATCGGGATATCTAGAGATAACAGGATGGTGACTTGTACGCACAAAGGTTAAGTCGAATCATCGATCATCATGCACCTTGGGTAATCATAATGTTTTACTAGAGACCACTTATGATGGATCGGGCAAGAGCGATCTTTTGCGCCGATCTGCCATCGGTGGCATGAGCCTAGAGGGTCACACACATACAAGGCGGATAACTTGAGACAAGGAAACATTAATGTTTCTTGAGGAGTAATATATGGACAAAACTGGAGGTTTTGTGCCATAGGTTCGGTTTGAGAGAATAATTAGCGAATCGAGAAAAATTGAGTTTTTCGTCGATATCGCGTCGGACTTTGTTTGATAAGTGACGACAAAAGGGTCGGGCGATTTTTGGACACGGCATGAGACAACACGAGAGGGCCCATTGGGCTCGGCCCATGAAGCCTCATGGCCGGCCCATTAAGGGCCCAACAAGACCTCATGGCCGGCCCACATGGTGGGTCCATGTGTGGGGGCCATACAACACCGCTTAGTTGGTGATTGTGGATTAAGAGGTGAGTGATTTAAGGGGTATGGGTTAAAGCACCTTTAAGCCCATACCAATCACTTTTGACCCATGCTTGTTGGATGATGAATTGAAATATCTAGCATTGATTCATTAATTCAAGAATCACACAACTCTCACAACACCCTCTCCTCTCTTTGCTCTCTTGTTCTTCATTTAATTGTTCTAGTAGGCAATTAAGTGAGGGATCATCAAGATCATCCCCTTGGTGTGGACTTGCTTTAGAGAAGAAGATCCGGACGTTCTTCTTTATCGATTCAACGAAGACTAAATGCAAAATGGAGAAACTGTCCAGATTGTCCAGTTCCGATGACCAACAATGCGTGAGTCATAGCCGCTTCGTCCGAGCTCCGATTGACCTGAAACTTTTGGCGTTGGAAAGATAAGTCCAAGGGCTACAGCCTTTGTGAAATACTGATTTTCAAAAAGAGCGCTGTTTTAGGAGATACAAGGCCGAGAAGCAGACTGGTCCGCAGAGTTTGTCCAGCGAGACGGGAAAATTTTTTTGCTCCAAACGGAGGTCTTCTCGTCCGAACTGGGTTTAGAAAAAAACACAAAAGATGTAGGGAATTGGCTGAGGTTTAATCTCCAAAAAGAACCGAAGCAATTGGAGATCTGTAGCTCGAGATATAGAGCTTCAAAGTCTCGGTTTTCTGCCGGGCAGATTCTGGTAAAACCCGAAAACTCGATTTCCTAAGGATCTAACTTGGTAGTCGATCTTGCGCAGGTTAGGGGCGGTTTATAGGTTGCTTCCGCTGCCATGAACGTAATTAGGATGCCCCGGGACCCAACACATACCACCAGACATAGAAGAATATAGTAGTAGTGCATCTGACAATAGCGATATGGAAGGACATGAAGATTATGTATCTGATTGAAAGTGTTGTAATTTCGTTTTGAATTGATAATAAATTTCAAATTTTGCAAAATGTGTTAGAAAAAAGTGTAAGAAAAAAGAGATGTATAGAAAAATTTCTAAGTGTTAAGGACTGCGCACATGTAACTATGCGCAGTCCATAACACTTAGAAATTTTTCTAAGTGTTAAGGATTGCGCACATGTAGCTGTGCGCCGTCCTTAAGTTGTTGACCGTTGACTATTTAGGTCAAATCGATGTTTGACCGCAATTTCCGATCCTTTGGATTAATTATTTTTTAATTACTCTTCTTTATTTGGCAAGAAAATTTATCGATGTTGACTGCGCACAATAAAATTGGACAAAATCGACTAAAAACGTAGCAAAAATTGATGATCTTGGTATATACACAAGTGTCCGCGACTCATCGGGTACTTTATCGATGTTCATTTGTCAATAAAATTATTCAATATTTGACAAGTAAAAGAGAAACATATATTCGGTCTCATCCGTACGGTTGGATTAATTTTTTTTTTTGCCATCATTGAATCGTCTTCGATGTACAAGTTTATGTATATTGAAAATAAGGGTTCACATTGTACGATTTAACAATCTACAATCACCGAACGTATGAAAAGTGAATTATAAAAATCGAAACCGTAGGATATGTAGAGAATCATGGATTACATATACACAACAATTTTTACACAAATCGAACCACGGGATCTTAGTCGATGAGGGGACCGAATATAAAGTCAACCATAAAAGTCAACCATTGAAAGGCTTATGACTGCGCACAAAGGCAATGTGCGCAGCCATAATCATTTAAATGTCCCGATTTCAGTGCATTTATCTCTTATTCTGCAACAAATTAATTTTTAACCTAATATTAATCTCTCTCTCTCGCCTCACTCACCCTCTCTCGCCCCACTCACACTCTCTCGCCTCCTACTCCGCGCCTCCGCCTCCGGCCGACTGCGCCCGCCTCCGCCTCTGGCCGCCTCCGTCCGCCTCGCCTTGCCTCGCCTCCGCCCGCGTCCGCCTCCGCTTCCGCCTCCGGCGCCGCACGCCTCCGCCTCCGGCCGCGTTCGCTTCCACCCGGC